>JBBCBC010000022.1:34654585-35268252 GCA_037126765.1 Stenogyne calaminthoides
ACGTACTATTTACAAAATCAACCAGCTAGGTTTATTCTCGCATTGTCTAACCAATTGAATTTTTTTTCCACTCATATGGTGTATCTCTAAAAAGGCATTTCTCACAGGGTGGGCCCCAATACAAGTATCAATCGATGAAAATCGTGGCATGTCACGTGCGGCCAGTATAGTCACAAATTCAGTTGTCAAATGGTTGTCTTATACTTTCAACATTTTCATTTTTCAAAAAATCACCAACGACAATGGTTATTATAAATGCATAATTTATATTGCTGTGTAGCCCAATTTCAAGATATTTTATGGACATTGGAAAAAATATATAAATATTCCTATTTAGATTGATAATACATATAAGAGGAAGTCTTTCATAGGATCAAATTTACACCATTATATCTACGAAGAATTTCATGTGAACCAAATCATACATGAACTATCATTATATTATGTGTAAAAATCATTTGTTATGTGTAAAACTATCATTTTATATGCATAAAAAATTTACTATTTAAAAATATAAAGCAATTTTTACACAGTGATTATTTTTGTACATAACAGTAATAATTTTTATACATAGCAGTAAGAATTTTTGTATGTAATAGTGATAGTTGCATTATCTTATTCTGAGTGCTCGGTTTTGGTCCCAGTGAAAGAAGTGGGAAAGTGAGATGTTTGGATTTTTTATGCCATACTCATATTGGGATTTCATTTGCTTAAGATTCCATTCCTTTCACTTTATTTTACCCTTCTCTATTTCTTCAAGACCAAACACACATAAGTAACATTTCTTTGCTATACCATATTACATTCTTCAGAATCAGCAACTAATTTATAATTCGTAATCATAAAAATAATGGGACTGCAATCAAACTACAACGTAACATTAGGGTACAAACAATATATGGAATCACTAAATTGTTATTTTTTTAGTAGCAACCAAAGGAAATTGAAGAAGGAAAATTATAAGGTGAGAATAATATTTTGGCAAGACTACTGTGAGCAGAATAAAACCCCAAAGGAGAAATTGTTGTTCTAAGCCTAATTTATTTTCAGGCTAACAAGTAACAATAAATACATTTGAAAGCAAAAAACAATGCAACTTTTTAAAACTCTGAACTCGCTGAACAGAATTTTTACAAAAAGTGATTGTCCAATTTGGGGCCAACCCATTTGACTATAATGGGCCGAGATGGCAACCGGACCGTTATCCTTCCACTGCTTAGAGAGGGTGGTTGTCGCTGCTCTGTGGAGCCAGCCTGGCGCAGTACCCACAGCTTTAGGAGCCACGAGGCCCAAGCTTTCGCCCGGGCCACATAGCTCAACTCCTAGCTTGGAACGGGCGGGCCAGAATCAAGACACCACGGCCCAGCCGAATGGACAGGCCCAACGTCCAATTACATTAAAGCCCCCACTTGGGTCACAAGCTTGCGTTACCAAGCACGGCGAAAGCGCATTGCCTTTTTCCCTGATATAAAGTTGATACGGAGTTTGTATACCTCCGATGTGGGATATCTATATGTTGTAATAACTGACCTCACATTAAATTATCTATGGAAAGGCTTGCCTTACAGATCAAATACGTTCCCGAATTTGAACATCACTGCATTTCAAGATTAAGGGAAGAAACAAAAAAAGTAGAAGCAAATTTGTGTATGAGATTGTTTCATGGATTTTATTGGGCGAGTCAAAACTCCAATCTCAATTATTATTCAATTTAAAAGTTAACGTTTATTGACAAATTGCAATCGAATGATTTCTGAATATCAAGATTTCGTGTTTGTAATTATTAAGTCTGATTCAGTGCCTTGGTGGGCGATGAAGAAATAATGAGTGCATGAATTGGCACTATTGAAGAAACAGATCAGTTAATTGGGAGGAAGCTGCTGCATATTCTTGGGCGGTGCTTCAGTTATTCATTTAAAATAATGTTGTTTAGAGAGCAGGGTATGTTTTATATATATGCATTGTTGCGTTTCTAGTTTTGATTCTGCGGTTTTTTATTTTTCAGTAAAAAGGTAATTCTCATTCAAAAATAGGTATAATGAATACCCTGAAAAGAAATACTACAAATTAGAGTGAATCAAAGTAGAGTTCATGACTATAACTTAGCAACAACCACACAATAACATTGATTCTGCGGTTTTTAACACTTGAAGCCGTGTCTTTTTATTTTTTGAGCTCAAGCTGCTGCAAGTTAATAAGTAGATGTAAATGCAATTCTAATTTATTATACTATTAGACAACTTCATATTATGTTTCCTCGTGAAATTACCACATGGGTTTCTCAGTCATTCTACATACATTTAAAAACACTAATATACACAAGTTTAGCTTCCCAAACAAGTTATGGGTCAAACGGCGCACATAATGTGCTCGAGCATCCTCAGTCAACCCCATAAACATCGCATATGTGAGAGGAACTTGTATTGTTTCTTCCACACAGTGATGATATTTGTGACCCATGCTGCCATTTTCCATTTCTTAACAAAAACATATTCATGGCATTTAAATTGACAAACCAAGAAGTGATTGTCCAATTTGGGGCTGATCAATTTGACTATATTGGGTCAGCCTGGCGCAATACCCACCACTTTAGGAGCCACGATGCCCAAGCTTTTGCCTGGACCACGTAGCCCAACTCCCAGCTTGGAACAGGCAGGCCAGAATCCAGCCACCAGCGGTCCAGCCAAATAGGCCGACCCAACGTCCAATCACCTTAAACAATCCCCACTATTTAAGGACTATATGTTATTTTTTATTAAAAAATTCTTTAGCTATTTGTAAAATTTTGGAGGCAATTCTTTATTTTCTTCAAGTTTAAGTGCCATAAGAAGTTGAAAAAACAAATTAACCATACATTGCAAATTGAGACTATAACTCTTTACTAATATACTTACTTGTTGCCGCCGTATTTTTTATGGAGTTGTAAAATTGCAATAGATTCTTGATGAGTGATGTCCTTGTGTTCAAGGCCCGGCTTCAATTGGTTAAACCATCTTTGGAAGCAGCTGTTTTCACTCCTCTCTAAACACACACACACATGCATGCATATTAATTAATTAATTTCTATATATAGCAATGTGCTCAATAGCAATCAAGAATATTCACTATATATATATATATATATATAGTAAGTAGTTAAATTGTTGATATATACCTAACAAGATTGCCACCCTTTTCCAATCACCTTCTCCATAAATATTGACATGATTTTCGAGCTCGGCGTCTTCTTCTTTCCTCCAGTACATTATAACTTTTTTGACGGAACAGTACATTATAACTTTAATTGAATTAAGAGTGACTAAAAATTTAATTTGTGAGAGAAGATAAAACCAGAGGAAATATTTATAGCAAATTTGATCAACTGTACGTACAAGTGCAACAAGCTTCAACCATGAAGATATTTAGGAGCGATGAAAATATGGTTGAAGAAAAGAGACACCCAAAAAAATTAATTAAAAAATTGATAATGTAAAAGAACTAATACTATTGTTATTACTTGTAGTTTAGTTTTACTATTCAACGAACCACCATACTCTGTGTCCATGTGTTAAAGATTCAGAAGGGTGAAATACCAATGAAATACGAAAAGTGAAACAGTGAAATCGAACCGAGGGAGGAGGGCCATAGTGGATAATCGGTAATTAAGGTAAAAAATTAATTAATTAATTTAATTTCCTAATAGATACTCTCACATGAGTGAGACAGTATATACTACTTCCTCCGTCCAACAATCTTATGCACAGTTAATTTTAACGATCATTTTTGCGAGCGAGATTTGTATTAGTAATTGAAATGATATTTTGACATTTAAGGAGGGGTATGATAGATAAGCCCCCTTATCTATCATACCCCTCCTTAAAAGTCACTTTATCATTTCAATTACTTATACAAAACTCGCTTGCAAAAGTCAACTGTGCATAAGATTGGTGGAAAGAGGGAGTAATATTTAGAATGAGAAATTCAAAGCTAAGTTAGTGATTAAGTGAATAAGTAGTAAGATTAATAATTTTTTATATGCGTATGCATGTACTGCATATCTTTAGTTTGTACTTTGTACCATTGGATATGCATAAAGCGTAAGTTTAGCTTGCGGTTATTTAGGTGGGATATAGTTATGCATCCAAACTCATCTTTTTTATAGTGTAAACTATGCACTCATCTTTTTTATAGTCTAAACTATTATCTAGATTTATATATTTTCTGCACATAATTCATTAAAAATAAATAAAAAAACTACTTACAAAATTTTTTAAGTGGCTACAGAATTTTTTAACTAAGATAATTTGACCCTTAAATGGTGAGAATTAATTGATTACTACTCGCCTATAAATTTTTAGAATTTTAATAGACAAATAAATACTTACATATTTGTAATTTTCTTAGGCAAACAAATTACCTACACAAATAATTCCCTAGGCAATACATTTCCGTAGGCAAATTATTTGTAGATAATTTGAGGAATGAAAATGTCTATCGTATTAGAAAATTTTATAAATTTTGAAGGTAACTCTTACTTAATAAGGACGATATTATTGCCGTTGGAAATTCCGTAGTAATTCTCTATTTCTTTTGTAGTGATTTTAAGATAATTAATACTCTCTATCCCATTAATTTGTTCCCATTTACTGTTTTCTCGTGTTTTATCGAGCACATTTTTTATTAGTATTTAAAATGATAAAATAATTTTTAAGGAGACATATAGAGAAGAGGTATCATACCCCTCCTTAAAAATTATTTAATTATTTTAGATTCAAATAAACAATTTGTTCGCTAAAATACGAAAAAAAATGTAGTGTGAACAAATTAATGGGACTGAGAGAATATATTTTTATTGCTAGAACGTGATTACCAGTTTTAATTAATTCCAAAGGAAATAAAAAATGGTATTGCAAAAGGTAATTATATGCTCTATGGTATTTAACATTATAAGTTTCATAATAACTAAAATTTTCACAATAAATTCCATACTCATCACTCTAAATATTTCGTCGGAGATATACTTACGTGAGATAATTTCACGATGAGACATTTAATAATTTAAGCATGATATTTTGATGTACATTGATTTGTTTAATTAGTATGTGAGTTTTTATCATTTTGATGATGTACAATATTATCACCCCTAAAGTCAAAGGAACCTAAAACTTGACACAAGAAATAGGAATAACGAAGCTAATTTTCAACTAGTTATCATATTACCTTTATATAATACTCCAACCAAATATTTGTTCCTTGCTTTTTCATGGGCCACCTGTCTTGGTTTTTTATATTTGACTGCAAATTTGGCCACAATGGATATCCCATCCCATGGGAGCTTTTGTGATATAATTTAATTTGTGTTAAGTTTAATTACCTATTTGTCATTTCGTTTAAATTTCACATCAAATACAAGAAACTAACGATACATACTGAAACAATTTATTAACTAATCTGTATATATTATTATGTGTTGGACATTACTTAATACCTAGATGGCTTTACATTATCTGCAATTCACGAGAAACATTAAGATTTTTCATAATTGTGCATATAAAAATATTTGTTTAGGAAAGACTAATCTTTTAAGAAGGGTTTGCGAATAAACTGAATATATATTTGGTCAGAAAATGGTTGAAGAGAATGTTCCAAAAGAAAGTAACCACTGACTTCTACTGGGTACGACAAATTCTTCAACGTTAGATCACTATACAAGTCTCAGCTTAATTGGTAATTAAGAGTTTGTTTAGTGTAATATTTGCTTGATTTGATTGGATTTTATACAAATTTTATACTCGCCCCGTCCCGAAATACTTTGCACTAATTTTATGGCACAAAGATATTTAAAAAAATATATATAATGAACAGAGTGTTGAAAAAAAAATTTGTAGACTTTTATGTATAAAGTAAATAAAGTAGATTGATTGAGTGTATGAGTGAGTTCCAAAATAATGAGATTTTGTGTAAATATATAAATATTGTGAGTATGAAGTTTAATAAGGAGTTTCATTTTTTGGGTGTGCAAAGTGTTGTGGAGAGAGTATTAAATTAATGAATTACACTTAAAAGGAGAAAGGTGACGTTTTGCTCATATTTTAAGAAAATGAGAATATTTAGAGCAAAATAAGTCTAGATAATGAAATATATGAACCCAAAATTATAATGGTTCGTTGATAATTTTTAAATTTTCACATGTCATTCTATTATATTGTTAAATATAAAGTGGAACATCAAATATGAAATAGATAGTCTCATTCCAAGAAGCACGGCCCATTGCTGCAGCCTGTATTCTACCAATACTTTGAAGGCCCGTCTAAGCAGTTTTCAAGGCCCAATTCTTCCATGAAGTTATTTTTCACTGTTTTAGGACTTGATTGTAGTTATCTTTACTCTTTGGTTCACTTGTATAAAAATGAAATGTATATTACGTGATGCCATCCATTACATTGGGCAAGTCTAATGTTAAAAAAGAACTCTGTTTTATAAAATTATAGCATATTACAAATAATTAATGAGTTAAAATAACTAATATGAGATATTTTGATTGCTATTGTGCCAAAAAAATATTAATAAATCTACAGTAAAACTTTTGGTTCATATATATTTTCATCAAATACATCAGCATATAAAAATGATACCTAAAAACACGTTATTCACTGCACACAAATATTAGCATTCAGTGTAATAATTTTCCAAAAGATCTAGTTGTGGAAAAAAAATTGATCCTATAATTTTATCACTTTTTATTTTTTATCCTAGAAAAATCAATAGGACCAAAAATTTAAAAATAAAATCAAAATTTAAAAATCAACAAGATCACAGTCAAAGGCAAAAAAAAAACTATTTTCCCTAGATATCACTCATCAATTATCATTCTCACATTTGATGACCCAATAAGGTGCTTGTTCATCAAAACATATTCAATTAACCTTTTACTTTTCTCAACAATTTTATAAATTATTATTTCCTAATTAAAGAGTAATGGTTGATGGTTGAAGCCAGTATAAGAATCTAGTTGAAAGTTTGTTGACAAAATAAAATATTATTTTCAAGCAGAGTGATAATATACCACAACGCTTTTGTATCTTTGTGCAAGTATTTGAGCGTTGAACACCACTAATAAGTAATAATGATTTATACTCCTATATTATTTTAAAAAATTACTCACACAGATCATTCCCACAATAAATAGTTACTTTGTTTTTTTAACTATAACACTTTGTTTAACCATTTATCAACACTTGCTTTGTGACCAAATACACAATCACATGTAAAGACTGGGATTTTAAGAGAAACCAAGATTAAAAATTGGGGATTAAATTTGAGATCTAATGGTTGGAGAAGACTGCAATGGTTGAGAGTGGCTTTATTAGATAAAGGTTATCTAGTTAAATAATATATCCAATAAGGATTTGAAGTGCTAAAGAAAGGAGAGAGAGTGAGTGTGCCGGAAATGGTTGAAGAAAAGTCCAAAAATGGTTGAAGAAAAAAGTGTAGAAAAATTGATTTTTGCTGGGGTAGAGAGACTTATTGCAATTAAACTATCTCCACAAGAGTATATCTTATTTCCAACGAAAAAGGACATAACCGAAGTGGGCGTTTTTTCAAAGATAAAAACTCGTATGAGACGGTCTCATGTATGAGACGGAATACGATTTAACATAATTAGCATCCACCCCTTCCAAAGTATTAAAACGTCAATGCCTAAATTACACTCCGTCTCACCGTGAGACGGTCTCACGCAAGAGTGCCTCTTTTTCAAATTACGTATATACCTTAATTAAATGATTTTTTGTTGATTAAAATTTAATGACAATACGAATTGTTAAGTAATTATCGAAAAATAAATATATAATGTTTTTTTCATTAAGGTGCCAAAAAATTTCATTGAATAAAGATGATAAAATATTAATATTCAAAGAAGAACGAAATGTTAAAATTTTACAATTTTAAAGCATAAATTTAAAATTCTCTCCTCTCATCCATCAGGGTCTAGAAGGAGTAATCATATTTAGTCCAATGAGTCCTCGATATCTAATATTTCATCTGTCTTTCTCTTATTTGAATATTTGTCAAAAAGATCCGTCTCAAATTTAATTAAATAATATTTTTTCTTTTATTTATATAATTTAAACATTTTAATATATTATATGTCATTACTTTTTCCAACTAAAGTCAACTTTATTTTATTTAATTTAGATAAATACAATTACTTTTTCATTTAACCCCATCAAAGAAAATCTTTATTCATTTTACTAACAATAAACCACTCTTATGTTAAAACTCATTCAAATAGTAAATGTTCAATTAGGCGACGGACGGAGGAGGAAGTAATAAGTAATAATTAACATTTTTTAAGATTAAGAGAAGATACAATTTTAATGTAAATCACATATTATTAAATTAAATTAATTATTCAATGAAAAAAAAGAAAAAAATTTATATGAGACGATCTCATAAATGAGACACGACGTACAAACTAGCCAAAATCAACATCAATTTTTTGCAAAGTATTAAAACATAATTGTCCATATTATACTCCGTCTCACCGTAAGACCGTAACTCTAAAAAAGAACTATTGATTATTCTATTATAAAGTGTTGTAAAACTGTTTTCATTAGACAACTCTAAAAATAAATACTCCCCTGTCCTTAGATTACTTGCACACTACTTTTTTTCTCGTGTTTTAGCGTGCGAGTTGTTTATTAACATTTAAAATGATAAAGTGATTTTAAAAATGTGGTATAATAAATATATCTCTCCTCTATTAGATGTCTCTTTAAATATTATTTTATCATTTTAAATATTAATAACAAACTTGCTCGTTAAAACACGAGAAAACAGTAACTGTACAAGTCATCCAATAGATTGGAGATCAACATCCAACGCTTTTATCTAGATGATACATTTTTCTCCAACCAAATTCCCCACTAGGGTTGGGCATAAAACCGAAAAAACCGAATTCCGAACTGAACCAATGATTTTTGGTCAAATTGGTTCGGTTTTTTCGGTCAGTTCGGTTGAAATTAAAAAAAAATCAGTTTTTCGATTTTGGTTCGGTTATGGTTTTGAAAAAACCGAATAAACCGAACCGACCGAAATATATATATATAATTAAAAAAATATTAATACATATTAATAAAATTTTCCTTCTTTTATTTCATTTCATCTTCACAAATCACAAAGACACAAACCCTAGTCACAATTCTCTTCAACCCAACCTCCTCCGGTCCCAAGACGGCTGACGACCTGACTCCTCACCCAATCCACGCCAACAACACCGACGACCGGCTCCAACACCAAATACCACTCCCCATCAAGGGCCCACGCTTCCCCACCGGTATTTGTCCTTTGAAAATCAACTTCTTTCTAGTTCTCGTTCTTGGTCAATCCGTCATCACTCATCAGCTTTGAAGAATTAACAGGTAAGTTAAGTTTAGATAATTAGATTGATGATGTTACATATTCTTTAAAGTTTTTTACTATAAGACTGATTTTCGAAGCTTTAGATATTGGTATAGAAGTATGATTTGAAGCACAAGGAGACTAATCTTGTTCATTCATGATTTCGCTCAATTTGTTCTGTATTGTGCTTGCGATGATGTAGCAGACTTATGTGAATAGATATGGAAGAGAAATGCAATACATATTTGTGATTATACTATTTTGTTTTTGGGTAAGATGCGTAAGTTTTTATGTGGTCTTGTTTGTAAAACATTTTGAAACTTCTCTGTATCTGTGTTCTTGTTTGAAGGACATTGTCAGATTCTTGTGAATTTAGATATTCTTTCTTAAGTATTTAAACTTCACTTGGATCGATCGTCT
This sequence comes from Stenogyne calaminthoides, assembly GCA_037126765.1. Lineage (NCBI taxonomy): Eukaryota > Viridiplantae > Streptophyta > Magnoliopsida > Lamiales > Lamiaceae > Stenogyne > Stenogyne calaminthoides. The sequence continues at coordinate 34,664,387 of JBBCBC010000022.1, forward strand.
TTTCTTTGGACTACAGTTGAAGAATCTGTAATGTGAATGAAATTTATTTCTATTTGTGTTTAGGTTAATTCGATCATTTTTAGAAGAAACTTAGAACCCTCTGTTGAAAACTGAAGAACATTGTTTCCTTCTATTAAGTTTGGTCAGATTTACTTTCTGGACAAATTTACTTTCTTTTAAGTTTGCTAATCATCCTCATTAAATTTGCTAAATAAATTTGTAGATTTCTACTCAAGAGCAAAGTGAAATGGATGAAGGCAATACCTCTTCGACATTGGCCCCTACCCCCGCCCCCGCCTCTGCCCCTGCTGAACCTGCTCCATCTGCAGTTCCCCCAAAACCAAAACGGAGATCAGCTAAGAGGTCACCTGTTTGGGATCATTTTGAAACTTTTGTGACGGAGCGAGAATGAGAGCAAATCTAGATGTGTGTGCCTTTGTAAGAAAGAGTTCCACTCGATTCAAAAAGAAATGGTACCACATCTCTTAACACTCATATTATCACAGTGCAAGAAACTTACCAAGAGTCTAGATTACGTCAAACATTATTGAACTATCAATCTGTAGATAGTAATATGGGGGGAGAAGGCACTCTAGGTACTTGGAAATTTGATAAAGATGCACTTAGAAGAAAACTTTGTCGTATGATTATTGTAGATGAGTTGCCCTTTAAGTTCATTGAGAATGAGGGGTTTAAGGATATGATAGCAGAAGCTACTGGGCCTAGGTTTCAATTACCTTCTAGACGGACAATTTCACGTGATTGCTTTCAACTTTACATTGATGAAAAAAATTTGCTAAGGGCACTCTTGAAATCTTCAAATCAAAGGGTCTCATCTTACTACGTATTAATTTGGTCATCTTTTTGCAAAGAATCAACTATATGTGCTTGAATCGCTCATTACATTGATAAAGACTGGAAATTGAACAAAAAAATTCTAAATTTTTGTACAATTACTAGTCACAAGGGTAAGGATATTGGTTGGGAAATTGAAAAGTGCTTGAAAGAATGGGAAATTGATAGAGTCCTTACTATTACTGTAGATAATGCTTCTTCAAATGATAGTGCACTTTCGTATTTGAAAGATCAAATGGGTGATTGGAAAAGTTCTATTCTTAAGTGTGAATTCATGCATATGAGATGTGTTGCACATATAATCAATTTAGTCGTAACTGATGGATTGAAAGAAATTGGGAGTTCGGTAATGAGAATTAGGGTTGCAGTGCTTTATGTGAGACAATCTCCTGCTAGATTGAAGAGATTCAAAGAGTGCATTGAACATGAGAAAATTAATAGTAAGAGTTTGTTGTGTCTTGATGTTGCTACGAGATGGAACTCAACCTATTTAATGTTAGAGTCTTCTCAAAAGTTTGAGAAAGCATTTAATAGGTACAATGTGCAAGATCCGAACTTTGAAATTGAGCTTAGTTTGGATAAGGATAAAGATAATGATAAAGGGATGCCTTCTAAGGATGATTGGAAAAAGGCTAGAAGGATGTTGACTTTTTTGAAAGTGTTTTATGACCTCATGGTAAAAATTTCGGGTTCTTTGTATGTCACATCCAACATGTTTTTCCATGAAATTTATATGGTTGATTGTTTGTTGAAAGCATGGATAGTTAGTGAGGATGTAGAATTGTGTTCGATGGCAAAGAAAATGAGGGATAAATTTGATAAGTATTGGGGAGATCCACAAAAGATGAATAAATTGATGTTTATTGATGTTATGCTTGATCCTCGATACAAGTTAGTTTGGTTTAAGTTTGCTGCTTCTAATATGTACGGGAGTAAGTTGGGTCTAGCATTGACAAATGAGGTGAAAGAAAAAAAAATTGCTATGTATAATGAGTATAAGAAAGAGTTAGACCCAGAAGATCCGAAGGAAGGAAGTTGTACAACTGAAGTATCAAGTGAGATGGATGTTGATGATCCAACAATGATGGCGAAGATACTTATGCAAAATCAATATAAACAGTTCTACTCTGACTGCGTGATGGGGAACAACAGTAAATCTGAGGTGGAAAGGTATTTTAATGATGAAATTGAAGAAGGTGGAAGTAAATTCGACATTCTAGCATGGTGGAAGTGAACAGTCCTAGTTTTCTTGTTCTTTCGCAAGTTGCTCGTGATATTTTTGTTGTCCCCATCTCAATCAGAACCTTCGAATCAACTTTTTAGTACAGGGAGGGGCCGAGTGCTTGATGCTTTTAGGAGTTCATTGACTCCTAAAGTAGTCACAATCTCTTATTTATGGTCAAGATTGCCATGGATCGTCCATTCCAGTTTGCGTTGAAGAAAATTTAGCGGACATTGAGGAAATTTCAAAATGTAATGTGTTTGTAATTTATATTTTTTCTAGTTTCAATTCATATATTATATCTTTTATAATTTTAATCATCGGGTTCATTTTTAGGTTTGCGAGAAATAGCGTTTGATCCTTCAACCAATGAATAGAGGCACATGTCTTAACTTGTGTAAGAATAATAGATTCTGATTTTTTTGTAAAATATGTATTACAATTCTTGTTTAAAAAAAAACAATTCTTGTTAAAAAAAATGTATTACAATTCTTGATTCTTCTATTACAGGGATTTGTGGTGATGAAAGGAGTTTACAAGGAGCTTTGTGATGAGTTCATTGAGTTGGAGACTTGAAGCTGCACTTGCATGGATTTAAAAAAAAAATTGTATTTCCCTTGGATTTTTTACAAGTTATGCAAGAACTTGTAATGATATTTTAATTTAAGACTTGTGTGCTTTTTTATTATGAACAAATCGTTATGACTTGTGAGTGACTTGATTGTGAAATTGTGGTTGTGATTTTTGTGAACTGTGGTGATTTATTGACTTAGTTGCATTTGATAGTGGAAACTACTAGTTGTATTTGTATTTGGTCATTGACTTAGAAATATTGAAAATTTGGTTGAGAAATCATTAAATTGTGAATTAAGGTTAAATTTCGGTTAAAAACCGAATAAACCGAACAAACCAAATTTCTTATTCGGTTCGGTAATTTCGGTTACTCACAACTTTAGTTCGGTTTTTGATTTAAACTTGCATAATTTGGTTTATTCGGTTCGATCAAAAAACAGTCCAAAACCGACTGAATAGACCGAACGTCCATCCCTATTCCCCACCCATTTGCTTTACCCACATATAAATACACACAATCCCTTGTATGTATTCATTCCCCACATCGATCAAGCTCCATTAATGGAACCTTCAAGCAAAACCAAATGTTCCAACTCTCACCCATCCTTCACCCATCTTCTTCTCTACCAATACTCCGATACAGTAGTCAATTTAAACAATATCTGTATCTCTCCCCCACCCTCAATTTCAAACGGAAAAGACCTAAACGCCGCCGTTCACAAAAGCATTTCAATAACCCTCGCAATCCTCACAATGTTTCTCCAGATTAAGTACCTGGAGCCTGGCCTCGAAAATCCGTTCAAAACGCACCCAAACACCATGGCCGTCGCGCTCTGGGCGACTCTCGTCTATTTTCTGGCCTGCAGCGACCAGATCTGTTCTCCGGCGGACGGGCGGCGCTCCGGATCTCGACACTGCGTCGTTTGGTCCGGAAACGTCGTCGTTGCGTCGCTTTTTGCGCCTGATTTTATTAGGCCTATACTGTACGGCGCCGCCGTGGTGTTATCTGGAAGAGAGACGCTCAGCCTTCTTTGGCTGGAAACGGTGAAGGACAAAAGTGGGATTTCACGCTCGAAATCTGCGCCGATCAGATGCTAACTGAAGCAGGTCACAATTTTTTTGTGCAAGGTGTGAAATCTCGGAATTGACCCTTAGTTTTTGAGTTAATTCCGTATGTGTACTGCAATGCGTAGTTGCATAAAATTCACAAAGTGCGATGAACGATATGCTCTGTTTGGCTTGTATAAATTGCTATGCTGATATGCTCAATTCGTTTTTAATATGCTGAATTCACAAATTGCATTACACCAGTCTTTAATTTTTTTTTTCTTTTCTTGCGTTGATGGACTAATTACTCATTAACAAAGTATTTATATGTGAAATACTCATCAATAAGTAAAAATTAATTAATTCGTTAGACATAAAATTCAAAATCAATCTATTTCATAATACGAGAATTGTCAAAGATATTCACATAATGTATCCAACTGAAGCAAAAAAAAAAAAGTTATTCAAACTATTACTCCTTTCATCCTAGAATACTTTGCAATACTTCTTTGTCGATACATCAAAAACTTTGCATGCAGAAAAAAGACAACTCTTTACTAAATTCATTCTTACAATATTCACATATTTATAAAAAATGTGATTGATTTGAGACTCATTTATACATTTAATGAAATTACTTTATTTATTTTATACATAAAATATTATAAAATTACCTTCAAATACTCAACTCATTGTACATTTTTCTTATTCTTTGTGCCATAAAAGCGCCGTTGGGATGGAGGTAGTATTATATAAGACTTTCTAAGAAATTCACTTTTTGAAAATTGAGGAAAAAAGATAAAAGAAAAATAAAATGAAGCACTGCGATTACGGGGGATTTTCATAAATGACCTAGTCAAAGGTTAGTTTATCAAGAATGGCCTTACTTATACAAATATATCAAAAATGGCATTCTTTTCACTAAATGATTTTAAAAATATATTTTATATTTTAGTTGTTTAGGTTGTTTAGGTTGTTCATCGTGTGTTGTGTATGTTGTTTAAGTTGTTTATTAGTGTAGGATGTTCAAGTTGTTTACGTTGTTTAAGTTGTTCATTGTGTATATTTAAGTTGTTTATTAGTGTAGGATGTTCAAGTTGTTTAAATTGTTTAAGTTGTTTATTGTGTATGTTGTTTAAGTTGTTTATTAGTGTAGAATGTTTAAATTGTTTAAATTATTTATTAGTTTAGGTTATTTGCATTGCTTATGTTATTAAGTTGTTTAAGTATGTTGTTTAAGTTGTTTATTAGTGTAGGATGATAAAGTTGTTTAAATTATTTATTAGTGAAGGTTGTTTATATTAAGTTGTTTAAATTATTTATTAGTGTACAATGTTTAAGTTGTTTAAATTAACTAACATATAGAACATGGTCAATGAATATAGAAAATGAGTGTGGGTGACCATGGTGTCAATGTAGAAGGACTTCTAATATTTTCGAATATGACATATGAAGAATAAAACTATCAGATTGTTTAAACAACAACCCAATTGTTTAAAGAATTTAATTTAATAACAACCTTATCGTGAATCTTTTTAAAATAAGTTATTTATTCTATTTTGAAGGCTTAAAATTCAAAATTAATATTTTCCCACCTAAAAAGAACTAATGCGAACTCCATTTAAACTTAATTTATGGACAATTTTAATTTCACAAATAATATCGAAGACTTAAACAATTTGGTTGTTCAAACAACCCGATTTTAAACAACCTCGTTGTTTTTCATTAAGATTAACTTATTATATTTGAATACTTAAAAGTCAAAATTAATATTTTCTCACTTAAAAATAATTAATTCATATTTGGTATTTTGTTTGAACAACCTTAATCTCATAAACAATACTGAAAACTTAAACAACTGAATTGTTTAAATAACTCGATTTTAAACAACCTTGTTGACTATCACTAAAAATAAATTAATCATTCTATTTTAAAGACTTAAAAGACAAAATTGATATTTTCTCACTTAAAAGGAACTAACTCATACATCTTTTGAACTTCTATATGAACAATTTTAATCTCCTAAACAACGTTTAAGTTTTTAACAACTTAGTTGTTTAATCAACTCAATTTAAACAATTATATTGTTTATCATAAAAAAAATAATTATCTATACTATCTGTAAAACTTAATCGTCATAATTGGAGTTTTATCAATTAAAAATATGTTAATTCATACACTCCTTTGTGTGAACAACATTGTTTTTTAAGCATGATTGAAGTTTCAAACGACTCAGTTGTTTAAACAACTCAATTCTATACAACTCTATTGTTTAACATAAAAAATAAGTCATCCATACATTTTTTTTAAGACTTAAACATCAAAATTAAAGTTTTTTCCATTAATTTGAACTTTTTGTTTAACATAAAAAATAAGTCATCCATACATTTTTTTAAGACTTAAACATCAAAATTAAAGTTTTTTCCATCAATTCGAACTTTTGTTTGAACAATATTATGTTTTAAACAAGATTGAAGTTTTAAACAATCGGATCGTTTAAACAATACGATTTTAAAAAAAATTGTTTATCGCTAAAAATATGTTATCCATATTATTTTTAAGACGTAAATATCGAAACTGAAGTGTTTTCACTTAAAACAAGTAATTCATAATACATTTGAACTTTTTTGTGAACAACATTGTCTTTTTAAAATGATTGAAATTTTAAACAATCTATTTGTTTAAACAACTCAATTTTAAACAACTCTACTAGTTAACAATGAAAAGCTAGAAATGAAGTTTTATCACTCAAAAATATGTAATTCATACTCTCTTTCACATTTCATGAGAATAATAACGAAGTATATATAATATTGAAATCTTAAACAACCAAGAGTTGTTTAAACAACCCAATTTTAAACAACCTTATTGTTTATTATTAAATATAAGTTATATATATCATTTTGAAGACTTAAAAGCTAAAAGTTAAGTTTTATCACTGAAAATAATGTAATTTATACTCCATTTGTGAGAATAATAATGAAATATATACAATACTGAAGTCTTAACAATCAAGAGTTGTTTAAAAAATAACTCATTTTTAAACAACCTCATTGTTTATTATTAAACATAAGTTATTTATAGCATTTTGAAGAATTGAAAGCTAAAAATGAAGTTTTATCACTAAAAAATATGCAATTTATACTCTGTTTGGCCTTTCGTGAGAACAATAACGAAGTATAGTACACAACATTGAAGTCTTAAACAACCAAGAGATGTTTAAACAACACAATTTTGAACAACCCCGTTGTCTATTATTAAATATAAGTTATCTATGTAATTTTGAGACTTAAAAGCTAAAAACGAAGTTTTATCACTCAAAAGTATGTAATTCATACTCTGTTTGACCTTTTGTGAGAACAATAACGAAGTATAAACAACACTAAAGTGTTAAACAACCAAGAGTTGTTTAAACAACTCAATTTTAAACAACCTCGTTTATTACTATTAAATATAGGTTATCTATATCATTTTGAAATTTGAAAGCTAAAATTGAAGTGTTATTACTCAAAACTATGTAATTCATACTCCATTTGATCTTACGCGAGAACAATAACAAAGTATAAATAATACTGAAATCTTAAATTATAAAGAGTTGTTTAAACATTCCAATTTTAAAACCTCATTGTTTATTATTAAATATAAGTTATCTATTACATTTTGAAGATTTGAAAGCTATCAATGAATATCACTCAAAAATATGTAATTTATACTTTGTTTGACCTTTCATGAGAACAATAACGAAGTATACACAACACTAAAGTCTTAAACAACCAAGAGTTGTTTAAAAAACTCAATTTTAAACAACTTCGTTGTTTATTAGTAAAAATAAGTTATCTAGATAATTTTGAAAACTTGAAAGCTAAAAGTGAAATTTTATCACTCACCAATATGTAATTCATACTCCATTTGACATTTCATGTGAACAATGACAAAATATATGCAATATTGAAGTTTTAAACTCTGTCAAAAAAAAAAATTAAACAATAAAAGTTGTTTAAACAACACAATTTTAAACAACCTCGTTGTTTATTATTAAATTTAAGCTGTATATATCATTTTGAAGATTTAAGAGCTAAAATTGAAGTTTTATCACTCAAAAGTATGTAATTCATACTCCACTCAACCTTTCACGTGAACAATAACAAAATATATGAAACACTGAAATTTTAAACAACCGAGAGTTGTTTAAACAACATAATTTTAAACAACCTCGTTGTTTATTATTAAATATAAGTTATTTATATTATTTTGAGACTTGAAAGCTAGAAACGAAGTTTTATCACTCAAAAGTATGTAATTCACACGTTTCGTGAGAACAATAACTAAGTATAAACAACCCTGAAGTTTTAAACAATAAATAGTTGTTTAAACAACGCAATTTTAAACAAGCTCGTTGATTACTTTTAAATACTATATGTTATCTTTATCATTTTGAGGACTTAAAAGTTAAAATTGAAGTTCTATCACTAAAAAAACTCCGTTTGACCTTTCGTGAGAATAATAACGAAGCATAATCAAACATGTTTTACCTTTCGTGAGAACAATAACGAAATATAAACAACACTAAAGTATTAAATAACAAAAATTTGTTTAAACAATTCAATTTTAAACAACCTCGTTAATCATATATTATCTATAACAAAAAAATTTGAATTTCGTTACCAATACAATCATAACGAAACATACTTTGCTGCAACTTACAAAAACTACAATTTCATTTCAAATAAATTATTACATAAAGTCATATATTCGATACTAAAATATTTGATTCATTACTAATATTTTATTGCAATTACTAGCTCATTTCATTCAAAGAATAAATAGAATAAATAACAGTTACAAATAACTTGTTGATTCTTCTACACATTAAACAAAGAGCCATAAAATAATGGTTCAATAGAATAGCAAATCTCCAAATGCCCTTAGTCAACAATATCACGTTACCCCTAAAATGAAAAAACACTATCCATAACATCTGAAATTGATTCAGAAATAAAATATGTAAAGATCTTCTAAACGAATATTAAAAAGTGTATTTAAACACTTCAGTGTACCTGAAAACTTAATTGAAAAAATATATAAACCAAAAAGTGTTACTTAAACTTGAACTCTTGATTTATCTGTCGTCAATCAATTTGAAACTTCAATGTCCTGCAAAAGATACACAACACTAAAATATCATAAGATTAAGAATTTAATGCACAACAACAAAATTTTAGTACCTGAGATAGTAATAATTTATAATGCAGAACAAGATTACTTCCCACCACAATTAGTTAAAGAAATCAAAATGTCAACCTTAAAAAGAGAGGAAACTGTTGAATAACATATTGCTTCTTGGACATAAGGTACTTCTCCCTAATAGAAGCATATTGCTTCTTGGACATAAGGTACTTCTCTGCAACATTTTAATAAATAACATTAAGATATCTATATCTCTAATCAAACGATGAAGCAAGAAAATTTGCATCAGATAAACGGGTGAATTGGTTAAAGGGAAAAGGAAACAACCACTTCAGACCAGGACTGTACATGCCACATATAATTAAGCTGTTATTTTTTTATCACATAAAACCAAGCTGTTAAAACATGTTTTTTTGGTGCAGTTATATACAACTTTAGGTTAACCCTCTTCCCCACCCTATTATACTTTCCTTCTCATCATATTATACCAATTTAAAAGTTTTGAGTGAATGTAAATACTTCATACATGAAAACTAAATCAGATGTCCATATAAAATTTCACACCTTATAAACTATTAGACAATATAACACAAGTCAAAACCCTCATTCTCATCTGCAGCAATCGGAGCTAGCAACCTAGATCAACTAGTCAATAGAACTATGAATAAATTATTTTAAATATGAACAATAAGAAACCAAACAATCGAGCATAAACTCACATCTCATCTAACTTTTCCTGATTATAAATCATGGACGCATCAGTATTTCCTTTATGTGTCTCTTGGTCATTACATGATTCCTCTATGATGGGCCTTTTCCCTTTGGGATCACTTTTCCTGCCTCTACTTCTCAAGATCTGTTGCCAAAAATTAACTTATTAACTTATAATAATAATTAACAAAAATTTAAATTATAATAATTAAAAAATCTTTTCTCTCTTCCAACCAAAGATCACACAAATATATATACTTTTTTAATGGCAATATATATTAATTTCTCATAAAGAGTTGGTTTCCCATGAACCAGGTTCATGCTATGAACTTGAATTATTTTACCAATTACACTCATTTCCAACACATTTTTCAAATCACTAAACTTGACTCGTATTATATTACTGAAAAGTCAAATGCCATGAATTAAAACTAAGACTCATAACATGAACTAAATCTATGCAAGTTTTTATCTCTCATAAAATACTTGATTAATTACTTGTAGGAGAATGTCGAATTAATATTGTATACAAATCTTTCATGAATTTGGTCACAAGAGCAACTTTTATAAATTTTTTTATTATCAATGCATTTTCTTATTTTCATATATATACAAAGGGGATGAGTTTATAAATAGCCTAACATAAAAGTAAAAGTTCTTTTTTGTCACAAAATTTATAATCATTCTATTTTAGTCAAGAGAATATACTTTTTTCCAACTTTACCCCTTTTTATGCTTTCATTATTTAAATTCGTACCACCATATATACATCCCGTACCAACCAGTGTTTTCATAACCGAACCGGTGATCGAACCGGACAGACCACCGGTCACCTGTTCAACCGATCGGACCGGTTCAACCGACGGTTCAACCGTTTTCTATGTTTAGTTAAAAAAACAAAATAAGTATACACCTACAAAAATTTAAATATATATTTTATAACTTTTCATATCATATTTTATAAATTTTGTCTCACATCATACATTTATCCCACATCGAAAGTGTTAGAGAAAAATGTGAGAGGAATATAGATTTAAAATTTTAAATATTTAATATAAATTAATAATTATTTTTTAAAAAAAAGAAAAAAACCATTTTTTTCCGGTGAACCGGGTTTTGACCGGTTCAACCCGGTTCAACCTGAAATCCGGTTATATAGGTACTTTTTAACCGGGTTACCTGCCGGTTCTCGGTTCAACCTGTTGAACCGACCGGTTCAACCCTGTTTTGAAAACATTGGTACCAACATTATTTCAGTCCGTACCACCCTTTAATTAACTCCCTACCACTATTACATCAATTCGTAAATATTGTTTCAGTCCGTACCACCATTCTATTAACTCCGTATCACTATCAGTCTCGTACCACACTTATTTTAACCTCGTACCACCTTTATTTTAACACCGTACCACCATCATTTCAACTTGTACCATCAATTTTAAATTTGTACCACAATTATTAATTTCGTACTACAATATATTAACCCCGTACCACCATTTAATGAAGCCCGTACAACCATTTTTTAAAAAAAAATTGTTGACTTCATTAAAGGTATAATTGCCCAAACAATTATTCTCTTCGCTAAAAAATAATGAAATAAAAAACTTTGATAAACGTTTTCCCTCTCTAGATTAGATTATGTATGTGTATAATAAATAGTTTATTTGATTTCAGCTAGGATTTTAATTTTCAACCAAATTATATTCTCAAGGAAAACAAGAGAAGATATCACATTCCATTTTATGTAAATTTCTTTTTCTTAAAAATTATACAAAAAAAAATCATGCCAGTTTACAAATCGTATCAAGACGCCAAATTTTACACAATTCAAAGTAAATCTCTCATCATTATAACCATGTTTTAAATGATGGAGCCAGACCAAGAGTGAGGCGGGTCGAGGAAGAACCCGTCTCTGTAGTTGCAATGCCGCCACCACAGCAGCCTTCAGCTACGGTAGTTGGTGGTGGCAGCACTGCAGCAGACTGGATCATGTCCCTCAATCTTGTCGTCATAATTTGTCGAAATTCCTCACTTTTGACGTCACAATTCAGTTTCTTAGCTTCCTTCTTCATTCGCGTGTTCCAAAAATTCTTGATGTCATTGTCCGTTCGCCCGCCCAACTTCACCGCAATCTTCGACCACCTATTAAATATTACAAGATTTTATTAAAATTTGATATAAATTTCGATACTAGTCCCACAAAAATTGTTCGCAAATAATTTTGGTACCTCTACGAAAATGGTCATTTTTTTCGCAAATTTAGTCCAAATAGTTAACAATTGAACAGAACTCTGACATTTCCGTGGAACCAAAAATGAAAAAGAAAAAGATCAATTTTGTAAAATTTCTAACAACATCCCATAATCTTGGACGGAAAATTCCTATGCATGGTATCAAAATTGTTAAAAAAATGATCATTTTAACCCATATATATAAGTCAACGACATTGTTCCACAAAATTAATATAATAAAATGTATAAAATGCATAAATGATACAACGTATATATATATACTAACTGATTGCCCAATTCAGAATGGAGTTTGAGAATCAAGATCATTTCTTCATCAGTGATATTCCCCCGACGAACGGACGGTGATAAATAGTTAAGCCATCTGAGCCTGCAGCTGTTTCCGCTCCTCCCTACAGCTAAATTTAATTCCTCCATTAATTTTTTTCATCGGACATAAGTAGTGTTGCTCTAACCATTTGAGTAATTCCACTTTGTCCAATTCCTTAATTAATGCATCAATTGCAATTAAGAATAAACATGCCGACTTTGGAATATTATAATACTCAATCCGTCACACAAATATATTTGTGGTATTACGAGATCAACAAAAACTTCATTTAAAATATAAAAATAAAGACTTCATTTAAAATAGTAAACATATTTGGGGTATGTTTGCAATAAATTATACTTTTAAGAGTTGATTAAAATTAGTGATTATGGAAAAATTTATTAAGATAAAAATTGATAGTATTTGTAAAAAAAAATTAAAGAACAGTTAGAGTTTATAAAATAAAATTAATAGTATTTAAAAAAAGCTTATAAGCAAAAAACACTCCATTTTCAATTTTTAGTTTATAACTTTTGACAACTTTATTTTAAAAAAAATAGAGAATTGTCTATAAAATATTCAATTAATTAATATGTCTACAAAATTTTCAATGAGAATTGATGGGTCGATCCAGATGTATTTGCAAACTCAATCAATCAAGGTGATAATCACTTTTTTTTAAAAAAAAAAATTGTCCTCTAGCCTAGCTTCGTAGCTTTTTGAAGTGTAAAAGTAATTCTCAATATTGAGTAATGATTGCAAACACTTTGTAGTAATATTACGTACATACATATATGGTGTGTTACAAATATGCATGATAGTATATTACCTAATTTGTGGGCCATAGTGTCCCAATGATGAGGTCCATGTATATTAACATAGTGTCGAAGCTTGTCATCCTCTTCTCTCGTCCATTGCCCTTTTCTTTTGAGATGCAGCTTTTCTTTTTCATTCTCCATATATATATATATATAATATTCCTTTTGCAAATCTATAGGCTTAATTGAATGAGAATGAGAAAGTGATTAATGATGAAGGATATATAGAGAAGGGTGGTGCATTATATATACACTATATAATATGTTGACTCATAGGTACGCGTCAACTTTTCATGGACCTATATGAGCGTTGGAAAATGGTTGAGGATCGGAAAATGGTGCCTAATTACAAAGCAACCATTTATTTATCATGCAATCATTACAAACTATATAGAATTAAAGGTATAAAATAATGAAAATGCTAATATATACTATTATATATCATTATTTAAGGTGTCAATAGACTTTTATACCCTTATCTATTCAAATTAACCACATTTAATAATTATCGTAATACTCTCTCTCCGTCTCATTTTATTTACCATTTAGTGTTTCATACTAATTAAACAAATTATTTAGTAATAATAAATCACTACAAAAAAGAGAGGGTTTAACGACGGTTAAAAACTCATCGTTGAATCGAACGTTGCTATGTTTAGAGATGATTTTTTGGCTACCGTAGCTAACTAGCTTCGGTTAACAACCGTCACTGATTAGCGACGATTTTGTCGGCGGCCAATTTGGTCCGAATCCGAATTAGAAAAATCGTCGCTAAATTGTCGCTGATTTTACGACGGTTATGACGTCATCAACCGTCGCTAATAGCGATGGTCTAACTGTCGACAATGCCGATGGTAATAAGCGTAGCTATTAGCGACGGTTGTAAGCTAAACGTGACTTACGAAGAAAAAAAATATGGCTCACGGTGGTTCGAAACCATGTCCAGGGGGCACCTAGGCGGACACTGAACCACCCGAGCCACAAACCTTCTTGAATATAAACCAAGCATTTCATATATATAACTCATCAAGCCTTGCATTAATAAGGCTAATTTTCGCTCTAAAGGGAACCGAACACGGGACCTCAAAGCGCCTGGGCGGGGATCAAACCGCTCGGGCACTTGCTTTCTTGCGTTTACTTAATATAATTAATTGTATATGTCCAAAAACTCTTTTTTTTAATCCTTTATTTCAATTATCTAATTTAATGATTTATCAACATTTTAATATAATAATTATATTTTTTTTACTTTATAAATTTTAATTAAATTGTATCATATTATATTAAAATTATATATTTTTATTTATTTTTAAATCATTTTTTTACACTTTTTATTAACTTTTTTATTTTATTTATTTTATTTTATTATCTAATAATCTTTAAAATAATAATTATATCAATATATATATTTTACTTTACAAATTATAAATAAATGATTATATTATTTTAAACAAGTACTACTTTTAACTGAATTCAAGTACTATTTTTTATTTAAACAATTAACATCTTTCACTTAAACAAGTAATACCTTTCATCTAAACAAGTAACATCTTTCATTGAAACAAGTAATACTTTTCATTTAAATAAGTACTACATTTTCATTTAAACAAGTAGTAATACTTTTCATTAAACTCAAGTACTAAATTTTCATTTAAACAAATAATACTTTTAATTTAAACAAGTAACACCTTTCATTGAAACAAGTACTCATTTTCAACGAAATAAGTAAAACGTTTCATTTAAACAAGTACTACATTTTCATTTAAACAAGTAATACTTTTCATTGAACTCAAGTACTACATTTTCATTTAAACAAGCAATATTTTCATGTAAACAAAGAACACCTTTCATTGAAACAAGTACTCATTTTCAATGAAACAAGTAATATTTTTCATTTAAATAAGTAACACCTTTCATTTAAACAAATAATACTTTTCATTGAACTGAACTTAAAAAAAAAAAAATTTCATTGAACTCAAGTAATACCTTTCATTTAAACAAGTAACATCTTTCATTGAAACCAGTACTACTTTTCAATGAAATAAGTACTACTTTTCATTTAAGCAAGTAACACCTTTCATTTAACACAAGTAATACTTTTTATTGAACTCAAGTAATACCTTTTCATTTAAATAACACTAATACACATCTAGGCTTGGACAGCTGTGAAAAATGACCTTGGAGAGCGGTTAAAACCACTCTCCAAGCATCAGCTGTCCAAGCTTGGAAAGCTGATAAAAAACCGCTGTCCAAGAGAAGATTGGGCAATGTTTATAAATCGCTTTTTAAGTTTTTATCTTGGACAAATATTGATAACAACTAGACAAGCCTTGGACAATGTTATTATCAACCTAAGTCAAAAAAAAAAATTTAAATTCGTTTATTATTTTACATAGACAGCGGTTGAAAACCGCTGTCTAATATATATATATATATTTAATTATTAATTTATATTTTAAAATTCCTATAATAAAACTATAAACCAAAACTTATATATACGTCCAATACCATAAACCATAAACCAAAAATCCTATAATAAAACCATAAACCAAAACTTATACCACATATATATACCAAAACATCAAATTGATTAATAAACATACACATCATGAAATAAATAAACATACAATCATAAACATATATACGTCCAATACACCAAAAACATGAAATATATATCATCACAAATATATAAAAGAAATTACATGCTACCAAAATTTCAAACAACGTTCAGTTAATATCGTATGAATATAAGAAATTGATTGTAAAAAGGTACCCCAAGGCGTCAATCGTTTTTCCATTTCTCCGATCTTTTGTTAGAGTAAGAATTGAGCTCACGTTCATAACAAACGCAAACAAATCGAATCAATCAATATAGTATGAATTTTATTCAATTAATAATAATTTAAATAAATCGATAAATTGACTTACATTGAGAGGAATGTTCGTTAGAGAAGCGCGGATTATGTCTTCAATATCTCGTTATCTCGTTGCCTCGGAACCTGTTGATTAACAATTCACTTTATTTAATAAATCAAAAGAAACAACATTTAATATAGCGAAGAAAAAACAACATTCAATAAAGTCTTACATTTCTTTTTAGCATTTGTTTTTCTTTTTTTTGTTTTTGGTTGACCTTTCTCGCTCATGACCATAAATGTTAACAAGATCCGGATTGTCATATTCATCATGATCATCTCTAATTATTCTCCGTATGGGCGTGGATTTGCGGGATCATCGAAAGATGGTGCAGAATGAGTGAAGTTTTGAAAAGGATCATCAATTATGTCAACATCTTCATCGACATGGTCGCTAATCTGAAACTATTGTTAAATTTGTTTTGACGAACCACAATGGACCATTTCTTATTAACCGGGTCGGGGACATAGAAAACTTGTTGAGCTTGGATCGCCATTATGTAAGGGTCATCTCGGTATCCCACATTCTTCAAATCAACGCGTCTAACCCCCGAAACTTTCAACTTGGACCCGTTAGGATCCTCACCCAACTACACTCGAAGATTGGTTGACGGTGAACAACATAGTCGAGTTCCCAAATGTTGACAATCATCCAAAAGTAAGTAGTATTTGATTGATCCACTGCAGATTGCGATAATGGACACTCCACTATTCTCATAGTACTTGTGGCATCATGATCTCTAGTATAAAATGTGTATCCGCTTGCTAAGATAACACTTGTATGAATACACATGTCTATCGGGCATTCTGGATAACCACTTAACTCTTTCATTCACTGATTCTGCATCCCGTGACAACATATTTGCTACATAACCATTGAACCAGTCAACAAACGTGCGATTGTGCTCAACTTCAATCCATGATCTATCTCTGGTGGGATTTCTCTCGACAAGTGATCGCATGTGCGCAGTCAATAAAAGGAAGCACGTCGACCGTGTTGTGAAATGCGCACAAGTGCATCGGTGTTAGTTCCTCCATGCTAACACTTACAGGTTGACCACCGGTAATGCCTTCACCATCCATCCTATTGGTGTCTGCAACTAACTAAGTCCAATTGCATCGACATTCGAATAAATTTTGACCAAGATTTTCATTGCTTTTCTACTAAATAGCGTTACAATGCATCCCTCCCTCGGCTGGACATATTCATCACATATCCTTTGAGCACTTTTATATATCTCTCTACACCATACATCCATCGTGATCTGGCGGGACCACACATCCTTGTCTCGGGTACCAAATGAACCAAGGGGTGAACCATTATATCAAAAAATGATGGAGGAAATACATCTCAAGCTCACAGAGAGTCCCCACAATCTGCATCTGAAAACCAAGCAATTTTCTAGGATCTATGACCTTGCTACTCATTGCCTAGAAGAACCAACATAACTTTGTTATGGTTATGCACACATTTTCAGGCAAGATAGAATGTATTGCAATGTGCAAGAAAGTCTCCATGATGACATGATAGTCATGCGATTTCAGATTCATCAGTCTCACGCCATCATCTGATACAAGTCTCTGTATGTTGGAGGAATAACCTTCTGGTACTTTCACAACCTTTAGCAGCTGAAGTAACTCTTTTCTCTCATTCTTGGACAAGGTGTGTGCAGCAGGAGGTAAGAACGGTTGACCCCTTTCTCTAGGCATCGGTTTTAATTCTGCTCTTATTCCCATATCAATCATATCCATTCTAGCATTGTAACCATCATTGGACTTCTTATCAGCTAGGAGAGTGTTGAGCAAGCTGGCACAAACGTTCTTCTCAATGTGCATTAGATCAATGAAGTGTCTAACATACAACTCTTTCCAATAGGGCAATTGAAAGAAAATTGATTCCTTCTTCCAACCGCTAGTGGGGACACTCTTTGCGAAGATCTTTCCTTACTGTGTGTCGATATTCTTCATCTCATTCAATACATCCCAACCCACGACAATATCGTGGTGCTTCACCGTCTCAATTGTGCCATCGAATGCATCGGCCATTGTTACAGCACTTATGGGTTGGGTCCAACCACCTCCTATGTCCCATATAAACGGTCTTCCTACAATGTCTCAAGCGAATGTGATGTGTCTTCTTGGTACAACAAGGACATGCATCGGCCCTTTCACACTATATCCGGATAGATTCCCGTAAGCGGAAAGTCATTGATAGTTCCAAACAAAGATGGCCTTCAACTTGAAATTCTCCTTTCTACAAGCATCATACACATCGACACCCTCATCCCACATGAGCTTCAAGTCCTCTATCAAAGGAGCGGATATACATCTATGTCGTTACCAGGTTGTTTGGGTCCTGATATCAACATAGACAACATCATGTAAGTGCGCTTCATGCACAACTCGTGTGAAAGATTATAAACTAAAAGAATCACTGGCCATGTACTGTGGTTGGTACTTTGGATACCGAAGTTCATTTCATTCCGTCGGTTGAGAGTGCAAGACGCAAGTGTCGTGGCTCGGTGCCAAATTCTGGATGCCTGACATCGAATGTCTTCCACTGGGGTGAATCAGCAGGGTGTCTTAGCATTCCATCTTTGATCCTATCATCATGATGTCATCTTAAATTTCTAGCATCCACAAATATTTCTATACATTCTCCTGAATCTTGATATTATTGGAAAGTACCACATCACCTTCGCGGGAGATTTATTTTTCTTATAACGCTTTAGTCCACACTTGAGACATTCCTCGAGGTCTGCATACTCCTTTCGAAATAAGATACAATCACCCGGACAAGCATGAATTTTTACGATGTGTTAACCCGATGGACTTGAGCATTTGTTTAAGATCATATGCTCTCTTAGGCAATACATTTTCATCGAGCAATAGACCACTAATCTGTTTCCGGATACTTGTGAAGCACTCATCGGACAACCGGTGAAATTTTTTTTAGGTTGAACAATATCAACACAAATGACGCTTTTGTTGCCTTCTTACACCGGACCCGCGGTGGTAATCCGCCAGAATCCCTTAACTTCTCGACATATAAGGGTGATCTCGCAGATCATCGTCATCCCCACTTGATGTATTAACAGTCGGTACATCATCGAAAATATCCGCATCCACTTAATCTTCAAACCTAAAGTCAGTTTCTAGGTTGCTTGAGCTACATCCATCTCCTCTCTCACCATGATATGTCCAAACGGTATATGTTTTATCAATACCGTGAATCATCAAGTGGTCAAACAGACTTTCTCGACCACTAACGGTTTTTCCATTCATACATTTTCAACACGGACATGGAATGTACCGAGGGTCGGTGCAGTGTCTAATTGCATGATTACAAAATTCTTTCACCCCATTACTATACTCATCTGATAATCGATCTGCTCGAACCCACTTTCGATCCATATAGAACTAGAGATGCCTATAGAAAAGACAATATGAAGTGTTTCTCAAGATAATGCATGTATCCTAATGTATTAAACCTAAAAGTATTACATTCCTAATGTATAAAACTTGCATATAGAATAATGTGGTAGTACCTAAGGTTTGTATATTGCATATGAATCTAAGGATTTGTTGCATCGTCTCAAAACAATGTATATAACCTAATGTACAATCATTAATCATCTAAAGCAACACACTACTATCCATTCACCAAATCATCAAATTAATATAACAAAAATATATCCTAATGTATTAATCCTAATTTATGCTTAAATCCTCACACAAGCATATTATCAAACACCTTGAGTGCATCAATTGTTCATTTACAATTAATTGTTCATTTATCAAGCATATTATTT
Source organism: Stenogyne calaminthoides (assembly GCA_037126765.1). Lineage (NCBI taxonomy): Eukaryota > Viridiplantae > Streptophyta > Magnoliopsida > Lamiales > Lamiaceae > Stenogyne > Stenogyne calaminthoides. The sequence goes on from JBBCBC010000022.1 coordinate 34,684,086, forward strand.
GAATTAATTACAAGTACCTTTGTGAAAGTTATCTTTATCGTCATCGAAAAAGTTATGCTATCAAACACCAAGTTATATATATGATATAAATGACGTTAATATATACTATGCTAGTAGTTTGTATCAAACACCAACCTCAACCTCAACTTCTCGTTAATACTATCAAACACCAAGTTATGAAATAAATTAGGGCTCTTACCCGATGACGAGCGGAGAATGAGAAAGACGACGGCGGAAGACGCACGGCTAGGGCTTCTCGTTCGATTTGGGGAAGAGGGAGGAGGAGGCTAGGGCATGGTTCGCGATTTGGGAATGGTATGAGGTAATGGAAGACGACTGCAAGCGGAATGAAGGACGAAATGACGGAGTTCGATTAGGGTAGAGGAAGGAGACGCTAGCTTGATTTAATTTGGGGAAAAATTGAAGTATATACTCCGTTCGCGATTTGGCTTAATAAAAATATTTGCGGCAGCTTGGATTAATGGTTTTGGAACCGCTTGTCCAAACTTTATTTTGGACAGCGGTTCCAAACCGCCGTTTAACGCTTTTGCAAAATAAGGTTGTCAACCATTGTCTAAGTAAAAGATGGACAAATGGGTTGAAAACCGCTGCCTATTCTTTTTTTTATTAGTACCCATTGTCCAAGTCTGTTGTCTGCAATTTCAAATGTGTAGTAGTGCAAGTACTACTTTTCAATAAAACAAGTAACAACTTTCACTTAAACAAGTAATACCTTTCATTTAAACAAGTACTACTTTTCAATAAAACAAGTAACTCTTTTCATTGAAACAAGTAATACTAGTTACGTGGAAACAAGTAATACTAGTTACGTGGAAACAAGTAATACTAGTCACACAAAAATATAAATTATATGAACAATAACATATACGTACCAAAAATAAAATTTGTTCAAAGCCAACACTCAAAATTTGAAATCATATGGTCATTTGATGCATATCATTATATAAGCTCAAATTTGAAATATGATACTCAATTCTTCTAGATTAGTACAAAATAATAATTAACAAAATGACAAGTAAATAATAATATCATGAGTAAAAGGAGAAAATTCTTATGAAAGGATGTGCTACTATATCGTTGTTATGCGACATAAAAATCTAAGTAATTATTATTCAGGGAACTAGCAATTAAGGATCGCAACATTGGGTACAGTATGACATTGGAGCCATATATATATATATATATATATATATATATATATATATATATTTTAATAAAAGTTTTCTCCTATTCTTAATTAATAAGCAGTACGGTCAAATTGGCTTGTATTTTTTTGTTAATGTCCCGTCATTCATCTTTTCTTTTTCTTTCTTTTAAATAAACTATTTAGGACTCGGCGTTGAAGAGCTCTTCGTGCAATCATGGACCATATTGCAATCATTTTTTGTCACACATATTATTGAAGTAAAAAATATTAATAAATTAATTTTTTAACGCATTATATTAATATATTTACTAAATTCATACCTTTTTATTTGATGATTCAATATATATAAAAAGTTTTTTAGATAATAAGATCAATAGTATTTTCAATATTTATAATATAATTATATTAATTAAATAAATTATACTCCCTCCGTCCCAAAGATATATGCACGTTTACTGTTTTCGCGTGTTTTTGATAGCGAGTTTTTTATTAGTATTTAAAATGATAAAATAATTTTTAAAGATGCATTCAATAGATGAGAGGTAGATCTATAATACCCCTCTTTAAAAATTACTTTATCATTTGAAATACTAATAAACAACTCGCTCACAAAAACTCGACAATAAAGTAGGTGTGCATATATTTATGGGATGGAGGTAGTAATATAATAAAAATAATTTATTAACTATATATAAATTAATTATAATACATAATATATTTTTTATTTTTTTCTATTAAGTTGGACCCGACTAATGGCTCAGCCATTGGGTACTAGTTCGTTACTATGAGGCAATATATATTGTCGAGACTTTGGATTAATTCCAAATTGTTCTATCCATGATAATGACATTTGCATTTAATTATATGTATACATGTTGATTAATTTATATATTTAATATTTTTCTTTTGCAAGTCTACGGTTTCTGGTATTGTTTGTGGAACCCCCAACGCCAACGAATAAAAAACGCCACTTGTGCATAAAAAAGTGACTTTCTTTTATTGAATGTAATTTATACTATTTTTTTATATAAAAGGCCAATTTTTGGATTATAAAAAAAAAACCACAAATATATCCGAATATTATAATTACTCAATTGTGAGATTTGATTAAAAATAAACAAGTACATAATAAAAAAGGAGTAAAGACGCATGAAATAAATTTATCGGTGTAAATTTTGTTTTACCTTAAATTGATGTCACGATCCGTGTAGCATGTAACACAACATTGTTTGACAATTTACACAAGAATTTGTAAGAATTTTGTATCATCTAAAAACTCAAGTTTATAGAGAGATGAAAAATTAATTCATTTATAAATAGTTCCCTAATAAAATTATCCTAAACTATATGTTTTCTTTTAACACAAAAGTATTTAGCTCATATTATTATAATTACAATAAGTGTAGGACAACTCATTCACAAAGTTCGGAGGGTCAGACCAATAATAAGAACTTCCAAAGTGAATAGAAAATCTCACTAAATTGTGAGCCATCATGTTGGCTCCCCTTTTAAAAAGCGAAAGTCGGCGATAACCTCGACAGTGTTAGTGTTTTCAGATTTAAATCTCTGTCAAATGTGATCAATAAAAAATCACGCTGGAAAATGATGATGATGTCAAATATAATTACATAATGTATAAATTATAAATCATCATTTACATTTTTTTGAATAACTATCCCTCAAATTTAATGTTGCAAAATAGACCCTTAAATTAATATTAAAAACTTGGAAAATAGTTCTTATTTTTTATTTTATCTATAAATAATGTCCTAAACTGCTTATCGTGAAATTAATTTTATTTTTTACGTATACATCTTTTAGTAATATAAATCACACCCATTAAGAATATAAGTCACACACTTCTGCTTCTGACTACTTACACTCTTTCTTTATAATATAAATCACACCCTTCACTTTTTATGAAGAATATTTTTTATAGTAAAAAGTCACACACTTTACAATAAAAAAGTCACACACTTTAGTAAAATAAGTTCTGTTTCTTTTACCAGGTTTACCGTAAAAAAAACATTTCACACTATCTTTCTTTAAAAATTAATTCGTTGTGCTTATTGAGCAACGGCCGAGTTGGTCAATCCTGCTTTTTAAAAATAAAAGGTCCCGAATTCAGATATTAGTCTCCATGCGGGTTACCTCGAAATTCAGATAAAATTAGTAAGTAATATCTGAGCCACACAAAATTACTAAGAAAGTCAAAGTCTTTAAATATTCATTTCCAAACACGCCAAAAAATAAATAAATAGTAGGAATCTTCACGCTGGTTTCCTGGAAATTCGAATACAATTTACTCGTTTTGCTTAAAGACTATAAATACATACTTCTGGCACATTATTAGACTGCTCAAACAACATCTTGCAACTATTTATTTGATAAATTATGATGTGAATCTTGAATTAAGGGATTCTTCGCTCAGATTATAAACTGAAGGCAGCTTTGTGCAATTAGGAAAGTATTGAGGAAATGAGGATGATACTTCATGCTTTGAGGTGAGTTAAAATAAAAAGTGAATAAATATATAAATATTAATTGAAAATTATAATAACAAGAAGAACAATCGTCAATCATCAATTTCCTTTTGTAATCTTTGATTCTCAATTTTGCAATTACCAGGTGGAGTTGACTTTGCTGAATATATGTCCTGTAGATGTGTAGATGAGGAAGCAGTCTAATTAATATTCGAGTAAGTCTTTTTTCGTTTTAATACTAACTTGGCCCATAACGTTTAGGCTTTCAGCCAGGCCCATATTTCTTCCGGTTAAAAAAAAGCCCAGTTAACTTGGCCCATAACTTTTGTCTATTTTTGACCTTTAGATAGATGACTATGTGGCACTGAAATGTTTGATGGAAGTACTTTCTTTTAGTCTGACACATGGATATTCTCTTTTTATTTCCCCAAAAGATTGGAGGGGTTTAAGTCGGAATCTTTCATTTTATACTATTTTTATCCAATCCAAAATGTAGGAGTATTAAGAAAATATTTACCTTTCTAATATATTTTTAATAATTGCTTAAAATAACAAATTTATCTAAATATATTTTAATAACTGTAAACAAGAAAATTATTCTTAAATTACATACATACTCCGAGGAACTGTCTGCAACACTGCGTACTTCCAATCTTAAGTCGCCAAATGCTGCCTAAATGCAGGTACCAAACCTTACAATTTAATTATATATACATAATCCATTAAGCAAGTTGTCATCATAACTATAATCTATCAAGAATAGGCCAGACTGATTCATCATAAAAAGTCTTGATCACCATTAATTAATAAAACCTCAATTCCCGTCCGATGTGGTAGTAATTATGAATATCAAACCAGTCTTGATCCAATTCAGGCAAAATGATTCGTCCATCAAGAACATCATCAACAAATGCCCGAATTGCTTCACCATGAGAAGTACCACAATCTTGATCAACATTAGGACCATGAATATCACTACTCATGATTAATTCCTGGTAAGTACAATCTACAACATCACTTGAACCGGTCGAGACTGACATCTCTGCTTTCAGGCCATTGCCACCTGCAACCACTATACAAGACAAATTAATTAATAACACTTTCCCTCCATTAATTGATTAATTTCTCATTGCCAACTGAAAAAATCCCGAGATCGTATAGATGCAGTTTCAAATTAATTAACAAAGCTTACCCGTGGTTAATGTTGACCTCATTTTCTGGAGAAATTCGTGAGTGGTGACGTTCCAATTCAGCTTCTCAGCTTCCTTCATCATTCGTTTACTGTTGCAGAAATTCCCAGGAACTTCCTTCGCAATCTTCGACCACATTTTAATTACAATTATACAAGAACTAATCTCATCGATCTCAATATCTATATATACATTTTCTTGCAATCTAATGATTAATTAATTAACTAATAAAGTAATCACGTACCCGTTGCCCTCAAAACGGAGTTTTAGAATCTTACGCATTTCTTCATCGGTGAATTTAGACCGCACAAGCTTAGGATCCAAGTAGTTAAACCATTTTAGTCTGCAGCTGTTTGCACTCTTTCCTATATCTGCATTAATTAATTTATTAATTTCAACCAACAAGATTAATTAATTATAACCAATTTATAAGTTCAAAATTAAAAGAATATATATATATATATATATATATATTACTCAAGACGCGGGAGACAGTGTTCCATTGAGCAGCTCCATTTCTGAGAACATAGTTTCGGAGCTTGTCCTCTTCTTCTCTTGTCCATAGTACTTTTCTTTTACGCTTATTCTTTTGCTCCATATTTCTCTCGAATATTCTTTTACTGAACCCGAGCTAGCTAGGTTCAACTGAGAATGAGAAAATGGTTGATAATCGAAAGGAGTTTTTGATGAAGGATTGATCAGAATGGCGTGCATAAGGTATATATATATATATATATATAAATGTATACATAATACATTTATATTGCTTATAATAAGATAATGGCTAGAGTTTGTTATTACCACAAGATTTCAGACTAGGGATTCTAGTTTCTGATTTCTGGGCTCGGTTGAGTGTGAACTCGGTAAACATCTATAGGTGATCCCGTGAGGGAGATAAGTCCCGTTTGAGTGTGAACTCGGTAAACATCTATAGGCGATCCCGTGAGGGAGATAAGTCCCGTTTGAGTGTGAACTCGGTAAATATCTATAGGCAATCCCGTGAGGGAGATAAGTCCCGTTGGTTAAGCAGGTTAAGTTGGTGCCCCTGTGTTAAGGGTAGAGTGGATGTAGGGCGGGTTTCGTCCGAACCACTATAAAATCTTGTGTGTTCTTTACTGCTCTATGTTTATACTTGTCATATGAATTCAGTTATAAGCAAAACAACACATATCGTTCTTAAAAGCGAAAAATTAGGAATCACTCTTCCCTCACCCCTGTTTTATATGCATCACACGACATGTTTCGCTTCCGCACGACCAAAATCGGTTTTAATCGGGACCTACAGTTATAACGTGAGTAAGATAGAGGATCAGAGTACGACCATCATACAAAAAACAATACAACAAAGTGACCGGTTACATATAACAAACAAAGTACCGGTTCTCATATATAACCGAACAATCTTTCCAAATACGCTTAACCCAGAAAAAGGAACAAATACAAACTTTAGAACATACTCTTCACAGTCAAGTTTTGCACCTCAAAACATGATTGAATTCTTGAGCATCCAAATATGCCATACAAAGCCAAATGAGAACCCAGACAAGAAATCAAAGCCCCCAGGCCATTACAAGTAAAAAACACAAAATTAAAGAAATCCCCTCAAAACAAAAACGACATTTCTTTCTTTCTTTCTTGTGTTGGAAAAGACACTTTAGGGCTCCAAATTAATTAATCTGGTCCGAGTGATGGTGGGCAATCAGGGCTCCAAAAGTAAGATGGATCACAGTAGTCGTCATCATCAAAACTAGGGTTACCAGCGGCCACATTGAAGTCACTGATTATTTCCTGATGAGCAGACCAAGAAATAACCGGCACCATTGTTTCGTCGCCTGCACACAAATCAAATCCAATAAACAAATTAAAACCTACCTCTTATGCACTATTTATATATAATATATAACGAGAGAGAAGGAGGTTGAAATTGGATAAACTCGGATTTTATTTCACAGAAAAGGAAGAAAATAATTACCCATGGGCGCAGCAGTAGCTTGGATCCTGTCCGTTAAAATTTGAGTCATTTTGTCGAGGAATTCCTGACTCTTGACATCACAATTCAGTTTCTTAGCTTCCTTCTTCATTCGCGTGTTCCAGAAATTCTTGATTTTATTGTCCGATCTCCCAGCAGGCAAAATCTTCACAATCTCCGACCACCTGCAAGAATATATATAGTAATTAATTACAACACTTGATATTTATATTATCATAATAAAGGTAGATAGGTACCCATTTTTTTGAAAGCGGAGATTTAGAATGATGAGCATTTCTTGAGGAGTGAAGTCCTCCAGTCGAATGCCGGGACGCAAATAGTTACGCCATTTGCTTCTGCAGCTGTTAGCAGTCTTCCCTATATCTGCGTTAATTCCACCAAAAATATTATAATTATAAACTAATTCAGTTAATTCAAAGAACAAAAGAAACAAAATTAAGATCAAATGAATGTATATATATTACTCAAGACGCGGGAGACAGTATCCCATTGAGCAGCTCCATTTCTGAGAACATAGTTTCGGAGCTTGTCCTCTTCTTCTCTTGTCCATAGTACTTTTCTTTTACGCTTATTCTTTTGCTCCATATTTCTCTCGAATATTCTTTTACTGAACCCGAGCTAGCTAGGTTCAACTGAGAATGAGAAAATGGTTGATAATCGAAAGGAGTTTTTAATGAAGGATTGATCAGAATGGAGTGCATAAGGTATATATATATATAAATGTATACATAATACATACATGTATTGGAGATGTACTAATACAAAGCGTTGGAAAAAAAAATGGTTGGAGATCGCCAGATGAAAAGAAGGGAACCAGGTAAGTCTTTGACTTTGTTATGACTATTAATTTGCTTTTTGTGCTGGCTTAGTTTTAGTTCTTTTTTCTTTTAAGATATCCAAGTTTCACTTGTCGATTTGGACTTGAACTGAAATCCTTTAAAATTGTTTAAAAAATTAATTTTTTTTAATATTTATATTGTTTATGATAGCACATTACAAAAAAATAAAGAATTGACTAAGATTTTTTTTAACAAAAGTAATTCTACCACATGCCTAGAATGTCTATATGATAAGAAAAAATTGTAGGCAAGTCGTAGACAATTCTCACTATTTAAGGATGAAATTATTTTCATTGAAAATTCCGTAGACAAATCTCTATTTTCTTATAGTGATAATGACATTCGAAAAAGAAAGTTCACAAAAGACAATATTCTTCTTTGGCAAATTCTTGTATGATCTTATAACTTAAGTGCATTTTTAAAATATCACAAAAAAATTTATGTTTTCACTCAAACATATATGCTTTTAAAACTAATAAATAAGTTGAATATTTTAAAAATGCATTTCAGCATTTGAGTTTTATTTGCACCTCATACATAAGAGAAACTTCTTTTCTTCACTTGCCAAAATTTTCAGCTTCGATTATTATAAATATTTGTTTATTGATTAATGGTATGATTAATATATATATATATATATATATACTAGTATTTACTATTTAGACCCGTGCACTACGGCGGCGGGTGAAATATATAATAGTACGATTATTGAATTAATTGTGTTATTTGATACAAGACAAAGTCTAGTATGAAAATTTGCATACATGAAAAAACTTTTATTTAGTGTTCTTGATTTAGGGTTCATTATTTAGTGTTTAGGGGGTAAATGGTTCACCCGACCCGAATATGTCATAATTTATGGTGATTTTATAGTTTTTTATACATGAAAATTTTCACACTAGACCTGCTCTTTATACAATGATTTCACCTGTATTTTATATCAATTGTGTTTTCTTCTTTTTTTTGATATAAAAATTAATTATATTTACATTAGACAATATTTTTTTTTAATATTTATATTGTTTAAAATATCAAAACACGGATATAAAATGAACGATCAATCAAATTAATTTTATAAAATAGGGAAAATATAATACATAGAAATAAAGAATAATAAATTTAAAAATAGATAAATAATTCACAATTTAAAACTACCAAATAATAGTAAAACCTAAAAGTTCCAAAGGTTGTCAATTAAAAACTGAAAAATCACAATTTCGAACATAATCGTTTTCAATCGATATGGTGCTCGTTTTCAATAGATATTATATACATATGCAGTTGCAGAAAGGCATATGGAGACATATGAAGGGTACTTTCGGAAATGGTTGAGTTGGTACCGAAGCAGACTCCGTTCTTACGGCCTACTTTAATTATAAATAATACTATTAATTATTAATTCTACGAGCTTTTGGTATGATCACTAAATTCAACTAATTAAGTCGATTACGAGTTTAATGGTGCTCGTTTTTTCAGCTTTAATTATTCTATTTGTCCAATTGCAGCAGGTTTGCTCTTCTCTTTCTTCATCTTTTTCTTCATGTTAATTTCTTTAATAACAAAATAAATACCAATTAACAAGATAGGAGCCGATTACAACCATATCAAATAATTAAATTCCATAATCCCGCAGCATTACTCAAATTAGTAAAAATATGATCAGTGAGAACATATCTCTCAACAAAATTGGAGTGAGTTCGAACATGAATATTGGAAAAGACCCCTTGCTGGTGCAGTTAAAAAAAAGTACCTAAAGTTGAATTAATTAAGTTACCTTTGTTTAATTACTTCAACTAATATAAATATATATATATATATATATATGTATATATACACGATAATTTGTTTAAAGCTCAATGATTAACTAAAGTTTATAATACAAAAGGCAGAGTTGAAATGTTATTTTTTGTCCCTTAATTTCTCACCAATTATAATTTTGTACACATTTAAAAAAAAATAAAAATTTGTCCTTGAAATTTATCCCTTAAATATTTATAAAATTCAATTTTTCGTCAGTTGTGCACGTTGAAAGGAACCCAATATGTTGAATTTTGTTAACTTGTTTTAACCGGGTTAAAAAACAGAAAAATGAATATGGTGAGGGTGTGTTTTGAAACAGTTAAAACAACTTCCAAAAGCATTTGTTTTCAAAAGTTGTGAGAGAAGTTTTGAAAATAAGTGCTTTTGAAAGCTGTTTTAAGTGTTTCAAAACACATCTTAAATCTAAATGGACAATTTTTTAAATTTAAAAAGTTAGGTGGTTAAAATTAAAATCGGTAAAAGCAATAACCAAAAACTAATAATTAGACAAAAAATCATATAAGACGGGTTACAAATTAGTCTAAATCAACACACACCTCTTTCAAAATATTAAAACGTCATTATTAAATTATACTCCGTCTTACATTGAGTCCGTTTTACGCAAATGTGTTCAATAATTATAATACATGCACGAACGGTTCCAGTTACCCAAATTTGTCGAAGACGTCATCATGTACAATGTGTTTGTTTTTTTATATAAAGGGGACTTTTTATTAGTTGGTTTCATTTCTTTCATATTTTCGTGTACTTAAGTTTCATTCATGAATCATGAGACTATTAGTCAATACTTTTTTATTTTCAGTAGACTATTTATATTAGTCAGAAAAAAAGAGTGTTTCATGGGACTAAGGGGCGCTGAAATTTATAAGCTATTACAAAATGCGATGAAAAGATTTTTAATACTGGTAAGATTTCAAAATAAATTATTTGCATCTAGAGCTCTCCTAAAAAAGATTACCAACACCACAATTTGTTGTTGGTAACATTCACTTTTGTAAAATATATTTACACATTTATTTTTTACAAAATTTAATACAATCACATCACTACTTATTTCATTCTTAATATAATATAATAATGCAACATCAATCATTATTAAATATTAATTTGACATAAAACAAAATCACACCCTAATAAAACCTTTCAAACGGGTCATGCATTTTCTTAAATAATATCATTTTAGCTTTGTCCCAAGTTTAGAATATCTCTGTTTCGTTCATTCGAATGAGTTAGGTCTTTTTTTTTCACAAATTTGGTCCCATAAAATTTTCCACATCCATTTTTAAATATCAATCATTATTAAATATTAATTTGACATAAAACAAAATCACACCCTAATAAAACCTTCAAAGGGTAAATTGCACTTTTGATTAGTTCCCATCTTTCCGTCCCAAAAACAATTGCAAGATTTAGTCCCAAACAATTGCAGATTTAGTCCCAAAAAATTGCAGATTTGGTCTCAAAAAAATTAATTTATTCTTTTTTAGTGTAATTTTTAAATTTTACATGAATTAATTTATAATTTATTAATTACAACTTTATAATTAATTTATAATCTATTTAGTGTAACTTTGAGATTTTTCACAAATAAACTGAAAAAAAAAAATGAATTGTAAATTAATATAGAATTAATTTTATTAAAAATAAGTTAAAAAAATACAATTTTAATATATTTTAATTTAATTAAAATTTATAAATAAAAAATATAAATTATTATATTAAAATGTAATTGAATTCTTAAATAAGATAATTGAAATAAATAATTTTAAAAAAAATTAGAAAAAAATGAATTTTAGGACATATAGAATTAATTTTATTAAAAATAAGTTTAAAAAAAATACAATTTTAATATATTTTAATTTAATTATAATTTATAAATAAAAAATATAAATTATTATATTAAAATGTAATTGAATTATTAAATAACATAATTGAAATAAAGAATTTTAAAAAAAATTAGAAAAAAATGAATTTTAGGACATAGAATTAAATTCATTAAATAAACGCAAAAGAGCAAGTGCCGGAATTGATCCCCGCTTGGGCGCCCAAGGTCCCGTGTTCAGTCCCCCATGAGAGAATATATGCCTCATTTAATTGGGAGGCTTGATGGCTTATATAGAAGATGCTTGGTTGTTGGGTTCGAGATGGTTCGTGACTCGGGTGGTTCGGTGCCCGCCCGGGCGCCACCGGGCCCAGGTTCGAACCACAGTGAGCCATTTTTTAAAAAATAATTTACGATTTAGCGACGGTTCTGGCGACGGAAGTAGCGATGCCTTTAATCGCTAATACTGACGACCATAACCGTCGCAAATGTCGACGGAAATTTCTGTAGCGAATATCGATGGAAAGGCGTCGCTGTTAACGACGATATTATGATGTCATAATCGTCGACAATATATCGACAGTTTAGCGACAGTTTAGACTGTCGCTATGTTGTGACGGAATGAAGCCGTCGATATTTTGTGCGACGACAATAAGTCGTTGCTACCTAGCGACGGAAAGGGAAAACCGTCGCTGAATCTTAGCGACCCTCGTTTTCCAGACGGATGAAAAACCGTTGCTAAAACCGTCGCAACCATGATTTGCGACGGTATAAACCGTCGCTAAAAACGTCGTAAAACACCGTCTTTTTTGTAGTGTATATTCAAATTTTATACTCTCTCTGTCCACAAAAAATATTTTTTAAGATTATATAAATATTATAGATATATATATATTTTTTAAAATTTCTTAGATTTTACATTAATTAAATTCATATTATATATTTTATTATTTTATTATTTTATTTTTAGATGTTACATATATATTATTTGATTTGAAAAAGTTTATTCATTGTTTTTTTTAAATTATGTACATATATATATATATGTGTGTGTATTTTAGAATTTTACATAAATTATTAGTTAGTTTATAAAAATACTATTACATATATATAATTTACTATTAATTTATAATTTATTAATTCATGTTAATTACATATATAATTAATTAAGTTTTAGTAGCATTTTTCTCCGTTTTGTAAATTTGGTCCCATAATATTTTGGTCAACTAACGGTTTCTATCCATTTGACAAACGGTTGGGACTAAAACTGCTCAAAAAAGGACCAATTCGAAACATAGGGACCAAAACTATTTTGGACTCAATCTCTTGGGACTAAATTTGCAATTTACCCAATCTTCAAACAAATACATATTTTTTTACTATTCATAAAAAATTTCAAATCCATAGAATTCGATGTCATAACTTCCCCCGTACACCTAAATTCCGAAACAAACATTAATTTAGACCACTATTTTGTGAGATCTCGTCCCAATGTACTCAATTTTCTTGTTGAAACATAATTTTAAAAAGAGTTTTGTATGAAACCAATAATATTTTCGAAACAATTTAAAAAAGAAAATATGCATCACAATAAATATTAATACGACTCTCCATTGGAACCTAGGGTTTTGAGAAGCAACCTCCCTCCCTCCTCTCTCCCTCTTCGAAAAGTTATAGTAGTGTTCATCCCTTTAAATTTGTTCATTCATCGATATTAGTGGAATTTTAGATCGCGTTAGCGCGATCTGGGACCCTTGAAGAGCAGATCGTCCTTTAAATTTTTGTAAGTGTTGGATTGTCTTTTATTTTGTAGGTATTAGATCTGAGTTATCTACTCAATCCCTGTGATAATTATATTACTCTGTTGTCATCCGCCGCCTTTCCTGATCGTGCGACCCTTGATTTCTCTCCTTAGTTGAGTGTATTTCACTACAAAAAAACACTGATTTAACGAGGGTTTTTAAAGAGGGGAGGAGAACCCTCATTATTTAACGAGGGTTTTGACGAGGAAGAAACTTAACGAGGGCTTTTACGAGGACTGCACCCGCGGCACATTCAATGAGGGCAAAATCTCTCGGTAAATTGGTCGCCAAGTCAACGAGAGCAGAAAACCCTCGGTAAAGCTCTCGCCACGTCAACGAGGGTTCAAAATCCCTCTGTAAACCTCTCTACAAAATCAACGAGGGCTGAGACGAGGGCGCGTCCCCCTAGCCAATTCAAAATTTCGATTTGTTATACATACCGCCTCGAGGTGTATTTACTGAGGGGCAACTACCCCTCATTAAAGCCCTATTCTTCAACATATACACCACCAGTAACCATTTAAGTCCCATTTTCACCGATTTGTGTCATGGAGAGCAGAGGAGAGGCGAAAGCTTAGGAAATTAAGCCCAATTCGCCAATTTGAGGTAAGTATTATTTATTTAATTATTTAGTATTAGTATATTGTGTATTTAGTATTACTTGTTTATATATCTAGTATTAGGTGTATTAGTTTAAATTTTAATTTAATTTAGCTTAATTTAATTTGTAGTGTATATTTTAGTATTAATTAGTATTTAATTATTTTAGAGGAGAGGAGATCGAGTGGAGCTAGACGAAAGCTTTGGAGAGCAGTCCACTTCGTCAATTTGGTAAGTATTAGTTATTTAATTATTTAGTATTATTATATTGTGTATTTAATTAGTATGTATTATTTGTTTATATATCTAGTATTAGTTGTATTAAGTTAAATTTTAATTTAATTTAGCTTAATTAAATTTGATTGATAATTGGTTGTTTAGTGTAATATTTTAAATTTGGTTGTTTATTTATTTAGTATTAGCTAGTTGTTTTACTATTAGTTAATTAGTATTGTTTTAATATTGTTTTCATATTATTTTAATTTTTAGTTGGACATTTGAGTGAAGGGGTGAAACTAGAGCAATTTCAACTCGTTTTTGGAAGTTAAGTATGTATTTTTTATGTTAATCATTGTTATATAAGTATTAGTTGTTTTGTTATTTAGTAATAGTTGTTTTAATATTATTTAGTATTAATATTTTAAATTAATGTGTATATATATATTGTGTAGTATTAGTTGTTTAATTATTTAGTATTAAATATTAATAATGCATGTAGTATTATGTATTTATGTTAATTTAATTTATTTAATCTAATTATGCATATATGCATGTAGTATTAAAGTGTATATATATAGTATTAATTAGTTGTTTAATTATTTAGTATTATTTATTATATTAATTATGTTGGACGTTGGATCAGTGGAGGGATTGATGTTGATGAATATTTGTTGGTTATTGTTTGTTGTAGAACATGTGCGTTCCGACTTGATTGATTTTAATTGATTAAGTTGGAAATGGATGCACGTAGGATCTTGATTAATTGAGGAATACGATAAAATAAGACGAAACTATGTCAAAGTTTTTAGAAAATATTAATTATTAGTTATTAATTAGGCTTTTGAAATTAATTCGTAAATATTTTTAAACAGATAATTGATATGGATTATTCCATCCGTTTACGTTGGATATATGGTCCTAGATCGATTAATGACAATATATCTCCCGAATTCTATAATGGACTCGAATCTTTTATAGATTTTGTCACTAGTAATGGGATGATTCAGGGCAAGATTAGGTGTCCCTGCAATAAATTTCAATGTCGGAACAATAATATGTATCATGACCCTGATGAGGTGAGAGCACATTTGTATAGAAATGGGTTCATGCCCAATTATTGCAATTGGATTTTTCACGGTGAGGAAATGTGGGGTCATGAATACGATCATCCGCCCCGCTTCGACTTCACACGGGCTCGCTGGCCGAGACTTTTGCATCTAGCTTCATACCGCGATATGATGACGGACTTAACCTCTGGTCCCCACTTAAATGTGGATGATGAGGCCCCTAATGGGAACCTCCTAATGAATCTTTGCCGCACATTTTATAACATGCTTCGTCGCGGCAAATCGGGATATAATGCACGGTTGTGAATCGCACTCACCGGTTGTCATACAATGCCCTGTTCTTTGAACATTAAAACCGAAAACATATCTTTGTCGAAAAAATTTTATAATCAAATGGTTGATGCGATTCGTGTTCTTTGCCCGAATAGTCTGGTGCCTAAGAAATTTTCTGATAGCAAACAGCTGATGAGTGAGATGAGTCTTCCAGTGGAGAGGATTCATTGTTGTGCGCATAATTGCATCTTATATTGGGGTGCAGACGACGAACTTGAAAGCTATAAGTTTTGCAATCGGCCACGGTTCAAAACTGCTAGACGTGACGTGAATGAGCGATTGAAAAAGAACCGTCCTTTTAAGGAGATGTTCTATTTTCCCATTATCACTCGTCTGCAAAGGTTGTATCAGTCTAATGCTACTGCGAAGGATATGACATGGCATGCACGTTGCTCGAACGACCACTCCGGTGTCATGCGTCACCTTGCAGACTCACAGGCTTGTACACGTGTTATATATTAAATACTGAAAATTAATATAAAAGTAATAATTTTGCAATTTTATTGAAAATATTTAAAAAATAATGATCAATATGTATATTTGTTAGTAAATATATACGTAAATATGATTATTTAAATTTTTTCCCTTAAAAAAAATTAATTCAAACATATTAGGATTACCTTTAGTGAAAAAGAGTATTAAAATGATTATTTAAAAATATTTTAGTAAAAATAATTAATATAAACACATATATATATAAATGTATTCATAATAATAAATAGTTAAAAAGAATATAAAACTAATTATTTAAAATTTTATTAATAATATTTTTATAAAAATAATTAATAAAAGTATATATATAAATATATACATAATAATAAATGATGCATAAGAATATAACTTATTTATTTCACAATTTTATTATAAATATTTTAACTTAATCAAAATATATATATGCATGACAAACAATTAAAATAAATGATAGAATAATTTTTTTATAAAAACACAATATATAATACCTATACAATTAAAAATACAATCCTAACGAATAACTCACCTAGCCCAAACGGTTAGGCCGAACACGCAAGACTTCCACATACCGGGAGGTCGCGTGTTCGATTCATACGGGGGCGAAATTACCCAAAATGTTGCTTCTGATGGAGGGGTCGCGTGTCCCAAATGGTCATTGGGTGCCTTCGAGCCCCTCCATCCCTGCTCGAAACCCCGACCGTGACATTTTTAATCTGTGAATTAAGTTGGCGAGGCTAAAATCCTCGACAAATTGCTTTCGCCCGATTGGCGAACCCACATTGCCCTCGTTAAATCGCGTCAGGCAGAACTCGAGGGCGAGCTGGCCCTCGTTAAATTTGAAGAAGGCTTTAGCGAGGGCCACTTGTCAGAATCATGGCGAGGGGGACTCAGCCCTCGGTAAACTGACATGTGTCAGTCCCTCGGCAAAACCCTCGTTATTTGCCGAGGGCATTTTTTCCCCTCGTTAAATTTTACCGAGGAGCACTTTAACGAGGGATTTTCCCCTCGTTAAAGCCCTCCCTAAACCCGTTTCCCTCGTTAATACCCTCTTTACGACCCTCTTTAAATTTGATGTATTTTGTGGTGTTTGATTCATCTCCGAGTTGAAAGCCTTTTGTTTAATGTATCTTCTGAGTTGAGAGCTTTATTTTATTTTTCATTGTGTTGTCTTGTGAAGACAATTTTTAGTGTCAAGTTTATAACAACATAGGCCTCGAAAATCATATTAGAGAAAGTGGTATTGACTGCATTGTGAGTGTGGTGAATCGACGAGTGGAACAATCAATAATACGGAGTGCTGCCAGTGATTATATGATGAAGATAACTTGTAAAGTTATACTAAAACAACTTAGTGATTACGTAATTTGTCTTATTCGTAAAAAAATCAATAATTTGGCTCATCATTTTGCTTGGACGCTTGGATTATTCTCAAGTCCTTATTATTGAGTCGAGCCTCCAATTGTTGTGGATGACCTTTTCATTATTTATTGTTTTTGCATTTAAGTTATAAGAGTTATTTTTTTAAAAAAGAAGAAAATAAAATATTCATCACATCATATATATGCATCCATTCATGTGCATTGCCATTCACAAGTGTTAAATTCCCAGCTAATTTATCAATTTCGACGACAATAGGATCAAAATATGACCAAATTCAAATTGCCAAAAAGCTACCATGAGAAAATAATTAGCCAAATTAGCAGACAAATTGGAAATAGAAATATGTCTGAAACTTAATATGTGAATATAATTGTAACTAATTTTAAGTTTACCTTTAAAAAAGAAAACTATTTTAAAGTTTCTAAAATTTCTCGTGGATGAAATTCCAACATCTGATGATTCAAGTGCTGGAAAAGGATGTTAAAAAAAAAATGCTGGAAAAGGGAGGAGAGAATTTTGACGTGTTTTTAAAGTGGAAAAGTTGAATTTTATGTTCTGAATTGATAGGAATAGAATATTAAAATAACTGAACTGGTTATTAATGAATGCTGACAAATAAACGATAGAGTTGTCCGGTGGTCCCTTTCTAATCAACGTGTGATATAATGTACTTTTATCTACCACCACACTTTCCTTTTCTTAACGAAAACTGAAAAGAGGATATTGGTTCGGGAAAAAAAAATGAGGACCTAACTTTCACTTGAATCATTACATATTTATTGAAACGTAATATTCGTTCCAAAAGTTTTAAACATAATACAAGTTTTAAATATGATTTACTTATAATTAATTTAATTAAATATAAATGTTGTGAGGCAATTTCTTATAAAAATTATCTCATGTAAGATTATTAAAATTCTTTAAAATAACTAGAATAAAATTTAAATATAAATTAATAGATAAATGAGTAGAGATACAAAATAAATACTCCTATAAATAAAATTCAGCTAAAAAAGCTGTCATACGTTATTGCAATTTTCACTTGCTCGTATCATAAAGGCCATGTTACTATGCAAATATCTAAAAAAAAACATCCAAATTCAAAGTTAGATTTAGCCAATCTTATACTACGCGCGGTTCGTTTCTCCCACAAGCGTGTGGCTACACACAAACACAATCCAAACAATGAATATAAAAATATGTATATGCCTCGCACCTATAACAATATTTATTTTCCTTAAAAAAAAATAGTTATTTAAGATTGAAGGGAGTATTAGTGTATTACTAATGAAAATACAAAGAAGAAGAAGGTTATAAATTAGAAGAAGAATATACATTTTCTCAATTTTCATTTTCTCATATATATATGCATGACAAGTTAATTAAGATTAAATACAAAAAAGAAGAAAATTAAATGAAAGTTAATTAAGATTAATTAAGTACAATTGGTTACGAACTTTACTAGTTTGGTAACATGTAAAATACAAATTGAGTGAACTTTGCCTTCAACAGGTCCTTGTCAAATTGTCATGTTTTTCCATTGTCTATTATCTTTAGTCTCTCTCATAGCCAGTTGGTTAGTTTATTAACAATTAACTTTATCCTATTAAAAAAAAAATTAGTCTCTCCCATCAATACTTCATAGTACTTTTCAATTCTGTACTTTCTTTCCTAATTTTTTTTATTTCTTTTAACACTCTATATTTCTCCAAAATTTGTATAGCTTTTTTGGGAAATTGTCAATTTTACTCTAACTGAAACGTTGTTTGCAATTTGGATTTGCAAGTACATATCCCAAAAATAATAAAACCTGAATCTTAGTCATGTAACTTCAAATGTCGAGGGGGTGGGGGAGTATAATGGATTTTTATTCCCATTTGTATACACAAAGATTAAAGATTATACAAGTGTCCTCATAATCGGATCGGCAACCAAACCAAACCGGGCATCGGTTGGACCAGTCGGGCCTTGAACATAAGGACATCACTCATCAAGAATTTATTTCAATTTTACAACTTCATAAGAAATACGGCGGCAACAAGTAAGTATATTATTACCTCCCTCTTATGTCCTGACTCATTATTCATAATTACTATTTTTTCGTATTTTAACAAACAAATTTTTATTAATATTTAAAATGATAAAGTAATTTTTAAGTAGATAGATCTATCATACACCTTCTCAAAAATTATTTTATCATTTCAAATACTAATAAACAACTCGTTCTCAAAAATACGGGGAGAAAGATGGTGTGAAGAAAGTGTTGGAACGGAGAGAGTAGTAAAGAGTTATAGTATCGATTTTCAATCTATGGTTAATTTGTTTTAACCTATGCCACTTAAACTTGAAGAAAATAAAGGATTGCCTATAAATTTTCCAACAAAAAATAATTAGGTCCTTAAATAGTGAACATTGCTTATGACTTGCGCGTCTACGAATTTCTAAAATTTTTATAGACATACAAATTACCTACGAAGAAACTACATATACATTTGTAAATTTCGTAATCAGACAAATTAGCTATAAAAAATAATGCCCTAGACAACTTAAATTTCTATGGACAATTAGTTTAGAAAATGACCTATAAACAAACTCACCTACGAATTATACATTTACATAGATAAATTTACGTGTGAAGGAAAATTCCTATATGATTAGGAAATTTTGTAGGCAACTCATAAGCAATCCTTAGTATTTAAAAGCAAATCTATTTTCGTTAGAAATTTTCATAGGCATATTAAAATACTTAGTAGGCAATTCTATATTTTTTTAAGTGAATGTACAATTTCTTTTATTCAATTGCAATATTGTGTACTATATGAAATAGAATTACTTGATTGCAAATGCATTACTTTTGTAGTATTTTTCTGCCACAATTGCCACAAACACTACAAAATAATAAGGAATTAACTATGAAATTTTTAATACCGTTCTCCAAGATTTTTTTTTTTTTTTTAAATCGATTAGGTAAAACCACACTCCAAGTGATACTTTGAAGTGCGGTTATTAAAAAGGGTTGTCCAAGTGGAGCTATCCAAATTCAAATGTGTAGTAGTGAAAAACAATTGTGTCTTTAAATTAAACGCCTACGACTTAGCTCCATATTTTCCTATTCATGTATACATCTTCATTCCAAAATTACCTATTACATTTTAGCAAGTAATTTGTTTGTAGATAATTTGAGAAATAAAAATGTGTATATGATTAGAAAATTTTACGGGTAAATAGTAGGCAATTCTTAATATTCAATGACGGAATATTTATCCATGAGTTTTTATCTTTAAAAAAACGTTCAATTCTGTTATGTACTTTTTCGTTGGAAATAAGATATACTCTTGTGGAGATAGTTTAATTGCGATTAGTCTCTCTACCCCAGCAAAAATCAATTTTTCTACACTTTTTTCTTCAACTATTTTTGGACTTTTCTTCAACCATTTCCGACACACTCACTCTCTCTCCTTTCTTTAGCACTTCAAATCCTTATTGGATATATTATTTAACTAGATAACCTTTATCTAATAAAGCCACTCTCAACCATTGCAGTCTTCTCCAACCATTAGATCTCAAATTTAATCCCCAATTTTTAATCTTGGTTTCTCTTAAAATCCCAGTCTTTACACGTGATTGTGTATTTGGTCACAAAGCAAGCGTTGATAAATGGTTGAACAAAGTGTTATAGTTAAAAAAACAAAGTAACTATTTATTGTGGGAATGATCTGTGTGAGTAATTTTTTAAAATAATATAAGAGTATAAATCATTATTACTTATTAGTGGTGTTCAATTCTCAAATACTTGCACAAAGATACAAAAGCGTTGTGGTATATTATCACTCTGCTTGAAAATAATATTTTATTTTGTCAACAAACTTTCAACTAGATTCTTATATTGGCTTCAACCATCAACCATTACTCTTTAATTAGGAAATAATTATTTATAAAATTGTTGAGAAAAGTAAAAGGTTAATTGAATATGTTTTGATGAACAAGCACCTTATTGGGTCATCAAATGTGAGAATGATAATTGATGAGTGATATCTAGGGAAAATAGTTTTTTTTTTGCCTTTGACTTTGATCTTGTTGATTTTTAAATTTTGATTTTATTTTTAAATTTTTGGTCCTATTGATTTTTCTAGGATAAAAAATAAAAAGTGATAAAATTATAGGATCAATTTTTTTTTCCACAACTAGATCTTTTGGAAAATTATTACACTGAATGCTAATATTTGTGTGCAGTGAATAACGTGTTTTTAGGTATCATTTTTATATGCTGATGTATTTGATGAAAATATATATGAACCAAAAGTTTTACTGTAGATTTATTAATATTTTTTTGGCACAATAGCAATCAAAATATTTCATATTAGTTATTTTAACTCATGAATTATTTGTAATATGCTATAATTTTATAAAACAGAGTTCTTTTTTAACATTAGACTTGTCCAATGTAATGGATGGCATCACGTAATATACATTTCATTTTTATACAAGTGAACCAAAGAGTAAAGATAACTACAATTAAGTCCTAAAACAGTGAAAGATAACTTCATTCATAGAAGAATTGGGCCTTGAAAACTGCTTAGACGGGCCTTCAAAGTATTGGTAGAATACAGGCTGCAGCAATGGGCCGTGCTTCTTGGAATGAGACTATCTATTTCATATTTGATGTTCCACTTTATATTTAACAATATAATAGAATGACATGTGAAACATTCAAAAATTATCAACGAACCATTATAATTTTGGGTTCATATATTTCATTATCTAGACGTATTTTGCTCTAAAAATTCTCATTTTCTTAAAATATGAGCAAAACGCCACCTTTCTCCTTTTAAGTGTAATTCATTAATTTAATACTCTCTCCACAACACTTTGCACACCCAAAAAATGAATTTTCTTATTAAATTTCATACTCACAATATTTATATATTTACACAAAACCTCATTATTTTGGAACTCACTCATACACTCAATCAATCTACTTTGTTTACTTTATACATAAAAGTCTACAAAATTTTCTTTCAACACTCTGTTCATTATACTTTTTTTTAAATATCTTTGTGCCATAAAATTAGTGCAAAGTATTTCGGGACGGAGCGAGTATAAAATTTGTATAAAATCCAATCAAAAAATATTACACTAAACAAACTCTTAATTACCAATTAAGCTGAGACTTGTATAGTGATCTAACGTTGAAGACTTTATCGTACCCAGTAGAAGTCAGTGGTTACTTTCTTTTGGAACATTCTCTTCAACCATTTTTTGACCAAATATATATTCAGTTTATTCGCAAACCCTTCTTAAAAGATTAGTATTTCCTAAACAAATATTTTTATATGCACAATTATGAAAAATCTTAATGTTTCTCGTGAATTGCAGATAATGTAAACCCATCTAGGTATTAAGTAATGTCCAACACATAATAATATATACAGATTAGTTAATAAATTGTTTCAGTATGTATCGTTAGTTTCTTGTATTTGATGTGAAATTTAAACGAAATGACAAATAGGTAATTAAACTTAACACAAATTAAATTATATCACAAAAGTTCCCATGGGATGGGATATCCATTGTGGCCAAATTTGCAGTCAAATATAAAAAACCAAGACAGGTGGCCCATGAAAAAGCAAGGAACAAATATTTGGTTGGAGTATTATATAAAGGTAATATGATAACTAGTTGAAAATTAGCTTCGCTATTCCTATTTCTTGTGTCAAGTTTTAGGTTCCTTTGACTTTAGGGGTGATAATATTGTACATCAACAAAATGATAAAAACTCACATACAAATTAAACAAATCAATGTACATCAAAATATCATGCTTAAATTATTAAATGTCTCATCGTGAAATTATCTCACGTAAGTATATCTCTGACAAAATATTTAGAGTGATGAGTAGGGAATTTATTGTGAAAATTTTAGTTATTATGAAACTTATAATGTTAAATACCATAGAGCATATAATTACCTTTTGCAATACCATTTTTTATTTCCTTTGGAATTAATTAAAACTGGTAATCACGTTCTAGCAATAAAAATATACTCTCTCAGTCCCATTAATTTGTTCACACTACATTTTTTTTTCGTATTTTAACGAGCAAATTATTTATTTAAATCTAAAATAATAAAGTAATTATTAAGGAGGGGTATGATACCTCTTCTCTATTATATGTCTCCTTAAAAATTACTTTATCATTTTAAATACTAATAAAAAATGCGCTCCATAAAACACGAGAAAACAGTAAATATGAACAAATTAATGGGATAGAGAGTATTAATTATCTTAAAATCACTACAAAAGAATTAGAGAATTACTACAGAATTTTCATCCTTATAAAGTAAGGGTTACCTTCAAAATTTATAAAATTTTCTAATAAGATAGACATTTTCATTCCTCAAATTATCTACAAATAATTTGCCTACGGAAATGTATTGCCTAAGGAATTATTTGTGTAGGTAATTTGTTTGCCTAAGAAAATTACAAATATGTAAGTATTTGTTTGTAGGTAATTTGTTTGTCTATTAAAATTCTAAAAATTTATAGGCGAGTAGTAATCAATTAATTCTCACCATTTAAGGGTCAAATTATCTTAGTTAAAAAATTCTGTAGCCACTTAAAAAATTTTGTAAGTAGTTTTTTTATTTATTTTTGATGAATTATGTGCAGAAAATATATAAATCTAGATAATAGTTTAGACTATAAAAAAGATGAGTGCATAGTTTACACTATAAAAAAGATGAGTTTGGATGCATAACTATATCCCACCTAAATAACCGCAAGCTAAACTTACGCTTTATGCATATCCAATGGTACAAAGCACAAACTAAAGATATGCAGTACATGCATACGCATATAAAAAATTATTAATCTTACTACTTATTCACTTAATCACTAACTTAGCTTTGAATTTCTCATTCTAAATATTACTCCCTCTTTCCACCAATCTTATGCACAGTTAACTTTTGCGAGCGAGTTTTGTATAAGTAATTGAAATGATAAAGTGACTTTTACGGAGGGGTATGATAGATGAGGGGCTTATCTATCATACCCCTCCTTAAATGTCAAAATATCATTTCAATTACTAATACAAATCTCGCTCGCAAAAATGAGCGTTAAAATTAACTGTGCATAAGATTGGTGGACGGAGGGCGTAGTATATACTGTCTCACTCATGTGAGAGTATCTATTAGGAAATTAAATTAATTAATTAATTTTTTACCTTAATTACCGATTATCCACTATGGCCCTCCTCTTTCGGTTCGATTTCACTGTTTCACTTTTCGTATTTCATTGGTATTTCACCCTTCTAAATCTTTAACACATGGACACAGTGTATGGTGGTTCGTTGAATATCTTTTATTATTCAACGTGTCATCCATCCATATTATGGGATACAAAGTGAAACACCAATTATGAAATATGTGATTTCATTCCCTCCTCCCTTATCATGGAGTAAAATTAATTATCACCTCCACAACTCTGCAAATTTGGATTTTTTGACGAAATAAAAAAAAAAAAAAATTCATGATATCTAAAAATATAGAATTTTGAATAAGAACTTTGAACCCACACTAAGTATGGGAAAAATATAGAATTTTGAATAAGGGACTATAGAATGTTGCAAAAAAGAAGGGAAGGGCTCAAGTGCTATTTAGTGAGATTTAAGGCAGCAATGTCGGATTAGATTTTTGGAAAAGTGGTTGCAGGTCAAAGAAATAATGTTTACCATAATATATATATATATATATATATATATATATATATATTAAAAAAAACTAAACTACAAGTAATAACAATAGTATTAGTTCTTTTACATTATCAATTTTTTAATTATTTTTTTTGGGTGTCTCTTTTCTTCAACCATATTTTCATCGCTCCTAAATATCTTCATGGTTGAAGCTTGTTGCACTTGTACGTACAGTTGATCAAATTTGCTATAAATATTTCCTCTGGTTTTATCTTCTCTCACAAACTAAATTTTTAGTCACTCTTAATTCAATTAAAGTTATAATGTACTGGAGGAAAGAAGAAGACGCCGAGCTCAAAAACCATGTCAATATTTATGGAGAAGGTGATTGGAAAAGGGTGGCAATCTTGTTAGGTATATATGAACAATTTAACTACTTACTATATATATATATATATAGTGAATATTCTTGATTGCTATTGAGCACATTGCTATATATAGAAATTAATTAATTAATATGCATGCATGTGTGTGTGTGTATAGGGAGGAGTGAAAACAGCTGCTTCCAAAGATGGTTTAACCAATTGAAGCCTGGCCTTGAACACAAGAAAATCACTCATGAAGAATCTATTGCAATTTTACAACTCCATAAAAAATACGGCAACAAGTAAGTATATTAGTAAAGAGTTATAGTCTCAATTTGCAATGTATGGTTAATTTGTTTTTTCAACTTCTTATGGCACTTAAACTTGAAGAAAATAAAGAATTGTCTCCCAAATTTTACAAATAGCTAAAGAATTTTTTAATTAAAAATAACATAGTCCTTAAATAGTGAGGATTGTTTACGATTTGTCTACGAATTTATATAATTAAAAATACTGAGGATTTCCTAATTGCTATGACCAACATGAGGGGGGAAATCCCCCCAACCATCACCATTGACTTTGGTGATAATGAATATGGTTTTTCTAATTGGGATCATCTTGCTAATGGTGCACCTTTTACTCTAGATGATATTCCTCCAATTAACTAATTGGATCATTTAATGTCCTTTATTAGTAGTTTTTGTTTTGATAAGGAATTTAAATTTCTGGTCTTTACTGTCTTTATGTCCCCAATGTTGTGATTTTTGTTTAAAGTTATGTATGTGGGATTGGAAGTAGTGTTTCAAACACACTTATTCTCTCAGTTGATGTTATGGAATTAAGGAGCAATTTTCTTGTTTATTGGTAATTATTATCTTTGAGGTACTGCATGAAATTTGGTATCCGTCACCAAGGACTGATTAATTTGGGGGACTAGAACCTAACGTTCACTAGTGGGGCGGTCCTACTTTAAGCGAGAATTAAGGTTTGTATGGACTGATTCATCTCAAGGACTGATCGAACATTAGGAGATTCAAATCTGAGAACTAAAGAGGAGCATACTTCTAAATCTCAAACCTACACCATTAGGTCAACCCAGGCTCCAAGCGAATTTTTATTACATAATTAAACTTCCTTTCTTATTTAATTGAAGTATCAAGAATGTCTAAATTACACCCGGACTTCTTCAACCAACCCTCGAATTTGACCAAACTACCAAACAAATCTTCACTTAAAGATGAGGAATAGAATTTTAGTGGTCCTGGTTATGAGTTGAAACAAAATTTTACTCCTAGAAACACTCAAAAATCACCTATACAATTGTCCAATTTTTTACATGCACGCAGCACTATCAAGTGTCAACCACAATACATTCCACCCTTACGTATATATATATATATACATATTTCATGTGGCAATAAATAGCATACTAATCACCATTTATGATTTTCAATACGAAGAATTTCAAAATCTGAAATTCTTGTATTAACTATAATCAAATAAAACGCATCTTTAATAATTTAATTAGGGAAAAATAACGGAAGAAGAATCAAGAGATTCTTCAATTATTTGGAATGGGCCAAACCATTTTGCAATGGGTACGGTTATTCACACCCACATCACTTAGGATGGAATTAACATGGGCCTGGTCCAAAAGCCCAAAATGATGGGCCATTTCTAATTTGAATTTCTTAGACTCGGCTTTATTTATCAAATCAGATCCAATATCAGTATCAGACTAAATCTCTTCGCACCTAGCACTCCTTGCAACTCAAATAAAAAAGTGAATGAACTTTATCTATAAATCTATTTTAATTATTAACCCACAAATTTTTTTAAGTGTGTACTTTTAATTGGACTAATGAATTTTTTTTCCTTATTTCTTACATAAACAAATTATTGAGCAAATTATTGAGCAAAATTGAATTTTTTTTTCTTTTCGTGCATAGAGAACTCACGTGTTTGATGAAAAATTCACAAAATCATAAATAAGAATATCTAAAACAGTAATTTAGCATCATAAAAGTATGGCTATTTATTAGCAGTATACCGCTTCCTCAAACATGAGCCAGTCCAGCACACTGTAAATTTAGTTAATAAAATAAATTAAATCACAAAAAAGAATTTGTAGATAGAAGATATAAATCAAAATAAAGAGTATAGAAATGAGTTGCGACGCACTCTGTTTTTACGCTCAATAATCTATATCTAAAACTTGAATGGATATGAAATGAATAAGAGCTCCATTGTTTTGAGTCCATAAAAATGAAAACGAAAATGCCTGGCTACTTCTTATATCTTGACTTTGCAAAGAGAAGAAAGTCTTCTTTGTTGATATTATTTTAATTGGAAATTATATTCTAGTCTCGGGGTAACTCCCTTGAAATCTCCTATGTTTTCAATCTTATTGGGCCTAAGACAGCCCATTAGTTACATTATCAGCCCATTTTATAATTAGTTCGCCTGTGTTGTTGCCCATTGATCTGACTCTGACCCAATATAAGATGTACACATTTTAGAAACTACAACTTTTATGAAATTTATGCTAAGATCTTCAAGATCGCGTCGTCTTTAATAGATCTTTTAATTAAACAATTTATTATATTGAAAGATGTAATTTATTTACATTGGACTATGTAACTATTAATATGAAAAAATAATTGCACATTTTAGTATGAACATATTACACCTTCAAGATAACAATTGCACGATTCTAAAATGCACTTTGAATGCACGGTTCACCTGGATGCATATAAGACTTATCATTCCAGGAATGTGAAGGCTAACGTTGTATATGAATGAGAAGGCATAACTCTATGTCGTCTATTTTCTAATATGATTTTTCCCACTAAGTTTCCTAGGTGTGTTTTTTTAAAGGGTGACTGTTACAATATATAAATATAATTAGTGGATATAGACTTATTATTAGTCGGTATTACGTGGATTCTGATGTTATTTTGTTATTTACTACTCCCACCGTCCCTTAGTTATTTGCGCACCTTAAAATGACAAAGAATTTCACAATCTCCACCATCGATATCTTCACCTCACAATATACATCCTTCATTCCCTTTGAAAAGTCAACAATTAAAACACCAAAAAGTTACTTTTTCTTAATATGTGTGTCAATTTTAATGTGCAAATTGCTAAGGGACGGAGAGAGTAACTGACAAATAAATATCATACGTGTCGAACACGGATTGGATGGGTATAATATGAAGTAACTGTAGTGGTGCTTGGTAATAAATTGTGAATTCTTTATTTGATCTTAATGGGCCTATTTATAATGATTTGGGTCTCAAGAATCAAATACCAAGGGATCACTATTTTTGATTGAGTGGTGATTGTGGAATTAGGAGGGTGTGTTTATAGATTTCTAGGTATCGATTCGTGAATAGGTGCAATCTTTGAAATAACCCTTCACTTATTTCATATACCATTTCACGCATACCTCTTCATCTAATACACACCATTTCGAGGTGCCTTTTTCATTCACCTAAAAAATTCCAACAATTTTGAGCAGGGGGTTTGTTGGAAATTTTTGGTAGATTGTGTGTGTAAACGAAGATGACTATTGAAACTAACACAGAATAAGTTAAGGCAAGAGTTAGACTCTCTTTCCGTAAGACGATATTGCCCTGTACCCAGGTACAATACGGTTTCTATGGCAATCACCCCAAGATACAACGACTTTAAAGCTTTCCGGCCGCTACACTACGAATCGAAAACTATCGGCGAACCAAACAATATTCTGAGCTCTCTCCGGAACACGAAAATGAAGGAAGGGAATAGAAAACTTCGACCTCAACTGATAAGACTCAAGAATCAAATACCGAGGGATCACTTAATTTTTGATTGAGTGATGATTGTGTTGGGATTATACTGGAAAGTATGCTTTTACTTTGTATAATCAAACTGAATTTCTGTCTTATTTACTGAAATAAATTATTTATCACTGATGCTTTAAATATCATTGAATGTTACATATATTTACTGCATAACTGTTCAATAAATAGTACGTGTTACATTGTAGTTAATTTAGTGATACCAGATCACAGAAGATCCATGAGTATTAGTACGTAGTTCTTAAATCATCAAAATATATATATATATATATATATATATATATATATATATATATATTTATCTATAATAACTTTTGTAACAGGTGGTCGAAGATTGCAAAGGAGTTGTCTAAGATGAGACCTGACAAAGGAGAACGAACAGGCAATATGATTAAGAATTTCTGGAATGGGCCTCGTCTTAAAGAAATAGCTTTGGAACTGGGCCTTGAGCCGGGGACTGAGGATTTCCTAGTTGGGGAGGAAATCCCCCCAACCATCACCATTGACTTTGGTGATAATGAATATGGTTTTTCTAATTGGGATCATCTTGCTAATGGTGCACCTTTTACTCTAGATGATATTCCTCCAATTAACTAATTGGATCATTTAATGTCCTTTATTAGTAGTTTTTGTTTTGATAAGGAATTTAAATTTCTGGTCTTTACTGTCTTGATGTCCCTAATGTTGTGATTTTTGTTTAAAGTTATGTATGTGGGATTGGAAGGTGTTTCAACCACACTTATCCTCTCAGTTAATGTTATGGAATTATAAGGAGCAATTTTCTTGTTTATTGCTAATTATTTTCTTTGAGGTACTGCATCAAATTTGGTATCCATTTCCTAAGAATTGATTAATTCGGGGGGACTAGAACCCAACGTTCACTAGCGAAAAATTAAGGTTTGTATGAACTGACTCATCTCAAGGACTGATCGACTTTAGAAGATTCGAACCTGAGAACTAAAGAGGAGCATGCTCCTAAATCTTAAACCTATACCATTAGATCAACCTGGGCTCCAAGCGAATTTTTATTACATAATTAAACTTCCTTTCTTATTTAATCGAAGTATCAAGAATGTCTAAATTACACCCGGACTTCAACCTAACCTCGAATTTGACCAAACTACCAAACAAATCTTCACTTAAAGATGAGTAGAATTTAGTGGTCCTTATTATAAGTTAAAAACAAAATTTTACTCCTAGATACACAAAAAAAATCACCTTACAATTGTCCAATTTTTTTACATGCACAGCACTATCAAGTATCAACCACAATAACAATACATTCCACCCTTACTTACATGTATACATATTTGATGTGGCAATAAATAACATTAATCATCACCATTTATGATTATCAATACGAAGAATTTCAAAATCTGAATTTCTTATATTAACTATAATCAAATAAAACGCATCTTTAAGAATCAAGAGATTCTTCAATTATTTGGAATGGGCCAAACCATTTTGCAATGGGTACGGTTATTCACACCCACATCACTTAGGATGGAATTAACATGGGCCTGGTCCAAAAGCCCAAAATGATGGGCCATTTCTAATTTGAATTTCTTAGACTCGGCTTTATTTATCAAATCAGATCCAATATCAGTATCAGACTAAATCTCTTCGCACCTAGCACTCCTTGCAACTCAAATAAAAAAGTGAATTAATCTATAAATCTATTTTAATTTTTAACCCGCAAATTTTTTAAGTGTGTACTTTTAATTGGACTAATAATTTTTTTTCCCTTATTTCTTATTTCATCCTCACATAAACAAATTATGGAGCAAAATTGAAATTCTTCTTTTTGTGCATAGAGAACTCACGTGTTTCATGAAAAATTCTCAAAATCATAAATTAGAATATATAAGACAGTAATTTAGCATTATAAAAGTAAGGCTTACTTGATTTACAATCAGCAATTAGCAGTACACCGCTTCCTCAAACATGAGCCAGTCCAGCCAACTGTAAATTTAATTAATAAAACAAATTAAATCACAAAAAAGATTTTGTAGATAGAAGCTATAAATCAAAATAAAGAGTATAGAAATGAGTCGCGACGCTCTCTGTTTTTACGCTCAATAATTTATATCTGAAACTTGAATGGATATGAAATGAATAAGAGTTCCTTTGTTTTGAGTCCATAAAAATGAAAATGAAAATGTCTGGCTATTTCTTGAATCTTGACTTTGCAAAGAGAAGAAAGTCTTCTTTGTTTTGATATTATTTTAATTGGAAATTATATTCTAGTTTCGGGGTAACCCCCTTGAAATTTCCCATGTTTTCGATCTTATTGGGCCTAAAACAGCCCATTAGTTATATTATTAGCCCATTTTATAATTAATTCGTCTATGTTGTTGCCCATTTATCTGACTCTGACCCAATATAAGATGTAAACATTTATGGATCTCACGTGCATTCAGGTACACCGTGAATTTATAGTGTCTTTTAGACTCGAACAATTTATTATATTGAAAGATATAATTTGTTTACACTAGGGGTGGCAAGTCGTGTTATCGGGTCGTGTTTCGTGCCGACACGATAGTGACACGACACGATAAGGCCAAACACGAACATGACACGATAAGAATCCGTGCTGACACGACACGAACACGAACACGACAAGATATGACACGATAAGAAAAATAAATAAATTTTAAAATAGAATTTATATTGATATTATACGATATGACACGATAATACACATTAACACGATATGACACGATAAAAAAAATCTAATAAAATTATAAAATATCAAGTCATACGTATAATAAAATATTTTTAATTCAAACTTATCGGGTTGACACGAACACGACACGAACACGATAAAGCTAAACACTAACCCGCAATTTTCGTATCGTTTTCTGTCGTGCTATCTTGTCGTGTCTGAAATTGCCATCTCTACTTTACATTGAACTGTGTAATTATTAATATGAAAAAATAATTGCACATTTCAATATGAACAAATTGAATCTTTCAGTATAACAACTTGCACGGTTTTAAAATGCATTATGAATGCTCAGTGCACCTAAGTACATACAAGACTTAGTCATTCAAGGAATGTGAAGGCTAACGTTGTATATGAATGAGAAGGCATAACTCTATGTCGTCTATTTTTTTAATCTGATTTTTCTCACTAAGTTTCCTAGTTTTTTTTTTCTAGGTGACTGTTACAATATATAAATATAATTAATGAATATAGATATGTTATTAGTCGGTATTATGTGAATTTTGATTTTGATGTGGTTTTGTTATTTACTAACTAATAAATAAATATCATACATGTCTAACACAGATTGAATGAGTAATATGAAGTAACTGTAGAGATGCTTGGTAATAAATTGTGAATTCTTTATTTGACCTTAACATGCCTATTTATACTGATTTGGCTAGCATGAGCTGTCATTTTACAAGATAAGATTACACATGAACGTGACACGTGTCTCGCGGGACTTTGTTGGCTGACATTTGTCTTTGTTTAAATCTGAAGTCTTCGACTTTTCATTCAAGTGTTCTGTGTTTGGTATCTTATCCGCTTACTGGACATGGTGTGGGCTTCTGTCTCAATTTGAGAACGTGTTCGCCTGACGAGGTGAACATGTCTTCGTCCCTATGGGACCATGCCATGGTGTCTATCTCGTGCTCGCCTAACGGGGCGAGCAAGTGTGCTGCTCCTTGTCTGACATCACCGTGTTCGCCTAGTTAATGATGCCTACATAGTGAACACGTGGCCGACTATATATGGATGCCAATTGGTTTGAATGTCGGCCTGGCGAGCATAATCAGGGGTTCGGGAGTTGATGGACTTCTTATTGGTCCACGTGTGTTCATGACAAATAAGTGGTCGATGGTCTTTGACCCGTGGTTGATCGTGTATATATTATTTGTCGAGGAATAAATTATTCTTAACCTAAATTATGTGTGATTGTTGGATCGAATAATTAATTATTGATCATTTCAATAATTTAAATTATATGATGCATAAAAAGTATCACTGTTTTGCATAAAAACTATTAATATTACACACAAAACGAATCACTGTTTTAAAAAATAATTTATATTTTTTAATAGTGAAAGTTTTTATGCATAATTAATAATGATAGGTTTTGCACATAATTTTATATTATAATATGAAGAGTGCACTCACTATATCCTGCCAAGTGGCAATCCTCTTTTCTTGTCAAGTGGCAAATTGAAATAAACTGAAATATAAGTTAATTATTTTATATTTTATTTATAAAATAACTAATTAACTATAAAATTCTTATTATAACCCCACGAATTTTATTCTCCGCGCTATAAGTAGTGATGCTATAACCATTTGAGTTATTCTACTTCGTCAACTTAACTTATACTAATAATCAACACAAAATTAACCTTGATTTCAAAAGGACTATTGGATTCTTTTAAGTCAAATTTCTTTCCCCTTCCAACCAAACATCACATAAATATATATTATTTAATGGCAGAAATATATTAGTTTCTTATAAATCAATGTTTTCATAATTGAACCGATAAACAAATCGAATTGGGTATCGATTGACGGTTCAACTGTTAAAATGATTTTTATCAATAATTTAAAAATATTCCTTATATTACATTAAAAATAAAATAAATATGCACTTATAAATTTTAAAATTATATATTTATTAGTTTCATTTTGAAATAAACACAATAGAATCATAGACAATACAATACAATTTTAAATAAGGATGATAAAAATAAGAATTAAGTTTTAAATTAATTAAAAAAAATTTAAAAAAACCCGGTTCAACAAGTTTTACCGATTTTCCGATTTTGATTGGTCTTCCCGGTTCTGGGTGGTTGTTTTCGGTTCAACCGTAAAAACAAATTTTTAGGCTAATCGGACCAGTTCAACATGGTTCTAAAAATAATGCATAAAATACTTGATTAATTACTTGTAGGAGAATGTCGTATTAATATGTATACAAATCTTTCATGAATTTGATCACAAGAACAATTTTATAATTTTTTTTTTTTATCATCAAGGCATTTTTTATTTCTATATATAAAATGTGATCAATTTTTTACCCCACTAGATTAGATTATGAAGGTGTATAATAAATACTTTATTCGATTTCAACTAGGATTTCAATCCAATTATATATTGCTTTCAAAAAAAAAAATCAATTATATAAAACGCGAGAAGACACCACATTCCATCTTATGTAATTTTCTTTTCTTAAACATTTTTACAAAAAATCACGCAATTTTACAAATCATATCAACACACAAATTAATTTTACACGATTCAAAATTAAATTCCCATCATATTATAACCATGTTTTAAATGATGGAGCTGGGTCATGAGTGTGGCGGGTTGAGGAGGAACCCGCAAATGTGCCACCTGCAATTACGGTGGTTGGTGGTGGCATTGCTCCGGATTGGACCCTACCTCTCAATCTTGTCGTCATAATTTGTTGAAATTCCTCACTTTCGACATCACAATTCAGTTGCTTAGCTTCCTTCTTCATTCGCGTGTTCCAAAAATTCTTGATGTCATTGTCCGTTCGCCCAACCAACTTCACCGCAATCTTCGACCAACTATTAGTTACAAGATTTTATTAAAATTTGAAATAGATATTGTATGATAAATTGCAATACTAGTCCCATAATATTTCCTCAAACACTTTTAATATCTATCTATGTCCGAAAATAGTTATATTTTTTGCAATTTTATCCCAACCACTAATTATTTGATAAAATCCGCCAGTTGACCAAAATTGATAGAAAAATTATCAATTTAAGAAATTCTTCACAAAGAATGTGAGTTAGTTTTTGAACGAAAAATTCATTTTGGACCAAGATTATAAAAAAAAAAAAAAAAAAGGCCATTTTCGTGATACAAAATCCTATAGAACCTAAAAATGCAATTAATAATAATAATATACATGTAGTCATGCATTTTGATGATAAAACGTGTATATACTAATTAGTACTAACCGATTGCCCAATTCGTAATGGAGTTGGAGAATTAAGATCATTTCTTCATCAGTGATATTCCCCCGACGAACGGACGGTGATAAATAGTTGAGCCATCTGAGTTTGCAACTGTTTCCACTCCTCCCTACATCTAAATTCAATTCCTCCATTAATTAATGCATACATAGCAATCAACAATAGACATGCGGACTTTGGGATATATATAAAAATACTCCTCCGGTAAACAAAGATAGTTGTGTTTGTAGCATTACACAGATCAATAAAGACCTAATTGTAAAATTATAGAAGTGACTATAATTTAGAACACACAAAATATGAAATTATAACTATTTTTATGGGACGATTAGAGTAGTACTGCCTAAAATGTTTGAAGATGAAGTGAAAAACTCAATATTTGACTACAAAAATTGGTAGGGCCCAATCGGCGGGCCCGGTACTAAAGTTGTTCCTTGGACAGACCTCGTCTCGTGCGTAGCTTTTGAATTATAAAAGTAATTCTTAATTGTATTGAGTAATGATTGCAAACACGCCTTCATACGTGTTCGAATATTGTTATGTAATAATATTGAATCACAAATCACTACAACATAAATTACATTATGTAACGCCTAAAATATATTACTTAATAGCTATAATGTGTTATTATAGTAAATAAGTAACACTTTTAAGGGTGTTGCAATTGCTAATGCAGCCTAAAATCTAAAGTAATACTTTCCTTGGGATTGAACCTTGGACCACAAGGCATTTTTAACTAAGCCATAACAATTAAGCTAATTCACGTCTTTTTACCTATTATGAACGCTAATTATACTTAAATCTGTTTGTCGTTTGTTTGTTGGTTTGCTTGTTTTTTTTTTTGCTTTCTTTTCTTTAAAATAACATTTATTAAAATCAAAATTTCCTAAGATTATAAAATATATTGTTAAAATGTTTAAAGATTATAAAATATATTGTTAAAATATTTTATATATTATTTACTAAGTTAATAAATAATATAATAAATTATTATGTACAAGAAATATATATAAATGTAATGCACATAATACATATCGAATTTATTTATTATATGTATTATAAATAAAGTATATTTATATGTTTATTTATATAAATAGTTAATACAAATTGTTACTAAAATATGTTATATTATATATTTAAAAGTGTTGCCTGAAAGTGGTACATATGTTAAAATGTTACTTAAAAAGTGTTACTTTTGTTAAAGTGTTGTTAAAAAATGTTACTTATGTAAAAGTGTTACCTATATAAATGCATTATTAAAGAAGTGTTACATATTTAAATGTGTTACATGCAAGTGTTACATATTAATAAAGTGTTAAATAAGGTGTTACATAATATATAAATTAGAATAGTGTTACCATAATGTGTTACATAAACTAAAAGTATTACTACAAAGTGTTACATAAAGTCAATTATGTTGTAGTGAATAGTCCCATAACTTTGGCCTCAATCAGATTTAGTCTCATAAGTTTTTTTGTCGTCGATTTAGTTTCAATAATTTTGACATTGTCAAATTTTAGTCCCAAATCGGGCAAAACAACGTTGTTCCGGCCAATTTGGGACTAAAATTGGACATTGTCAAAGTTATTAGGACTAAATCGAAGACAAAAAAATTTATGGGACTAAATCTATTTGAGACCAAAATTATGGGACTGTTTGTGATTCAAACTCGATTAGTGTGTAACAAACATATATGTTACCTAATTTGTGTGCCATAGTGTCCCAATGATGAGATCCATGTGTATTAACATAGTGTCGAAGCTTGTCATCCTCTTCTCTCGTCCATGCCCCTTTTCTTTTGAGCTGCTGCACCTCTTCTTTCTCATTTTCCATATAAGGCTTAATTAAATGAGAATACGAAACTGATTAATGAATAATGATGAAGGATAGAAAATTAAGGGTGGTGCATTATATATATATATATATACACCATATATGTTTGACTCATATACGCGTCAACTTTTCATGGAGCTGTATGAGCGTTAGGAATAAATGGTTGAGAATCGGAAAATGGTGCCTAAAGAAAGCAACCATACGTGCATGGTATATTATTATAATTTCATTCATTCATTATTTTAAATCTACTATTTTAAGACGTACTATATTCTCACGTTAGGGCATTGGGCCTTCAAATTTAATTGTGATCTATCATCTATTAATATAATTGTACATAAAAATACTTACTAAAGTATTAACAATTTTTGTCTTTCAATTTTTTTTTTAAAGGAAATTTGTCTTTAAAATTATTAGTTATTTATAAGGTGTAACTAAAAATTAGCAAACTGCTTTATCATGCAGTCATTACAAATTAAGAAGAATTGAAGGTATAAAATAACGAGGTATAAAATCGAAAATGCTGATATATATATATATATATATATTATATATATATATATATATATATTATATATATATATATATATACAATTTTGATAATATCGTTCTTTATTATCTTTTTTTCGGGTATCCGGCCCAAAAATCGACTAATCCGGGGGACCAAAACCCACCGTCACTAGCAGAGGTCTCACTTCAAACCGTAACAAAAAGCTCAGATGAATTATTCATCTCAAGAGTTGATCGATCGCACCTAAGAGGTTTTATCTCTCTAATTTTATACATTAACAGAAATCAGTTATCTCGTTATCTAGGGTATCAAAAGACTTTTAATTATACCCTTTATCTATTTATATTAACCACATTTTCCGTCAAAAAGATAATCACATTTAATATTTACCCCAGTACTCGCTTCTTCCGATTTTATTTACCATTTAATGGTGCATACAAATTTAAAAAAAGCATTTAATAATAATAAACATAAATGTAATTTGTCATTTTTATCTTTTATTTATTTAAATGACCATTGGATGCATGTTATCACGAAAGTGAATATAAGGTCAAATTTAGAATTTATACTTAATCCTCTTAAATTAGTGCAAATGACAATTAGTAAAATGATAAATAAATAGGAATACCATTTTAAATAAAATAAGAAAATTCTTATGGAAGGAGGTACTACTATTTGGTGGTTATGCGACATAAAAATCAAGTTATGCGTCGCATTTTGTTACGACTTACTTGTGCATAAATTATCAGGGCCGGCCCTGGGCCCGTGCAGCCCATGCCGTTGCACAGGGCCCCACTCCGACGAGGGCCATTTTTAATTTTTTTCTATATTGTATATATATATATATATATATATATATATATATATATATATATATGTCAAATCATTAGTGTTTGTGTTCAGGAAGGAATAAATCTTTGTAATGAACTCAAATTAAAAAAGATAATCTTACGGAAAGAAAATAATTAGGTCAATTCTGAGACCAATTTGGATTAGATAATCCTAATTCTAAAATAGTTAAATCTAAGACTAATAAAAGAGATTTCAAACATAAATCTAATTATAAAAGAAGAAAACTTAATTCTTCAAAACAAAAAGAGAAAGATTATGATAATAATAAAAGTAAAAGAAAAACTTTTAAAAAGAGAAGATATGATACAATTATTTGTAAAAAATTTAATAGGCACAATCCATTATGCTAATCAATCTTTATGCAAAAAGACAAGATTAAAAATTTTGATATTAATGAAGAGTTAAAAGAAACTCTTTTTAAAATTGTTATGAGTCCTAACATTGATACAAAATCAGAAAAGTCTTATAATGATCGTTTTTCATTGAATCCTCTTCTTCGATGATGATAATTACATTAAATCGATAAAAAAAAATGCAATGAATGTATACTTGGAAAACCTTGTCTTAATTGCATCAGTAATACTGATAATACTAATAATGTTGATAATGAGTTTTATAAACTCATGAGTCAATTTCAAGATATGAATATTAGTGTCTTAACTAATAATAATATTTTAGAATTTCTTAAACATATAAAATATTCTAGTTTAAGAGATAAAATCATTGAATAATTTCATGATTCTTTTAAGAATGAAGACAATGTTAAAACTAGTCTTTCTAAAAAGATTGATAGTAATTATTATAATATGGGTGAATTAGAAAGACTTCTTCGCCTAAAAAGTATGAAGAATAATTACAGAACTATAAATGATTTAGTTCATGAGATTGATAATCTCAAAACTGATGTAAAGATCCTTCAAAAACAGAATACTGATATTTCTGTTCGTCTTTCTTTTATGGAGAAAGGTAAAGAAAAAATTGAAGATTGTGAAACCAGCTATAATACTCTTTCACAATACTTGGATATTGATGATAATTTTAATATTGAGAAGAATCATTTATCTACCATTAATATGGTTATATCACAGAAATGGTATACTAAGATTTCTCTTCTTATAAATAATTCTTATAAGAAAGATTTTATTGCTATGATTGATAGTGGTGTTGATTTAAGTGTTATACAGTTATGAATAATTCCTACTAAGTTTTTTGAAAAAACTATTCATTCACTTTCTCATGCAGGTGGAGGATCTTTAAAGATTAATTATAAGCTTAAAAATGCTTATGTTTGTGTTGATTGTTGTTGTATTCCTAACGACTTTCTTATTGCTAAAGACATCACTAGTCAAATGATTATTGGTCTTCCTTTTCTATTTAAAATATATCCTCTTACTTTTGTTGGTGAAAAATGTATTACAGGTACTTATAATGGTAAACCTATTACTTTTAAGTTTATCACTAAACCTATTCATAAGGTTCTTAATTTGATTCAAGATCAAATTAATAATAAAAATTATCAAATCAATTTTCTTAAAGATGAGCTTAATTCTATTACTATAAGTGACAGATTAAATAATCCTAAACTACAGGATAAAATAAAATTTTTAATAAATAAATTATCTATTGAAATTTGTAATGATTTCCCTAATGCATTTTGGGATAGAAAGAAACATATAGTTTCTCTTCCTTATGAAAAAGATTTTAAAGAGAATAAAATTCCGACTAAATCTAGACCTTGTCAAATGAACTCAGAATACTTAGAGTTATGTAAAAAGGAAATATCTTCTTAATTACAAAAGAAGCTTATAACTCCTTCTAAATCTCCTTGGTCTTGTACTGCTTTCTATGTTAATAAACATTCTGAGCAGGAACGCGGAGTTCCTCGTTTAGTTATTAATTACAAACCTCTTAATAAGGTTTTAAAATGGATTAGGCATCCTATTCCTAATAAAAAAGATCTTCTTGACAGATTAGTCAATGCTCTTATTTTATCTAAATTTGATTTAAAATCAAGTTTTTGGCAAATTCAGATTATTCAACCTGATAGGTATAAAACTGTCTTTAATGTACCATTTGGTCATTATGAATGGACTGTTATGCCTTTTGGGCTTAAAAATGCTCCGTCTGAATTTCAACAAATTATGAATGACATTTTTAATTCTTATAGTGATTTTATTATTTTTTTATATTGATGACATCCTTGTATTTTCTAAAGATATTGAAATACATTTTAAACATCTTGATATGTTTAAAAATTTGGTCATTAAAAATGGTCTTGTCATTTCAAAACCTAAAATGGTTTTATTCCAGACTAAAGTAAATTTTCTTGGTCATATTATTGATAAAGGTAATATTATTCCAATTCAAAGAAGTATTGAATTTGGTAATAAATTCCCTGATGTTATAACTGATAAAACTCAGTTACATAGATTCTTAGGAAGCCTTAATTATGTGTCTTCTTATATTAATAATCTTGCTGAAGATTCCGCTATCTTATATGATAGACTTAAAAAGAATCATTCTCATTGGAATGATAATCATACTAAGGTTGTTATCAGGATAAAAGAAAAGGTTAAAAATATTCCTTGTCTTATGCTGGCTAATCCCTCTTGGGAAAAAAATGTTGAAACTGATGCCTCAGATTTGGGGTATGGAGGTATTTTAAAACAAATTAATCCTGATAATAAAAAGGATTATATCATTAGATTTTATTCCGGTAAATGGAATAATAGTCAGAAAAATTATATGCCACAACTAAAGAAATTCTTGCTGTAGTTAAATGTGTCATTAAATTTCAGGATGATTTATATAATAAGAAATTTACTATTAAAACTGATTGCAGGGCTGCTACTTTTATGCTCTTCAAAAATTTTGAACATAATGTTTCTAAACAAATGTTTGCCCGATGACAATCGCATCTTGCTTATTTTGATTTTGATATTGTTTATAAGCAAGGGAAGGATAATCATCTTCCAGATTTTTTAACTCGTGGATTTATTTCTTCATGATAGAAATGAGTCATGGTGGAAGGAATCCATATTCCTCTTATAGAGGAAGAGGAGGAAGAGGCCATCCTCCGATTATACAACATGGGAAGAAATCCCTTTTTAACCAGAATATTTCTGGAAGTGGCTCTTCTTCAAAAGGAGACAATGTACAAAAGGAATTTCAAGAATTCCTGAGACAA
Organism: Stenogyne calaminthoides; assembly: GCA_037126765.1. Lineage (NCBI taxonomy): Eukaryota > Viridiplantae > Streptophyta > Magnoliopsida > Lamiales > Lamiaceae > Stenogyne > Stenogyne calaminthoides. The sequence goes on from JBBCBC010000022.1 coordinate 34,725,527, forward strand.
AGGGGAAAAAATTTACCAATTGAGGACAATTCCTCAAAAGCAGAAGATGAAGAATCGTATTCTTCAATTGCACAAAAAGAATACAAATTCTTTGATTCTTCTAAGAAAGAATTGATTCTTATTATTGAAGATGATGACGAGAAATTCAAAGAGTCCCCATGGATTCTTATGGAAAAGTATTTTCCAAATTCAAATTGGAATGTTGAGACTTACAAATCCAGAGGATTTTATGAGAATATTCTCATTAGTCTCGTAAGTGTTGAAATCCAGCATTTTCCTCCCAAGAGTAAAGCTATCAATTACTCTAAATTTATTATCAAAAAGATTATTTCCATCCAAGAATGGGGAACTTCACCTTTTACAGAAAGAAGTATGACTAATGAAGTCACACATACCATTTACCAGTACAATTACTGGGATTACCTTCAAAGTTTTTATAAAACGTTATTGTATCAGAATGCTAAGCATTCTCATACTTGGTTGATTAAAATCTGTGAGAACATTGGCAGGAATCAAATTCCTAACTGGCTTTTCTCATGGTGGGGAAATTTTGGGGCTTTGGCAGATATCTTGCCAGAAGAGGTTAAAAATCTCTTAAAAGAATATACTATTATTTCTTCAGACTTAAAGTCTCATAATACGAGTGGTAAAACTACTTGTATGTTCTTTGTGGATTCTGGAATCCCATGGGTTCTAAAATGGAAACCAGAGTTTGGTTATACTGAACATGGTACACCTTGTTTATGGAGAATCCATACACCAAGATTTTGGAATAAGTTAAATGTTATTACCCCTGGCTCCAATGAGTCACCATTACAAGAAAATATTTCACGGATTAAATCCAAAATGGAAGAATACAGAAAAATTTATGTTGATAAGACTTCTAGTTCTCTTCCATCATTCTCTGAATACTCTAAGAAGTATTTTGGTATTTTCTCAAAAGAAAAAATTATGGATCTTTATATGGATCATATTAAGAATGATTTATTCAAAGATATTGATTTTTCTGATTCAAAATCAGATGTTTCAATGATTTATGGATCTGATCTTCAAGATGCGCAGGATCCACATGAAGATGATCAGAAATTTTCTATTCAAGAAAGTTTCGATCTTTTGAAGAATTCTCTCAAAGTGAAATTAAAATAAGGCAAGTTTTAATGGAAGGTTCTTACCCTAATGGTTTCTTTACATCCTTTACAACGGGAGGATGGGATATTCAGCATGGAATAATTCGTTCCAGATTATACTATCTCCTGACTAATACAGGAGTCTTACATTACAACATTTGGAGAATTCCTTCTCAAATTATTATTGACTATGAGAATAATGTTATTAATGATAAGAATTATCTCAAAATTCTTAAGAAAATGATTAGAGTTTTGGAAGTATGGATTCCATGGCTTGAAGCTTCACTAAGAGGAAATCAAGGAAGAAATGTTTATCCAACTCATCGTCAAGAATTGACCAATTTCAGGGAGTCTCTTAAACTCCTAAAAAAACAAGCTTCATTATTGGCCATTTAGTGAAGATTCATCTAAAAAACTGTCATGTGTTATTGCGATTTCACTTGCTCGTATCGTTAAGCGGTTGGATTCCTCTGTGCCAAAGCTGGGTGTTCCACCCATGTTCCACATCCTATAAATTTGACACATATTCCATATTTTAATTATTTAAAATTATAAACTCTATACCCTAAATTATGAACCCTAAACCCTAAATTATGAACCATTCGTGCCGGGTGAATCATGAACCACTTGGCCCGGGTTAAGTCCGGATCGGGTAATAGAAAAAATTGGATAAAAGAATTTTTTTTAAAAATTAATTAATTTTTTAGATTTTAAATAATTAAAATATAAGACAGATTTCAAATTAAGAGGAGTGAAATACGCAACTTTGGAACAGAGGAATCCGTGCGATCATTAAGACCACGTTCCTGTCAAACCAAAAAAGAAAAGAAAAGACCACTCTTTAACCTTTTAATTTGGTCGAATAAATCATTTCTTGTTTTCGAAAAAATTTGTAGAGCATGTGATTGAAGAATTATATATATATATATATATATATATATATATATATATATATATTTCTATTTAATTTGGGATCCATGAGTTTCACTCGATAGTGAAGGAAACCATATACTCCTTGGTTGCTGATTTATTGTTCAATTAAAGTATAATTTTAATGAACATGAACCACATGCAATATAATTATACTTGTAAAGTCATCTATTAGGCTATCATATAATCAAACCAAAATCGTCCCATAACATTCGTTTTTATTGAAATGGTCCCATAATTATTAATTTTTCAAATTTAGTCCTACATGTATTTAATTTATTTTAATTTAGTCCCAAATAGCCGAAAATCACTCAAAATTGTGTAAAATGACGTCGTTTTGGACACGTGTCTTACATATTCCTGTCAAAATTGAGGGCGGACGTCGTTCTGGGTAATTTTGAGCGACCTCCGGCAATTTGGGACTAAATTGAATCAAATTGAATACATGTGAAACAAAATGAAAATTTTGATAATTATGAGACCATTTTAATGAATATGCAAAATTATGAGACGATTTTGGTTTAATTCCCCATATAATCACTACTAATATTAACAATATATTGACTTAGTGGACATGTATAGTTTTAAAATTTGATATATTTTTGTTGTCCATTGACATTAACGTTAACGGTGTTTGAATTGTATTTTTCGAAGTATTGTTTCGTTCATTTGTAATAAACTGCACATACATAGTAAATTTGTACATATATTGTAATTTTACACACTTGGAACTTAAAATGTGCAAATTTTAAATTTTTGCAAGATGTGATGATTTGAGATGATTGAGAAGAGAGACATTAATTGGGAGGAGAGAGAAGAGCTTCTACATAGTGATGAATAAAATAAATAAATAAAAATTAACAGTAGTTTTGATATAAATTGTAGTAGTAATAATAAAAAATATTTATACCTTAGAGTAAAATTAAGTTGTGTTAATATTGTATTTTAGAGCAATTTTTTCCTGTTAAAAGTGACATTACACTAAATTTCTCAATATCTGATAAATCACACAACAAAATACATGTTTAAATATATATATATATATATAAACTAGTATTTCACTCGAGTGATGTTCAACGGGTTTTATTTACTATATTATTTATTAAATCATAAATTTGTAGAGCTCTAAACGAATTTGAGAAAAGTATGACTCAAATATCATATGCATGAGATAGTCTCGTACAAAATTATTTTTTAATATATATGATAAAGTTTAGTGCGATAAAACTTTAATTATATATTTCATTTTTAAAAAATTATGTGTCATGTTTGTCAATATTACTAATATTGTTAATTTCAACTAAGATATTTTATGATATAATAAATTATATATATATATATATATATATATAATTAAGTTAATTGAATATTTGAAGAAAAAAAGCAAAGTGAAGTTGAATTGAATTTAGACTTATTGGTTTACTTTGCTGGAAAGTCTATATATATATATATTTCTGGGACAGTCATGTACTCAAACGAGAGCTATAACAAAGCAATCAATCAAAGTATTTTGTATATACATTCATGGACTCCGACGTAGCTTCTTCTCTTTCTTAGCATTTCTGTACAGATTCCTGCAATGATCCTGAAGTTGAGGTACGTTTGTAACTTGTAAGTTTTTCTTTATTTAAATCTTTAATAACTGCTTATCAATAGATTTTGAAAAAAAACGAGGCATGCACTCTTGTATCAGGCTTTGTCCTGATGAGACAAACAAAATTTGGACAAGATTACTTCCCACCACAATTAGTTAAAGAAATCAAAATGTCAACCTTAAAAAGAGAGGAAACTGTTGAATAACATATTGCTTCTTGGACATAAGGTACTTCTCCCTAATAGAAGCAGCTTCAAACTTCAGCATGTCGCCTCTCTGCAACATTTTAATAAATAACATTAAGATATCTATATCTCTAATCAAACGGTGAAGCAAGAAAATTTGCATCAGATAAACGGGTGAATTGGTTAAAGGGAAAAGGAAACAACCACTTCAGACCAGGACTGCACATGCCACATATAATTAAGCTGTTATTTTTTTATCACATAAAACCAAGCTGTTGAAACATGTTTTTTTGGTGCAGTTATATACAACTTTAGGTTAACCCTCTTCCCCACCCTATAATACTTTCCTTCTCATCATATTATACCAATTTAAAAGTTTTGAGTGAATGTAAATACTTCATACATGAAAACTAAATCAGATGTCCATATAAAATTTCACACCTTATAAACTATTAGACAATATAACAAGTGGCCAATCGCTCAATCAATTACGTCCACAAACACAAACACAAGTCAAAACCCTCATTCTCATCTGCAGCAATCGGAGCTAGCAACCTAGATCAACTAGTCAATAGAACTATGAATAAATTATTTTAAATATGAACAATAAGAAACCAAACAATCGAGCATAAACTCACATCTCATCTAACTTTTCCTGATTATAAATCATGGACGCATCAGTATTTCCTTTATGTGTCTCTTGGTCATTACATGATTCCTCTATGATGGGCCTTTTCCCTTTGGGATCACTTTTCCTGTCTCTACTTCTCAAGATCTGTTGCCAATTCTTTCAACCTCATTGTCTTAAGATATTAACAATAAAGATAACAAAACTTAAAAAAAAAATAAAAAATCCTGAAGGTAGTGATTTAAACCATGTTCAATAATCAATTACAAGATGAGTCACACTTGAGTGAGACGTCTCACAGTGAGAAGGAGCATACTTTAAATTATAATAATTAAAAAATCTTTTCTCTCTTCCAACCAAAGATCACACAAATATATATACTTTTTTAATGGCAAAATATATTAATTTCTCATAAAGAGTTGGTCTCCCATGAACCAGGTCAATGCTATGAACTTGAATTATTTTACCAATTTTACTCATTTCCAACACATTTTTCAAATCACTAAACTTGACTCGTATTATATTACAGAAAAGTCAAATGCCATGAATTAAAACTAAGACTCATAGCATGAACTAAATCTATGCAAGTTTTTATCTCTCATAAAATACTTGATTAATTACTTGTAGGAGAATGTCGAATTAATATTGTATACAAATCTTTCATGAATTTGGTCACAAGAGCAACTTTTATAAATTTTTTTATTATCAATGCATTTTCTTATTTTCATATATATACAAAGGAGATGAGTTTATAAATAACCTAACATAAAAGTAAAAGTTCTTTTATTGTCACAAAATTTATAATCATTCTATTTTAGTCAAGAGAATATATTTTTTTCCAACTTTACCCCTTTTTTATGCTTTCATTATTTAAATTCGTACCACCATATATATACATCCCGTACCAACATTATTTCAGTCTGTACCACCCTTTAATTAACTCCCTACCACTATTACTTCAATCCGTAAATATTGTTTCAGTCTGTACCACCATTCTATTAACTTCGTATCACTATCAGTCTCGTACCACACTAATTTTAACCTCGTACCACCTTTATTTTAACACCGTACCACCATCATTTCAACTTGTACCATCAATTTTAAATTTGTACCACAATTATTAATTTCGTACTACAATATATTAACCCCGTACCACCATTTAATAAAGCCCGTACAACCATTTTTTTTAAAAAAAAATTGTTGACTTCATAAAAGGTATAATTGCCCAAAAAATTATTCTCTTCGCTAAAAAAATAAAATAAAAAACTTTGATAAATGTTTTCCCTCTCTAGATTAGATTATGTATGTGTATAATAAATAGTTTATTTGATTTCAGCTAGGATTAGGATTTTAATTTTCAACCAAATTATATTCTCAAGGAAAACAAGAGAAGATATCACATTCCATTTTATGTAAATTTCTTTTTCTTAAAAATTTATACAAAAAAAAATCATGCAAGCTTACAAATCGTATCAAGACGCCAAATTTTACACAATTCAAAGTAAATCTCTCATCATTATAACCATGTTTTAAATGATGGAGCCAGATCAAGAGTGAGGCGGGTCGAGGAAGAACCCGTCACTGTAGTTGCAATGCCGCCACCACAGCAGCCTTCAGCTACGGTGGTTGGTTGTGGCAGCACTGCAGCAGACTGGATCATGTCCCTCAATCTTGTCGTCATAATTTGTCGAAATTCCTCACTTTTGACGTCACAATTCAATTTCTTAGCTTCCTTCTTCATTCGCGTGTTCCAAAAATTCTTGATGTCATTGTCCGTTCGCCCGCCCAACTTCACCGCAATCTTCAACCACCTATTAAATATTTCAAGATTTTATTAAAATTTGATATAGATATAGGGTAAATTTCGATACTAGTCCCACAAAAATTGTTCGCAAATAGTTTTGGTACCTCTTCGAAAATGGTCATTTTTTTCGCAAATTTAGTCCCAATAGTTAACAATTGAACAGAACTCTGACATTTCCGTGGGACCAAAAATGAAAAAAAAAAAGATCAATTTTGTAAAATTTCTAACAACATCCCATAATTTTGGACGGAAAATTCCTATGCATGGTATCAAAATTGTTAAAAAAATGATCATTTTAACCCATATATATAACTCAACGATATTGTTCCACAAAATTAATATGATAAAATGTATAAAATGCATAAATGATACAACGTATATATATATATACTAACTGATTGCCCAATTCAGAATGGAGTTTGAGAATCAAGATCATTTCTTCATCAGTGATATTCCCCCGACGAACGGACGGTGATAAATAGTTAAGCCATCTGAGCCTGCAGCTGTTTCCGCTCCTCCCTATAGCTAAATTTAATTCCTCCATATTTTTTTTATTGAACATAGGTAATGGTGCTCTAACCATTTGAGTAATTCCACTTTGTCTAATTCCTTAATTAATGCATCAATTGCAATTAAGAATAAACATGCCGACTTTGGAATATTATAATACTCAATCTGTCATATAAATATATTAGTGGTATTACGAGATCAACAAAAACTTCATTTAAAATATAAAAATAAAGACTTCATTTAAATAGTAAACATATTTGGGGTATGTTTGCAATAAATTATACTTTTAAGAGTTGATTAAAATTAGTGATTATGGAAAAATTTATTAAAATAAAAATTGATAGTATTTGTAAAAAAAAATTAAAGAGCAGTTAGAGTTTATAAAATAAAATTAATAGTATTTAAAAAAAGCTTATAAGCAAAAAAACACTCCATTTTCAATTTTTAGTTTATAACTTTTGACAACTTTGTTTACAAGAAAATAGAGAATTGTCTATAAAATATTCAATTAATTAATATGTCTACAAAATTTTCAACGAAAATTGATGTGTCGATCTAGGAGTGTTTGCAAACTCAATCAATCAAGGTGATGTCACTTTAAAAAAAAAAAAAAAATATTCCTCTAGCCTAGCTTCGTAGCTTTTGAATTGTAAAAGTAATTCTCAATATTGAGTAATGATTGCAAACACTTTGTAGTAATATTACGTACATACATATATCGTGTGTTACAAATATGCATGATAGTATATTACCTAATTTGTGGGCCATAGTGTCCCAATGATGAGGTCCATGTATATTAACATAGTGTCGAAGCTTGTCATCCTCTTCTCTCGTCCATTGCCCTTTTCTTTTGAGATGCAGCTTTTCTTTTTCATTCTCCATATATATATATATATATATATAATATTCCTTTTGCAAATCTATAGGCTTAATTGAATGAGAATGAGAAAGTGATTAATGATGAAGGATATATAGAGAAGGGTGGTGCATTATATATACACTATATAATATGTTGACTCATAGGTACGCGTCAACTTTTCATGGACCTATATGAGCGTTGGAAAATGGTTGAGGATCGGAAAATGGTGCCTAATTACAAAGCAACCATTTATTTATCATGCAATCATTACAAACTAACCAGAATTAAAGGTATAAAATAATGAAAATGCTAATATATACTATTATATATCATTATTTAAGGTGTCAATAGACTTTTATACCCTTATCTATTCAAATTAACCACATTTAATAATTATCGTAATACTCTCTCTCCGTCTCATTTTATTTACCATTTAGTGTTTCACACTAATTAAACAAATTATTTAGTAATAATAAATCACTACAAAAAAGAGAGGGTTTAACGACGGTTAAAAACTCATCGTTGAATCGAACGTTGCTATGTTTAGAGATGATTTTTTGGCTACCGTAGCTAACTAGCGTCGGTTAACAACCGTCACTGATTAGCGACGATTTTGTCGGCGGCCAATTTGGTCCGGATCCGGATTAGAAAAATCGTCGCTAAACTGTCGCTGATTTTACGACGATTATGACGTCATCAACCGTCGCTAATAGCGATGGTCTAACCGTCGACAATGCCGATGGTAATAAGCGTCGTTATTAGCGACGGTTGTAAGCTAAACGTGACTTAAGAAGAAAAAAAATATGGCTCACGGTGGTTCAAAACCGTGTCCAGGGGGCACCTAGGCGGACACTGAACCACCCGAGCCACGAACCATCTTGAATGTAAACACCAAGCATTTCATATATATAACTCATCAAGCCTTGCATTAATAAGGCTAATTTTTGCTCTCAAGGGAACCGAACACAGGACCTCAAATCGCCTGGGCGGGGATCAAACCGCTCGGGCACTTGCTTTCTTGCGTTTACTTAATAAAATTAATTTTATATGTCCAAAAACTCTTTTTTTTAATCCTTTATTTCAATTATCTAATTTAATGATTTATCAACATTTTAATATAATAATTAATTTTTTTTTACTTTATAAATTTTAATTAAATTGTATCATATTATATTAAAATTATATATTTTTATTTATTTTTAAATCATTTTTTTTACACTTTTTATTAACTTTTTTGTTTTATTTATTTTATTTTATTATCTAATAATCTTTAAAATAATAATTATATATATATATATATATATATATTTTACTTTACAAATTATAAATAAATGATTATATTATTTTAAACAAGTACTACTTTTAACTGAATTCAAGTACTATTTTTTATTTAAACAATTAACATCTTTCACTTAAATAAGTAATACCTTTCATCTAAACAAGTAACATCTTTCATTGAAACAAGTAATACTTTTCATTTAAACAAGTACTACATTTTCATTTAAACAAGTAGTAATACTTTTCATTGAACTCAAGTACTACATTTTCATTTAAACAAATAATACTTTTCATTTAAACAAGTAACACCTTTCATTGAAACAAGTACTCATTTTCAACGAAATAAGTAAAACGTTTCATTTAAACAAGTACTACATTTTCATTTAAACAAGTAATACTTTTCATTGAACTCAAGTACTACATTTTCATTTAAACAAGCAATATTTTCATGTAAACAAAGAACACCTTTCATTGAAACAAGTACTCCTTTTCAATGAAACAAGTAATACTTTTCATTTAAATAAGTAACACCTTTCATTTAAACAAATAATACTTTTCATTGAATTGAATTAAAAAAAAATACTTTTCATTGAACTCAAGTAATACCTTTCATTTAAACAAGTAACATCTTTCATTGAAACAAGTACTAATTTTCAATGAAATAAGTACTACTTTTCATTTAAGCAAGTAACACCTTTCATTTAAACAAGTAATACTTTTTATTGAACTCAAGTAATACCTTTTCATTTAAATAAGTACTACTTTTCAATAAAACAAGTAACATCTTTCATTGAAACAAGTAATACCTTTCATTTAAAAAAGTACTACTTTTTAATAAAACAAGTAACTATTTTCATTGAAACAAGTAATACTAGTTACGTGGAAACAAGTAATACAATTCAGGGAACTACCAATTCAGGGAACTAGCAATTAAAGTTTTCTCCTATTCTTAATTAATAAGCAGTACGGTCAAATTGGCTTGTATTTTTTTGTTAATGTCCCGTCATTCATATATATACTAGGTTTCTATTTTTGTTGGTCACATTTTCATTCATCTTTTCTTTTTCTTTCTTTTAAATAAATTATTTAGGACTCGGCGTTGAAGGGCTCTTCGTGCAATCATAGACCATATTGCAATCATTTTTTGTCACACATATTATTGAAGTAAAAAATATTAATAAATTTATTTTTTAAAGCATTTTATTAATATATTTAATAAATTCATATCTTTTTATTTGATGATTCAATATATATAAAAAGTATTTTAGATAATAAGATCAATAGTATTTTCAATATTTATAATATAATTATATTAATTAAATAAATTATATTCCATCCGTCCCAAAGATATATGCACGTTTACTGTTTTCGCGTGTTTTTGCGAGCGAGTTTTTTATTAGTATTTAAAATGATAAAATAATTTTTAAAGATGCATGCAATAGATGAGAGGTAGATCTATAATACCCCTCTTTAAAAATTACTTTATCATTTGAAATACTAATAAACAACTCGCTCACAAAAACTCGATAAAAAAGAGTATGCAAGATATATTTATGGGGCGGAGGTAGTAATATAATAAAAATAATTTATTAACTATATATAAATTAATTATAATATATAATATATTTTTTATTTTTTTCTATTAAGTTGGACCCGACTAATGGCTCAGCCATTGGATAATGACATTTGCATTTAATTATATGTATACATGTTGATTAATTTATATATTTAATATTTTTCTTTTGCAAGTCTACGGTTTCTGGTATTGTTTGTGGAACCCCAACGCCAACGAATAAAAAACGCCACTTGTGCATAAAAAGTGACTTTCTTTTATTGAATGTAATTTTTACTATTTTTTTTATATAAAAGGCCAATTTTTGGATTATAAAAAAAAAACCACAAATATATCCGAATATTATAATTACTCAATTGTGAGATTTGATTAAAAATAAACAAGTACACAATAAAAAGGAGTAAAGACGCATGAAATAAATTTATCGGTGTAAATTTTTTTTTACCTTAAATTGGTGTCACGATCCGTGTAGCATGCAACACAACATTGTTTGACAATTTACACAAGAATTTATAAGAATTTTGTCTCATCTAAAAGCTCAAGTTTATAGAGAGATGAAAAATTAATTCATTTATATATAGTTCTCTAATAAAATTATCCTAAACTATATGTTTTCTTTTAACACAAATATTTAGCTCATATTATTACAATTACAATAAGTGTAGGACAACTCATTCACAAAGTTCGGATGGTCAGACCAATAATAAGAACTTCCATAGTGAATAGAAAATCTCACTAAATCGTGAGCCATCATGTTGGCTCCCCTTTTAAAAAGCGAAAGTCGGCGATAACCTCGACAGTGTTAGTGTTTTCCAGATTTCGTCCTGTCAAATGTGACTGTTATAAAAGCATGCGGCTGAGCCGACATGATGTCAAATATAATTACATAATATATAAATTATAAATCATCATTTACATTTTTTTGAATAATTATCCCTCAAATTTAATGTTGCAAAGTAGACCCTTAAATTAATATTAAAAACTTGGAAAATAGTTCTTATTTTTTATTTTATCTATAAATAATGTCTGGTCACTTGTTCATCGTGAAATTAATTTTTTTTTTTACAGACATACACTTTAGTAATATAAGTCACACTCATTAGTAATATAAGTCACACACTTCAGTTACCACTACGACACTCTTTGCTATAATATAAGTCACACCCTTCACTTTTATGAGTAATATTTTTTATAGTAAAAAGTCACACACTTTACAGTAAAAAGTCACACACTTTAGTAAAATAAGTTACACTCTTTAACCAGTTTCACCGTAAAACTTGTTCACACTATACTTTGCCCAAAAATTAATTCGTTGTGCTTATTGAGCAACGGCCGAGTTGGTCAATCCTGCTTTTTAAAATAAAGGTCCCGAATTCAGATATTAGTCTCCATGCGGGTTACCTCGAAATTCAGATAAAATTAGTAAGTAATATCTGAGCCACACAAAATTACTAATAAAGTCAAAGTCTTTAAATATTCATTTCCAAACACGCCAAAAAATAAATAAATAGTAGGAATCTTCACGCTGGTTTCCTGGAAATTCGAATACAATTTACTCGTTTTGCTTAAAGACTATAAATACATACTTCTGGCACATTATTAGACTGCTCAAACAACATCTTGCAACTATTTATTTGATAAATTATGATGTGAATCTTGAATTAAGGGATTCTTCGCTCAGATTATAAACTGAAGGCAGCTTTGTGCAATTGGGAAAGTATTGAGGAAATGAGGATGATACTTCATGCTTTGAGGTGAGTTAAAATAAAAAGTGAATAAATATATAAATATTAATTGAAAATTATAATAACAAGAAGAACTATCGTCAATCATCAATTTCCTTTTGTAATCTTTGATTCTCAATTTTGCAATTACCAGGTGGAGTTGACTTTGCTGAATATATATCCTGTAGATGTGTAGATCAGGAAGCAGTCTAATTAATATATTCGAGTAAGTCTTTTTTCGTTTTAATACTAACTTGGCCCATAACGTTTAGGCTTTCAGCCAGGCCCATATTTCTTTCAGTTAAAAAAAAGCCCAGTTAACTTGGCCCATAACTTTTGTCTATTTTTGACCTTAAGATAGTTGACGGAAGTACTTTCTTTTAGTCTGACACATGGATATTCTCTTTTTTTATTTCCCCAAAAGATTGGAGGGCTTTAAGTCGGAATCTTTCATTTTATACTATTTTTATCCAAATTAATTACAATAATCACCCCTCATATATAAGTACACTTTATTTCCTGAGGTGACCAATTAAAATTCCCGTCCGATGTGGTAGTAATTATGAATATCAAACCAGTCTTGATCTAATTCAGGCAAAATGATTTGTCCATCAAGAACATCATCAACAAATGCCCGAATTGCTTCACCATGAGAAGTAGCACAATCTTGATCAACATTAGGACCATGAATATCACTACTCATGATTAATTCCTGGTAAGTACAATCTACAACATCACTTGAACCGGTCGAGACTGACATCTCTGCTTTCAGGCCATTGCCACCTGCAACCACTATACAATACAACCCTCTATTTTGTTTTAGTGATCCTAGCTACACACCATATTAAATAAATTTCTATAACTATAAATATGAATTTTGTATCAAAACTTTCCCTCCATTAATTGATTAATTTCTCATTGCCAACTGAAAAAATCCCGAGATCATATACATGCAGTTTCAAATTAATTAACAAAGCTTACCCGTGGTTAATGTTGACGTCATTTTCTGGAGAAATTCGTGAGTGGTGACGTTCCAATTCAGCTTCTTAGCTTCCTTCATCATTCGTTTACTGTTGCAGAAATTCTTGATATCATTGTCTGACCTCCCAGGCACCTCCTTCGCAATCTTCGACCACCTTTTAATTACAATTATACAAGAACTAATCTCATCGATCTCAATATCTATATATACATTTTCTAGCAATCTAATGAAATAAAGTAATCACATACCCGTTGCCCTCAAAACGGAGTTTTAGAATCTTACGCATTTCTTCATCGGTGAATTTAGCCCGCACAAGCTTAGGATCCAAGCAGTTAAACCATTTTAGTCTGCAGTTGTTTGCACTCTTTCCTATATCTGCATACACATATTCAACCAACAAGATTATAATTAATTAATTTAGTTCAAAACAAAAAAAAACAAAAATTAAGATATATATATATATTCAAGAAAATCACTCAAGACGCGGGAGACAGTTTCCCATCGACCAACTCCATTTCTGAGAACATAGTTTCGGAGCTCGTCCGCTTCTTCTGTTGTCCATAGCTCTTTTTTTCTTTTACGCTTATTCTTTTACTGAAAATGACAAAATCGTTGATAGTCGGAACGAGTTTCCGATGAAGGATCGAGAGAAGGGCGATAAACGCCACCCCCACCCCCACCCCCCACCTCACCGCAAAACTTTCTCTCTCTACACTCTTTCTCTCTCTAAATTCGCAAAACCCTTGCGAATCAATCCTTACCTGTTTCTCTCCGGTTTGCCTTCACTCTAGTAAGCTACAATTTATAAGTTCAAAATTAAAAGAATCAATATATATATATATATATATTACTCAAGACGCGGGAGACAGTGTTCCATTGAGCAGCTCCATTTCTGAGAACATAGTTTCGGAGCTTGTCCTCTTCTTCTCTTGTCCATAGTACTTTTCTTTTACGCTCATTCTTTTGCTCCATATTTCTCTCGAATATTCTTTTACTGAACCCGAGCTAGCTAGGTTCAACTGAGAATGAGAAAATGGTTGATAATCGAAAGGAGTTTTTGATGAAGGATTGATCAGAATGGCGTGCATAAGGTATATATATATATATATATATATATAAATGTGTACATAATACATACATAGATTGGAGATGTACTAATACAAAGCGTTGGAAAAATAAATGGTTGGAGATCGACAAATGCTTTTTGACTTTGTTATGACTATTAATTTGCTTTTTGTGCTGGCTTAGTTTTAATTCTTTTTTCTTTTAAGATATCCAAGTTTCACTTGTCGATTTGGACTTGAACTGAAATCCTTTAAAATTGTTTAAAAAATTAATTATTTTTTTTAATATTTATATTGTTTAATTATGATAGCACACTACAAAAAAATAAAGAATTGACTACGATTTTTTTTAACAAAAGTAATTCTACCACATGCCTAGCATGTCTATATGATAAGAAAAAATTGTAGGCAAGTCGTAGACAATTCTCACTATTTAAGGATGAAATTATTTTCATTGGAAATTCCGTAGACAAATCTCTATTTTCTTATAGTGATAATGACATTCGAAAAAGAGAGTTCACAAAAGACATATTCTTCTTTGGCAAATTCTTGTATGATCGTACAACTTAAGTGCATTTTTAAAATATGCAAAAAAATTATGTATTCACTGAAACATATATGCTTTTAAAACTAATAAATAAGTTGAATATTTTAAAAATGCAGCATTTGAGTTTTATTTGCACCTCATGCATAAGAGAAACTTCTTTTCTTCACTTGCCAAAATTTTCAGCTTCGATTATTATAAATATTTGTTTATTACTTGGATAGTTGAGCTTTTTGATAATTACTTGTGACTTTTTTTTTTAAGGTTTTCAATTCGGTCGATTTTGACTTGACTACTCTCTACTCACTCTGACTTTTATTTACTGCCCAGCCCTTAGGGTTAGGTTATGAACGAATCAATTTTATTTTTGTTAATTAATTTATGTTTGTGTGCTAGCTAGCTAGCTAATTGATGGTGATGGTGATATATGGATGTTGAATGTTCAAATATATATATATATCATTTGATATATATGTAGCATGAATTTAAAATAATTGATTATACTAAAATAGTAAAACAATAAGTATAAAAGTGGAATTAAATTCATGCTCATTTATGTTAGTGCTGGTATTAATTTGGGTTAAATCTTGTATGTATATAAGTGCATTTTAGAATTGTGCAACTTTCTATACTGAAAGATGCGATTTATTTACACTGAACCACGCAACTATTAATATGGATAAATAATTGCACGATTCAGTGTAAACATGTTGTATCTTTCAGTAAAATAAGTTACATAGTTCTAAAATGCAATATGAATGCACTGCATGCACATGAAATCACTCATTAATTTGAGCATAAGAGCTTTAATTATACGTGATTTAATTTATGCTTTCTTGTTTCCTCTTTCTTCACTTTTCCAACGTTGATTTCTATCTCATCTAGGGTACATATCTAGCTAAGAGAGTAAACTCTAACAATAAGTGGAACTTATAACCAACTCAAATCATAGTAAAACAAAAAAAATTCTAAATTTACAAACTATCACTCAATGTGAAATTAAAGTAGTGTAAATTCGAAATTTGTTTGCACATTAATTTATATCTATCTGATAATCAATTCTGAATGATTGTGACATAAATGCAGTATATAGCCACTTAAGTCTTGATGGAATAATGAGTTATGAATTATGAGGAAAGGGTGTGTGCGTACGGACAATGTATAAAAGGAACATTAAAGCCATTAAAAACTGTATCAAATACCTTCCAAATTCGCAAACTTAATTGTTTGAAATGTCCGTCTTTTCAAAAGGCTTTCATTATGCACCGGTAGGGATTTTTTAGTCACTATAAACTATAGAGTCATTCTAAGATAAGAAAACGGGCACATACACTCTCATCATAAATATATATATCAATATAAATATCAATATAAACGGGCATCTCTGTTTCCAAACTGTTTTTTATATAAATATTTTGTGAACTTATAATTAAGAGGATTTAATGAAGAATTGATAAGAAGGGTGTGCGATTTACACACACATTATTAATATAACTATATTGATATGTAATTGAGTATGATATTTATTGTTTAGACGTATAATATGTTAGGAAATTAAATTAAATGAGGCAAAATTATTTCATTATATAAGACGTCCACGTTCTGAATTCGTTCCACATTAAATTACACACTTTTAACGACCTATCACCTGCCCACAAACTATGCCAAACCTTCGACCCCCTTCCCTCACCTAATACTAACTCTAAATTCTCCCAGAACCACTTCCCCTTGACTCCCTCCCCATTTTCTACTATTTATAAAGTAGGAATCCAGAATATCGAAGGAGTTTTTTATAACTAAGTATAAAGTTTCTAAATTTCTCCTGAAGACATTTCAAGGATGATTCAAGTCTTCAACCGATGAAAAGGGAGGAGGATGTTTGGATGAGTTTTAGCAGAAAAGTTGGACTAACGTAACTAATTTAAAATGAATATAAACTTGGTTTAATTTTCGTATCTTGGAACATAACAAAAATGAATAAAAGAGGATAAATTATATTCTAAAAATTGTCATTTTGCACTATTCAATCGAATTAAATGAATAAATTTTAATTTTGTCCATGTACTTTGATTTTTTTCATGATTTATTTATTTAAATTTAAACATGGCATAACTTTACTTATACTGGAAATTAATATATATGGTGTTTATTAATAGTAATATAGCATTATAATTATTTATTATTATTCATATTTTATAATTTTAGGGTTTTATTAAATTTTAATTAATTGTTAGTGGGTCGAATTTTTAAGGCTTACACGCCTAAAATTCTAATTTATCTATTATAAATAGAAGTCTCGAAAATATTATAAAATAACTTTTAATTATTAATTAAATTAAAATTAATTATTTTATAAAGTGTAATCTTGTTCACGATATCACGTCTTCCTGCGTCACATCCTTTCACTATCAAATTTATCAGCTATTATGAATATATATATATATATATATATATATATATATATATATATAGTGTAGTGGTATAGAACCAACTATTTGATTTTTTATGGAACCAGATTAATGAGGTGTCATGCCAACTCATCATCCACATAATTAATACTACTTAAATAAATTATAAAATAATTTATAATTAATATACTATACCTTAAACCATGAACCCTAAACCCTAATTCATGAACCATTCGGGTCGGGTGAACCATGGAACACTAGGGCTGGATTCGGCTCTGGCCGGGTAATTTTTTTTTTTTCAGTTTAGTTTAATTTTTTTTTAACCCGGCCCAGACCTAATTCACCCAGACCCGAACCCGGCCCAAGTGGTTCATGGTTCATCCGACCCGAATGGTTCATGATTTAGGGTTTAGAGTTCATGATTTAGGTTATAGTATATTAATTATAAAATATTCTATAATTTATTTAAATATAATTAATTATGTGGATGATGAGTTGGCATGACACATCACTAATTTGGTTCCATAAAAAATTAGATAGTTGGTTCTATATCACTACTCCATATATATATATATATAAAGTATACTTATATTTAAGAGTCAAAGAGTCAGAGATTCACCTAAATTCTTTGGGAGGTATATATGTTAGCGTTGGATTATAAGATGAGAAGAAAGGCGGCTAAAGTAAGCTTGGTGACTAAGCAGAAATTAAATCACCAGAATTAAGATCATATTATATATATATCATGTACAACCATTAATGGTTGGATATTATTTGATACTTCGTTATTACTTTTGTCTATTTTTGGGTTTGACATCCAAGTTCATATTTATTTCAGATGTCATATCACTAAAATGATTGAACAAACTCTAAATTCAAGGGTTATCACACGACATGAAATAGCTAAAGCGATTAAAGTACCATCACATATGTCGTAAGATCATGAGTTCGAGTTACCATTTGTTTAATAAAAAATATAAAAAAAAATTAGGGTCATAAAAATGACAATTTAGCAAAAACTTTCATTGGAAATTAATTGGCCAAGGTTGACAAATATAGGAATCCAGAATTATTATTTTTTTTGATCGATAAAGGAATTTTATTAAAAATGGAAGCAAAGTTCCCGCACAGAAATATATACAACAGATTTACAGTTTTAAACACAACCTAGGGGCCATGAGCCAGTCTTTGAAAGAAAAAACACCTATATCCGGAAATTTTGCCGAATACCAACTCTAGAACCTACCTTTAATCTCCTCTACAATTTTGTCGACCATAAAAAGAGCATTCTCGAAAATATTCTTATTCCTCCAAGACCACACCACCCAAACTACATAGACCCAAATACCAATTGCAATCAAATTACCTCTCTGTTGGGATATTTTAGTTTTGATGAATTATGCCAAAACATTATCAACTTGTGTTTTTGAAGCTAATCTACAGATAACAAGTTGAGGGAGAACGAGAGAACTAGTTGAGGGGGAACTCACGAAATCAGAAGAAGATGATCGAGATCAAACGAGGCTGCAGACGAGACTGATCGAGATCAGATGAGTTAGATGAGTTCCGGAGTTAACTGGTGAGCTGTGCAAATCAAATGTGAAGAAAAGCTAAAGCCAACAAATCAGAAGAGAAGGTTGCAGATCAGAAGATGAGCAGATGAGACTGGTTAAGATCAGACGTGATCGAGATCAGATATGATAAACTGATATGCTAACCCTCGATGTAATCGACCGATCTTATCCTCGATATGTTGATCTTTGAAGATGTTGATCCGACCACGAAATGGGTCGATCGAAAGAAGAAATCGATAGCCCTAAGTCAAGTGACCTCGGGGTCGTAAGTAAAAAGTGACCCGAGGGTCGATGTCCGACCAAAAGAGTTGAACTCGAAGCCCGAGTGTCAAGATGCCTCGACGCATAAGGTCCGCCAAGAGAAGTCTTCCAAATCAAGAAACCTGAGACTCAGATAACTTGAAGGCTCAGATAACTTGAAGACTCAGATAAACTGAAGGCTCAGATAAACCTAAAGGCCCAGATAGAACTGAAGATCCAGAGACTCAGAAGAAACTGAATAATATAGTCGTTAGATTCAGCTGACGTGGACCAATGAGAGGAAGACAACAAGCCCCAAAAAGTCGCAAAAGCTACAGAATAGTATGAATTTGAATGTGACTCCATCCAACGGTAACATTCAAATCCACACTATAAATACAAGTTCTTCCTTCATTCTAAAATGTGGAAGTGTGTGAAATGCGTGAAAACACCATTGAAGCTACAAAGCCAAATCATCTAGCATTTCCACCATAGAATACTAAGCAAGAAATACACGCATATATTTAAGAGTGTTCTACCCTAGATCTAAGCATAAATGCCATATTCTAAGCTTAGAGAGATTTTTCCAACCTTAGCATTGAGGCTAAACAAATGTAGGGGAAAATCTCAACCTAGTTGGAAACCAAACAAACCTTACCCAAATCAGTTTGGTAGGATAAGTTTGTAGGTTGAGTGAGAACTCGGTAAACATCTAGCAATCCCGAAAGGGAGGGTAGGCAATCCCGTGAGGGAGATAAGTTCCGTTTGAGTGTGAACTCGGTAAACATCTAGCAATCCCGAGAGGGAGGGTAGGCAATCCCCGTGAGGGTGATAAGTCCCGTTTGAGTGTGAACTCGGTAAACATCTGTTGGGTCTTGGACTAACACGTTAAACTAAGTCCAGTCGGTTAAGTTGGTGCCCCTGATGATAGGGAAGAGTGGATGTAGGAGTTGGACTCCGAACCACTATAAAATCGTGTGTTCTTTACTGCTTTATGTTCTTACTTGCCATATGCATTTGATTATAAGCAAAACACAACACATGAGCTTAAAACGCAAAAATTTGGAATCACTCTGCCCTCGCCCCTGTTTTTATATGCATTACATGTTTCTTCCGCGCACATGGGTTTTCCTAAATCGGGACCATCACTCTCTTACCCGAAAAGATGCCCGAGTGCATTTTGTAGTGAGATTGAATTTGATTGTGAAGTGGTAGAGGTATGCCTAGCCAATTATAACACAAGTTCCAGATTTTCGCTACTTCCGGACAACCGAGGAAGAGGTGATTCTCCGTTTCGGAGCAGCTATTCAGATTGGACAGCCTGTTTGGTTGCCGGTTTGGATGATGTTTCGTCGTGCAAGATTATCCCGCGTCGGGAGCCCATTCCACAACAACTTCCACGCCATAGCAACCGCCTTTGCCGGAGCAAACCTATTCCACACGGAAATGAAATCGGCACAGTTCAGCCCGTATGGAAGAGGGTCTGCAATACCTTCTGATAGTAGTTCATATGCCTTTTTCGTCTGGTATATTCCGTTTGTAGACTCCCCCCATTTCCAGCTATCCTCCACTCCTTGTTTTGGGATATACCTGTCAATTAAAGAAACGAGAGAATTAAAATGTTCTTTTTCATATTCAAGCAGATCCCTCCTCCAACTCCATACCCAATTCCATATCCCTCCCGCCCATACCCCTCTCTCAAACACTTTGCCTTCTTTGTTGGTACATACGTTAAACAGCCGAGGGAACCGGCTTTTTAACGACCTATCACCTGCCCACAAACTATGCCAAAACTTCGACCCCCTTCCATCACCTAATACTAACTCTAAATTCTCCCAGAACCACTTCCCCTTGACTCCCTCCCCATTTTCTACTATTTATAAAGTAGGAATCCAGAATATCGAAGGAGTTTTTTGTAACTAAGTATAAAGTTTCTAAATTTCTCCTGAAGACATTTCAAGGATGATTCAAGTCTTCAACCGCTGAAAAGGGAGGAGGATGTTTGGATGAGTTTTAGCAGAAAAGTTGGACTAACGTAACTAATTTAAAATGAATATAAACTTGGTTTAATTTTCGTATCTTGGAACATAACAAAAATGAATAAAAGAGGATAAATTATATTCTAAAAAATTGTCATTTTGCACTATTCAATCGAATTAAATGAATAAATTTTAATTTTGTCCATGTACTTTAATTTTTTTCATGATTTATTTATTTAAATTTAAACATGGCATAACTTTACTTATACTGGAAATTAATATATATGGTGTTTATTAATTAGGTTTTATTGTTAATCAAAGTTATGGGATTCTGCACTCTTTATGTTCTCATTATTTTATTTTATTTTATTATTCATGTAAAATGATACGATATGGTACAAGAATACCTTAAAACACCTGATGCGTTTAACCTAGAACCAACTTTAAAGTTTCGCTTTCATTTCCTTCAACATAAAACCAACTTTAAAGTAAGTTTTGCTTTAATTTCATCAACAATTTTTTCAAACTGCAAATGAGGCATCTCTAAAGATCAAGGCATTTCTCACACAGTGGGCCCGACTATACAAGTATAAAACATGAAAATTGTGGCTACTTTTAAACAAGTAATATTTTTTATTGAACTCAAGTAATATCTTTTTATTTAAATAAGTACTACTTTTCAATAAAACAAGTAACACCTTTCATTGAAACAAGTAATACCTTTCATTTAAACAAGTACTATTTTTCAATAAAACAAGTAACTCTTTTCATTGAAACAAGTAATACTAGTTACGTGGAAACAAGTAATACTAGTCACACAAAAATATAAATTATATGAACAATAACATATACGTACCAAAAATAAAATTTGTTCAAAGCCAACTCACAAAATTTGAAATCATATGGTCATTTGATGCATATCATTATATAAGCTCAAATTTGAAATATGATACTCAATTCTTCTAGATTAGTACAAAATAATAATTAATAAAATGACAAGTAAATAATAGTATCATGAGTAAAATGAGAAAATTCTTATGAAAGGATGTGCTACTATATCGTTGTTATGCGACATAAAAATCTAAGTTCTGCGTGTATTGTGTTACTTGTGGAAAAATTATTATTCAGGGAACTAGATAATAAGATCAATAGTATTTTAGATATATACACGTTTACTGTTTCAATATTATTTTTAGATAAAAAGTTTTTTGGATAATAAGATCAATAGTATTTTTAATATTTATAATATAATTATATTAATTAAATGAATTATACTTCCTCCGTCCCAAAAATTTATGCACGTTTACTGTTTTCACGTGTTTTTGCGAGCGAATTTTTTATTAGTATTTGAAATGATAAAATAATTTTTAAAGATGCATGCAATAGATGAGATGTAGATCTATAATACCCCTCTTTAAAAATTATTTTATCATTTTAAATACTAATAAACAACTCGCTCACAAAAACTCGACAATAAAGTAGGTGTGCATATATTTATGGGACGGAGGTAGTAATATAATAAAAATAATTTATTAACTATATATAAATTAATTATAATACATAATATATTTTTTTATTTTTTTCTATTAAGTTGGACCCGACTAATGGCTCAGCCATTGGGTACTAGTTCGTTATTATGAGGCAATATATATTGTCGAGACTTTGGATTCCAAATTGTTCTATCCATGATAATGACATTTGCATTTAATTATATGTATACATGTTGATTAATTTATATATTTAATATTTTTCTTTTGCAAGTCTACGGTTTCTGGTATTGTGAGATTTGATTAAAAAAAAAACCACAAATATATCCGAATATTATAATTACTCAATTGTGAGATTTGATTAAAAATAAACAAGTACACAATAAAAAAGGAGTAAAGACGCATGAAATAAATTTATCGGTGTAATTTTTTTTTTACCTTAAATTGGTGTCACGATCCGTGTAGCATGCAACACAACATTGTTTGACAATTTACACAAGAATTTGTAAGAAATTTGTCTCATCTAAAAGCTCAAGTTTATAGAGAGATGAAAAATTAATTCATTTATACATACTTCCCTAATAAAATTATCCTAAACTATATGTTTTCTTTTAACACAAAAATATTTAGCTCATATTATTACAATTACAATAAGTGTACGACAACTCATTCACAAAGTTCGGATGGTCAGACCAATAATAAGAACTTCCATAGTGAATAGAAAATCTCACTAAATCGTGAGCCATCATGTTGGCTCCCCTTTTAAAAAGCGAAAGTCGGCGATAACCTCGACAGTGTTAGTGTTTTCCAGATTTCGTCCTGTCAAATGTGACTATTATAAAAGCATCTTGGTGAAATACATGATGTCAAATATAATTACATAATATATAAATTATAAATCATCATTTACATTTTTTTGAATAATTATCCCTCAAATTTAATGTTGCAAAGTAGACCCTTAAATTAATATTAAAAACTTGGAAAATAGTTCTTATTTTTTATTTTATCTATAAATAATGTCCAATTCACTTATTCACCGTAAACCTGATTTTTTTTTTTTGCATATACACTTTTTAGAATATAAGTCACACTCATTAGTAATATAAGTCACACACTTCGCTGCACTCTGACCACTTAATTTCTTTATAATATAAATCACACCCTTCACTTTTATGAGTAATATTTTTTATAGTAAAAAGTCACACACTTTAGTAAAATAAGTTACACTCCTTAACCAGTTTCACCGTAAAACTTGTTCACACTATACTTTGCCCAAAAATTAATTCGTTGTGCTTATTGAGCAACGGCCGAGTTGGTCAATCCTGCTTTTTAAAATAAAGGTCCCGAATTCAGATATTAGTCTCCATGCGGGTTACCTCGAAATTCAGATAAAATTAGTAAGTAATATCTGAGCCACACAAAATTACTAATAAAGTCAAAGTCTTTAAATATTCATTTCCAAACACGCCAAAAAATAAATAAATAGTAGGAATCTTCACGCTGGTTTCCTGGAAATTCGAATACAATTTACTCGTTTTGCTTAAAGACTATAAATACATACTTCTGGCACATTATTAGACTGCTCAAACAACATCTTGCAACTATTTATTTGATAAATTATGATGTGAATCTTGAATTAAGGGATTCTTCGCTCAGATTATAAACTGAAGGCAGCTTTGTGCAATTGGGAAAGTATTGAGGAAATGAGGATGATACTTCATGCTTTGAGGTGAGTTAAAATAAAAAGTGAATAAATATATAAATATTAATTGAAAATTATAATAACAAGAAGAACTATCGTCAATCATCAATTTCCTTTTGTGATCTTTGATTCTCAATTTTGCAATTATATATATCCTGTAGATGTGTAGATGAAGAAGCAGTCTAATTAATATTCGAGTAAGTTTTTTCGTTTTAATACTAACTTGGCCCATAACGTTTAGGCTTTCAGCCTGGCCCATATTTCTTCCCGTTAAAAAAAAGCCCAGTTAACTTGGCCCATTAACTTTTGTCTATTTTTGACCTTTAGATAGATGACTATGTGGCACTGAAATGTTTGATGGAAGTACTTTCTTTTAGTCTGACACATGGATATTCTCTTTTTTTATTTCCCCAAAAGATTGGAGGGGTTTAAGTCGGAATCTTTCATTTTATACTATTTTTATCCAAATTAATTACAATAATCACCCCTCATATATAAGTACACTTTATTTCCTGAGGTGACCAATTAAAATTCCCGTCCGATGTGGTAGTAATTATGAATATCAAACGAGTCTTGATAATTCCCTAGGCAATTTACATTTTTGTAGGCAATTATATTTTTTTTGGGTCGTCCGGCTCAACTTCCCATTCCAATTTTTAAAACATAGCTCTTCACAGTCAAGTTTTGCACCTCAAAACATGATTGAATTCTTGAGCATCCAAATATGCCATACAAAGCCAAATGAGAACCCAGACAAGAAATCAAAGTCCCCCAGGCCATTACAAGTAAAAAACACATAATTAAAGAAAACCCCTCAAAACAAAAACGACATTTCTTTCTTTCTTTCTTGTGTTGGAAAAGACACTTTAGGGCTCATCGAGACCGTCCACGGCAGCATCAAAACTAGGGTTACCGGCCAGTGGCCACTTTTTTCTTTTTTTTACACAAATTCTTGACATCATTAGCCGTGCGACTAGGCCGTAAATGCCTCGCAATTTTACCCACCTGTCCCCATTAAATTAATCAATAATTAATATCCGACATCATAAACTAAATTATTCACATTAAATTAACTTGACTTAATTAGATCCAAATATAGTTGTAAATTAGTTACTATAATTGAAAAAAACTATAGTACCTACTTAAGAAAATACAACAGAGAATGTTTAATAATTGATGGGGTAGATTTTTATAAGATATATATAGTAAAATATATTTAAGTATGAATTCGATATATGCTTTTAAAATACACTTGTTTAGGTCTTGGTATTAAAGAGAATTGGGATCACATATCTGAATAAAAAGTCCTTCTAATTAACTCAACGCTAACCCTAACCCTATACCCTAAGTTGCATTGCTCAATTTCTTTGTGCGTGTTTTTTTTTTTAATCTTGGAAGGACTCGTTTAAAATACACTTGTTTGTAGTGAGTTTTTTTTTTGGAAAGGTGTGGTGGGTATTTAATTATTTATTAGATTAAGGGAGTGCAGTTGGTATTTAGTGAGGATCTTAAATTGTAGTATCTTTCACAGCAATTTTTCCATATACTAATAGTAGGCCAGAATATTGATTCATCATGAAGAGTCTTGATCACCATCAATAGAACCCAGACAAGAAAATGATGGAATTCTTGAGCATTCAAATATGCCATACTAAGTCAAATGAGAACGCAGAGAAGAAATCAAACATTACAAGTAAGAAACACACAATTAAAGAAAGAAAACCCCTCAAAACAAAACGACATTTCTTTGTTTCTGGTGTTGGAAAAGACACTTTAGGGCTCCAAATTAATTAATCTGGTCCGAGTGATGGTGGGCAATCAGGGCTCCAAAAGTAAGATGGATCACAGTAGTCCTCATCATCAAAACTAGGGTTACCAGTGGCCACATTGAAGTCACTGATTATTTCCTGATGAGCAGACAAAGAAATAACCGGCACCATTGTTTCGTCGCCTGCACACAAATCAAATCCAATAAACAAATTAAAACCTACCTCTTATGCACTATTTATATATAATATATAACGAGAAAGTAGGAGGTTGAAATTGAATAAACTCCGATTTTATTTCACAGAAAAAGAAGAAAATAATTACCCATGGGCGCAGCAGTAGCTTGGATCATGTCCGTTAAATTTGAGTCATTTTGTAGTGGAATTCCTGACTCTTGACATCACAATTCAGTTTCTTAGCTTCCTTCTTCATCCGCGTGTTCCAGAAATTCTTGATTTTATTGTCCGATCTCCCAGCAGGCAAAATCTTCACAATCTCCGACCACCTGCAAGAATATATATAGTAATTAATTACAACACTTGATATTTATATTATCATAATAAAGGTAGATAGGTACCCAATTTTTTGAGAGCGGCAATTTAGAATGATGAGCATTTCTTCAGGAGGGAATTCCTCCTGTCGAATGCCGGGACGCAAATAGTTACGCCATTTGCTTCTGCAGCTGTTAGCAGTCTTCCCTATATCTGCGTTAATTCCACCAAAAATATTATAATTATAAACTAATTCAGTTAATTCAAAGAACAAAAGAAACAAAATTAAGATTCAAATGAATGTATATATATTACTCAAGACGCGGGAGACAGTGTTCCATTGAGCAGCTCCATTTCTGAGAACATAGTTTCGGAGCTTCTCCTCTTCTTCTCTTGTCCATAGTACTTTTCTTTTACGCTCATTCTTTTGCTCCATATTTCTCTCGAATATTCTTTTACTGAACCCGAGCTAGCTAGGTTCAACTGAGAATGAGAAAATGGTTGATAATCGAAAGGAGTTTTTGATGAAGGATTGATCAGAATGGCGTGCATAAGGTATATATATATATATAAAAATGTATACATAATACATACATGGATTGGAGCTGTACTAATACAAAGCGTTGGAAAAAAAAATGGTTGGAGATCGACAAAAGAAAAGAATGGAACCAGGTAAGGCTTTGACTTTGTTATGACTATTAATTTTATAAAAAATACATTTAAAAATTAAAATGAAAACTTATCGAGGAGATCTTGAATTGTTGATGGATAATATTCCATCTTGCTGCATGTATTCTATCGTTTTCAATAGATATTATATACATATGCTGGGCCATGCAGTTGCAGAAAGGCTTGATGATGGAGATATATGAAGGGTACTTTCGGAAATGGTTGAGAAGCAGACTCCGTTCTTACGGCCTACTTTAATTATAATTAATACTATTAATTATTAATTCTACGAGCTTTTGGTATGATCACTAAATTCAACTAATTAAGTCGATTACGAGTTTAATGGTGCTCGTTTTTTCAGCTTTAATTATTCTATTTGTCCAATTGCAGCAGGTTTGCTCTTCTCTTTCTTCATCTTTTTCTCCATGTTAATTTCTTTAATAACAAAGTAAATACCAATTAACAAGATAGGAGCCGATTACAACCATATCAAATAATTAAATTCCATAATCCCGCAGCATTACTCAAATTAGTAAAAATATGATCAGTGAGAACATATCTCTCAACAAAATTGGAGTGAGTTCGAATCCTGTTTAATGATATTGGAAAAGACCCCTTGCTGGTGCAGTTAAAAAAAAGTACCTAAAGTTGAATTATATATACACGATAATTTGTTTAAAGCTCAATGATTAACTAAAGTTTATACTACAAAAGGCAGAGTTGAAATGTTATTTTTTGTCCCTTAATTTCTCACCAATTATAATTTTGTACACATTTTTTTTTATTTTTAAATTTGTCCTTGAAATTTATCCCTTAAATATTTATAAAATTCAAATTTTCGTCATTTGTGCACGTTGAAAGGAACCCAATAATATGTTGAATTTTGTTAACTTGTTTTAACCGGGTTAAAAAACGGAAAATTGAATATGATGAGGGTGTGTTTTGAAACAGTTAAAACAACATCCAAAAGCATTTGTTTTCAAAAGTTGTGAGAGAAGTTTTGAAAATAAGTGCTTCTGAAAGCTGTTTTAAGTGTTTCAAAATACACCCTAAATCTAAATGGACAATTTTTTAAATTAAAAAAGTTAGGTGGTTAAAATGAAAATCGGTAAAAGCAATAACCAAAAACTAATAATTAGACAAAAATTCATATAAGACGGGTTGCAAATTAGTCTAAATCAACACACACCTCTTTCAAAATATTAAAACGTCATTATTAAATTATACTCCATCTTACATTGAGTCTATTTTACGCAAATGTGTCTTCAATAATTATAATACATGCACGAATGGATTGACCTTTCGTGAGAACAATAACGAAGTATAAACAACACTAAAGTGTTAAACAACCAAGAGTTGTTTAAACAACTCAATTTTAAACAACCCCGTTTATTACTATTAAATATAGGTTATCTATATCATTTTGAAAATTTGAAAGCTAAAATTGAAGTGTTATTACTCAAAACTATGTAATTCATACTCCATTTGATCTTACGCGAGTACAATAACAAAGTATAAATAACACTGAAATCTTAAATTATAAAGAGTTGTTTAAACAGTCCAATTTTAAAACCTCATTGTTTATTATTAAATATAAGTTATCTATAGCATTTTGAAGATTTGAAAGCTATCAATGAAGTTTTATCACTCAAAAATATGTAATTTATACTTTGTTTGACCTTTCATGAGAACAATAACGAAGTATACACAACACTAAAGTCTTAAACAACCAAGAGTTGTTTAAAAAACTCAATTTTAAACAACCTCGTTGTTTATTAGTAAAAATAAGTTATCTAGATAATTTTGAAAACTTGAAAGCTAAAAGTGAAATTTTATCACTCAACAATATGTAATTCATACTCCATTTGACCTTTCACGTGAACAATGACAAAATATATGCAATATTGATGTTTTAGACTCTGTCAAAAAAAAATAAAAAATTAAACAATAAAAGTTGTTTAAACAACACAATTTTAAACAACCTCGTTGTTTATTATTAAATTTAAGTTGTATATATCATTTTGAAGATTTAAGAGCTAAAATTGAAGTTTTATCACTCAAAAGTATGTAATTCATACTCCATTCAACCTTTCACGTGAACAATAACAAAGTATATGCAACACTGAAATTTTAAACAACCGGGAGTTGTTTAAACAACATAATTTTAAACAACCTCGTTGTTTATTATTAAATATAAGTTATTTATATTATTTTGAGACTTGAAAGCTAGAAACGAAGTTTTATCACTCAAAGGTATGTAATTCACACGTTTCGTGAGAACAATAGCTAAGTATAAACAACCCTGAAGTTTTAAACAATAAAGAGTTGTTTAAACAACACAATTTTAAACAACCTCGTTGATTACTTTTAAATACTATATGTTATCTTTATCATTTTGAGGACTTAAAAGTTAAAATTGAAGTTCTATCACTAAAAAAACTCCGTTTGACCTTTCGTGAGAATAATAACGAAGCATAATCAACCATGTTTTACCTTTCGTGAGAACAATAACGAAATATAAACAACACTAAAGTCTTAAATAACAAAAATTTGTTTAAACAATTCAATTTTAAACAACCTCGTTAATCATATATTATCTATAACAAAAAAATTTGAATTTCGTTACCAATACAATCATAACGAAACATACTTTGCTACAACTTACAAAAACCACAATTTCATTTCAAATAAATTATTACATAAAGTCATATATTCGATACTAAAATATTTGATTCATTACTAATATTTTATTGCAATTACTAGCTCATTTCATTCAAAGAATAAATAGAATAAATAACAGTTACAAATAACTTGTTGATTCTTCTACACATTAAACAAAGAGCCATAAAATAATGGTTCAATAGAATAGCAAATCTCCAAATGCCCTTAGTCAACAATATCACGTTACCCCTAAAATGAAAAAACACTATCCATAACATCTGAAATTGATTCAGAAATAAAATATGTAAAGATCTTCTAAACGAATATTAAAAAGTGTATTTAAACACTTCACTGTACCTGAAAACTTAATTGAAAAAATATATAAACCAAAAAGTGTTACTTAAACTTGAACTCTTGATTATCTGTTGTCAATCAATTTGAAACTTCAATGTCCTGCAAAAGATACACAACACTAAAATATCATAAGATTAATTTTATAAAAAATACATTTAAAAATTAAAATGGAAACTTATCGAGGAGATCTTGAATTGTTGATGGATAATATTCCATCTTGCTGCATGTATTCTATCGTTTTCAATAGATATTATATACATATGCGGGGCCATGCAGTTGCAGAAAGGCTTGATGATGGAGATATATGAAGGGTACTTTCGGAAATGGTTGAGAAGCAGACTCCGTTCTTACGGCCTACTTTAATTATAATTAATACTATTAATTATTAATTCTACGAGCTTTTGGTATGATCACTAAATTCAACTAATTAAGTCGATTACGAGTTTAATGGTGCTCGTTTTTTCAGCTTTAATTATTCTATTTGTCCAATTGCAGCAGGTTTGCTCTTCTCTTTCTTCATCTTTTTCTTCATGTTAATTTCTTTAATAACAAAATAAATACCAATTAACAAGATAGGAGCCGATTACAACCATATCAAATAATTAAATTCCATAATCCCGCAGCATTACTCAAATTAGTAAAAATATGATCAGTGAGAACATATCTCTCAACAAAATTGGAGTGAGTTCGAATCCTGTTTAATGAATATTGGAAAAGACCCCTTCCTGGTGCAGTTAAAAAAAAGTACCTAAAGTTGAATTAATTAAGTTACCTTTGTTTAATTACTTCAACTAATATAAATATATATATATATATGTATATATACACGATAATTTGTTTAAAGCTCAATGATTAACTAAAGTTTATACTACAAAAGGCAGAGTTGAAATGTTATTTTTTGTCCCTTAATTTCTCACCAATTATAATTTTGTACACATTTTTTTTTTAAATTTGTCCTTGAAATTTATCCCTTAAATATTTATAAAATTCATTTTTTCGTCATTTGTGCACGTTGAAAGGAACCCAATATGTTGAATTTTGTTAACTTGTTTTAACGGGGTTAAAAAACGGAAAAATGAATATGGTGAGGGTGTGTTTTGAAACAGTTAAAACAACTTCCAGAAGCATTTGTTTTCAACAGTTGTGAGAGTATTTTCTTGAAAATAAGTGCTTCTGAAAGCTGTTTTAAGTGTTTCAAAACACACCCTAAATCTAAATGGACAATTTTTTAAATTTAAAAAGTTAGGTGGTTAAAATTAAAATCGGTAAAAGCAATAACCAAAAACTAATAATTAGACAAAAATTCATACAAGATGGGTTACAAATTAGTCTAAATTAACACATACCTCTTTCAAAATATTAAAACATCATTATTAAATTATACTCCGTCTTACATTGAGTCCGTTTTACGCGAATGTGTCTTCAATAATTATAATACATGCACGAACGGTTCCAGTTACCCAAATTTGTCGAAGACGTCATCATGTACAATGTGTTTGTTTTTTTATATAAAGGGGACTTTTTATTAGTTGGTTTCATTTCTTTTATATTTTCGTGTACTTAAGTTTCATTCATGAATCATGAGACTATTCGGCAATACTTTTTTATTTTCAGTAGACTATTTATATTAGTCAGAAAAAAAGAGTGTTTCATGGGACTAAGGGGCGCTGAAATTTATAAGCTATTACAAAATGCGATGAAAAGATTTTTAATACTGGTAAGATTTTCAAAATAAATTATTTGCATCTAGAGCTCTCCTAAAAAAGATTACCAACACCACAATTTGTTGTTGGGGCTCCAAATTGTATCTCCTAATTATCCACAAATTAATTTAAATATTTTCCTAGTTAGTTGATTATTCCTAACACGATATCATACATATATACATATATAAGAGATTGTATTAGCTAGTATATAGAAAAATGAACGCATAACTGAAATCCAAAAAACATGAAATGGGAGATTGATGATCCTAGTTTAAATATGAAAAGAATTAGAAAAAAATTACAGTTCATAAAGAGCCAGATTGACCCAAAAATTTTCGGACGTATTAAAAAGCGTTGGGGTGGATTAGAGGCTAAAGAAGAAAGTAAAGCTTGGCAATATAAAAATGCTATCATATGTGCAAAGAATCTATTGATTGATATATTAATAAGAAAATCGGATCATATTTCACAGCCACGATGGTTGGGGGATATTTTTTGAGATTTTATTGTTTGTTATAACATTCGTGTGTACACGTGACAATTGAATACTTGAGCATAATTTATTTATTTTTTCATAAAGAAACGTCTTAACTATAATAACTATATTTAATAATTACATGTCTTTCCACTCACGAGTTGTCATGCATTTTCTTACTTTTATAATATCATTTTAGCGCTTGTCCTGTATCATTTGTCAAATTATAAATATTTTATCGTTTATGCCCTACGGGTATCTCTGTTTCGTGACTCATTCGAATGAGTTAGAATACGTAAATTACAAAAGCTCCCATGGGATGGGATATCCATTGTGGGCAAATTTGCAGTCAAATATAAAAAACCAAGACAGGTGGCCCATGAAAAAGCAAGGAACAAATATTTGGTTGGAGTATTATATAAAGGTAATATGATAGCTAGTTGAAAATTAGCTTCGTTATTCCTATTTCTTGTGTCAAGTTTTAGGTTCCTTTGACTTTAGGGGTGATAATATTGTACATCAACAAAATGATAAAAACTCACATACAAATTAAACAAATCAATGTACATCAAAATATCATGCTTAAATTATTAAATGTCTCATCGTGAAATTATCTCACGTAAGTATATCTCTGACAAAATATTTAGAGTGATGAGTAGGGAATTTATTGTGAAAATTTTAGTTATTATGAAACTTATAATGTTAAATACCATAGAGCATATAATTACCTTTTGCAATACCATTTTTTATTTCCTTTGGAATTAATTAAAACTGGTAATCACGTTCTAGCAATAAAAATATACTCTCAGTCCCATTAATTTGTTCACACTACATTTTTTTTTCGTATTTTAGCGAGCAAATTATTTATTTGAATCTAAAATAATAAAATAATTTTTAAGGAGGGGTATGATACCTCTTCTCTATTATATGTCTTCTTAAAAATTACTTTATCATTTTAAATACTAATAAAAAATGCGCTCCATAAAACACGAGAAAACAGTAAATGTGAACAAATTAATGGGATAGAGAGTATTAATTATCTTAAAATCACTACAAAAGAAATAGAGAATTACTACGGAATTTCCAACGGCAATAATATCGTCCTTATAAAGTAAGGGTTACCTTCAAAATTTATAAAATTTTCTAATAAGATAGACATTTTCATTCCTCAAATTATCTACAAATAATTTGCCTACGGAAATCTATTGCCTAGGGAATTATTTGTGTAGGTAATTTGTTTGTCTAAGAAAATTACAAATATGTAAGTATTTGTTTGTAGGTAATTTGTTTGTCTATTAAAATTCTAAAAATTTATAGACGAGTAGTAATCAATTAATTCTCACCATTTAAGGGTCAAATTATCTTAGTTAAAAAATTCAGTAGCCACTTAAAATTTTTTGTAAGTAGTTTTTTTATTTATTTTTAATGAATTATGTGCAGAAAATATATAAATCTAGATAATAGTTTAGACTATAAAAAAGATGAGTGCATAGTTTACACTATAAAAAAGATGAGTTTGGATGCATAACTATATCCCACCTAAATAACCGCAAGCTAAACTTACGCTTTATGCATATCCAATGGTACAAAGTACAAACTAAAGATATGCAGTACATGCATACGCATATAAAAAATTATTAATCTTACTACTTATTCACTTAATCACTAACTTAGCTTTGAATTTCTCATTCTAAATATTACTCCCTCTTTCCACCAATCTTATTCACAGTTGACTTTTGCGAGCGAGTTTTGTATAAGTAATTGAAATGATAAAGTGACTTTTAAGGAGGAGTATGATAGATGAGGGGCTTATCTATCATACCCCTCCTTAAAAGTCATTTTATCATTTCAGTTACTAATACAAAACTAACTCGCAAAAATGCACGTAAAAATTAACTGTGCATAAGATTGGTGGACGGAGGAAGTAGTATATAATGTCTCACTCATGTGAGAGTATCTATTAGGAAATTAAATTAATTAATTAATTTTTTACCTTAATTACCGATTATCCACTATGGCCCTCCTCCCTCGGTTCGATTTCACTGTTTCACTTTTCGTATTTCATTGGTATTTCACTCTTCTGAATCTTTAACACATGGACACAGGGTGGTTCGTTGAATATCTTTTATTATTCAACGTGTCATCCATCCATATTATGGGATACAAAGTGAAACACCAATTATGAAATATGTGATTTCATTCCCTCCTCCCTTATCATGGAGTAAAATTAATTATCACCTCCACAACTCTGCAATTTGGATTTTTTGACGAAATAAAAAAAAATAAATATTCATGATATCTAAAAATATAGAATTTTGAATAAGAACTTTGAACCCACACTAAGTATGGGAAAAATCTCAAGGGACTATAGAATGTTGCAAAAAAGAATGGAAGGGCTCAAGTGCTATTTAGTGAGATTTAAGGCAGCAATGTCGGATTAGATTTTTGGAAAAGTGGTTGCAGGTCAAAGAAATAATGTTTACCATAATATATATATATATATATATATATATATTAAAAAAAAACTAAACTACAAGTAATAACAATAGTATTAGTTCTTTTACATTATCAATTTTTTAATTATTTTTTTTGGGTGTCTCTTTTCTTCAACCATATTTTCATCGCTCCTAAATATCTTCATGGTTGAAGCTTGTTGCACTTGTACGTACAGTTGATCAAATTTGCTATAAATATTTCCTCTGGCTTTATCTTCTCTCACAAATTAAATTTTTAGTCACTCTTAATTCAATTAAAGTTATAATGTACTGGAGGGAAGAAGAAGACGCCGAGCTCGAAAATCATGTCAATATTTATGGAGAAGGTGGTTGGAAAAGGGTGGCAATCTTGTTAGGTATATATGAACAATTTAACTACTTACTATATATATATATAGTGAATATTCTTGATTGCTATTGAGCACATTGCTATATATAGAAATTAATTAATTAATATGCATGCATGTGTGTGTGTATAGGGAGGAGTGAAAACAGCTGCTTCCAAAGATGGTTTAACCAATTGAAGCCTGGCCTTGAACACAAGAAAATCACTCATGAAGAATCTATTGCAATTTTACAACTCCATAAAAAATACGGCAACAAGTAAGTATATTAGTAAAGAGTTATAGTCTCAATTTGCAATGTATGGTTAATTTGTTTTTTCAACTTCTTATGGCACTTAAACTTGAAGAAAATAAAGAATTGCCTCCCAAATTTTACAAATAGCTAAAGAATTTTTTAATTAAAAATAACATAGTCCTTAAATAGTGAGGATTGTTTACGATTTGTCTACGAATTTATATATATATATATATATATTTATCTATAATAACTTTTGTAACAGGTGGTCGAAGATTGCAAAGGAGTTGTCTAAGATGAGACCTGACAAAGGAGAACGAACAGGCAATATGATTAAGAATTTCTGGAATGGGCCTCGTCTTAAAGAAATAGCTTTGGAACTGGGCCTTGAGCCGGGGACTGAGGATTTCCTAGTTGGGGAGGAAATCCCCCCAACCATCACCATTGACTTTGGTGATAATGAATATGGTTTTTCTAATTGGGATCATCTTGCTAATGGTGCACCTTTTACTCTAGATGATATTCCTCCAATTAACTAATTGGATCATTTAATGTCCTTTATTAGTAGTTTTTGTTTTGATAAGGAATTTAAATTTCTGGTCTTTACTGTCTTGATGTCCCTAATGTTGTGATTTTTGTTTAAAGTTATGTATGTGGGATTGGAAGGTGTTTCAACCACACTTATCCTCTCAGTTAATGTTATGGAATTATAAGGAGCAATTTTCTTGTTTATTGCTAATTATTTTCTTTGAGGTACTGCATCAAATTTGGTATCCGTTCCCTAAGAATTGATTAATTCGGGGGGACTAGAACCCAACGTTCACTAGCGAAAAATTAAGGTTTGTATGAACTGACTCATCTCAAGGACTGATCGACTTTAGAAGATTTGAACCTGAGAACTAAAGAGGAGCATGCTCCTAAATCTTAAACCTATACCATTAGATCAACCTGGGCTCCAAGCGAATTTTTATTACATAATTAAACTTCCTTTCTTATTTAATTGAAGTATCAAGAATGTCTAAATTACACCCGGACTTCTTCAACCAACCCTCGAATTTGACCAAACTACCAAAAAATCTTCACTTAAAGATGAGGAGTAGAATTTTAGTGGTCCTGATTATGAGTTGAAACAAAATTTTACTACTAGAAACACTCAAAAATCACCTATACAATTGTCCAATTTTTTACATGCACGCAGCACTATCAAGTGTCAACCACAATACATTCCACCCTTACGTATATATATATATATACATATTTCATGTGGCAATAAATAGCATACTAATCACCATTTATGATTTTCAATACGAAGAATTTCAAAATCTGAAATTCTTGTATTAAC
Source organism: Stenogyne calaminthoides (assembly GCA_037126765.1). Lineage (NCBI taxonomy): Eukaryota > Viridiplantae > Streptophyta > Magnoliopsida > Lamiales > Lamiaceae > Stenogyne > Stenogyne calaminthoides. The sequence goes on from JBBCBC010000022.1 coordinate 34,762,258, forward strand.
TATAATCAAATAAAACGCATCTTTAATAATTTAATTAGGGAAAAATAACGGAAGAAGAATCAAGAGATTCTTCAATTATTTGGAATGGGCCAAACCATTTTGCAATGGGTACGGTTATTCACACCCACATCACTTAGGATGGAATTAACATGGGCCTGGTCCAAAAGCCCAAAATGATGGGTCATTTCTAATTTGAATTTCTTAGACTCGGCTTTATATATCAAATCAGATCCAACATCAGTATCAGACTAAATCTCTTCGCACCTAGCACTCCTTGCAACTCAAATAAAAAGTGAATGAACTTTATCTATAAATCTATTTTAATTATTAACCCACAAATTTTTTTAAGTGTGTACTTTTAATTGGACTAATGAATTTTTTTTCCTTATTTCTTACATAAACAAATTATTGAGCAAATTATTGAGCAAAATTGATTTTTTTAACTTTTGTAACAGGTGGTCGAAGATTGCAAAGGAGTTGTCTAAGATGAGACCTGACAAAGGAGAACGAACAGGCAATATGATTAAGAATTTTTGGAATGGGCCTCGTCTTAAAGAAATAGCTTTGGAACTGGGCCTTGAGCCGGGGACTGAGGATTTCCTAGTTGGGGAGGAAATCCCCCCAACCATCACCATTGACTTTGGTGATAATGAATATGGTTTTTCTAATTGGGATCATCTTGCTAATGGTGCACCTTTTACTCTAGATGATATTCCTCCAATTAACTAATTGGATCATTTAATGTCCTTTATTAGTAGTTTTTGTTTTGATAAGGAATTTAAATTTCTGGTCTTTACTGTCTTGATGTCCCTAATGTTGTGATTTTTGTTTAAAGTTATGTATGTGGGATTGGAAGGTGTTTCAACCACACTTATCCTCTAAGTTAATGTTATGGAATTATAAGGAGCAATTTTCTTGTTTATTGCTAATTATTTTCTTTGAGGTACTGCATCAAATTTGGTATCCGTTCCCTAAGAATTGATTAATTCGGGGGGACTAGAACCCAACGTTCACTAGCGAAAAATTAAGGTTTGTATGAACTGACTCATCTCAAGGACTGATCGACTTTAGAAGATTCGAACCTGAGAACTAAAGAGGAGCATGCTCCTAAATCTTAAACCTATACCATTAGATCAACCTGGGCTCCAAGCGAATTTTTATTACATAATTAAACTTCCTTTCTTATTTAATCGAAGTATCAAGAATGTCTAAATTACACCCGGACTTCAACCTAACCTCGAATTTGACCAAACTACCAAACAAATCTTCACTTAAAGATGAGTAGAACTTAGTGGTCCTGATTATAAGTTAAAACAAAATTTTACTCCTAGATACACAAAAAAAATCACCTATACAATTGTCCAATTTTTTTACATGCACAGCACTATCAAGTATCAACCACAATAACAATACATTCCACCCTTACTTACATGTATACATATTTGATGTGGCAATAAATAACATTACTCATCACCATTTATGATTATCGATCATACGAAGAATTTCAAAATCTGAATTTCTTATATTAACTATAATCAAATAAAACGCATCTTTAATAATTTAATTAGGGAAAAATAACGGAAGAAGAATCAAGAGATTCTTCAATTATTTGGAATGGGCCAAACCATTTTGCAATGGGTACGGTTATTCACACCCACATCACTTAGGATGGAATTAACATGGGCCTGGTCCAAAAGCCCAAAATGATGGGTCATTTCTAATTTGAATTTCTTAGACTCGGCTTTATATATCAAATCAGATCCAACATCAGTATCAGACTAAATCTCTTCGCACCTAGCACTCCTTGCAACTCAAATAAAAAGTGAATGAACTTTATCTATAAATCTATTTTAATTATTAACCCACAAATTTTTTTAAGTGTGTACTTTTAATTGGACTAATGAATTTTTTTTCCTTATTTCTTACATAAACAAATTATTGAGCAAATTATTGAGCAAAATTGATTTTTTTAACTTTTGTAACAGGTGGTCGAAGATTGCAAAGGAGTTGTCTAAGATGAGACCTGACAAAGGAGAACGAACAGGCAATATGATTAAGAATTTCTGGAATGGGCCTCGTCTTAAAGAAATAGCTTTGGAACTGGGCCTTGAGCCGGGGACTGAGGATTTCCTAGTTGGGGAGGAAATCCCCCCAACCATCACCATTGACTTTGGTGATAATGAATATGGTTTTTCTAATTGGGATCATCTTGCTAATGGTGCACCTTTTACTCTAGATGATATTCCTCCAATTAACTAATTGGATCATTTAATGTCCTTTATTAGTAGTTTTTGTTTTGATAAGGAATTTAAATTTCTGGTCTTTACTGTCTTGATGTCCCTAATGTTGTGATTTTTGTTTAAAGTTATGTATGTGGGATTGGAAGGTGTTTCAACCACACTTATCCTCTAAGTTAATGTTATGGAATTATAAGGAGCAATTTTCTTGTTTATTGCTAATTATTTTCTTTTGAGGTACTTGCATCAAATTTGGTATCCATTTCCTAAGAATTGATTAATTCGGGGACTAGAACCCAACGTTCACTAGCGAAAAAATTAAGGTTTGTATGAACTGACTATCTCAAGGACTGATCGACTTTAGAAGATTTGAACCTGAGAACTAAAGAGGAAAGATGCTCCTAAATCTTAAACCTATACCATTTGATCAACCTGGGCTCCAAGCGAATTTTTATTACATAATTAAACTTCCTTTCTTATTTAATCGAAGTACCAAGAATGTCTAAATTACACCCGGACTTCAACCTAACCTCGAATTTGACCAAACTACCAAACAAATCTTCACTTAAAGATGAGTAGAACTTAGTGGTCCTGATTATAAGTTAAAACAAAATTTTACTCCTAGATACACAAAAAAAATCACCTATACAATTGTCCAATTTTTTTACATGCACAGCACTATCAAGTATCAACCACAATAACAATACATTCCACCCTTACTTACATGTATACATATTTGATGTGGCAATAAATAACATTACTCATCACCATTTATGATTATCGATCATACGAAGAATTTCAAAATCTGAATTTCTTATATTAACTATAATCAAATAAAACGCATCTTTAATAATTTAATTAGGGAAAAATAACGGAAGAAGAATCAAGAGATTCTTCAATTATTTGGAATGGGCCAAACCATTTTGCAAAATTGAAATTCTTCTTTTTGTGCATAGAGAACTCACGTGTTTCATGAAAATTTCTCAAAATCATAAATTAGAATATATAAGACAGTAATTTAGCATTATAAAAGTAAGGCTTACTTGATTTACAATCAGCAATTAGCAGTACACCGCTTCCTCAAACATGAGCCAGTCCAGCCAACTGTAAATTTAATTAATAAAACAAATTAAATCACAAAAAAGATTTTGTAGATAGAAGCTATAAATCAAAATAAAGAGTATAGAAATGAGTCGCGACGCTCTCTGTTTTTACGCTCAATAATTTATATCTGAAACTTGAATGGATATGAAATGAATAAGAGTTCCTTTGTTTTGAGTCCATAAAAATGAAAATGAAAAGGCTATTTCTTGAATCTTGACTTTGCAAAGAGAAGAAAGTCTTCTTTGTTTTGATATTATTTTAATTGGAAATTATATTCTAGTTTCGGGGTAACCCCCTTGAAATTTCCCATGTTTTCAATCTGTGGGCCTAAGACAGCCCATTAGTTACATTATTAGCCCATTTTATAATTAATTCGTCTATGTTGTTGCCCATTGATCTGACTCTGACCCAATATAAGATGTAAACATTTATGAATCTCATGTGCATTCAGGTGCACCGTGCATTTATAGTGTCTTTTAGACTCGAACAATTTATTATATTGAAAGATATAATTTGTTTACACTAGGGGTGGCAAGTCGTGTTATCGGGTCGTGTTTCGTGCCGACACGATAGTGACACGACACGATAAGGCCAAACACGAACACGACACGATAAGAATCCGTGCTGACACGACACGAACACGACATGATATGACACGATAAGAAAAATAAATAAATTTTAAAATAGAATTTATATTAAAATTTTGATATTATACGATATGACACGATAATACACATTAACACGATATGACACGATAAAAAAAATCTAATAAAATTATAAAATATCAAGTCATACGTATAATAAAATATTTTTAATTCAAACTTATCGGGTTGACACGAACACGACACGAACACGATAAAGCTAAACACTAACCCGCAATTTTCGTATCGTTTTCTGTCGTGCTATCTTGTCGTGTCTGAAATTGTCATCTCTACTTTACATTGAACTGTGTAATTATTAATATGAAAAAATAATTGCACATTTCAATATGAACAAATTGAATCTTTCAGTATAACAACTTGCACGGTTTTAAAATGCATTATGAATGCTCAGTGCACCTAAGTACATACAAGACTTAGTCATTCAAGGAATGTGAAGGCTAACGTTGTATATGAATGAGAAGGCATAACTCTATGTCGTCTATTTTTTTAATCTGATTTTTCTCACTAAGTTTCCTAGTTTTTTTTTTTCTAGGTGACTGTTACAATATATAAATATAATTAATGGATATAGATATGTTATTAGTCGGTATTATGTGAATTTTGATTTTGATGTGGTTTTGTTATTTACTAACTAATAAATAAATATCATACATGTCTAACACGGATTGAATGAGTAATATGAAGTAACTGTAGAGATGCTTGGTAATAAATTGTGAATTCTTTATTTGACCTTAACATGCCTATTTATACTGATTTGGCTAGCATGAGCTGTCATTTTACAAGATAAGATTACACATGAACGTGACACGTGTCTCGCGGGACTTTGTTGGCTGACATTTGTCTTTGTTTAAATCTGAAGTCTTCGACTTTTCATTCAAGTGTTCTGTGTTTGGTATCTTATCCGCTTACTGGACATGGTGTGGGCTTCTGTCTCAATTTGAGAACGTGTTCGCCTGACGAGGTGAACATGTCTTCGTCCCTATGGGACCATGCCATGGTGTCTATCTCGTGCTCGCCTAACGGGGCGAGCAAGTGTGCTGCTCCTTGTCTGACATCACCGTGTTCGCCTAGTTAATGATGCCTACATAGTGAACACGTGGCCGACTATATATGGATGCCAATTGGTTTGAATGTCGGCTCCGCCGAAACATAATCGGGGTTCGGAGTTGATGGACTTCTTATTGGTCCACGTGTGTTCATGACAAATAAGTGGTCGATGGTCTTTGACCCGTGGTTGATCGTGTATATATTATTTGTCGAGGAATAAATTATTCTTAACCTAAATTATGTGTGATTGTTGGATCAAATAATTAATTATTGATCATTTCAATAATTTAAATTATATGATGCATAAAAAGTATCACTGTTTTGCATAAAAACTATTAATATTACACACAAAACGAATCATTGTTTTAAAAAATAATTTATATTTTTTAATAGTGAAAGTTTTTATGCATAATTAATAATGATAGGTTTTGCACATAATTTTATATTATAATATGAAGAGTGCACTCACTATATCCTGTCAAGTGGCAATCATCTTTTCTTGTCAAGTGGCAAATTGAAATAAACTGAAATATAAGTTAATTATTTTATATTTTATTTATAAAATAACTAATTAACTATTGTAAATTCTTATTATAACCCCACGAATTTTATTCTCCGCGCTATAAGTAGTGATGCTATAACCATTTGAGTTATTCTACTTCGTCAACTTAACTTATACTAATAATCAACACAAAATTAACCTTGATTTCAAAAGGACTATTGGATTCTTTTAAGTCAAATTTCTTTCCCCTTCCAACCAAACATCACATAAATATATATTATTTAATGGCAGAAATATATTAGTTTCTTATAAATCAATGTTTTCATAATTGAACCGATAAACAAATCGAATTGGGTATCGATTGACGGTTCAACTGTTAAAATGATTTTTATCAATATTTTTAAAATATTCCTTATATTACATTAAAAATAAAATAAATATGCACTTATAAATTTTAAAATTATATATTTATTAGTTTCATTTTGAAATAAACACAATAGAATCATAGACAATACAATACAATTTTAAATAAGGATGATAAAAATAAGAATTAAGTTTTAAATTAATTAAAAAATAAATAAAAAAACCCGGTTCAACAAGTTTTACCGATTTTCCGATTTTGATTGGTCTTCCCGGTTCTGGCTGGTTGTTTTCGGTTCAACCGTAAAAACAAATTTTTAGGCTAATCGGACCAGTTCAACATGGTTCTGAAAATAATGCATAAAATACTTGATTAATTACTTGTAGGAGAATGTCGTATTAATATGTATACAAATCTTTCATGAATTTGATCACAAGAACAATTTTATAATTTTTTTTTTTTATCATCAAGGCATTTTTTATTTCTATATATAAAATGTGATCAATTTTTTACCCCACTAGATTAGATTATGAAGGTGTATAATAAATACTCTATTCGATTTCAACTAGGATTTCAATCCAATTATATATTGCTTTCAAAAAAAAAAATCAATTATATAAAACGCGAGAAGACACCACATTCCATCTTATGTAATTTTCTTTTCTTAAACATTTTTACAAAAATAACGCAATTTTACAAATCATATCAACACACAAATTAATTTTACACGATTCAAAATTAAATTCCCATCATATTATAACCATGTTTTAAATGATGGAGCTGGGTCATGAGTGTGGCGGGTTGAGGAGGAACCCGCAAATGTGCCACCTGCAATTACGGTGGTTGGTGGTGGCATTGCTCCGGATTGGACCCTACCTCTCAATCTTGTCGTCATAATTTGTCGAAATTCCTCACTTTCGACATCACAATTCAGTTGCTTAGCTTCCTTCTTCATTCGCGTGTTCCAAAAATTCTTGATGTCATTGTCCGTTCGCCCAACCAACTTCACCGCAATCTTCAACCAACTATTAGTTACAAGATTTTATTAAAATTTGAAATAGATATTGTATGATAAATTGCAATACTAGTCCCATAAATTTTCATCAAACACTTTTAATATCTATCTATGTCCGAAAATAGTTATATTTTTTGCAATTTTATCCCAACCACTAATTATTTGATAAAATCCGCCAGTTGACCAAAATTGATCGAAAAATTATAAATTTCGTAAATTCTTCACAGCAATGTGAGTTAGTTTTGTACGGAAAATTCATTTTGGACCAAGATTATAAAAAAGAAAAAAAGGGCCATTTTCGTGATACAAAATCCTATAGAACTGAAAATGCAATTAATAATAATAATATACATGTAGTCATGCATTTTGATGATAAAACGTGTATATACTAATTAGTACTAACTGATTGCCCAATTCAGAATGGAGTTGGAGAATTAAGATCATTTCTTCATCAGTGATATTCCCCCGACGAACGGACGGTGATAAATAGTTGAGCCATCTGAGTCTGCAACTGTTTCCACTCCTCCCTACATCTAAATTCAATTCCTCCATTAATTAATGCATACATAGCAATCAACAATAGACATGCAGACTTTGGGATATATATAAGAAATACTCCCTCCGTCGTACAAAGATAGTCGTGTTTGTAGCATTACACAGATCAATAAAGACCTAATTGTAAAATTATAGAAGTGACTATAATTTAGAACACACAAAATATGAAATTATAACTATTTTTATGGGACGATTAGAGTAGTACTGCCTAAAATGTTTGAAGATGAAGTGAAAAACTCAATATTTGACTACAAAAATTGGTAGGGCCCAATCGGCGGGCCCGGTACTAAAGTTGTTCCTTGGACAGACCTCGTCTCGTGCGTAGCTTTTGAATTATAAAAGTAATTCTTAATTGTATTGAGTAATGATTGCAAACACGCCTTCATACGTGTTTGAATATTGTTATGTAATAATATTGAATCACAAATCACTACAACATAAGTTACATTATGTAACACCTAAAATATGTTACTTAATAGCTATAATGTGTTACTATAGTAAATAAGTAACACTTTTAAGGGTGTTGCAATTGCTAATGCAGTCTAAAATCTAAAGTAATACTTTTTATAATTTATGTATCACTTTAAAAAAGTGTTACCAATCATGTAACATTTTATGGTAACACTTTAAAAATGTTACTCGATGAACTTTAGGTAACACTTTTTGTAAGAAAAGAAATTATAAAAAAAAGGTGAAAAATTGTAGTTCCTTGGGATTGAACCTTGGACCACAAGGCATTTTTGACTAAGCCATAACAACTAAGCTAATTCACGTCTTTTTACCTATTATGAACGCTAATTATACTTAAATCTGTTTGTCGTTTGTTTGTTGGTTTGCTTTTTTTTTTTTGCTTTCTTTTCTTTAAAATAACATTTATTAAAATCAAAATTTCCTACCTACTCTTCTTATGAAAAATCAAAATTTGTATAATCATTTTTTATATTATAATTCTAAATACAAACTATAAATTATATATTTTTACATATATTAATAAACATATATATTTTATTATGTAATAAATTTAGTATAGGAACATAAAATGTTTAAAGATTATAAAATATATTGTTAAAATATTTTATATATTATTTACTAAGATAATAAATAATATAATAAATTATTCTGTACAAGAAATATATATAAATGTAATGCACATAATACATATCGAATTTATTTATTATATGTATTATAAATAAAGTATATTTATATGTTTATTTATATAAATAGTTAATACAAATTGTTACTAAAATATGTTATATTATATATTTAAAAGTGTTGCCTGAAAGTGGTACATATGTTAAAATGTTACTTAAAAGTGTTACCTTTGTTAAAGTGTTGTTAAAAAATGTTACTTATGTAAAAGTGTTACCTATATAAAAACATTATTAAAGAAATGTTACATATTTAAATGTGTTACATGCAAATGTTACATATTAATAAAGTGTTACATAATATATAAATTAGAATAGTGTTACCATAATGTGTTACATAAACTAAAAGTGTTACTACAAAGTGTTACATAAAGTCAATTATGTTGTAGTGAATAGTCCCATAACTTTGACCTCAATCAGATTTAGTCTCATAAGTTTTTTTTGTCGTCGATTTAGTTTCAATAATTTTGATATTGTCAAATTTTAGTCCCAAATCGGGCAAAACAACGTTGTTGGGACTAAAATTGAACATTGTCAAAGTTATTAGGACTAAATCGAAGACAAAAAAATTTATGGGACTAAATCTATTTGAGACCAAAATTATGGGATTGTTTGTGATTCAAACTCGATTAGTGTGTAACAAACATATATTACCTAATTTGTGTGCCATAGTGTCCCAATGATGAGATCCATGTGTTTTAACATAGTGTCGAAGCTTGTCATCCTCTTCTCTCGTCCATGCCCCTTTTCTTTTGAGCTGCTGCACCTCTTCTTTCTCATTTTCCATATAAGGCTTAATTAAATGAGAATACGAAACTGATTAATGAATAATGATGAAGGATAGAAAATTAAGGTGGTGCATTCTATATATATATATATATATACACCATATATGTTTGACTCATATACGCGTCAACTTTTCATGGAGCTGTATGAGCGTTAGGAATAAATGGTTGAGAATCGGAAAATGGTGCATAAAGAAGCATGGTATATTATTATAATTTCATTCATTCATTATTTTAAATCTACTATTTTAAGACGTACTATATTCTCACGTTAGGGCATTGGGCCTTCAAATTTAATTGTGATCTATCATCTATTAATATAATTGTACATAAAAATACTTACTAAAGTGTTAACAATTTTTGTCTTTCAATTTTTTTTTAAAGGAAATTTTGTCTTTAAAATTATTAGTTATTTATAAGGTGTAACTAAAAATTAGCAAACTGCTTTATCATGCAGTCATTACAAATTAAGAAGAATTGAAGGTATAAAATAACGAGGTATAAAATCGAAAATGCTGATATATATATACAATTTTGATAATATCGTTCTTTATTATCTTTTTTTCGGGTATCCGGCCTAAAAATCGACTAATCCGAGGGACCAAAACCCACCGTCACTAGCAGAGGTCTCACTTCAAGTCAGAACAAAGCTCTGTATGAATTGACCCATCTCAAGAGTTGATCGCACCTAAGAGATTTTATCTCTCTAATTTTATACATTAACAGAAATCAGTTATCTCGTTATCTAGGGTATCAAAAGACTTTTAATTATACCCTTTATCTATTTATATTAACCACATTTTCCGTCAAAAAGATAATCACATTTAATATTTACCCCAGTACTCGCTTCTTCCGATTTTATTTACCATTTAATGGTGCATACAAATTTAAAAAAAAAGCATTTAATAATAATAAACATAAATGTAGTTTGTCATTTTTATGTTTTATTTATTTAAATGACCATTGGATGCATGTTATCACGAAAGTGAATATAAGGTCAAATTTAGAATTGATACTTAATCCTCTTAAATTAGTGCAAATGACAATTAGTAAAATGATAAATAAATAGGAATACCATTTTAAATAAAATAAGAAAATTCTTATGGAAGGAGGTACTACTATTTGGTGGTCATGCGACATAAAAATCAAGTTATGCGTCGCATTTTGTTACGACTTACTTGTGCATAAATTATCAGGGCCGGCCCTGGGCCGTGCAGCCCATGCCGTTGCACAGGGCCCCACTCCGACGAGGGCCATTTTTATTTTTTTTCTATATTGTATATATATATATATATATATAGGTCAAATCATTAGTGTTTGTGTTCAGGAAGGAATAAATCTTTGTAATGAACTCAAATTAAAAAAGATAATCTTACGGAAAGAAAACAATTAGGTCAATTCTGTGACCAATTTGGATTAGATAATCCTAATTCTAGAAATAGTTCGTCTAAGACTAATAAAAGAGATTTCAAACATAAATCTAATTATAAAAGAAGAAAACTTAATTCTTCAAAACAAAAAGAGAAAGATTATGATAATAATAAAAGTAAAAGAAAAACTTTTAAAAAGAGAAGATATGATACAATTATTTGTAAAAAATTTAATAGGTCTGGTCATTATGCTAATCAGTGCTATGCAAAAGACAAGATTAAAAATTTTGATATTAATGAAGAGTTAAAATAAACTCTTTTTAAAATTGTTATGAGTCCTAATATTGATACAGAATCAGAAAAGTCTTATAATGACTGTTCTTCTGTTGAATCCTCTTCGGATGATGATAATTCTGTTAAATCTGATAAAGAAAAATGCAATGAATGTATACTTGGAAAACCTTGTCTTAATTGCATCAGTAATACTGATAATACTAATAATGTTGATAATGAGTTTTATAAACTCATGAGTCAATTTCAAGATATGAATATTAATGTCTTAACTAATAATAATATTTTAGAATTTCTTAAACATATAAAATATTCTAGTTTAAGAGATAAAATCATTGAATAATTTCATGATTCTTTTAAGAATGAAGACAATGTTAAAACTAGTCTTTCTAAAAAGATTGATAGTAATTATTATAATATGGGTGAATTAGAAAGACTTCTTCGCCTAAAAAGTATGAAGAATAATCCTGTAACTATAAATGATTTAGTTCATGAGATTGATAATCTCAAAACTGATGTAAAGATCCTTCAAAAACAAAATACTGATCTTTCTGTTCGTCTTTCTTTTATGGAGAAAGGTAAAGAAAAAATTGAAGATTGTGAAACCAGCTATAATACTCTTTCACAATACTTGGATATTGATGATAATTTTAATATTGAGAAGAATCATTTATCTACCATTAATATGGTTATATCACAGAAATGGTATACTAAGATTTCTCTTCTTATAAATAGTTCTTATAAGAAAGATTTTATTGCTATGATTGATAGTGGTGTTGATTTAAGTGTTATACAGTTATGAATAATTCCTACTAAGTTTTTTGAAAAAACTATTCATTCACTTTCTCATGCAGGTGGAGGATCTTTAAAGATTAATTATAAGCTTAAAAATGCTTATGTTTGTGTTGATTGTTGTTGTATTCCTAACGACTTTCTTATTGCTGAAGACATCACTAGTCAAATGATTATTGGTCTTCCTTTTCTATTTAAAATATATCCTCTTACTTTTGTTGGTGAAAAATGTATTACAGGTACTTATAATGGTAAACCTATTACTTTTAAGTTTATCACTAAACCTATTCATAAGGTTCTTAATTTGATTCAAGATCAAATTAATAATAAAAATTATCAAATCAATTTTCTTAAAGATGAGCTTAATTCTATTACTATAAGTGACAGATTAAATAATCCTAAACTAGAGGATAAAATCAAATTTTTAATAAATAAATTATCTATTGAAATTTGTAATGATTTCCCTAATGTTTTTTGGGATAGAAAGAAACATATAGTTTCTCTTCCTTATGAAAAAGATTTTAAAGAGAATAAAATTCCGACTAAATCTAGACCTTGTCAAATGAACTAAGAATACTTAGAGTTATGTAAAAAGGAAATATCTTCCTTATTACAAAAGAAGCTTATAACTCCTTCTAAATCTCCTTGGTCTTGTACTGCTTTCTATGTTAATAAACATTCTGAGCAGGAACGCGGAGTTTCTCGTTTAGTTATTAATTACAAACCTCTTAATAAGGTTTTAAAATGGATTAGGCATCCTATTCCTAATAAAAAAGATCTTCTTGACAGATTAGTCAATGCTCTTATTTTCTCTAAATTTGATTTAAAATCAAGTTTTTGGCAAATTCAGATTATTCAACCTGATAGGTATAAAACTGCCTTTAATGTACCATTTGGTCATTATGAATGGACTGTTATGCCTTTTGGGCTTAAAAATGCTTCGTCTGAATTTCAACAAATTATGAATGACATTTTTAATCCTTATAGTGATTTTATTATTTTTTATATTGATGACATCCTTGTATTTTCTAAAGATATTGAAATACATTTTAAACATCTTGATATGTTTAAAAATTTGGTCATTAAAAATGGTCTTGTCATTTCAAAACCTAAAATGGTTTTATTCCAGACTAAAGTAAATTTTCTTGGTCATATTATTGATAAAGGTAATATTATTCCAATTCAAAGAAGTATTGGATTTGGTAATAAATTCCCTGATGTTATAACTGATAAAACTCAGTTACAGAGATTCTTAGGAAGCCTTAATTATGTGTCTTCTTATATTAATAATCTTGCTGAAGATTCCGCTATCTTATATGATAGACTTAAAAAGAATCCTTCTTATTGGAATGATAATTATACTAAGGTTGTTATCAGGATAAAAGAAAAGGTTAAAAATATTCCTTGTCTTATGCTGGCTAATCCCTCTTGGGAAAAAATTGTTGAAACTGATGCCTCAGATTTGGGGTATGGAGGTATTTTAAAACAAATTAATCCTGATAATAAAAAGGATTATATCATTAGATTTTATTCCGGTAAATGGAATAATAGTCAGAAAAATTATTCTGCCACAGCTAAAGAAATTCTTGCTATAGTTAAATGTGTCCTTAAATTTCAGGATGATTTATATAATCAGAAATTTACTATTAAAACTGATTGCAGGGCTGCTACTTTTATGCTCTTCAAAAATTTTGAACATAATGTTTCTAAACAAATGTTTGCCCGATGACAATCGCATCTTGCTTATTTTGATTTTGATATTGTTTATAAGCAAGGGAAGGATAATCATCTTCCAGATTTTTTAACTCGTGAATTTATTTCTTCATGATAGAAATGAGTCATGCTGGAAGGAATCCATATTCCTCTTATAGAGGAAGAGGAGGAAGAGGCCATCCTCCGATTATACAACATGGGAAGAAATCCCTTTTTAACCAGAATATTTCTGGAAGTGGCCCTTCTTCAAAAGGTGACAATGTACAAAAGGAGTTTCAAGAATTCTTGAAACAAAGGGGAAAAAATTTACCAATTGAGGACAATTCCTCAAAAGCAGAAGATGGAGAATCGTATTCTTCAATTGCACAAAAAGAATACAAATTCTTTGATTCTTCTAAGAAAGAATTGATTCTTATTATTGAAGATGATGACGAGAAATTCAAAGAATCCCCATGGAATGTTGAGACTTACAAATCCAGAGGATTTTATGAGAATATTCTCATTAGTCTCGTAAGTGTTGAAATCCAGCATTTTCCTCCCAAGAGTAAAGCTATCAATTACTCTAAATTTATTATCAAAAAGATTATTTCCATCCAAGAATGGGGAACTTCACCTTTTACAGAAAGAAGTATGACTAATGAAGTCACACATACCATTTACCAGTACAATTACTGGGATTACCTTCAAAGTTTTTATAAAACGTTATTGTATCAGAATGCTAAGCATTCTCATACTTGGTTGATTAAAATCTGTGAGAACATTGGCAGGAATCAAATTCCTAACTGGCTTTTCTCATGGTGGGGAAATTTTGGGGCTTTGGCAGATATCTTGCCAGAAGAGGTTAAAAATCTCTTAAAAGAATATACTATTATTTCTTCAGACTTAAAGTCTCATAATACGAGTGGTAAAACTACTTGTATGTTCTTTGTGGATTCTGGAATCCCATGGGTTCTAAAATGGAAACCAGAGTTTGGTTATACTGAACATGGTACACCTTGTTTATGGAGAATCCATACACCAAGATTTTGGAATAACTTAAATGTTATTACCCCTGGCTCCAATGAGTCACCATTACAAGAAAATATTTCACGGATTAAATCCAAAATGGAAGAATACAGAAAAATTTATGTTGATAAGACTTCTAGTTCTCTTCCATCATTCTCTGAATACTCTAAGAAATATTTTGGTATTTTCTCAAAAGAAAAAATTATGGATCTTTATATGGATCATATTAAGAATGATTTATTCAAAGATATTGATTTTTCTGATTCAAAATCAGATGCTTCAATGATTTCTGGATCTGATCTTCAAGATGCGCAGGATCCAAATGAAGATGATTAGAAATTTTCTATTCAAGAAAGTTTCGATCTTTTGAAGAATTATCTCAAAGTGAAGTTAAAATAAGACAAGTTTTAATGGAAGGTTCTTACCCTAATGGTTTCTTTACATCCTTTACAACGGAAGGATGGGATATTCAGCATGGAATAATTCGTTCCAGATTATACTATCTCCTGACTAATACATGAGTCTTACATTACAACATTTGGAGAATTCCTTCTCAAATTATTATTGACTATGAGAATAATGTTATTAATGATAAGAATTATCTCAAAATTCTTAAGAAAAGGATTAGAGTTTTGGAAGTATGGATTCCATGGCTTGAAGCTTCACTAAGAGGAAATCAAGGAAGAAATGTTTATCCAACTCATCGTCAAGAATTGGCCAATTTCAGGGAGTCTCTTAAACTCCTAAAAAAGCAAGCTTCATTATTGGCCATTTAGTGAAGATTCATCTAAAAAACTGTCATATGTTATTGCAAT
This sequence comes from Stenogyne calaminthoides, assembly GCA_037126765.1. NCBI lineage: Eukaryota > Viridiplantae > Streptophyta > Magnoliopsida > Lamiales > Lamiaceae > Stenogyne > Stenogyne calaminthoides. Next base: position 34,777,660 of record JBBCBC010000022.1, read on the forward strand.
TTTCACTTGCTCGTATCGTTAAGCGGTTGGATTCCTCTGTGCCAAAACTGGGTGTTCCACCCATGTTCCACATCCTATAAATTTGACACATATTCCATATTTTAATTATTTAAAATTATAAACTCTATACCCTAAATTATGAACCCTAAACCCTAAATTATGAATCATTCGTGCCGGGTGAATCATGAACCACTTGGCCCAGGTTAAGTCCGGATCGGGTAATAAAAAAAGTTGGATAAAAGAAAAATTTTAAAAAATTAATTAATTTTTTAGATTTTAAATAATTAAAATATAAGACAGATTTCAAATTAAGAGGAGTGAAATACGCAACTTTGGAACAGAGGAATCCGTGCCATCATTAAGACCACGTTCCTGTCAAACCAAAAAAGAAAAGAAAAGACCACTCTTTAACCTTTTAATTTGGTCGAATAAATCATTTCTTGTTTTCGAAAAAATTTGTAGAGCATGTGATTGAAGAGTTATATATATATATATATATATATTTCTATTTAATTTGGGATCCATGAGTTTCACTCGATAGTGAAGGAAACCATATACTCCTTGGTTGCTGATTTATTGTTCAATTAAAGTATAATTTTAATGAACATGAACCACATGCAATATAATTATACTTGTAAAGTCATCTATTAGGCTATCATATAATCAAACCAAAATCGTCCCATAACATTCGTTTTTATAGAAATGGTCCCATAATTATTAATTTTTCAAATTTAGTCCTACATGTATTTAATTTATTTTAATTTAGTCCCAAATAGCCGAAAATCACTCAAAATTGTGTAAAATGACATCGTTTTGGACACGTGTCTTACATATTCCGGTCAAAATTGGGGGCGGACGTCGTTCTGGGTAATTTTGAGCGACCTCCGGCAATTTAGGACTAAATTGAATCAAATAGAATACATGTGAAACAAAATGAAAAATTTGATAATTATGAGACCATTTCAATGAAGGTGCAAAGTTATGAGACGATTTTGGTTTAATTCCCCATATAATCACTACTGATATTAACAATATATTGACTTAGTGGACATGTATAGTTTTAAAATTTGATATATTTTTGTTGTCCATTTACATTAACGTTAACGGTGTTTGAATTGTATTTTTCGAAGTATTGTTTCGTTCATTTGTAATAAACTGCACATACATAGTAAATTTGTACATATATTGTAATTTTACACACTTGGAATTTAAAATGTGCAAATTTTAAATTTTTGCAAGATGTGATGATTTGAGATGATTGAGAAGAGAGAGACATTAATTGGGAGGAGAGGGAAGAGCTTCTACATAGTGATGAATAAAATAAATAAATAAATAAAAATTAACAGTAGTTTTGATATAAATTGTAGTAGTAATAATAAAAAATATTTATACCTTAGAGTAAAATTAAGTTGTGTTAATATTGTATTTTAGAGCAAATTTTTCCTGTTAAAAGTGACATTACACTAAATTTCTCAATATCTGATAAATCACACAACAAAATACATGTTTAAATATATATATATATATATATATATATAAACTAGTATTTCACTCGAGTGATGTTCAACGGGTTTTATTTACTATATTATTTATTAAATCATAAATTTGTAGAGCTCTAAACGAATTTGAGAAAAGTATGACTCAAATATCATATGCATGAGATAGTCTCGTACAAAATTATTTTTTAATATATAAGATAAAGTTTAGTGCGATAAAACTTTAATTATATATTACATTTTTAAAAAATTATGTGTCATGTTTGTCAATATTAATAATATTGTTAATTTCAACTAAGATATTTTATGATATAATAAATTAATATATATATATATATATATATAATTAAGTTAATTGAATATTTGAAGAAAAAAAGCAAAGTGAAGTTTAATTGAATTTAGACTTATTGGTTTACTTTGCTGGAAAGTCTATATATATATATTTCTGGGACAGTCATGTACTCAAACGAGAGCTATAACAAAGCAATCAATCAAAGTATTTTGTATATACATTCATGGACTCCGACGTAGCTTCTTCTCTTTCTTAGCATTTCTGTACAGATTCCTGCAATGATCCTGAAGTTGAGGTACGTTTGTAACTTGTAAGTTTTTCTTTATTTAAATCTTTAATAACTGCTTATCAATAGATTTTGAAAAAAACGAGGCATGCACTCTTGTATCAGGCTTTGTCCTGATGAGACAAACATAATTTGGACATATAAGACACTTTAACACATGTGATATCTGATTTGTGGTAAGTTGTATATATCATTTTGAAAATTTAAGAGCTAAAATTGAAGTTTTATCACTCAAAAGTACGTAATTCATACTTCATTCAACCTTTCACGTGAACAATAACAAAATATATGCAACACTGAAATTTTAAACAACCGAGAGTTGTTTAAACAACATAATTTTAAACAATCTCGTTGTTTATTATTAAATATAAGTTATTTATATTATTTTGAGACTTGAAAGCTAGAAACGAAGTTTTATCACTCAAAGATATGTAATTCACACGTTTCGTGAGAACAATAGCTAAGTATAAACAACCCTGAAGTTTTAAACAATAAAGAGTTGTTTAAACAACACAATTTTAAACAACCTCGTTGATTACTTTTAAATACTATATGTTATCTTTATCATTTTGAGGACTTAAAAGTTAAAATTGAAGTTCTATCACTAAAAAAACTCTGTTTGACCTTTCGTGAGAATAATAACGAAGCATAATCAACCATGTTTTACCTTTCGTGAGAACAATAACGAAATATAAACAACACTAAAGTCTTAAATAACAAAAATTTGTTTAAACAATTCAATTTTAAACAACCTTGTTAATCATATATTATCTATAACAAAAAATTGAATTTAGATTACCAATACAATCATAACGAAAACATACTTTTGCTACAACTTACAAAAACTACAATTTCATTTCAAATAAATTATTACATAAAGTCATATATTCGATACTAAAATATTTGATTCATTACTAATATTTTATTGCAATTACTAGCTCATTTCATTCAAAGAATAAATAGAATAAATAACAGTTACAAATAACTTGTTGATTCTTCTACACATTAAACAAAGAGCCATAAAATAATGGTTCAATAGAATAGCAAATCTCCAAATGCCCTTAGTCAACAATATCACGTTACCCCTAAAATGAAAAAACACTATCCATAACATCTGAAATTGATTCAGAAATAAAATATGTAAAGATCTTCTAAATGAATATTAAAAAGTGTATTTAAACACTTCAGTGTACCTGAAAACTTAATTGAAAAAATATATAAACCAAAAAGTGTTACTTAAACTTGAACTCTTGATTTATCTGTCGTCAATCAATTTGAAACTTCAATGTCCTGCAAAAGATCAACACTAAAATATCATAAGATTAAGAATTTAATGCACAACAACAAAATTTTAGTACCTGAGATAGTAATAATTTATAATGCAGAACAAGATTACTTCCCACCACAATTAGTTAAAGAAATCAAAATGTCAACCTTAAAAAGAGAGGAAACTGTTGAATAACATATTGCTTCTTGGACATAAGGTACTTCTCCCTAATAGAAGCAGCTTCAAACTTCAGCATGTCGCCTCTCTGCAACATTTTAATAAATAACATTAAGATATCTATATCTCTAATCAAACGGTGAAGCAAGAAAATTTGCATCAGATAAACGGGTGAATTGGTTAAAGGGAAAAGGAAACAACCACTTCAGACCAGGACTGTACATGCCACATATAATTAAGCTGTTATTTTTTTATCACATAAAACCAAGCTGTTAAAACATGTTTTTTTTGGTGCAGTTATATACAACTTTAGGTTAACCCTCTTCCCCACCCTATTATACTTTCCTTCTCATCATATTATACCAATTTAAAAGTTTTGAGTGAATGTAAATACTTCATACATGAAAACTAAATCAGATGTCCATATAAAATTTCACACCTTATAAACTATTAGACAATATAACAAGTGGCCAATCGCTCAATCAATTACGTCCACAAACACAAACACAAGTCAAAACCCTCATTCTCATCTGCAGCAATCGGAGCTAGCAACCTAGATCAACTAGTCAATAGAACTATGAATAAATTATTTTAAATATGAACAATAAGAAACCAAACAATCGAGCATAAACTCACATCTCATCTAACTTTTCCTGATTATAAATCATGGACGCATCAGTATTTCCTTTATGTGTCTCTTGGTCATTACATGATTCCTCTATGATGGGCCTTTTCCCTTTGGGATCACTTTTCCTGCCTCTACTTCTCAAGATCTGTTGCCAAAAATTAACTTATTAACTTATAATAATAATTAACAAAAATTTAAATTATAATAATTAAAAAATCTTTTCTCTCTTCCAACCAAAGATCACACAAATATATATACTTTTTTAATGGCAAAATATATTAATTTCTCATAAAGAGTTGGTCTCCCATGAACCAGGTTCATGCTATGAACTTGAATTATTTGACCAATTTCACTCATTTCCAACACATTTTTCAAATCACTAAACTTGACTCCCACTTGACCAATATAAAATTGACAGGGACTTGGGGAAGTATATGCATATCAATTTTATACCTAAGTAATAACCATGATTAAATACAGGATTATTATTTCGCTTTGATCGAGCCTCGTTGGGAGGGTCATCGTCGCCACTAGTAATAACCCATAATCATCCGTTTGGAATTCATTCATGTGAAAGCTATCTTTTGACCGTCCCGTTGGGGGAATTTCTCCAAAAGAATTCACAAATAAATAAATCATGGAGGTCAAAATTAATTCAATTTTATTATCCGGAATAAAATTGTCAATTAATTATTTAAACATACTTAGTAATTTTGAAGGTGAGATTTTTCCATTTGGCAACCCTCATGCAAACACATTTAAACAAATTAAATAAAGCATATGATAGCACAAATAAATCAAGCAAAACAGAAAAAAAAAATATATTGGGCACAAATTATCCAATTGTCATGGTTTGATTTTTCTTGACTTGATCTTGAAGAAACACGTCTCGAATTTCTCCCACTCGTTCGTCTCGAAACGCCACACCAAGCAAACCGCAATGATGCACGCCGCATCCGTACTTCGGTTGGCTGCCTCGGACTAAATTTCGCGATCATTTCATATACCATTAAAGGCAGAATGACATCGCTTTGGCTTAAGAAGTATTGCAGACATCCATACAGATTCAAGGCCACTCCGCTCATTACCATGACAACAAGATGTTAAGCGCTTCGCCTCATCTGTTTAGTTCGATGTATCGACGGATCAAGGCATACAAGTTTTCTCATGGCTGCCGTCTTATTACGCTCGCGGCTCTCCACGGCTCGATTTTGTCCTTTAATTTTCGCCTTCGCTCCTTTTATCCGGTTAAGGTTCTACTACAAAAATAAATATCCATCTAGACTATTCATACCACCAAAATCAAACAAATCCTAGTCATCGTGATTTTCTATTTATAAAAAACGAATCCTAAATTAATCAGACTAAAACATAGCTTTATATGCATGCATAAATAAACACATTAAAATCCATAACAATTGGATACCTGCAAAACGGATCTAACAGTTCTACTATCCAATTTCAAATTTAATGTCCGCGAATTAAATTACATTTTAAAATTCAGAGCCCGAAACCGTGGCTCGTACCAGTTGTTGGGGAATTATTTGCACAGATCTATTCGGGTGAATATTTAAATACAAATTTAATTCTTTAATTATTACTAGCATGAATTAATCCTATATTAATTCAAATAATAATTGCAACAATATATCATGCATATAATAAGCCACGTAAAACTCTTGGCAAGATGCGAATCTACGAGTTTACGTGAACGTACCTCTCTGGATGGCAGTGAATTCGGTTGGACGGACTAACCAAAAGGACTTCCCAAGTATTCCCTTAGCCCTTGCTCAACTATCCGGTGGAAGGACACTTGTCAAACAATTAACAAAAGGAAAAAATAAACTTTGTTGCACCACTTATGTGGATTTGCTAATTTTTCCAGCACATGGAATTGTGTTGAGAATGAAAGAATCATCCCCTATATATAGGTGAGAGGTGGTCGACTTTTTCAGTAGAAAAACAATGTGGGAAAAGACTTTTCTTGATCACCAAGAAATCTTGAATATATCTCCTATATTCTTTTTCCCATAATTAAAATATTCCACAAAAATCCCACCTCCTCAACAATATGGATTTTTCGAAAATTTAATGATGCAAGAATCCAAGATTTGGATCTTCTTGAATTTATGAGATATTCTTGTATTTCAAGAAATACATATCTTCCATAATATCTTTTCAAGATAATCAAGAAAATCTTTCTTGCTCATTATATTTTCTAATTTTCGAAAATTTCAATATAGATAACCTAGTGGGAGATTTCTTGAATTTAATGAGATAATCTTGTATTCCAAGAATACATATCTTCATTCCATAACAAAATTCAAAGAAAATCTTTCTCCCAACATATCTATAAATTTCGAAATTTTAGTTGAAAAATTAAGCAACAATATTTATTTTATTTTAATCACATTTTCAGTTATTAGACTATTTGTTGGGCTACTCAGGGGGCCTTTAGGAGAATTAAGATTGGACCTTCTAATGGACCTTGAATATCTAATATTGAGCCACAATATAATTCAAGCCCATAAATATTAATTAATCCCACTACATAATTAATATTTCACTATCCATCTTAACCCATATTACAATCAATATGGCTCCCGGTCATTATTTCCCGTGTTTAAGATTATCTAGCCCATTAATTAATTCAAGCCACTGAAATAGCTTTCCGTTAATTAATATCTTTCGTCCTTGGTCAAGGAACGGTTCAACATTATTATCCATACCGGAAACTAATTCCACTTGCAAGATTTGGTATGATAAAGCTTATGAACCTCCCAAAGAACCAAATCGAACAAGCGTACTTGCACACGATTCTTCGTATTAAATCTTAGCAATCACACGTGACTAATAATATTGTCCAAGATAAAAAGTATTGAATCTCACTGATTCGCTACCCATGATAAGTCAAAGCAATAGTTATCAATCCCACGTGATCCTATTTAAGGGACGAAGATTAAGAAACAACGAACCACTGAGGTCTAATTCTTCCTTGAAGAATTTATCCTCTTGTAGGTCCTATTCAGTGCATCAGTCATGCACTAGTGTAATATCTTGGTCAAGATAAGCCAATCTGAGCCTTACACTTCAACCTTTCATGATGGGTTGTTCATTTTGATGGTCCCGATTTGAAAACCCAAGAACGCGGAAAATACCATGTAATGCATATAAAATAGGGGTGAGGGCAGAGTGATTCCAATTTTTTTTTTGCTTTTAAGAACGATGTGTGTTTTGCTTATAATCGAATGCATAAGACAAGTAATAACATAAAGCAAAGAAAGAACACACAATTTTATAGTGGTTCTACAACTCGCCCTACATCCACTCTTCCTTCACGGGCACCGACTTAACCAATCGGACTTAGTTTAATGTTAGTCCAACACCCAACAGATGTTTACCGAGTTCACACTCAAACGGGACTTATCACCCTCACGGGATCGCTTTATAGATGTTTAATGAAGTTCTCACTCAAACGGGACTTATCACCCTCATGGGATTGCCTATAGATGTTTATCGAAGTTCTCACTCACCTACAAACTTAACCTATCAAACCGATTTTGGTAAGGTTTGTTTGGTTTCTAACTAGGGTGAGATTTTCCCTTACATTTGTTTAGCCTCAATGCTAAGGATGGGAAAAATCTCTAAGCTTAGGATATGACATTTTTGCTAGATACAATGAAGAACACTCTTGGGTAAATTTGGATATGTAATGCTCTTCTTGAATGGAGTTGCTTGAATATTTGGCTTTTAATTTCACTTTTGCAGATCCTCCATTTTCTTCTTTTGAAGATAGTCTGATGTATTTATAGTGTGGATTTGAATATTACCGCTTGGAGAGTAATATTCAAATCCATACTAATAATCTTCAGAAATTTTTTTTTGTCCTTTTGCACCGTTGTTTGCTTTTTATGTCACATCTATATATATTTTATCTTCTTATTGATCACCGCTTTTGTTGGACATTGCTCATCGCTTCGATTAAGTCGCCGATTCATTGAAATATAAGTGTCTTTGAAACCCTTTGCTCATCAAGTTCGAAAACAACGTTTCATGAATGATTAATGATCGAAGATAAATCGATTCGTAAAGATACCAGATCTGATCTGTTATAAATTGATGATCAGATAAATCTGGTGATCACGATCTGCCCGCAACAAATTCTTGCCAAATGATCTGATTCTTTTGAAATATCCGATTTGATCTGTCTGATTGATCTTTCTTGCCACGGTGATCATATCCGATTCCTGGTGATCTGTTCTTCTTGACAAGATCAATTTTCGGTAAGATCTTTGTCGACCTTTGCATCAAGAAAAATTTCTTCTTCAAAAAAAAAATCGACAATTCTTCTTGTTTATTTTATTTTTCCTACTCATCCCGATCTTGATAAGCCTTCTGTTTCCTCGTCTGATCTATCATCTTCATCCGATTTAAGTGGGAGTTCCCCCTCAATTTGTTCTTTCCTTTCCCTCAACTTGTTATCTGTAAATTAGCTTCAAAAAACACAAGTTGATAATGTTTTGGCATAATTCATCAAAACTAAAATATCCCAACAATTTCCTTTTTTTTTTGATAATGACGCCAAAACATTAAAATATATGCACTTTTACTCGAGATCGGGTTTTGTTTTAAAAGATCGATTCAATGGTCACTTTGAAAAAGTTGTGAACGTTTGAACTCCCGCTCCGATACCAATTGATGGTCCCGATTTGAAAACCCAAGAACGCGGAAAATACCATGTAATGCATATAAAATAAAATGAGGGCGAGTGATTCCAATTTTTTTTTTGCTTTTAAGAACGATGTGTGTTTTTGCTTATAATCGAATGCATAAGACAAGTAATAACATAAAGCATAAAGAACACACAATTTTATAGTGGTTCGGACAACTCGTCCTACATCCACTCTTCCCTTCACGGGGCACCGACTTAACTAATTGGACTTAGTTTACCGTGTTAGTCCAACACCCAATGATGTTTACCGAGTTCACACTCAAACGGGACTTATCACCCTCACGGGATCGCTTATAGATGTTTTGGGGTTCTCACTCAAACGGGACTTATCACCCTCACAATTGCTTATAGATGTTTACCGAAGTTCTCACTCACCTACAAACTTAACCTATCAAACCGATTTTGGTAAGGTTTGTTTGGTTTCAACTAGGGTGAGATTTTCCTTACATTTGTTTAGCCTCAATGCTAAGGATGGGAAAATCTCTCTAAGCTTAGGATATGGAATTTTTGCTTAGATACAATGAAGAACACTCTTGGGGTAAATTTGGATATGTAATGCTCTTGTGTTCTTGAATGGAGTTGCTTGAATATTTGGCTTTTAATTTCAAATTGCAGATCCTCCATTTTCTTCTTTTGAAGATAGTGCAATGTATTTATAGTGTGGATTTGAATATTACCGTTTGAGAGTAATATTCAAATCCATACTAATAATCTTCCCAAATTTTTTTGTCATTTTGCCTTTGTTGTTTTGCGAGCTTTTATGTCACATCTATATATGTTGTTATCTTCTTATTGATCACCGCTTTTGTTTCGAATCATCACTATGGGATTCTTGTCACCCTTCGAGGATGCGATCCGTCCAATACGATCTGTGTTTACGGTTTTCCTAAAGTTCCAAAACTTATTCATCCCTCCAAGACATAATGTTTCAAGAATTGAATCTCCTATCAATTCGTTTTAGTGATAGCCGACCCATTCAACTAAACCTGATCTGAATTTTCTTCTTAGTTTCTTCAATCGATCGATGGGAAAAATTGATTTATTAGGCGGTGATCACGATTTTAGAAGATTAAGAACACTTAGACAACCATTTGGATATGTACCTCTAATTCTTGAATGGAATCATCGGCCTCTTATTTCGGCCATTTAAGATTTCTTAAAAATATTTAGCTGCATTTACCTCATCCCTCTTTCATCCGAAAGATAGTGCAATGTATTTATCTCGATCATCTTCATCCGATTTCGCGAGTTCCCCTCAATTTGTTCTTTTTCCGTTCCTCAACTTGTTATCTGTAAATTAGCTTCAAAAAACACAAGTTGATAATGTTTTGGCATAATTCATCAAAACTAAAATATCCCAACACATTTCCATCTAGGTCGTGAATGGCGTACTTTTAGTTACAAGGATCATTAATTTAATTTTTCGCGGATCCGGTATCACTAAATTAACTACAATGTAACACGCATTTAATTATTGAACAAATATCAAAGAAATATATGTAACATTCAATGATATTTAAAGCATCAGTGATAAACAATTTATTTCAGTAAATAAGTCTGGAAATTCAGTTTCGATTATACAAAGTAAAAAGCATACTTTTCAATATAATCCCAACACATTCATAACAAATTTATAACTCAAATTGCTTACCTCAATATTACCTGCAATATATAAAAAACGTGAATATTAATAGCTATGAACATATTAGAAAAAACTCTTCCACAACTAATTCAACACTTAAATTACTTGTCTCAATACTCCGTGCAATATAAAAAAAATCCTGATTACTTACCTCAATATTACATGCGATATAAGAAAATCCCTGCAATTTTTACTAAATAATTACACAATTGCAATAAACATTCATAACCAAATCATAACTCAAATTACTTACTTTAATACTCTCTGCAATATAAAATACTAAAATCAGATTAAATATGCCACACAAAATTAGATTTAAAAATTCATAAAATTAGAAATGAGTTCATAACTCAAATTACATACCTCAATATTCCCTGCAATATATACAAAAGGTGAATATTAATCGCTATGAACAGATTAGAAGAAACCCCTCTACAATTAATTCAACACTTAAATTACTTACCTCAATATTCTAGGGGCAATATAAAAAAACTCCCTTCAATATACAAAATAATTACACAATTGCAATAAACATAATGAATTTATAACTTAAATTATTTACCTCAATACTCTCTACAATGTAAAAATATAAAATCAGATTGAATACAAAATAAAATTAAAAACATCATAGGTTTAAAATCAGAATTTTCGGCAGCAGTGACTAGCGGTAAGGGAGATGATTACTGCTTGTAAAATCAGTTTAGGTGGCTATAGAGAATTAGATTTTTAAGTATATTTAATAGATAGTTTACAAATATAAAGTATTAAAATTAAGATTAAAAAGATATATGGGGGCGTGATCAGTAAGCATATCTTTATAAATTTTAATTAAATAGATTACAAACATATCTTTATAAATTTTAATTAAATAAATTAAAAATATAATTTAAACAATTTTTAATGAGAGTACACGATTTTAAAACGAAATAATGTGGTTGAATTTTTTAATGAGAGTAAACGATTTTAAAACGAAATAATGTGGTTGAATTGGGCTTTGCGCAGACTGACATGATTTCGCCATATAGGTTGAAATAGATTTACTAATATATAATATTAAGATTAAGATTAAAATTAAAATTAAGATATGTATATCTTTGGAATAAAGATTTTTTTTATTTTTTAAATGAACCTAAATTAACGTGATGTATATATATATATATATATATATATATATATATATATCTTTGGAATAAAGATTTTTTTTATTTTTTAAATAAACCTAAATTAACATGATGTATACAAATATGTATATATTTTTGGAATAAAGATTTTTTCTATTTTAAAAAAAAAAAAAATTCAATTCATTATTATTTGATAATATTTTTTTCAAAGATTCGTCTCACAATTTAGCAATATTTTTTGGCGGGAAAATCCAATGGTTTCTATATTTAGGGTGGTTTCTGCTTTTATATATATAGATGACAAAAATGTACTCCTCCAAGTTTATATTTATTAATTTCAGATGCCATATCATGAAAATGATTGAACAAACTCCAAATTCAAGGGTCATCATACACACGTTTAGGGGTGGAAAATTTACCGAAAATCTTGGTTTTGTCTTAAATATATCTTGAATTTATCGAAATTTTTTGGTATACCGAAATTTTAGAATATTATGGTAATGTATCGCACTGAATTTTTTGTGACGATAATTCATATAAATTTTCAAAAGTCATGGTATACCGGTATACCAAATATATACCGGTATATCAAAATATTTTTCGGTATACCGGTATACCGATATATTGGATATATACCGTACCATATTTAGAAAAATATATAATATATTTTATTTTTTAATTTAATAATTAATACATGGGATATATACCGTACATTGAAAATTTATCCTTTTATTTTGAATTGTCTCTGTGGGTTTCCTGATTCAAGCTGGAAATTGGAATTCGTAGAATTATTTTGAGTGTTCCCATAGTTAAAAAAAACCCGTCTTTAAGGGAGATATATGTTGTTAAGAGATTATTATTCATAAAATATAGGTTTTTTAAATAAATAATCAAGGTGAACGGTATACCGTTAATTCAGTATGAAACGGTATACCATTAATTCGGCATGTACCGAAAATCTCGGTACAATACGGTATATCAAAATTTCGGTACGGTATACGGTATGTGATTTTAGCATACCGAAATTATGGTATACCGAACTTCGGTATACCGTAATTTTCGATATGGTATGAATTTTCACATACCGTAAATTACTAGTAATTATCTGATGACCGATCTGATGCAGTATGCCACCCTTCACACGTTTGCTAATATTTTGCTCTATTCAATCGAATTACATGAACAAATTTTAATTTTTTTTCATCTATTGCTTTTTAATATTAATTATACATTTATGTATATGAGTACGTCTTCTGTTTACAGTGCAACTAAATTGTATTTTTTAATTTTTAATTTTTTGAGATGGGGGTTGGTTTGAATGTGAAAAAGTGTACAAATTAAGAAAATATATTGTTAAAATTCTTAACTCAACCATTCATATGTCAATTGCAGTTATACTTTAATTTTTTTCATGATTGATTTACTTGAATTTAAACATGGCATAACTTTACTTATATTAGAAATTAGTATATATGATGTTTATTAAATAAGGTTGATTGTTAATCAAAGTTATGGAATTTCCACTCTTTATGCTCTCATTATTTTATTTTATTTTTAATCCGGCAAAATACTTTATTCATGTAAAATGATAGGGTACAAGAAAATAACAAACAATACAATATTACGTACTATTTACAAAATCAACCAGCTAGGTTTATTCTCGCATTGTCTAACCAATTGAATTTTTTTGCACTCATATGGTGTATCTCTAAAAAGGCATTTCTCACAGGGTGGGCCCCAATACAAGTATCAATCGATGAAAATCGTGGCATGTCACGTGCGGCCAGTATAGTCACAAATTCACAGACAGCTAGCAAAAAGATTGTGGGAAAATATTTATTCAGTTGTCAAATGGTTGTCTTATACTTTCAACATTTTCATTTTTCAAAAAATCACCAACGACAATGGTTATTATAAATGCATAATTTATATTGCTGTGTAGCCCAATTTCAAGATATTTTATGGACATTGGAAAAAATATATAAATATTCCTATTTAGATCGATAATACATATAAGAGGAAGTCTTTCATAGGATCAAATTTACACCATTATATCTACGAAAGAATAATTAATGCCGAATCGGTAGATTTACGTGAACTCTATCATCATATATTATATGTGTATTATCATTTATACAAAAAAAATTACTATTTAAAAATATAAAGCAATTTTTACATAGTGATTGTTTTTGTACATAACAGTAATAGTTTTTATACATAGCAGTAAGAGTTTTTTGTATTTTTTGTATGTAACAGTGATACTAAAATAACAGAGTTCATAGCATGAACCACGTCTATACAAGTTTTTGTCTATATCTACAATTAATACCACTACACTTATCAATTGATTCCATTATATATTTATCCTTATAAATTAAGATCATAAACTTCATAGTATTAAATGCTACTAAGATTAGTTTATAAGAATCGCGGTATCAATTTATAAATGTAATGATATTAATTTTATATTATGAACAAGTTTCAGATAAGAGTTTGTGTACCTATAATATTGATGACTTATCAAAATCATATAAATTTTAAACATTTCTTCTAACATTCTCCTATCTATAATCTCTATAATGCAAAACATTTATAAAATGACGTGTCAAGCCATAAAATGATGTGGCATGTTTAAGCAAAGACAGATGTCAGCCAGCAAAATCCCACGGGACACGTGTCACGTCCGTATGTAATCTTATCTTGTAAATGTTGGAATTTTTTAGGTGAATGAAAAAGTCACATCGAAATGGTGTGTATTAGATGAAGAAGTATGAGTGAAATGATGTATGAAATAAGTGAATGGTTATTTCAAAGATTGCACCTATTCACGAATCAATACCTAGAAATCTATAAATACACCCTCCTCTTCCACAATCATCACTCAATCAAAAATTAAGTGATCCCTCGGTATTTGATTCTTGAGTCTTATCAGTTGAGGTCGAAGTTTTCTATTCCTTTCCCTCATTTTCTTGTTCCGGAGAGAGCTCAGAATATCGTTTGATTCGCCAATAGTTTCCGATTCGTAGTGCAGCGGCCGAAAAGCTTTAAAGTCGTTGTATCTTGGGGGCGATTGCCATAGAAACCGTATTGCTCCTGGGTACGGGGCAATATCGTCTTACGGAAAGAGAGTCTAACTCTTGCCTCGACTTATTCCGTGTCAGTTTCAATAGTCATCTTCGTTTACAAGCACAATCTACCAAAATTTTCCAACAAACGTAAGACGATATGCATGTGTATTCGAAGTTGGCTACTGCTGCGGTTCTAGCCAAATCTGTAAAAATGACTTATGTTGCCGGAGTGATTTCAACGAAGATAAAGATCAATTTAAAATATGTTGTGCATTTTAATTGAATTGATCTTTTGAATTTGGTTATTTTTCATAATCATATCTTTTACTAATTTTTCCTACAAATATTGATAGGAATTTCTTCAAGGGACTTGGAGAAACTCATTGGACTTGGATTTTGGAAATGGGTTTGTCAGAAACCTTGAGTTCCATTACCAATACATTTGTTTGTTCAATTCATCCGAGAATGCTAAGAACTCCAAAATTTAATAAAAGTGGAGAAATTCAAACGTCGTTGCCTGAGACGCGTCGGTCTGTAGAAATGGTTGTGAGATAAGTCACGACTGTGCACTTTGAGGGAGGAGAAATCCTGCTTTGTGCCAAATCAAATAGGGCCAAATTTGATTGGTTTATGGAGCCTATTTGATAAGTTGGGCTGCCAAAGAAACTAATTAATTAAGGGTTAATATAATATATGGGCTTCTTGATTATATCAATTGGGGCGCCAAAGCAGGTCACTCGGTGGTTTATTGGGCCAATTAAAACTAAATGGATGATAACCATTTTGGTTTTAACGTCAGGTTGTTGGGCCTTAATTAATCAAGTAAATTCAGGCCTTAGCATCAAAATTTGAACTGATGGCCTTTTGGGCTCAAAATATTTTGCGATTTAGAGTGAATCCAAAAGGTTCAACAACTCGTATAATTCGCTTGAGAATTCACGAGTGTAATTATTGACTCGTTTGAAATTTTGTGCTAGAAAGCATAAAGTTATATCTTGAATTTAGTCCAAAAATTTGACTCAGAATAATTCGTTGGAAATTATTCGAGTGTCAGTGATGGCAACTAAAGCCTAATTTAAAATTGTGCTCACGTGCACAATTGTGTTTGGATTTAATCCAATTGACTCGTAAAATTTGTTTGAGAATTGTGAGTAAATGGTGGCAATTAAGGCCTCGTTTAAAATTGTGCTTGATAGCACAAATTATGGATTAAGATTTAATCCAAAAGTATTGTTGACTCTTATAATTCAGTAAATAATTTTTTGAGAGTCAAAGGTGGGCATTATGGGCCCACTTGAAATTGAATTTAACTTGAGTATTTTGACCATTGTTAAATCAAAATCAGATTTGTTGGGACTAGCAAAATTACAGATTTTGAGGTCCAACAAAGAATTTGAATTTAATGGTGAATTCAAAACGTCTGGTTTTTCAATTTGTTTCGAGATTGTGTCCAAATTAATATATGGTGAATATTAATAGATAGACAAACAACTCGAATGTGGGGGATAAAGTCTTGCCACATATACATCTGAATGTGGGGGAAAGAGACCACTCCATGGATACATTCGAATGTAAGGTTGTTAGCAAAGTCGTAGCCTTAAAGCTAAATGGAAAAATCTAAGGCAGATGGTGCCAAGTGGAATATTTTTCACAAGTGATACGGATTTGTTCAAACATGTTATTGGAAAGTCACCACACAAGGAGATAAAATCATGAAGAAAGGATATAATGGTCCTACAATTATCTCGAAGTGTGGGGGTGACTTATAAAGAATAAAGCACCAGTAGTGCTTATCGGTCCATGATGAACAAATCGTATGTTTCCTAAAATGGAATGCGAATATCCAGGTGTTGAAAAGATACACATCAGTAAAACTGAATATTTTGACACAGACTCCAAGCCCATTAGTAAAAATGTGGGGGAGTAGTGTCATTAAAATCCTCTAAACAAATATGCAATTAATTGTAAAATTATTGCATTTGGAAAAAAACCCGGCCGGTTAAAGATGAGATGTTTATGAGGATCACGGGTAGGGGTGTAAATGAGCCGAGTCTAGTCGAGTAGTGCAGAACTCGAACTCAACTCGATTAAAATACTCTAAGCTCGAAACTCGACTCGAACTCGACCGAGCCTAATTTTTTAAGCTCGAGCTCGACTCGAGAAGAAACTCGATATACTCGAACTCGGCTCGAGCTCGACTCGATTACCTATATAATTTTATAAAATTAAATATAAAATATATTATTAAAATATAAATATATATATTTAGTAAAATTAATGACAAAATTTTCATATACTCGAACTCGACTCGAGCTCGACTCGATTACCTATATAATTTTATAAAATTAAATATAAAATATATTAATAAAATATAAATATATATACATTTAATAAAATTAATGGCATAATAGTAATTACTATGCAAGCTCGATTAGGCTTGCGAGCCTCTCGAGCTGAGTATTTATGAGCTCGAACTCGAACTCGAACTCGAACTCGACTCGACTCGACTCGATTATTGTCGAGTCAATTTCGATCTTTTTACGAGTCGAGAACGAGTAGCTCACGAGCTGTCTCGGCTCACTTACACCCCTAATCACGGGTAAGGGAATGGAGCTAAAACCCACACATAAAAGGGTGTCCATAGTGGTAACTCATCCATGATGACTGGAGGAATATCCTAAGAACTTGGTTCAATGAGACAACTAAGTTATGAAACACTCAGTCATGCACTTGAAAATTATTTTTCAAGCTCATTCTCGAATCCCTTCAAGTGCAAATTGCACCTTCAGGTGCATAAACCTGATGAAGTGTGGTAAGGTTAAGCTTAACAGCTTTTAATGATTCATATACCTTCAATAGGTGGGGTATTACAGAGTACTCTTGATAGGAGATCACATATATAAGTGTGAAGTGGGGCCGCTTCAACTGATATTTCAGTACACACTTATGAATTCGAGATATGGTCCACGACCAAAATGGACAACAACGTGAGAACTAAAAATATTAGGAAGGTTATTGTGTTTTTGCTATTGTCTTGGTATACAAAAAAAGCTGCTCAGTTCAAGACATCGCGTTCACTGAGCCACGAGTATATCCGATAGTATTCAACTAGGAAAGGTTCAAAGCCACAAGCTACCTATCCCAATGCAATAACTGACCGCTTGAGCTCTCGTCATTGTCAGTGTCAAACCTCGTGTTGTTTTATGAACTCTTTTTTTTTAGTCAACTTTATCCATTCATGTGGGGGATTGTTGGAATTTTTGAGGTGAATGAAAAAGTCACCTCGAAATGGTGTGTATTAGATGAAGAGATATGAGTGAAATGGTGTATGAAATAAGTGAAGGGATATTTCAAAGATTGTACCTATTCACGAATCGATACCTAGAAATCTATAAATACACCCTCCTTATTCTACAATCATCACTCAATCAAAAATTAAGTGATCCCTCGGTATTTGATTCTTGAGTCTTATCAGTTGAGGTCGAAGTTTTCTATTCCCTTCCCTCATTTTCGTGTTCCAGAGAGAGCTCAGAATATTGTTTGGTTCGCCGATAGTTTTCGATTCGTAGTGTAGCGGCCGGAAATCTTTAAAGTCGTTGTATCTTGGGGGCGATTGCCATAGAAACCGTATTGCACCTGAGTACGGGGCAATATCGTCTTACGGAAAGAGAGTCTAACTCTTGCCACGACTTATTCTGTGTTAGTTTCAATAGTCATCTCCTATTTACATCGCATCTACCAAAAATTTCCAACAAACCCCCTGCTCAAAATTGTTGGAATTTTTTAAGTGAATGAAAAAGTCACCTCGAAATGGTGTGTATTAGATGAAGAGGTATGAGTGAAATGGTATATGAAATAAGTGAAGGGTTATTTCAAAGATTGCAACTATTCACGAATCGATACCTAGAAATCTATAAATACACCCTCCTAATTCCACAATCATCACTCAATCAAAAATTAAGTGATCCCTCGGTATTTGATTCTTGAGACCCAAATCAGTATAAATAGGCCCATTAAGATCAAATAAAGAATTCACAATTTATTACCAAGCACCACTACAGTTACTTCATATTATACCCATCCAATCCGTGTTCGACACGTATGATATATATTTGTCAGTTACTCTCTCCGTCCCTTAGCAATTTGCACATTAAAATTGACACACATATTAAGAAAAAGTAACTTTTTGGTGTTTTAATTGTTGACTTTTTAAAGGGAAAGGAGGATGTATATTGTGAGGTGAAGATATTGAGGGTGAATGTTGTGAGATTCTTTGTCATTTTAAGGTGTGCAAATAACTAAGGGACGGTGGGAGTAGTAAATAACAAAATAACATCAGAATCCACGTAATACCGACTAATAATAAGTCTATATCCACTAATTATATTTATATATTGTAACAGTCACCCTTTAAAAAAACACACCTAGGAAACTTAGTGGGAAAAATCAGATTAGAAAATAGACGACATAGAGTTATGCCTTCTCATTCATATACAACGTTAGCCTTCACATTCCTGGAATGATAAGTCTTATATCGTCCAAAAGCGAACCGTGCGTTCAAAGTCGTTTTTTAGAATCGTGCAATTGTTATACTGAAAGGTGTAATATGTTCATACTAAAATGTGCAATTATTTTTTCATATTAATAGTTACATAGTCCAATGTAAATAAATTACATCTTTCAATATAATAAATTGTTTAATTAAAAAAAGATCTTATAAAGTCAAGTATCGATCTTGCGAAGATCTTACGTAATTTCCATAAAAGTTGTAGTTTCTAAAATGTGTACATCTTATATTGGGTCAGAGTCAGATCAATGGGCAACAACACAGGCGAACTAATTATAAAATGGGCTGATAATGTAACTAATGGGCTGTCTTAGGCCCAATAAGATTGAAAACATAGGAAATTTCAAGGGAGTTACCCCGAGACTAGAATATAATTTCCAATTAAAATAATATCAACAAAGAAGACTTTCTTCTCTTTGCAAAGTCAAGATATAAGAAGTAGCCAGGCATTTTCGTTTTCATTTTTATGGACTCAAAACAATGGAGCTCTTATTCATTTCATATCCATTCAAGTTTTAGATATAGATTATTGAGCGTAAAAACAGAGTGCGTCGCAACTCATTTCTATACTCTTTATTTTGATTTATATCTTCTATCTACAAATTCTTTTTTGTGATTTAATTTATTTTATTAACTAAATTTACAGTGTGCTGGACTGGCTCATGTTTGAGGAAGCGGTATACTGCTAATAAATTGCTGATTGTAAATCAAGTAAGCCATACTTTTATGATGCTAAATTACTGTTTTAGATATTCTAATTTATGATTTTGAGAATTTTTCATCAAACACGTGAGTTCTCTATGCACGAAAAGAAAAAAAATTCAATTTTGCTCAATAATTTGCTCAATAATTTGTTTATGTAAGAAATAAAGAAAGAAAATTCATTAGTCCAATTAAAAGTACACACTTAAAAAAATTTGCGGGTTAATAATTAAAATAGATATATAGATAAAGTTCATTCACTTTTTATTTGAGTTGCAAGGAGTGCTAGGTGCGAAGAGATTTACTCTGATATTGATATTGGATTTGATAAATAAAGCCAAGTCTAAGAAATTCAAATTAGAAATGGCCCATCATTTTGGGCTTTTGGACCGGACCACGTAGCCCAACTCCCAGCTTGGAACAGGCAGGCCAGAATCCAGCCACCAGCGGTCCAGCCAAATGGGCCGACCCAACGTCCAATCACCTTAAACAATCCTCACTATTTAAGGACTATGTTATTTTTTATTAAAAAATACTTTAGCTATTTGTAAAATTTCGGAGGCAATTCTTTATTTTCTTCAAGTTTAAGTGCCATAAGAAGTTGAAAAAACAAATTAACCATACATTGCAAATTGAGACTATAACTCTTTACCAATATACTTACTTGTTGCCGTATTTTTTATGGAGTTGTAAAATTGCAATAGATTCTTCATGAGTGATTTTCTTGTGTTCAAGGCCCGGCTTCAATTGGTTAAACCATCTTTGGAAGCAACTGTTTTCACTCCTCCCTATACACACACACATGCATGCATATTAATTAATTAATTTCTATATATAGCAATGTGCTCAATAGCAATCAAGAATATTCACTATATATATATATATATATATAGTAAGTAGTTAAATTGTTCATTTATACCTAACAAGATTGCCACCCTTTTCCAACCACCTTCTCCATAAATATTGACATGATTTTCGAGCTCGGCGTCTTCTTCTTCCCTCCAGTACATTATAACTTTAATTGAATTAAGAGTGACTAAAAATTTAGTTTGTGAGAGAAGATAAAGCCAGAGGAAATATTTATAGCAAATTTGATCAACTGTACGCACAAGTGCAACAAGCTTCAACCATGAAGATATTTAGGAGCGATGAAAATATGGTTGAAGAAAAGAGACACCCAAAAAAAATAATTAAAAATTGATAATGTAAAAGAACTAATACTATTGTTATTACTTGTAGTTTAGTTTTTTTTAATATATATATATATATATTATGGTAAACATTATTTCTTTGACCTGCAACCACTTTTCCAAAAATCTAATCCGACATTGCTGCCTTAAATCTCACTAAATAGCACTTGAGCCCTTCCCTTTTTTTTTTTTTTTTTTTTTTTTGCAACATTCTATAGTCCCTTGAGATTTTTCCCATACTTAGTGTGGGTTCAAAGTTCTTATTCAAAATTCTATATTTTTAGATATCATGAATATTGATTTTTTTTTTTATTTCGTCAAAAAATCCAAATTTGCAGAGTTGTGGAGGTGATAATTAATTTTACTCCATGATAAGGGAGGAGGGAATGAAATCACATATTTCATAATTGGTGTTTCACTTTGTATCCCATAATATGGATGGATGACACGTTGAATAATAAAAGATATTCAACGAACCACCATACACTGTGTCCATGTGTTAAAGATTTAGAAGGGTGAAATACCAATGAAATACGAAAAGTGAAACAGTGAAATCGAACCGAGAGAGGAGGGCCATAGTGGATAATCGGTAATTAAGGTAAAAAATTAATTAATTAATTTAATTTCCTAATAGATACTCTCACATGAGTGAGACAAGATATCTACTCCTCCATTCACCAATCTTATTGACATTAATTTTAACGCTCATTTTTGCGAGCGAGATTTGTATTAGTAATTGAAATGATATTTTGACATTTAAGGAGGGGTATGATAGATAAGCCCATCATCTATCATACCCCTTTTTAAAAGTCACTTTATCATTTCAATTACTTATACAAAACTTCATTTCAAAAGTCAATTGTCATGTAAAGATTGGTGGAAAAAAAAGTAATATTTAGAATGAGAAATTCCAAGCTAAGTTAGTGATTAAGTGAATAAGTAGTAAGATTAATAATTTTTTATATGCGTATGCATGTACTGCATATCTTTTGTTTGTACTTTGTACCATTGGACATGCATAAAGCGTAAGTTTAGCTTGCGGTTATTTAGGTGGGATATAGTTATGCATCCAAACTCATCTTTTTTATAGTGTAAACTATGCACTCATCTTTTTTATAGTCTAAACTATTATCTAGATTTATATATTTTCTGCACATAATTCATTAAAAATAAATAAAAAAACTACTTAATTTTTTTTTTTAAGTGGCTACAGAATTTTTTAACTAAGATAATTTGACCCTTAAATGGTGAGAATTAATTGATAACTACCCGCCTATAAATTTTTAGAATTTTAATAGACAAACAAATTACCTACAAACAAATATTTACATATTTGTAATTTTCTTAGGCAAACAAATTACCTACACAAATAATTTCCTAGGCAATATATTTCCGTAGGCAAATTATTTGTAGATAATTTGAGGAATGAAAATGTCTATCTGATTAGAAAATTTTATAAATTTTGAAGGTAACCCTTACTTTATAAGGACAATATTATTGCCGTTGGAAATTCCGTAGTAATTCTCTATTTCTTTTGTAGTGATTTTAAGATAATTAATACTCTCTATCCCATTAATTTGTTCACATTTACTGTTTTCTCGTGTTTTATCGAGCACATTTTTTATTAGTATTTAAAATGATAAAGTAATTTTTAAGGAGACATATAATAGAGAAGAGGTATCATACCCCTCCTTAAAAATTACTTTATTATTTTAGATTCAAATAAACAATTTACTCGCTAAAATACGAAAAAAATGTAGTGTGAACAAATTAATGGGACTGAGAGAGTATATTTTTATTGCTAGAACGTGATTACCAGTTTTAATTAATTCCAAAGGAAATAAAAAATGGTATTGCAAAAGGTAATTATATGCTCTATGGTATTTAACATTATAAGTTTCATAATAACTAAAATTTTCACAATAAATTCCATACTCATCACTCTAAATATTTTGTCGGAGATATATTTACGTGAGATAATTTCACGATGAGACATT
Organism: Stenogyne calaminthoides; assembly: GCA_037126765.1. Classification (NCBI taxonomy): domain Eukaryota; kingdom Viridiplantae; phylum Streptophyta; class Magnoliopsida; order Lamiales; family Lamiaceae; genus Stenogyne; species Stenogyne calaminthoides. The sequence goes on from JBBCBC010000022.1 coordinate 34,800,825, forward strand.
TAATAATTTAAGCTTGATATTTTGATGTACATTGATTTGTTTAATTTGTATGTGAGTTTTTAGCATTTTGTTGATGTACAATATTATCACCCCTAAAGTCAAAGGAACCTAAAACTTGACACAAGAAATAGGAATAACGAAGCTAATTTTCAACTAGTTATCATATTACCTTTATATAATACTCCAACCAAATATTTGTTCCTTGCTTTTTCATGGGCCACCTGTCTTGGTTTTTTATATTTGACTGCAAATTTGGCCACAATGGATATCCCATCCCATGGGAACTTTTGTGATATAATTTAATTTGTGTTAAGTTTAATTACCTATTTGTCATTTCGTTTAAAACATTAAGATTTTTCATAATTGTGCATATAAAAATATTTGTTTAGGAAATACTAATCTTTTAAGAAGGGTTTGCGAATAAACTGAATATATATTTGGTCAAAAAATGGTTGAAGAGAATGTTCCAAAAGAAAGTAACCACTGACTTCTACTGGGTACGACAAATTCTTCAACGTTAGATCACTATACAAGTCTCAGCTTAATTGGTAATTAAGAGTTTGTTTAGTGTAATATTTGCTTGATTTGATTGGATTTTATACAAATTTTATACTCGCTCCGTCCCGAAATACTTTGCACTAATTTTATGGCACAAAGATATTTAAAAAAAAAAGTATAATGAACAAAGTGTTGAAAGAAAATTTTATAGACTTTTATGTATAAAGTAAATAAAGTAGATTGATTGAGTGTACGAGTGAGTTCAAAAATAATGAGATTTTGTGTAAATATATAAATATTGTGAGTATGAAGTTTAATAAGGAGTTTCATTTTTTGTGTGTGCAAAGTGTTGTGGAGAGAGTATTAAATTAATGAATTACACTTAAAAGGAGAAAGGTGGCGTTTTGCTCATATTTTAAGAAAAATGAGAATTTTTAGAGCAAAATACGTCTAGATAATGAAATATATGAACCCAAAATGATAATGGTTCATTGATAATTTTTAAATGTTTCACATGTCATTCTATTATATTGTTAAATATAAAGTGAAACATCAAATATGAAATAGATAGTCTCATTCCAAGAAGCACTGCCCATTGCTGCAACCTGTATTCTACCAATACTATGAAGGCCCGTCTAAGCAGTTTTCAAGGCCCAATTCTTCCATGAAGTTATCTTTCACTGTTTTAGGACTTGATTGTAGTTATCTTTACTCTTTGGTTCACTTGTATAAAAATGAAATGTATATTACGTGATGTCATCCATTACATTGGGCAAGTCTAATGTTAAAAAAGAACTCTGTTTTATAAAATTATAGCATATTACAAATAATTCATGAGTTAAAATAACTAATATGAGATATTTTGATTGCTATTGTGCCAAAAAAATATTAATAAATCTACAGTAAAACTTTTGGTTCATATATATTTTCATCAAATACATCAAAGATATATAAAAATGATACCTAAAAACACGTTATTCACTGCACACAAATATTAGCATTCAGTGTAATAATTTTCCAAAAGATCTAGTTGTGGAAAAAAAAAATTGATCCTATAATTTTATCACTTTTTATTTTTTATCCTAGAAAAATCAATAGGACCAAAAATTTAAAAATAAAATCAAAATTTAAAAATCAACAAGATCAAAGTCAAAGGCAAAAAATAAAACTATTTTCCCTAGATATCACTCATCAATTATCATTCTCACATTTGATGACCCAATAAGGTGCTTGTTCATCAAAACATATTCAATTAACCTTTTACTTTTCTCAACAATTTTATAAATAATTATTTCCTAATTAAAGAGTAATGGTTGATGGTTGAAGTCAATATAAGAATCTAGTTGAAAGTTTGTTGACAAAATAAAATATTATTTTCAAGCAGAGTGATAATATACCACAACGCTTTTGTATCTTTGTGCAAGTATTTGAGCGTTGCACACCACTAATAAGTAATAATGATTTATACTCCTATATTATTTTAAAAAATTACTCACACAGATCATTCCCACAATAAATAGTTACTTTGTTTTTTTAACTATAACACTTTGTTTAACCATTTATCAACACTTGCTTTGTGACCAAATACACAATCACATGTAAAGACTGGGATTTTAAGAGAAACCAAGATTAAAAATTGGGGATTAAATTTGAGATCTAATGGTTGGAGAAGACTGCAATGGTTGAGAGTGGCTTTATTAGATAAAGGTTATCTAGTTAAATATTATATCCAATAAGGATTTGAAGTGCTAAAGAAAGGAGAGAGAGTGAGTGTGCCGGAAATGGTTGAAGAAAAGTCCAAAAATGGTTGAAGAAAAAAGTGTAGAAAAATTGATTTTTGCTGGGGTAGAGAGACTTATTGCAATTAAACTATCTCCACAAGAGTATATCTTATTTCCAACGAAAAAGGACATAACCGAAGTGGACGTTTTTTCATAGATAAAAACTCGTATGAGACGGTCTCATGTATGAGACGGAGTACGATTTAACATAATTAACATTCATCCCTTCCAAAGTGTTAAAACGTCAATGCCTAAATTACACTCCGTCTCACCGTGAGACGGTCTCACGCAAGAGTGCCTCTTTTTCAAATTACGTATGTACCTTAATTAAATGATTTTTTGTTGATTAAAATTTAATGACAATACGAATAGTTAAGTAATTATCGAAAAATAAATATATAATGTTTTTTTCATTAAGGTGCCAAAAAATTTCATTGAATAAAGATGATAAAATATTAATATTCAAAGAAGAACGAAATGATAAAATTTTACAATTTTAAAGCATAAATTTAAAATTCTCTCCTCTCATCCATCAGGATCATCCATCCCTGATGGATGGTCTAGAAGGAGTAATCATATTTAGTCCAATGAGTCCTCGATATCTAATATTCCCCCCGTCTTTCTCTTATTCGAATATTTGTCAAAAAAATCCGTCTCAAATTTAATTAAATAATATTTTTTTCTTTTATTTATATAATTTAAACATTTTAATATATTATATGTCATTACTTTTTCCAACTAAAGTCAACTTTATTTTATTTAATTTAGATAAATACAATTACTTTTTCATTTAACCCCATCAAAGAAAATCTTTATTCATTTTAATAACAATAAACAACTCTTATGTTAAAACTCATTCAAATAGTAAATGTTCAATTAGGCGACGGACGGAGGAAGTAATAAGTAATAATTAACATTTTTTAAAATTAAGAGAAGATACAATTTTAATGTAAATCACATATTATTAAATTAAATTAATTATTCAATGAAAAAAAAAAGAGAAAAATTTATATGAGACGATCTCATAAATGAGACACGGCGTACAAACTAGCCAAAATCAACATCAATTTTTTGCAAAGTATTAAAACATAATTGTCCATATTATACTCCGTCTCACCGTAAGACCGTAACTCTAAAAAAGAACTATTGATTATTCTATTATAAAGTGTTGTAAAACTGTTTTCATTAGACAACTCTAAAAATAAATACTCCCCTGTCCTTAGATTACTTGCACACTATTTTTTTCTCGTGTTTTAGCGTGCGAGTTGTTTATTAACATTTAAAATGATAAAGTGATTTTTAAAATGTGGTATAATAAATATATCTCTCCTCTATTAGATGTCTCTTTAAAAATTATTTTATCATTTTAAATATTAATAACAAACTTGCTCGTTAAAACACGAGAAAACAGTAACTGTACAAGTCATCCAATGGATTGGAGATCAACATCCAACGCTTTTATCTAGACGGTACATTTTTCTCCAACCAAATTCCCCACTAGGGGTGGGCATAAAACCGAAAAAACCGAATTCCGAACCGAACCAATGATTTTTGGTCAAATTGGTTCGGTTTTTTCGATTTTTCGATCGGTTCGGTTGAAATTAAAAAAAAATCGGTTTTTCGGTTTCAGTTCGGTTATGGTTTTGAAAAAACCGAATAAACCGAACCGACCGAAATATATATATATATATATATATATAATTAAAAAAAATATTAATACATATTAATAAAAATTTCCTTCTTTTATTTCATTTCATCTTCACAAATCACAAAGACACAAACCCTAGTCACAACTCTCTCAACCCAGCCGCACCCTCAGTCCCGCACGGCGCACGGCCCGCAGCCTCCTCACCCAATCCACGCCAACACCGTCGACCGCTCCAACACCAGCGACCACTCCCACACCGGCGGACGCTCCTACACCGGCGGCTGCCCACTGAAATCCGCGCTGCTCAGGCTCCGTTACCGTCAATCCGTCATCACTCATCAGCTTTGAAGAATTAACAGGTAAGTTAAGTTTGGATAATTAGATTGATGATGTTACATATTCTTTAAAGTTTCTTAAATATTCTTTAAAGTTTCTTACTATAAGACTGATTTTCGAAGCTTTAGATATTGGTATAGAAGTATGACTTGAAGCACAGGGAGACTAATCTTGTTCATTCATGATTTCGCTCAATTTGTTCTGTATTGTGCTTGCGATGATGTAGCAGACTTATGTGAATAGATATGGAAGAGAAATGCAATACATATTTGTGATTATACTGTTTTGTTTTTGGGTAAGATGCGTAAATTTTATGTGGTCTTGTTTGTAAAACATTTTGAAACTTCTCTGTATCTGTGTTCTTGTTTGAAGGACATTGTCAGATTTTTGTGAATTTAGATATTTTTTCTTAAGTATTTAAACTTCACTTGGACTGATCGTGCTTTTACTGGACTACAGTTGAAGAATCTGTAATGTGAATGAAATTTATTTCTATTTGTTTTTAGGTTAATTCGATCCTTTTTAGAAGAAACTTAGAACCCTCTGTTGAAAACTGAAGAACATTGTTTCCTTCTATTAAGTTTGGTCAGATTTACTTCCTGGACATATTTACTTTCTTTTAAGTTTGCTAATCATCTTCATTAAATTTGCTAAATAAATTTGTAGATGTCTACTCAAGAGCAAAGTGAAATGGATGAAGGCAATACCTCTTCGACATTAGCCCCTACCCCCGCCCTTTCCCCTGGCCCCGCCCCTGCCCCCGCCCCGCCTCTGCCCCTGCCCCTGCTGAACCTGCACCATCTGCAGTTCCCCCAAAACCAAAACGGAGATCAGCTAAAAGGTCACCTGTTTGGGATCATTTTGAAACTTTTGTGACGGAGCAGAATGAGAGCAAATCTAGATGGGTGCACTGTAAGAAAGAGTTCCGCTCTGATTCAAAAAGAAATGGTACCACATCTCTTAACGCTCATATTACTGTGTGCAAGAAACTTACCAGTAGTCTAGATTCTGGTCAAACATTGTTGAACTATCAATCTGTAGATAGTAATATGGGGGGAGAAGGCACTCTAGGTACTTGGAAATTTGATAAAGATGCACTTAGATGAAAACTTTGTCGTATGATTATTGTAGATGAGTTGCCCTTTAAGTTCATTGAGAATGAGGGGTTTAGGGATATGATGGCAGAAGCTACTGGGCCTAGGTTTCAATTACCTTCTAGACGGACAATTTCACGTGATTGCTTTCAACTTTACATTGATGAAAAAAAATTGCTAAGGGCACTCTTGAAATCTTCAAACCAAAGGGTCTGTCTTACTACAAACACTTGGCCATCTTTGCAAAGAATCAACTATATGTGCTTGACTGCTCATTACATTGATAAAGACTGGAAATTGAACAAAAAAATTCTAAATTTTTGTACAATTACTAGTCACAAGGGTAAGGATATTGGTTGGGAAATTGAAAAGTGCTTGAAAGAATGGGAAATTGATAGAGTGCTTACTATTACTGTAGATAATGCTTCTTCAAATGATAGTGCACTTTCGTATTTGAAAGATCAAATGGGTGATTGGAAAAGTTCTATTCTTAAGTGTGAATTCATGCATATGAGATTAGTTGCACATATAATCAATTTAGTCGTAACTAATGGATTGAAAGAAATTGAGAGTTCGGTAATGAGAATTAGGGTTGCAGTGCGTTATATGAGACAATCTCCTGCTAGATTGAAGAGATTCAAAGAGTGCATTGAACATGAGAAAATTAATAGTAAGAGTTTGTTGTGTCTTGATGTTGCTACGAGATGGAACTCAACCTATTTAATGCTAGAGTCTTCTCAAAAGTTTGAGAAAGCATTTAATAGGTACAATGTGCAAGATCCGAACTTTGAAATTGAGCTTAGTTTGGATAAGGATAAAGATAATGATAAAGGGATGCCTTCTAAGGATGATTGGAAAAAGGCTAGAAGGTGAGATTTTTCATTGGGCAACTCTCATGCAAACACATTTAAACAAATTAAATAAAACATAAGATAGCACAAAATAAATCAAGCAAAGCAGAAAATTAAACATATTGGGCACAAATTATCCAATTGTCATGGTTTGATTTTTTCTTGGATTGATCTTGAAGAACACCGTCTTGAATTTCTCCAACTCGATCGTCTCGAAAAGACACTCCGTCTCGAAACGCCACGCCAAGTAGCTCGCAGCTGGGATGCACGCCCGCATCCGGCCGGCCACTTGGCCAAGTTAAACCTCGGCGGCAGGCACCTCTTCGGCCCGCTGCGCCAGCCAGCGCCAGGCTTTGGCGGTACGGCGGCAGCGTGTGCGGCAGCCTCGCCTCGCCCGTGGTACTTTTCGGCGATCCGCACGTCTCATGGCGCCCATTCGTAGCCCCCAACGCATCCACCTCCGTTTGCTGGCCCGCTCCGCACGGTCCGCGCGCGTCACATGCGCCCGCCCGCCCGTCTTGCGCCGATCCCAGCAAGGCTTTCGGCCCTCGGCCTGCCCGGCGCCCGTCGCGTGCTACAGCGTCAGTCATCATGGCGATGCCTCCACCACACATTTTATGCGGACGATGCCTCCGCCTTGCTTCGATTTTATCCTTTAATTCTTTCGTCTCTGTTTTTCGTTTTCGATCCGGTTACAATTTATTTACAAAAAATAAATAAACCTAGATCTAGACTAGTCTATTACATTAATCAAATCAAACAAATCCTAATCTACTCGTGGATTTTCTCACGAGGCAAAACGAATCCGAACGAATCGAATTAAAAACCACAATTTATATGCATGCATAAATAAACACATTAAATTACATGACAATTGGATACCTACAAAACAGATCTAGCAATTCTACTATCCAATTTCAAATTTAATGTCAACGAATTAAATTACAATTTAAAAAATTCAGAGCCCGGAACTGTGGCTCTATACCAGTTGTTGGGGAATAAGTTGCACAGATCTATTCGGGGTGAATATTTAAATACAAATTTAATTCTTATAATTATTACAAGCATGAATTAATCCTATATTAATTCAAATAATAATCCAACAACATATCATGCATATAATAATTCACGTAAAACCTACGCATGCGGAATTCTACGAACGTACCTCTTGGGATGGCAACGGTATGGCTGAATAGACTAACCGAAAGGACTTCCCAAGTATTCCCTTAGCCCTCGTTCGACTATCCTGTGGAAGGACTCTTGTGAACGATTTAACAAAAGGAAAATAAATTATGTTGCACCACCTTTGTGGATTTACTATTTTTTCCAGCACATGGAATTGTACTTGAGAATGAAAGAATCATCCCCTATTTATAGAGTGGAAGTGGTCGAATTTTTAGGGCAAAATAATGTGGGAAAATCTTTTCTTGATCTCCAAGAAATCTTGAATATATCTTCTATATTCTTTTTCCCATAATTATAATATTCCACAAAATCTCACCTACTCTATTTTTATGGATAATTTCGAAAATAATGAGGCAAGATTCCAAGATTTGGGTCTTCTTGAATTTATGAGATATTCTTGTATTTCAAGAAATACATATCTTCCATAATATATTTTCAAGAAAATCAAGAAAATCTTTCTTGCCCTTTATCTTTCAAAATTTCGAAAATTCTCCTATGAATAACCAAGTGGGAGATTTCTTGAATTTAATGAGATAATCTTGTATTCCAAGAATACATATCTTCATTCCATAACAAAATTCAAAGAAAACCTTTCTCCCATCTTATCCATAATTTTCGAAAATTTACAAGGAAAAATAGGCAACAATATTTATTTTATTTTAAACACTTTTTTCAGTTATTGGACTATATGTCGGACTACTCAGGGGGCCTTTAGGAGAATTAAGATTGGACCTTCAAATGGATCTTGAATTATCAATATTGAGCCACAATATTATTCAAGCCCATAAATATTAATTAATCCCACTACATAATTAATATTGCACTATCCATCTTAACCCATATTACAGTCAAATTGGCTCCCGGTTATTATTTCCCGTGTTTAAGATTATCTAGCCCATTAATTAATTCAAGCCACTGAAATAGCTTTCCATTAATTAATATCTTTTGTCCTTGGTCAAGGAACGGTTCAACATTATTATCCATACCGGAAACTAATTCCACTTGCAAGATTTGGTATGATAAAGCTTATGAACCTCCCAAGAGGGCAAATCAAACAAGCGTACTTGCACACGATTCTCCGTATTAAATCTTAGCAATCACATGTGACTAATAATATTTCCCAAGATAAAAAGTATTGAATCTCGTTGATTCTCTACCAATGATAAATCAAAGCAATAGTTACCAATCCCACGTGATCCTATTTAAGGAACGAAGGTTAAGAAATAACGAACCACTGAGGTCTAATTCTTCCTTGTTCAGTTCTGAAGAATTTATCCTCCTGTAGGTCCTATTCAGTGCATCAGTCATGCACTAGTGTAATCTCTTGGTCAAGACAAGCCAATCTGAGCCTTACACTTCAACCTTTCACGATGGGTTGTTCATTTTCATCTAGGTCGTGAATGGCGTACTTTTAGTTACAAGGGACTGTTAATTTAATCTTACGTGATCTGGTATCACTAAATTAACTACAATGTAACACGTACGACTTATTGAACAATTATGTAGTAAATATATGTAACATTCGATAATATTTAAAGCATCAGTGATAAACAATTTATTTCAGTAAATAAGTCCGAAATTCAGTTTTGATTATACAAAAGTAAAAAACATACTTTCCAGTATAATCCCAACACGTACTTGGTAAGCCTAGGTTCCGGTTACGTTTTACACTTAAAATTGGGATGTGAACTCACTCTTTCTAACCCGGATAATTGCAAAGGAATGGTCCTCTAATTAACTAAACTATTCCATACCCTTGTGTTCCCATTTGTAACATAGAGTTCATTCTCATAGATTTCTTCATTTTCAACACTAGTTATTAGCTAGTGAATCAATGTGAACTAAGGGGGTTCTAATGATCCTACCCAACTCTCGTTACAATAGGATGTGAATAAACTCAAATCGGGCAAATCAAACCAATACCTATTTGTCTGCCCACATTTACCCAACTCTCATTGTGAAAAACTAGACAATCGAACAAGCTAATAGCTCAACCCACCTAAATTGAACACTAAACAACCCATAATTCAAAGGACCACCATCAATAAAGACAATCAACCATAAACAAGCAATTAATAAATCATCAACACAATTCATAACACCCAAACACAAAGGAACCTTAGCCCATGGTGCTACAAGCAAAACTCATGGCTAATTTGCAAGCAAACAAGAAACCCATAACAAAATTAACAAGAAAATTGCAATAGAAAGTAAGAATCACCTCTTGGATGAAAATGTTGCACAAAAGCATAACAAAACCCACAAATTCTCCTTGAATCCTTGCTTGAAATGTAAATGAAGCTAGAACTAAGCTATTCTATGAGGATCTAAACTATCTATGGAAACAAAAAATGAAAAACGAGCTAAAGTATTACTTGGTAAACTAAAAAGTATCACTTGATTCCTTCCTCTCTCTCTCTTCCCCAGCTTCTATATGAGTGAAAAACGAACTTGGGAGCTTTTATATCTTTTGGAATCAGTTGGCACGTGTCTTTAGGTCAAATTTGAGAAATTCAGATTTTTTGACGTGCACGACTCGTGCAGAAGTGCTCGACCATAAGGGAGGTCGTGCACGGGTAAAAACGTGCCCGCGTTTTCACATTTTGGGTTGCTCGACTCGAGCAGTTGTGCTCGATCAGAATTGGGTCGAGCAGCTCGAATATCGGCCAAACCCACTGGATAGAAATGGCGTGTTCGACCAAAAATCCCGAGCAAGGTGCCGCGACTCGTCTCGCGAAGAGTCGTCTTGACCTTTGCCGGATCGTGCACAACCACTTTTGGTTTTCCACTAGTTCGCCTCTTTTTCTTCATAACTTGAGCTCTCGAACTCCGATTGACTTGGTTCTTTTTACGTTGTGACCCTAATTTTAAGCTCTTTCACATGGTTACATCTTTGAATTGACTCCAAATAATATTGAGCTCGTATTTTGCTTCTAAAATCCACAAATTTCCTATAAAGATAGCAAAACAAAAACCTTTCTCATTTCAAGTGCAATTAGTTCAAATTGAGCAATAAAAGCATGAAATTGGATCAAGAGTGAGCAAGAAAAGCACATAAATCTCAAACAAAATCACCACTAATCAATAACCATCAATAGAGACGATCAACCATAAACAAGCAATTAATCATCAACACAATTAACAACACCTAAACACAAAGAAACCTTAGCCCATGGTGCTACAAGCAAAACCCATGGCTAATTTGCAAGCAAACAAGAAACCCATGGCAAAATAAGCAATAAAAACTAAATAAAAATGAATAGACACCTTACAAATGAAGTTCAAGCACAATTCCATACAAAAGCCATCAATACTCCTTGGTTTCTTGCTCCAAACTGAAATTAAGTCTACATTTATGCTATTCTAGGATAATCTAACCTATCTATGGAAGCAAAATGCAAAAATATAAAAAAGTAATAGTTGCAGACCTCAAAGGTATTACTTACTCACTACCCTCGATTTCCCCTCAGCTGCTGAATGAGTGAAAAACGAACTTGGGAGCTTTTATATCTTTTGGAATCAACTGGCACGTGTCCCTAGGTCAGATTTGAGAAACTCATAACTTTTGACTTGCCCGACTCGAGCAGAAGTGCTCGACCATAAGGGAGGTCGTGCACGGGCGAAATCGTGCTCGAGTTTTCATTTTTTGTGCTGCACAGCTCGTGCAGTGTTGCTCGACCAAAATCCGGTCGTGCAGCCCCAAACTCAGACAAACCTACTGGATCAAATCACCTTGCTCGACCCCAAAATCCCGAGCAGTGGTGCACGACTCGTGCAGCATGTCGTGCAACTACATCGTGCAACTTCGGTCTTGCACGACCACTTTTAATTTTTCACTAGTTCGACTCGTTTTCTTCATAACTTGAGCTCTCGAACTCCGATTGACTTGGTTCTTTTTGCGTTGCGACCCTCATTTCAAGCTCTTTCACATGGTTCCATCTTTGAATTGACTCCAAATAATATTGAGCTTGTATTTTGCTTCCAAAATCCACAATTTTCCTACAAAAATGGCAAAACAAAAACCTTTCTCATTTCAAGTGCAATTAGTCTAAATTGAGCAATAAAAGCATGAAAAGCACATAAATCTCAAGCAAAATCACCACTAATCAACAAACGAGATTACATATATAGCCAATGTACATATGTATATATATTCATTTTGTACCTATTAATAATTAGTTATAATTCTATAAAGTACCTATCAATAAGTCTTCCTATTAGATCCTATATTTCAATTAAATAATTTATCTTGTAATTTATTAGTACATATGTTTATTACATAACATTACAAATAAATTGAAAATCTTAATATATATTACAAATAAATTGAAAATCTTAATAAATTGAACCCAAATCCTATATCATCAACCATTTGGGTCTAGGTCAGGTCGAATCCCAATGGGGGTTGGGTCCGGGTCTTGTTCGAAAGTTGAAATATAGTTAAGAAAAATCCTAAAATTCAATTGCATGAAATCTAAATTGGTGCAAAGGGTGCACACAAGTATTTTCCCTATATAATTACTACGTGAAGGTAAATATTAATTGTTAGAAACTAATCAATTAGTTAGATCCAAATACATCTACGATGATTAACTGAAACATGAAGAATATTAATCATAAAAGCGGAAGCGTACCTGAATCCATGAATTGATTTATGCTTTGAATAGGTTTGGTTTTCCAATCTATCAATTTCACCCCTCTTTCACTTTTTTAGTAGAGAATACAAAATATGAAATGATGTACTGATGTTTGGGGACCATAACCCCAACTTATATAATAAATTTCCTATATTTTCTATTTGGTCCCTCAACAAAACGAGATTGCATATGTAGCCAATGTATATATGTATATATTCATTTTGTACCTATTAATAATTAGTTGTAATTCTGTAATTTACTTATCAGTAAGTCTCTCTATTAAATCTATATTTCGATTACATAATTTATCTTGTCATTTATTAGTACATATATATGTTTATTACATAACATTACAAAATAACTTGAGAATCTCTTATCTTTACTCAAAAACATGAATTCTAAGGGGCAAATTTCTTTCTTAATTAGATGGGGGATTAAATTCAAAATAATCCCTTCTTTTTTTATTAAATCCCAAGTGTTTATTAAATAACAAGAGTTTCGCCTGAATCCTAAATTTAAAATGACACATGATGAGACATATTGGCGAAGCAATATCTTTTTGGATTATTTTCATCTTTTTGTTATATCAGTTATGATATTTAAAATTACAAATGTCTTTTTTTTTTAAAGACATGCTATTCAAACATTAAAACTTATTTATTCTGATTATTTTTCACTCTTTTTTATCCCATTCAGTTTCCTCCCTCACCGTCCTTTTCCATTATCAAAGCCATCTTCATTGAAAGTTTCTACATGTGTTTGTCTCAGTCTCCATTTCCATCTCGACTCATTTCAGATTTAACAAATATATAAATTTTATTATGTATCTTCGAATTACGTACAGTTTTTCAATGGAAATTATTTTTTTGTGTGAGAATTCATATACATCATTAAGATGGGACTATCTTAATTCCTCTTTTTTCTGCAATTTTTCAAAGATCTTCTTCTGTAATTCCTCTTTTACATATTATGGTTTGTCATCTCTAATTAATTTTGTTGATCTCTTTTATTTTACAAAAATAGCTCAAGTATATTTTTTTTCTTTCAATACAAGCGGGATCTAAATTTGAGGACAACGTGAAATTAAAATAGCAAAGTAACTATTGATTAAACAACCAACAGTGATAATTAAATTATTCGAAAATTGAAATTATGAGATTTATTTGACAATTCAACAATCTCGAGCTTATTATAATTTATCCCAAATATATTAAATGGCAGATTTACATATGAGGGATTTTTTTTTAATTTTTATAGAAAATCATTATCGGGGACTTTATTGATTTTACATGCCTTTGACTTGTTTTTTTAGAGCGACATCCATGTGAACCAAGCCTATATGTGAACTTCATCATTGTTATATATAAAAATTACAATCGTTATGCATAAAAAATTTCATTATTTAAAAGTAAAATATTTTTTTTATATAATGAGAATTTTTGTGCATAAGATCATAATTTTTATGCATAACAATGAGAGTTTTTATACATAATAGTGATACTAAAAAAATTAAGTTCACGGTAAACTCAGATTCACATAAGCTTTTATCAAATTTTTACCTTTCTTCGTCAAATATGATAATTCATTATTCTACTACTGATTTCTCCAGTTCTATTCCCCTGTGTCATTTTCTCATGTTCCAAAGACATCCTACTTCCTGGATCTTTAACAAATGGACTATGGAACATCATTCGCGATTTCTCAACCGAAAATTCCTATTCATCTGTGTCATTTTCTCATGTTCCAAAGACATCCTACTTCCTGGATCTTTAACAAAATTCCTTTCATTGAGTTTTTTAAAGACAAAATTCTCCTAAGAATTTGTTATTGGTGGGCCTCGTACACGAGGCAACAGACATTGAAATGATCCCGCTAACCATTAGGCGACATCAATATTGGCTAATAATTTTGCAACGGCGAAGTTATAATCATTAACAGTTTAGTGATTGTTTTATTTTTAATAAATTTATTTATTATCGTTAGTTTCTTTTTTTTTTTTTATCGTCTCTTCTCGTCTTGTGTTGTCAATGGGGTTCTTCAGGTAATATTTTTCAATTTTTTAATTTTCATGATAAATTTTGTAATTTCTAATTCATCAATTTGATAATTTTTATTATATAATAATTTTTAGTTAATTTATGCATCTACATATCATATATGACAAAATTAGATGTGTATATTTAATTATTTATAGATTAAAATTCACACAATCAATTGATGAATGAAAACTAAAGCTAATTCTTGTTATTTAGTTGATTCTAATATATAAAGAAATATTTTTATTAGTACTTTTATTTTCAAATTGTACGTATAATACATTCAACATCGTGTGTGTTTTTATTGTTATGTTCTGTAGATTTTTGTATTTGGTATGCTTAATGTTTACGATTTTATTTGAATAGGGTTATCGACATTCTCCAATATATAAAAAAATCACTTTTTAATATCCTTTAAAATTTTCCTAATGATTTTAAAATTTTAATATAAACTATTATGATTTATTTGTAATATTGTTTCCGTTTTTAATTTAATACCCTTTAAAATTTACCTTTTTTTATATTTTTATACAATAATGTTATGTTTTTACATGTAATACTCTTTTTTTTTTATGTAATACTGCTTCTGTTTTGATTTAATACCCTTCAAAATTTTCATTTTTCTAATTTTTTTAGTGTAATACTATTATATTTTTGTATGTAATACTATTATGTTTTGTATGTAATACTGTTATATTTTGCCTGCTTTCGTTTTGATTTAATACCATTAAAATTTACCTTTTTTCTTATGATTTTAATTTAATACTGTTATTTTTTGTTTGCATGAGACCTGTGTTCAACTCTTGACAAAAATATTATTTTTTATAATTTAGATATTTTTATTATAATTTAATAAAGATGAAAAAATGGGGAAAATTAAAAATAAAGATGTATGTTTGACAAAGATAAAAAGGGAAAAAAAAGTAAAAAAAAAAAAAGAAGTTTGAGGCAACTCTATGTCGGTTGACCAATTCCACTTCCACTAAGCCACAACAAATTTAACAGTTAAATTGAATTGTTTGCAACCATAACTCATTAGAGGCAACGAATAGGCTGACTTGCGAGATGATGCAGTCTATCCCAATGAATTAATACTATATATTTTAAGCTATTTTCACACCTGAAAATTTTCATATAAGACCTTTTTTTTTTTTTTAAATAACATCAACACAATATTTTATAATCATTTAACTATACAATTCTCTTTCCATTTATTTTTAATCATCCCATGATCTTATTGTATTAAGTGGGTTTTATACTAATTTTTTATTATTATTTTTAAAACATAATAAATTGCGGTCTCAATGCACCGGAAATTTAAAAAGGAAAGGAAATTGGGACAACCGTTTCATTCGAAGAATCCACATGGGCTTAACATGAAAGCCCATTTAGAAGACCAGATAAAGGCTTATTCACCATTTGCGTGTTAATAAGAAAGCCCAATTAGTTAATTCAAAATTGGTCAGCCACTCAAACTAATTGAAGAAGAAAATAAACTTGTCGATTATGAGAACTATTGCAATGTGTAAATCCAAATTCTACCTGAGCATGAGCCCCTCAACACTAATTTATAATCGTATGTATCAATCTAATAAAAATATAAGGAGTCATACTTGAATTCAATTTTAATTTGGATTAACTACACAATAGAATTTGAGTAATTTCATTATATATTTTTTTCATTACCATTAACTATGAACCAGAAACCCTGAACCCGAACCCTAAATCATGAATCTGAACCCTGAACCATGAATCATGAACCCTAACCCTGAACCCAAACCCTAACCATGAACCCGAACCCAAACCCTAAACCATGAACCATTTGGGTCGAGGTCAGGTCGGATTCGGGTGGGGTCGGGTCTGGGTCGATTCCGGGTCTGGTTGGGTCCGAGTCTTGTTCGAAAGTTAAAATATAGTAAAAAAAAAATCCCTAAAATCCTATTGCATGAAATCTAAATTGGTGCAAAGGGTGCACACAAGTATTTGCCCAATAGAATTACTACATGGAGGTAAATATTAATAAAACATAGTAATAAATAAAAGGTTTTTTTTAAAACAAATAAGAGAATTTTTTATAAAGTAAATAGGGTGTTTCTTACGTCAGTCAGAGTGTCGTACTGACTATTGATAGTCAGGATCTGAAATCGCGCCACGTGTCATCGCGCTCTGTCGTACTGACTTGTTACCTGTTGTACTAATATATTATTTTAAAACTATGTTTTAAATTATATTTTGTGATTTACTAATTTATTATTTATCCCCTTTTAAAATTAAATTTGAACTCTGTATAACAGATCAAATGGGACCAAATCAACTCATATATATCTTTTTTTAGCAAGCGACCATCCATTCAATCAACTAATTTTTATGGATTATTACTATGAAATCAATTAGATTTTAGAAATCTTTTCTTTTTATATTAATAGACTAATAAGCAAACAAAATTATATCCCTTCTTCCTCTCCATTGTATCTCCTTCACGTCTCGCCACCCCAAATTGATTTCATTGTACTATAATTTCAATGTCTGTTGATTTTTGTGAAAATTAATAGTAGAAATTATAGAAATTAATTAGAGATCAATGAAATGTTGAATCTACAAAAATTACAAGACTCAATATTTGAAAAATTAAGAACCAACAACCACCATTAGAGGTCCTGTAATTCAGGAATATTGATTCCGATTTATGAAATTTAATGCTTTTGTGATTCATTCTTGATAAGAATTTAATCAGATTTAGATATGTTTTAACACAATTAATTTGGATTATGGTTTTGATTCTTTTTCGCCGGATTCGCATTCTGTTTAATCTGTAATTCATTGTTGTTTGGATCAAATGAATTTCTTGTCAAATTTCACGTCGACGCGCTGGAGAATGGGGAAAAAGAAGACGATAATAATTTGCAGGAAAGAATAAACTTTTGAATTAAATCCTAGATAATTAATGATTTTAATAATTTCAAATTAAATAATTTTTTAAATGTAAATTAAGTAAAGATAAACTTGTAAATTTATAATAATAATTTTTAAATTATTAATTTTATTATAATAGTGTGATAGTACGATACTGTACGATGGTTAGTACGATGCAGAACGATGGTTAGTACGACGCTTAGTGCAATAGGTAGCAGATCCTTAATTTTAAGTCTTTAGATTTTAGATCTGATGGTTTAGATTAACTGACTATTGACAGCTAGTACAACACCTTGACTGCGGTAAGAAACACCCAAATAAATATAACAAACCAAACATATCTTCATATTTATTACTCCTTAAATTACATTTAGTATTGGCATTCATTCAAAAATTTATGATCCATATTTCATTCTAGGTTGCAACTTCCACATTGAGTTCCATATTCACTCCAAAATCCAAATACATATACATGCCTATTTTTACAAAATTATATACAATTACATTACCACATTTAGCAATCACTCATTCAATCACCTTTTCTTTCGCCCAATACAAATCACTATTAAAATATAACAAATCCTACTATAAAACTTGTCTGAAACTAAATTCAAACCAGCTAATATCATAACACATTAAAATAATATCATAACATTTATAAATTAGTATCATAATATTTATAAACACATAAATTTATAATATTTATTTATAAATATAATTATATCAGTTATAAGTGTTATAACATTGAACTATACGATGTAATTGTATTAATTTCAATTTTCATACCATGAACTAATTTGACCAAAGACTAACTCATAAAAAAATCATATTAATTTGATATAAAAGAAAACTCATCTTACTAAAATTCCAAAACAAACATATATATACTTTTACTATTCACAAAAAAATGAAAAACAATAGATTTCAAAATCCTGATTCACCCTGCCCACCTAAATTCCAAAACAATATATAATGATATTTTTTTTCAAGACAAACTCTCATGTAAATTAAATTTATTCATAGTGTGAAACTATTTTCTTAATTAACCATATCAATCACTATTTTCACTAAACATCATTCCTTGTATTCATTAAATAATATTAATATTATTCATTAAACAATATTATTTGGTCACTAATAATTATCGCAGTATTACTCGTTTCTATTTAATTAATAATACACTAGTTTTATAAGTTTTAAAGAAGAGTTAGCCTTTTTAAGGACAACCAGTACCCTTGTTTTATGTGTTATATATATTTACGTTTTATTAAGAACAATCCGTCCTCCTTTGGGTGTTTAAATAGAGAAAATTGTGAGAGTAAGTGATCAATTAAATTAGTGATTGCGAATATTGCTTAACAATATAATTAATACTCCCTCCGTCCCAAACTCGATTGCCACATTTCCGTTTTGGCTGTCCCATATTATCACTTTCCTTAAATGAAAATATTCACTTTATCACTTTATCACATGAAATATTAATAAACAACTTTTTTTAACCCCAACTACCCATCATTTTATCACTTTATCACATAAAATACTAATAAACAACTCTTTTTATCCCAACACTTTATTATTTTATCATTTTTTCTTAAAATTCTAGAACACTATGTGGCAATCGAATTTGGGACGGAGGGAGTAGTTGTTTGTAAATTTTATAAGAAACAGATGTTGAAAACTTTTGATAAAGATATAATAGAGTAAAATATTAGTGAGAAGTTTAAATAATGTAGAATAACAGCCCTCCCTCCCTGCTTTTAGGTTATAAATTTCAAGTGATTAATTTAAGAAAAAAAAGTTATATATATCTAAAAAATCCAGAACTGCTTTTACCCGCATTGTATGTTATTATGGCCTCTAATTAAATACTTCTGAAAACAACCCTTTTATTGTTAGTAAAAACCTTATACTACAAGGTTCACAAACTAACATAAATTAGCATCAACTTCTTTTATATAATGTTAAAATTTTATTTGTAAGTGAGTGTGAGAACGTTTAACCTAATGTGTTATCCCATTATTATTTTTTATTTTTTTGGGAACACGCAAAAGGTTTATTAAACAATAGATTAAGAGAGCACAATGAGTGTCTCTTGATCTTGCGAAAAGTTATAACGTGAGTAAGATAGAGGATCAGAGTACGACCATCATACAAAAAAACAATACAACAAAGTGACCGGTTACATATAACAAACAAAGTACCGTTTCTCATATATAACCGAACAATCTTTCCAAATACGCTTAACCCAGAAAAAGGAACAAATACAAACTTTAGAACATACTCTTCACAGTCAAGTTTTGCACCTCAAAACATGATTGAATTCTTGAGCATCCAAATATGCCATACAAAGCCAAATGAGAACCCAGACAAGAAATCAAAGCCCCCAGGCCATTACAAGTACTAAAAAACACATAATTAAAGAAAACCCCTCAAAACAAAAACGACATTTCTTTCTTTCTTTCTTGTGTTGGAAAAGACACTTTAGGGCTCCAAATTAATCATAGCTGCAAATGGGAGATAGGTCAGAGAAACACTCATCGAGACCGTCCGCGGCAGCATCAAAACTAGGGTTGCGGCCAGTGGCCACATTCAAGTCACTGATTAATTCCTGATGAGCAGACCAAGAAATAACCGGCACCATTGTTTCGTCGCCTGCACACAAATCAAATCCAATAAACAAATTAAAACCTACCTCTTATGCACTATTTATGTATAATATATAACGAGAAAGAAGGAGGTTGAAATTGAATAAACTCCGATTTTATTTCACAGAAAAGGAAGAAAATAATTACCCATGGGCGCAGCAGTAACTTGGATCCTGTCCGTTAAAATTTGAGTCATTTTATATAGAAATTCCTGACTATTGACCTCACAATTGAGTTTCTTAGCTTCCTTCTTCATTCGCGTGTTCCAGAAATTCTTGACGTGATTGTCCGATCTCCCAGCAGGCAACATCTTCGCAATATTCGCCCACCTAATTAGAGTAGTTCATCATATATGTATATGTATAAATAAATAAGCTAGCTACTTTAATAAACTTATAAATAAATAGTAGCCGTAGCTAGATACCCATTTTTCTGAAAGCGGAGTTTTAGAATCATGAGAATTTCTTCATTCTTTGAAGTCCTCCAAATTTAATATCGGGACACAAATAGTTAAGCCATCCGAAATCTGCAGCTATTTCCCACCCTCCTATATCTACATGTATATATTCACACCAATTATATCTAATTTGTGAACTAAAAAGATATAATAATATAATTAATTAAGAAAAGAAAAAAGCAATGATTATTAATACCTAATTTGGTGGCCATAGTGTCCCAATCTTTAGGTCCATTTGCCTCAACATAAGCTATGAGCTTCTTGTCCTCCTCCCTTGTCCATAGACCTTTTCCTTTCACCTCATCTTGCTCCATACTTCAAATTATTCATGTATATGATATATATATAGTGGCTATATATATTCATATTTTTTTCTCATGTGGATTAATTGGATATAGCAGCGTTGGATATTATTATTCGTTGAAGGGATGTCACAATCTGAAGCTATGCTGAAGCAGACATCCATGGGTTGGATAGTTGAGCTTTTTCATAATTACTTGTGACTTTTTGTTTAAGGATAGATTTCGGTCTCACTTGTCGATTTTGACTTGACTACGTACAAATTCTTGACATCATTAGCCGTGCGACTAGGCCGTAAATGCCTCGCAATTTTACCCACCTGTCCCCATTAAATTAATCAATAATTAATATCCGACATCATAAACTAAATTATTCACATTAAATTAACTTGACTTAATTAGATCCAAATATAGTTATAAATTAGTTACTATAATTGAAAAAAACTATAGTACCTACTTAAGAAAATACAACAGAGAATGTTTAATAATTGATGGAGTAGATTTTTATAAGATATATATAGTAAAATATATTTAACTATGAATTCGATATATGCTTTTAAAATACACTTGTTTAGGTCTTGGTATTAAAGAGAATTGGGATCACATATCTGAATAAAAAGTCCTTCTAATTAACTCAATGCTAACCCTAACCCTAACCCTATACCCTAAGTTGCATTGCTCAATTTCTTTGTGTGTGTTTTTTTTTTTTTTAATCTTGGAAGGACGCGTTTAAAATACACTTGTTTGTAGTGAGTTTTTTTTTTTTTTGGAAAGGTGTGGTGGGTATTTAATTATTTATTAGATTAAGGGAGTGCAGTTGGTATTTAGTGAGGATCTTAAATTGTATCTTTCACAGCAATTTTTCCATATACTAATAATAGGCCAGAATATTGATTCATCATGAAGAGTCTTGATCACCATCAATAGAACCCAGACAAGAAAATGATGGAATTCTTGAGCATTCAAATATGCCATACAAAGTCAAATGAGAACGCAGAGAAGAAATCAAACATTACAAGTAAGAAACACACAATTAAAGAAAGAAAACCCCTCATTACAAAAACGACATTTCTTTGTTTCTGGTGTTGGAAAAGACACTTTAGGGCTCCAAATTAATTAATCTGGTCCGAGTGATGGTGGGCAATCAGGGCTCCAAAAGTAAGATGGATCACAGTAGTCCTCATCATCAAAACTAGGGTTACCAGCGGCCACATTGAAGTCACTGATTATTTCCTGATGAGCAGACCAAGAAATAACCGGCACCATTGTTTCGTCGCCTGCACACAAATCAAATCCAATAAACAAATTAAAACCTACCTCTTATGCACTATTTATGTATAATATATAACGAGAAAGAAGGAGGTTGAAATTGAATAAACTCCGATTTTATTTCACAGAAAAGGAAGAAAATAATTACCCATGGGCGCAGCAGTAACTTGGATCCTGTCCGTTAAAATTTGAGTCATTTTATATAGAAATTCCTGACTATTGACCTCACAATTGAGTTTCTTAGCTTCCTTCTTCATTCGCGTGTTCCAGAAATTCTTGACGTGATTGTCCGATCTCCCAGCAGGCAAAATCTTCACAATCTCCGACCACCTGCAAGAATATATATAGTAATTAATTACAACACTTGATATTTATATTATCATAATAAAGGTAGATAGGTACCCAATTTTTTGAAAGCGGAGATTTAGAATGATGAGCATTTCTTGAGGAGTGAAGTCCTCCAGTCGAATGTTGGGACGCAAATAGTTACGCCATTTGCTTCTGCAGCTGTTAGCAGTCTTCCCTATATCTGCGTTAATTCCACCAAAAATATTATAATTATAAACTAATTCAGTTAATTCAAAGAACAAAAGAAACAAAATTAAGATTCAAATGAATGTATATATATTACTCAAGACGCGAGAGAAGAGAAAACCATAGGCAAACTTGATCAACTGTACATATCAAGCTACAACCATCAAGATATTTAGGAGCGATGAAAATATGGTTGAAGAAAAAAGACACCAAAAAAAAAAATGGTAATGTAAAAGAACTAATACTATTTTTATTATTTGTAGTTTTTATTAATATATATATCATGGTAAACATTATTTCTTTGACCTGCAACCACTTTTTCAAAAATCTAATCCAACATTGCTGCCTTAAATCTCCATAAATAGCAATTGAGCCCTTCCCTTCTTTTTTGCATCATTCTATAGTCCCTTGAGATTTTCTCATATATAGTGTGGGTTCAAAGTTCTTATTCAAAATTCTATATTTTTAGATATCATGAATATTGATTTTTTTTTATTTCGTCTAAAAATCCAAATTTTCAGAGTTGTAGGTGATAATTAATTTAACTCCAGAATTGGTCTCCATGAATCAGGTTTATGCTATGAACTTGAATTATTTAACTCATTTCACTCATTTTCAACACATTTTTCTAAACTACTAAACTTAACCCGTATTATAACTTGTATATGGTCAAATACTATGAATTAAAAATAAGGTTCATATACAATTTTTTGTCTTAACTCCATAATACTACCACTCAGCTCACATTTCTAGATATCCTTAAAACTATATAGAAATAAAAC
This sequence comes from Stenogyne calaminthoides, assembly GCA_037126765.1. NCBI lineage: Eukaryota > Viridiplantae > Streptophyta > Magnoliopsida > Lamiales > Lamiaceae > Stenogyne > Stenogyne calaminthoides. The sequence goes on from JBBCBC010000022.1 coordinate 34,823,790, forward strand.
GCGTCCTTCCAAGAATTTTTTTTTTAAAAAAAACAAAGAAATTGAGTAATGCAGGTTAGGGTTAGGGTTGAGTTCAGAAGGACTTTTTATTCAGATCTGTGATCCCAATTCTCTTTAGAGTTAGTCTCCCATAAACCAGGTTCATGCCATGAACTTGAATTATTTGACTCATTAAACTCATTTTTAACACATTTTTTTAAATCATTAAACTTGACCCGTATTAATATACGTACCCTGGGTAGGGTCTAATATCATGAATTAAAAACCAAGTTCATAATATGTATCAGGTTCATACAAGTTTTTATCCTCTCTTTAATATCAAGATTTAAACAAGTGTATTTTAAAAGCATATATATCGAATTCATACCTAAATATATATTTAACTTTATATATCTTATAAAAATCTACTCCATCAATTTTAAACATTAATTCTCTGTCGTATTTTCTTAAGTAAAACTCTATAGCTTCCCATGTATGTATAAGAGCACTTCTTATTAGACTCTCATATGAAACAAAAAAATAAGTATAGTTAAATGATAATTGGGTTAATTAATATAGTTTATAAATCCATCTAACACAAAATTTTGACCATATAGTTTATAATTAATATATACACGAGAATGAATGATAAAATGTAATTTAATGAAATAGTACTAAGGAATTTCGAGAGAATTATTGGAGAGGCTTAGGCGTGAGCTTGAAGACTCTAATATTATAAAAAAAAAATATTTTATCTAATAGTTCGAATTTATGAAAAGGTGTGAAATTAATTCTTTTATTTAATTTTCCTAACAATAGGCATGTAAAATTATAGTCCTTAAAAATTTAAACTAAGAAAATAATCCCTCAACCATCCAAAACTACGTTTCACTGTCGTCCTATATCGTTGAGCAGCTGTCGATTCATACCAGCTTTTTCCTCTAGCAGGGTTTGAATTTCTTTGACAGCTTAAAATTTAATTATAAACTAATTCAGTTAATTCAAAGAACAAAAGAAACAAAATTAAGATCAAATGAATGTATATATATTACTCAAGACGCTGGAGACAGTGTCCCATTGAGCAGCTCCATTTCTGAGAACATAGTTTCGGAGCTTGTCCTCTTCTTCTCTTGTCCATAGCGCTTTTCTTTTACGCTCATTCTTTTGCTCCATATTTCTCTCCGATATCCTTTTACTGATCAACGGTTCAACTCAGAATTAATTACAAAAATAGTTGATCAAAGATCGAAATATATGGAGATCTACTAATACAATACAGGCGGTGTGGAAAAAAAAAGGGTTGGAGATGGACAAAAAGCAAATTAGAAGGACCACCCAACGGGGGATGAGTCGATCTGCTTTTGACTTTTGTGCCCTTTTTTTCTTTTCAGATATACAAGTCTCACTCGTCAATATGGACTTCAACTGAGAATGAGAAAATGGTTGATAATCGAAAGGAGTTTTTGATGAAGGATTGATCAGAATGGCGTGCATAAGGTATATATATATATAAATGTATACATAATACATACATGGATTGGAGATGTACTAATACAAAGCGTTGGAAAAAAAAAGGTTGGAGATCGACAGATGAAAAGAAGGGAACCAGGTAAGTCTTTGACTTTGTTATGACTATTAATTTGCTTTTTGTGCTGGCTTAGTTTTAATTCTTTTTTCTTTTAAGATATCCAAGTTTCACTTGTCGATTTGGACTTGAACTGAAATCCTTATCGAGGAGATGTTGAATTGTTGATGGATAATATCCCAAAATGCGGGGCCATGCAGTTGCAGAAAGGCTTGATGATGGAGACATATGAAGGGTACTTTCGGAAATGGTTGAGTTGGTACCGAAGCAGACTCCGTTCTTACGGCCTACTTTAATTATAATTAATACTATTAATTATTAATTCTACGAGCTTTTGGTATGATCACTAAATTCAACTAATTAAGTCGATTACGAGTTTAATGGTGCTCGTTTTTTCAGCTTTAATTATTCTATTTGTCCAATTGCAGCAGGTTTGCTCTTCTCTTTCTTCATCTTTTTCTTCATGTTAATTTCTTTAATAACAAAATAAATACCAATTAACAAGATAGGAGCCGATTACAGCCATATCAAATAATTAAATTCCATAATCCCGCAGCATTACTCAAATTAGTAAAAATATGATCAGTGAGAACATATCTCTCAACAAAATTGGAGTGAGTTCGAACATGAATATTGGAAAAGACCCCTTGCTGGTGCAGTTAAAAAAAAGTACCTAAAGTTGAATTAATTAAGTTACCTTTGTTTAATTACTTCAACTAATATAAATATATATATATATGTATATATACACGATAATTTGTTTAAAGCTCAATGATTAACTAAAGTTTATACTACAAAAGGCAGAGTTGAAATGTTATTTTTTGTCCCTTAATTTCTCACCAATTATAATTTTGTACAAAATTTGTTTTTAAAAAAAAATTTGTCCTTGAAATTTATCCCTTAAATATTTATAAAATTCAATTTTTCGTCATTTGTGCACGTTGAAAGGAACCCAATATGTTGAATTTTGTTAACTTGTTTTAACCGGGTTAAAAAACGGAAAAATGAATATGGTGAGGATGTGTTTTGAAACAGTTAAAATAACTTTCAAAAGCATTTGTTTTCAAAAGTTGTGAGAGAAGTTTTGAAAATAAGTGCTTCTGAAAGCTGTTTTAAGTGTTTCAAAATACACTCTAAATCTAAATGGACAATTTTTTAAATTTAAAAAGTTAGGTGGTTAAAATTAAAATCGGTAAAAGCAATAACCAAAAACTAATAATTAGACAAAAAATCATATAAGACGGGTTACAAATTAGTCTAAATCAACACACACCTCTTTCAAAATATTAAAACGTCATTATTAAATTATACTCCGTCTTACATTGAGTCCGTTTTACGCAAATGTGTCTTCAATAATTATAATACATGCACGAACGGATTGACCTTTCGTGAGAACAATAACGAAGTATAAACAACACTAAAGTGTTAAACAACCAAGAGTTGTTTAAACAACTCAATTTTAAACAACCCCGTTTATTACTATTAAATATAGGTCATCTATATCATTTTGAAAATTTAAAAGCTAAAATTGAAGTGTTATTACTCAAAACCATGTAATTCATACTCCATTTGATCTTACGCGAGAACAATAACAAAGTATAAATAACACTGAAATCTTAAATTATAAAGAGTTGTTTAAACAGTCAAATTTTAAAACCTCATTGTTTATTATTAAATATAAGTTATCTATAGCATTTTGAAGATTTGAAAGCTATCAATGAAGTTTTATCACTTAAAAATATGTAATTTATACTTTGTTTGACCTTTCATGAGAACAATAACGAAGTATACACAACACTAAAGTCTTAAACAACCAAGAGTTGTTTAAAAAACTCAATTTTAAACAACCTCGTTGTTTATTAGTAAAAATAAGTTATCTAGATAATTTTGAAAACTTGAAAGCTAAAAATATGGCTCACGGTGGTTCGAAACCGTGTCCAGGGGGCACCTAGGCGGACACTGAACCACCCGAGCCACAAACCATCTTGAATATAAACACCAAGCATTTCATATATATAACTCATCAAGCCTTGCATTAATAAGGCTAATTTTCGCTCTCAAGGGAACCGAACACGGGACCTCAAAGCGCCTGGGCGGGGATCAAACCGCTCGGGCACTTGCTTTCTTGCGTTTACTTAATATAATTAATTGTATATGTCCAAAAACTCTTTTTTTTAATCCTTTATTTCAATTATCTAATTTAATGATTTATCAACATTTTAATATAATAATTATATTTTTTTTACTTTATAAATTTTAATTAAATTGTATCATATTATATTAAAATTATATATTTTTATTTATTTTTAAATCATTTTTTTTACACTTTTTATTAACTTTTTTATTTTATTTTATTATCTAATAATCTTTAAAATAATAATTATATCAATATATATATTTTACTTTACAAATTATAAATAAATGATTATATTATTTTAAACAAGTACTACTTTTAACTGAATTCAAGTACTATTTTTTATTTAAACAATTAACATCTTTCACTTAAACAAGTAATACCTTTCATCTAAACAAGTAACATCTTTCATTGAAACAAGTAATACTTTTCATTTAAATAAGTACTACATTTTCATTTAAACAAGTAGTAATACTTTTCATTGAACTCAAGTACTACATTTTCATTTAAACAAATAATACTTTTCATTTAAACAAGTAACACCTTTCATTGAAACAAGTACTCATTTTCAACGAAATAAGTAAAACGTTTCATTTAAACAAGTACTACATTTTCATTTAAACAAGTAATACTTTTCATTGAACTCAAGTACTACATTTTCATTTAAACTAGCAATATTTTCATGTAAACAAAGAACACCTTTCATTGAAACAAGTACTCATTTTCAATGAAACAAGTAATACTTTTCATTTAAATAAGTAACATCTTTCATTTAAACAAATAATACTTTTCATTGAACTGAACTTAAAAAAAAATATTTTTCATTGAACTCAAGTAATACCTTTCATTTAAACAAGTAACATCTTTCATTGAAACAAGTACTACTTTTCAATGAAATAAGTACTACTTTTCATTTAAGCAAGTAACACCTTTCATTTAAACATGTAATACTTTTTATTGAACTCAAGTAATACCTTTTCATTTAAATAAGTACTACTTTTCAATAAAACAAGTAACACCTTTCATTGAAACAAATAATACCTTTCATTTAAACAAGTACCACTTTTCAATAAAACAAGTAACTCTTTTTCATTGAAACAAGTAATACTAGTTACGTGGAAACAAGTAATACTAGTCACACAAAAATATAAATTATATGAACAATAACATATACGTACCAAAAATAAAATTTGTTCAAAGCCATCACACAAAATTTGAAATCATATGGTCATTTGATGCATATCATTATATAAGCTCAAATTTGAAATATGATACTCAATTCTTCTAGATTAGTACAAAATAATAATTAACAAAATGACAAGTAAATAATAATATCATGAGTAAAATGAGAAAATTCTTATGAAAGGATGTGCTACTATATCGTTGTTATGCGACATAAAAATCTAAGTTCTGCGTGTATTGTGTTACTTGTGGAAAAATTATATGAAGATATATGAAGGGTGCTCGTTTTCAATAGATATGGTGCTCGTTTAATGGTGCTCGTTTTTTCAGCTTTAATTATTCTATTTGTCCAATTGCAGCAGGTTTGCTCTTCTCTTTCTTCATCTTTTTCTTCATGTTAATTTCTTTAATAACAAAATAAATACCAATTAACAAGATAGGAGCCGATTACAACCATATCAAATAATTAAATTCCATAATCCCGCAGCATTACTCAAATTAGTAAAAATATGATCAGTGAGAACATATCTCTCAACAAAATTGGAGTGAGTTCGAATCCTGTTTAATGAATATTGGAAAAGACCCCTTCCTGGTGCAGTTAAAAAAAAGTACCTAAAGTTGAATTAATTAAGTTACCTTTGTTTAATTACTTCAACTAATATATATATATATATATATGTATATATACACGATAATTTGTTTAAAGCTCAATGATTAACTAAAGTTTATACTACAAAAGGCAGAGTTGAAATGTTATTTTTTGTCCCTTAATTTCTCACCAATTATAATTTTGTACACATTTTTTTTTTTTAAATCTGTCCTTGAAATTTATCCCTTAAATATTTATAAAATTCAATTTTTCGTCATTTGTGCACGTTGAAAGGAACCCAATATGTTGAATTTTGTTAACTTGTTTTAACCGGGTTAAAAAACGGAAAAATGAATATGGTGAGGGTGTGTTTTGAAACAGTTAAAACAACTTCCAGAAGCATTTGTTTTCAAAAGTTGTGAGAGTATTTTCTTGAAAATAAGTGTTTCTGAAAGCTGTTTTAAGTGTTTCAAAACACACCCTAAATCTAAATGGACAATTTTTTAAATTAAAAAAGTTAGGTAGTTAAAATTAAAATCGGTAAGCAATAACCAAAAACTAATAATTAGACAAAAATTCATATAAGATGGGTTACAAATTATTCTAAATCAACACACACCTCTTTCAAAATATTAAAACGTCATTATTTGTTGGGAAATATGTAATTTAGTTTTGATGGAAGTTCCAAAACAGGTTGTAATAGGACCAGTCAGACCTGTTAGCTGACTGATGACTTAGAATCAGAATAAGATGACCAACTGAAATGTATAGATAGTTGATGTAAAAGATAGGTCACATATTGAGGGGGGACTCAATATGTATAGGTCAGGTCGAAGTATCAGATGACCCAGAGAAGGTCAGATGATCAGAAGACTAAGCACAAATCAGAAGACAAGAAGTCAGAAGATCAGGTGAAGACAAAAAGACATCAAAGACTCGGAAGAACACGAAGACCTGGAGATGAACTCAAGACTCGGATAAACTGAAGACTCGAGATGAACTGAAGACTCGGATAAACTCAAGACTCGACATCAAACTGAAGACTCAAGACGATTGAATACACCGAGGCTCGAGAGACACCTGAAGATCAAAAGACCTGAAGACCTACTTTCAGCAGAGTCTGCATATTGAAGCTAAGACAATATGCAACTGAAGACTCCACATGGTAGACTGATAAGTTACTTGATCAAGTCAGCTCACACCTGGTGACAATCAAAAAAGATACACCAGACAAGACGAATCCTCTTCGAAAGGAATATCAATCGCCTAACGGGCAAATCTCGGCGTCTTGGCCTCATGGCTAAGGAGAAAGCGACAAGTGCACAAAAAGAGCCGACAATACGGGATAAGACGCCGCAGACAAAAAACAACGCTAATCATGCCTACGACACGCCGAAAATCGCAAAGACGTCCACAATCATATCCTCATAGCCCTACCTAATATAGCCCGAAATTCAAATTGCTCTCCAACGGCTCTTTGATTTCGAGGTCTATAAAATGGGATCGATCTTCATTTTGAAGAAGAGGTTCAACAAGTGAAAACGCAAGAACAAACACGGAGACATCGCAAAAGAAGCTAAAGCTACAACAAATCTCCACTCAAAAGAACACTACATCTGAAGATTATTCTTAGAGTGTTCATCCCATAGTTCTTAGCAAGAAATCCTATCCACTAGCATTTTGGCTATCTAAAGCATCAGGATAGATTTCCAGTTGGAACCCCCAATCATTCTTTACCCAAACGCAAGTTAGGTCAAGTCTGTAGAGTGAGAACTCATTAAACATCTCGGCTATCCTCTTTGTAGGATATAAGTCCAGCTGGTTACGTTTGTAGAGTGGGAACTCGATAAACATCTCGGCTATCCTGAAAAGGATATAAGTCCCGTAGGTTAAGCTTGAGTGGGAACTCGGTAAACATCTCGGCCATCCTGAAAAGGATATAAGTCCCGCAGGTTAAAGTAGGTTAAGATTCCCCTGTGTTAAGGGAAGAGTGGACGTAGGACGGGTTTCGTCTGAACCACTATAAAAAGTCTTGTGTGCATTTACTTGCTTTCTTACCGCTTTACACAAGTCACACAACTGAGTTTAAACTGCATATATATTCGAAAGTTAAGCTCAGTCTGCACCAAGCAACTGATCTGATCAGATTGACACTTCAGTCAACTGGTTGAAAACTGACTTAAGAATCTGATTGATAAAACTGGTTTTTCACACCGGTAAAAACAAGCTTCCGCACCATTCAGTTAAACTTACAGATATCAAACTGATCTGCCCTCAGGCACTCAGTAAGATTGAACATCAGTCTAAACTGATACACTAGCACTCTGATCGGGTAATCTGCAGTTCACACCTGATCCGCACGAAAAGTTTTGGAAGTCTATTCACCCCTCCCCTCTAGACTTTCACCCTCACAAAACCCGTTCGGGACCTACAAGTGGTATCAGAGCAGTGGTTCTACAGGCCACTAGCTTTGAGTATCATCGATTCTTGAGGAAGAATCTTTGTGGTCATTTGAACAGATCTTGAAAAACCATTTTTAAAACTCATTCGTTTTCAAAATCACTCAGCATGGATAATACCTCTGGTATGTATCATGATTTGCCTAAATTTTCAATTGATGAGTATGCAGATTGGGTTATATATATGTGCAACCATCTAGGATCGATAAGCGGCAGAATGATGGAAGTCATCGAACGAGGACCCATCATCATATACCACGACAACCCAGCAGTCGGAGGAGATCCAGACTTTGCCACGGGAAGTCTTGTGCGAAAAAGCCCAGCCATGATGGATGCAGAGGAAAGAAAGCTGTTTACTCTAGATACAATCGCCAGGCATATAATCATGAAGACAATGGATAAAGTCACCAAAGAGAAGATAAAGTATCTCAAAACCGTAAAAGCAATGTTTGATACTCTTGCTGAGATCTGCGAAGGAAATGATCAGATCAAAGACAGTCGCCTACAAGCTGAACTGGTGAAGTTCGAAAAACTAAAGATGTTGCCCAACGAGACCATCAACAAGCTCGATGGGAGGATCATCATGTCAGTCAATAAGCTACGAGAACTTGGTAGAGAGATATCAGACAAAGATATTAACTATAAGATCTTAAGATCTCTCACCAAGAAATGGGACATGAAAGTCACGGTAATCAAGGATTGCCAAGACATTTCAAAAATGAAGCCGAGTAGCTTGTTCCTAAGCCTTAAAGCTCACGAGTTCGACTTAATCGAAAGAGGACAAGCAGATGAAGACGAGACACCTGCTGAAGCCTCAACGTCTAAATCGATTTATGTTTTAAAGCAACCAAAGAAAAATCGAAGGCCATCAAACTCGTTGAAACATCATAAGTCAAGGTATCAGACGCTTCGCTACCAAGAAACTTGAAAGAACAAATACTCACCTTGGTAAGTATCGAGATTCTACAAGGACTATCAAAGAAACAGAGGCCAACCGGACAGATCACGAAAAGAACCGGATCGATGATCAAGAGATCACGGAGAAGAAAAGAAAAGAGATGATCCGGATGATGAGAGAAGAGATAACAGATCCGACAGAAGAAGTTCTCGACACTATAAAAAGGAAGTCACCCGACAGACCCTACAGACGGAAAGTGACTCACTGGCGGAGGGAAGTTCCGTGAGATCGAGGATCATGCTTCAATCAGGAGAAACCAGTCACTACATCACCGACCGCCTACGACCGACTCCCGAGAGAAAAGAGAAGAGAAACGGAACAAAAGAGAGCAACGCCGTAGATAGGAAAGCCCTCGGTAGCCGACACATCCGAATTGATGATTCATATCCGCCTTCCGAGGACTCTCGGGTACTCATCAGAGAAGACTGGCATTCGATAAGCGATCTTTATTGACTTCCACGAGCATGAAGATCTGATATTCTCTTCGATGACGATGAAGTCCGCCCGATGGCCAAGGAGGACCAATCCGAGGTAACCTCCAAACCTTCGCTTTTTCAAATTCCACACTGCTATTATTAAAGACACCGCCGAGAGATTGACTTGCGGCTCTACTCGAGCAATTGCTTGATGATCTCTCCGAAAGCGGTAGACACTTATACAATAGTGGAGGCTGAAAATGACAAGCTAAGGATCGAAATAATCACCAAAAGAGAACGCTCTCGGTAAAAGCTATTGAATGCAAATCACCGGAACCGCCGAAAAGTAACTGAGGAACTTAATGTTCTGAAGTTTAAATCTTCTGATCAGGAGAAACAGATCAAAGACCAGCTAGCAATCAACAGACAACAAGCTGATGATTTCAAAATCCTTCAAGCTAAATTTGATGAGCTATTCGACTACATGAGAGTCTTAAATCTATCGAGGATAGTCTGCGGAAGAAAATAGAGGTTTTCACGGTCATCTAAAACCGTTCAAGAAATGAACACCCATTTTCGAACGCCGACTAACAAGAAGGGAATTGGGTATGAGAACCCTTCTACATCCTCAAAAGCCCCGATTGATTCACTTCAGAAGGGTGTAATCAAACGAGTCTCTGACAAAGATACGCTAAAAAGCTAAAAATCGTATCTAATAAGGGGAAAAAAGACACTCACGAAAGCAAGTAAAGGCGGTGCCTAATCGAAAAGGGAAAGCAAATGGACCCCCAATCGATAAAAGCATCGGTAGAGGAATCAACGAAGAACCCGGTTCTTGAAAGAGACCCTCAACTTTGATCGGCCAGATTAGGTATCGAAGAGACAACCCATGAGAAGGAAATCTAATCTGAGACCCAATCAAGGTCAGCTGCCTAATAAGTAAGCTTTAGGTAAACTGTAAAGACCACCTATGCCAAAAAGATATGAATCTTTTGATGGTAACAGTCGTACCTACCCTTATAATCAGAGATCTAGGGCTATCTTTTTGAGCCACCTTTGGATTAAAAGAAGACAAAATATAAAGAAAAATCCCAAGTCTTCTAAGTCATCCAAGACTCACACTAATAATCATACTAATCAGAAAGCATATAAAGAGACGTATGATTATGTTGATATGTATGGGAGACAAATCAGACCTTCTAATCTTTCAGATTTTCATAGAAGTGCTCTGTTTGTGTGGATCCCTAAATCCACCACTAACCCCCCAGGACCTAATTCCAAAGGGGTACCTAAAGCCTGATTTAATTGCAGGTTCGCGTGGGACTGGCCAACAAATGAGGTGCACAAGCAACTATCTGGTACATCGATAGTGGATGCTCAAGGCACATGACTGGAAGTAAACATCTCCTTAGATCCTACAAAGAACAAGAAGGCCCACGTGTACTCTTCGGTGATGATAACTTTGGTTTTACCAAGGGATTCGGAACCTTAGAGAATGATGATGTACAAGTAACTTGAGTCTCGTATGTCGAAGGATTGAAGCACAATCTACTATCAGTGTCACAATTCTGCGACAATGGATTCAGCGTTGAGTTCTCGAGCGACAAGTGTACGATAAGGAATCGAGCCACTCAACAAATCTTGCTAACTGGTTCAAGGAAAGACACGATCTACATAGCAGATTGAAACAGTTGCCCAAGGAATACATGCTTAATTGTTCAGAGTTCTAAAAGTTGCAGTTGGCTCTGGCACAAAAGATTGAGTCATCTGAACTTCAAGACTCTTAACAAGATCGCTAGGATGTCTTTGGTTGAGGGACTTCCGAATGAGATATTCTCCAAAGATCAGACATGTGCCGCATGTCAGAAGGGAAAACAAATTAAATCCTCATTCAAGGGAATACGGACCAAAGATCGATGAAGTATTGCAACCTCGCTCCATATGGATCTATTCGGACCGATTACACGGTCGATCTCGACACAAATATACTCTTGTAATCGTGGATGATTATTCCAAGTTTACTTGGGTTGTATTCTTATACAAGAAGAACGAGACAACGACTAAGATACCCGAACTGCTCAAAAAGCTACAAAATGAGAAGGGTGTCAGCATAATAAAGATCAGATCAGATAAAGGTACATAATTCACGAATTCCTTTATTCTTGATTTTTTGCCTTGAGTTTGGTATACAACATGAAACGTCACCGCAAAGAACGCCACAACAAAATGGAGTAGCGAAAAGGAGAAACAGAACTCTCAAGGAAGTTCGCCGCATACTATGTTAGTGAACATGCCACACCAAGCCGTTTAAAGGCGTAAGCGATAAACACAAAGACATGCCATACTCGGAAACGGATGTTCTCGACTAAGACTCACTACAAAACAACTTATGAACTGTGGAAAGACGCGAAAAACCTCGTGTTTCATACTTCCATGTTTTTTGGGTGCAAGTGTTTCATTCACAACAATGGGAAAAGTCGGGTTGAAGACTTTTGAGGCCAAGTCGGATGAGGGCATATTCTTAGGATACTCCTCATCCAAATAAGGCTTTCGAGTTTACAACAAAGCGAACTCTAGTTGTGGAAGAAAACCCCATGTGGGTCTTTGATGAGACATCACCGAACAAAGAGAAAGTACCTCGAGAACAAGCCGTACCAAATCAACCGCTTTACGACAAGCGTAAAATGGATCGGCTAAGCATCAAGGAGAAAAAAATTTGAACACGTAAAAAGTGTACATCCTAACTTGATCTTGTTGATTCAACAGTCAATCGGACCAAAGGTACGCATTAACCGATGTAGAAGTTCATTCTAAATTGAGATAAGATCAACCGAACCATCCGGTTTCGGGGGAACTCTGAAGTTCCTATGAATGACTTGACACATGATGAGTCCAACATCACCGTTGAGACATGTTCTTATCAAGTGGATCATAATTACGCACCACTCCCAATCACTAGTAATGAACTATCGATATGGATGATGTTCTCCAAACAAACGCACATCGTAATGTAAGGACTGGATTACCGGTCATCCAACCGATCGATTATCGGAGACCCATCGATAGAATCAAAACTAGACATCGATTGGTGAAAGTGTCATATCTTTGTTGTTATCATCCATGAAGGAACCAACTATAGTAGAGAAGCTCTACAGACGCCTTAAGTCGGATTCTAGCCATGCAGAGGAGCCGGAAACGTTTGAGAGAAATCAAGTTTGGGAATTGGTGGGCGAGACCAACTCATCAAGACGTAATTGGCACAAAGTGGGTATTCAAGAACAAAGAGATGAGAAAAATGTCATAACCGAGAATAAGACAAGACTTGTTGCTAAGGGGTATTCTGTCGGGAAGGAATTGATTATGATGAGACCTTTGCACCGGCCGCTCGCTTAAAGCCATTAATTTTTTTAAGGCATATCTTCCCACACGAGGGTTCACATGTGTATCGATGGATGTAAAGAGTGCATTCTTAAACGGGGTACTAGCAGAGGAAGTTTATGTCGAACAACCTCCGTGCTTTGAAAAAGGCAACCAAGTGTACCGCTTAAGGAAAGCTCTTTTACGGCTGAAAACAAGCTCCTCGAGCTTGGTATGATACGCTCTCGATTCTTGACGCATGCCGGGTTCACTAAAGGAAAAGTGGGACATAACCTTATTCGAATAGAAGATGGAGAAGATATTCGATGGTTCAGATCTCGTGGACGACATCATCTTCGATCTCTCCCAACAAGAAGCTATGTGAAAAGTTGACAAAGTTGATGCAAGGAAATTCGAGATGTCCATGATGGGTCGGATGAATTACTTTCTCGGGATTACAAGTCAAGCGAGTACGTAAGAATATTCATCTGCGCCAGCAAAAGTACACAAGGAATCTCCATCGCAAAGTTCGGAGTTCAACACCGCAAGAAGCGAAATTCCAATGATGACCAGATTCAAGATGGATCCGCATTTAAGATGGTCGAAAAACGAATCGAAGGAGTATAGAGCTCTAATTGGATCTCTCATCGCACTGGACGCCACCAGACTGGACATTACTTTTGCGATGGTGTATGTGCATTTCAAGCAAATCCAATGCAAAGCCACCTAGAAAGCGACTAAGCGGATTCTCAAGTATCTGAAGGGGATTTGTAAACCTCGGTTTATTTTACCCATCGATGAAAATCTAGAGCTTAGTGGGTATTCATTTGATTCACGAGGTTGCGTAATCGAACGGAAGTCAACCTCGGGTTCATGTCGGGCTTAAAAATAAACCGATCTCTTGGTTTTCGAAGCGGACATCGATTCATACATCTACTATTGAAGCGTAATATATGGGCTGCGAGAAAGTTATTGTTCCCAACCGCTCGCTAAGTCGGCCATTGAGGGATTACAACATCGTAGCTAAGAACGTGCCTATATTACGTGCGATGATAATCTTGTTGCAATCACTCGAAATCTGTTCTACATACAAGATGCAAACATGTGGATGTCGAGACACCATTTTATCGAGATCATGTTGAAAAGAAGAATATCGATGGAAAAAGATCCATGTTTGACAAGTAGAAAAACGATATCTTAACGAGCCACTAGGCCGAGATCGATTCGAGAGAGTTATCAACGAGCTAGGCTTCGGATCTTGGAGAAAATGCACGAAATATGGGTGAAGGATTGATCTCCGTTTCGGTTGGTTAAAAGACTAACCAAGGTTAAGTGGAATCGATTGAGTTAGGAATCTCAACCTGTTCGAACGACGAACGAGAGCCAATCTGAAGTTGGATAGGAGCGGATCGAAAAGTCGAAAAGGTTAGCCGATCTAAAGTTCGGACAAAGGGCGATCGGTTCAAGAGATATCGACAAGGGAACGATCGATTGGAAAGATTACTTTATAAGTCGATTAAAGGCTGCGATCAACAAGCAAATCAAGAGTAAAAGCTACGGATCGCATAAGTCGGAAAAAACAACACAACAATAGAATAACAGTTTTTCATTGATAAAGACCCGAGGTCGATTTACAAGTTACAAGTGATATCACAAGCTACAAATGCTACATCTATCTTCAAGTGGTATTACAAGTACAAGAAGACCAGGAGGTCGATACATAAACCATCGACCCTAAGACAACCCTACTAGGCGGGGAAGGAGAGAGATTTTAAGAACCATGTTCTCGACTCTCTCAGACCCGAAAGAAGCTCTAGAATCACAAAGCCGCCTTAGAATCTTGGAGTAAGAAGCGAGCGCGAGCCTTGAAGGATCTTTTAAGCTAGAGCCCTTGAACCTAAAATCAATGGGCTCTCCGGTGTTAAATGGGACCGCGATTACCCGCGGGTTTGGTCACAAAGACCATATGGCCATGAGTGTCTCATGCAAATATTGAGTTTGATACACTATTTTGTATATCAAACCCATGTTTTTATTTCAAACTAAGTCCGTTGATGCTAATCTGGAAATCATCTCGATAGAGGCGCACAAGGTCATAATCACAGTTAGGAGAAGTGCCTTCTCATTTGCCTTTTTGATGATCGCCTCCATGGTGGTAAAGAAACTTTAGCATTGATCGTTATGTGAAATCTAGATGACGACGAAAGAAGTGTGAAGAAACACACATAGTTGATCTGAGAAGCTGATTTCATTAGAAAAGGGCTAAAGGTTCCCACCGGAAGTTTCACCGGAAATAAGGAACTCATCGGAAAAGCATGAAGGATATGCTAAAGAAGATGAAATGGTTTATGATTGTGTTGTTACGCCTAACACCCCATTTATTTATAGGCGGAAATTAGGGGGTATAAATGCAAATTTTATCGTCTCAGAAGATCTTAAAAGAAATTTGCATCGACAACGCGTTAGGAACACGCGGCTAATGGTTGGATGAGTTAACGGTGTGATTAAATCACAGCGTATCTATGCCATTATTACGGAACGTCAAATCGCGCCGATTTGGGAATCGAGGTGACTTTTTGACTCCCCGAAGAAAAAGTTTTGGCGGGAGTTGACTTCAGTTAATGCGAGATTATAGAAGAAAACTGAAGGATGAAGTTTTTCAGAAAAGAGGATCAGATAAGTGGCAAAGCGTTTCAAGCAAAGAATCTGATCAGATAAGCGAGATATTGTTGGGAAATGCATGAGGCAAACATCAGATAAGTCAACAAAGTACCAGACCAGATCAACGTGGTAACTGATTGATTACAATATCAATCAGTCAGATACGCTCTCTTATTTATCTCGTCCTGAATATCTTTATATGCGTTATTTATTTTAATTGATTTATTTTACACTATTCATGACGCATGCTCTGCAAAGCTTTTAATGCGGACCTGAAAATGTTTTCAAAACGTTTTATTGCGATTTTTCGAGTCCGGAAAACGAGAAGACTGTTTTTCTCAACCGTGCGATCAAAATACTTTTTGGCCGACTAATCTCAGCCATCGATTTCAAAACACGGATACTTGAGTACTTTGGAAAGTTGTGCAAAATGGTTTTCCCTCGTATTCTACAAAAAACCAAAATTTTCTCAGAAAACCGCTTTCCACTACTTCGTCTTCTCAAAATTCTGAAAAGATCATATTCGTTTAAAATTCTCTGAGAATTACCTTCGAAATCATTTGATTCTACACTTCCGATTTCAAAATCTTTCGAATCAATTACTGGTAATTTCCCGTTTTAAATCAATTATTGTGAATAAGATAAAAGAATATCAGTGTAATTGATTGTCATTCATCCTTCACAATTTTCTGAATCTTTTTCCTGTTTAGATATAAAAGACTATAAATTTAATAGAAGAGGGAAAAATCAGTTTTCTTATGGCTTTCTTTTTTTAAAAACTGACAAAGGTTCCAACGCTTTATGTTTAATTTCAGCTGGTTTCTTGCAATTGGACATTTGCTTAAAGTCTCTGTTGGGGTTATAAGGCTTCAAAAAACCATGCAAAAGGATCCTGGTTCTGTTGGCCCATCAACACCTACTGCACGGTTACGTAGGCGTAGAGGCTCGAATGAGGTTACTTATAATTTTTGAAGCAAAACATAAACGATCTTCAGCTTAAAATACTGTATTGAAATTTTGAAATCATGGTTTTGAAAATTCTCTCCTTTCGGCCTTTTCTTTTGATTAACTCTAGGTTCCTCCAGAAGTAGATAAAGCTAATGGCAACCGATTGCTCGTTAATGATAGTAACAAGTACAAGTCGATGATAATCCGTACATATTCAACTGTTTGGATGATTGGAGGATTTGCGTTGATGATATACATGGGACACCTTTATATATGGGCCATGGTAGTAGTTATCCAGATTTTTATGGCCAAAGAGTTGTTCAATTTGCTTAGGAGAGCACATGAAGACAGGCGCCTCCCGGGATTCAGGCTCTTAAATTGGTCTGCAATTTAGTTTCTTGTCAGAAATTTTTACTGTTAAGTTCTTTCCTTTTCTTCTTGTTGTATAACTTGTAATTTCCCGGTATTTATCATTTACTTTATATGCTTCAGGCACTTTTTCTTCACAGCGATGCTATTTGTGTACGGTCGTATTCTGAGTCAGAGACTTGTGAATACGGTGGCTACGGACAAAATGTTGTATAAGCTCGTGAGCAGATTTATCAAGTATCATATGGTTACTTGTTATTTCTTGTACATTGCAGGTTGGTAGAGATGGTTTGGTTCTGTCCGTTTCTTTGTTTTTCAAATGTATATTTCATCTCCTCTAGGTGATTTTGATTTGGGTTTATATTGGATTGAAATCCTGATAAATAGTAATGGCGTGTGTTTGTTTTATGATTTTAAGCAGGGAGAGACATAACTTTATGTAAAAATCAATGTGTTAAGAGGGAACAATGCTGTGTTATTATATTATTTTTGGATGTGATTGTAATGATTGGATATGTGGGGTTATGATTCAAATATATTGAAGTGTAAGGCAAAAGAATCGATTGTATTGGAAAGTGAGATTATAAGTTTATAAGTATTGTAGTGGTGGTTTTATAAAACCGGATTTCAAAATCCTTTAGAACCGAATTCATTGTGCAAATCCTGAAATTGGTTTTCAAAACCCAAAACTAACATTGCCTTGGCGTGTAAATCAAATAATTATATATGTAACTGAGTACTTTCTTGTATTGGTTGTTCAGGCTTCATGTGGTTCATTCTTACACTGAAGAAGAAGATGTACAAGTATCAATTTGTCCAATATGCTTGGACACATATGATTCTGATTGTTGTGTTCACACAGTCGTCATTTACTGTCGCAAACATCTTTGAAGGAATTTTCTGGTAACATATAATTTATACCTATTATTTAATTTTATCTGTCATCATTGTACTTTGATATTGAAATTTTAAACACAGATTGACGTTAATGCAGGTTCCTTCTTCCAGCATCACTCATCATCATCAATGATATTGCTGCTTATATTTTTGGGTTTTTCTTTGGCAAAACTCCTTTAATCAAGCTATCACCAAAGAAAACATGGGAAGGCTTCATTGGAGCATCAGTGGCTACCGTGTTCTCAGCCTTTTTGGTAGCATTTATCGACTTACTATGAAATAAACTGAAATAGTGAAATAAATTGAGTTAGTTAATCTTGTTAAATTTTGGATGAAGGTCTATTTTATCCTTTTTTTATTCACTTGAAATCTTGAAAAATGTGTCAATACTCAATAGTAATTTGTAATATTAAATTATTAATGAATGATGATGAATTCATCTCATTTTTATCCAGCTTGCAAATGTAATGGGTCGCTTTCCATGGTTGACATGCCCCAGAAAGGTAATTTTATTGGCTTTATACAGAGTCTTCTCCGTTTAGGTGTCTAGAATCAAGAACGAAGCTCACTTGAATGATTTCTATTCTCCCATAAGATTAATCATTATCATAATAATTATGTAATTATTTATCCTACTATAATTGCATTAACGTTTAAAAGAGCATTTACCAGAAGTTAGAAAAATGCTTGTAGAAGTATACATCAGATCATTTTCCCAACAAAACTTCCATATGTATTTTCATTCTTTAATCCTTATGCATTTCCTAATCTCATCGTGTGAATATTTTCTTCCTGAAACAATGCCCTTAACATAGTTGAATCTGAAATAAAATATTTCTCGTGACATTTTGTATAAGTAGGATTTATCAACTGGTTGGCTTCAATGCGATCCTGGTCCACTGTTTAAACCAGAAAGTTATGCTGTTCCAGAATGGTTTCAAGAATGGGTAAGTATGTTTTCCCCTCCTTAATCCAAATTATCTGAAGAAATGATCTTCTCTAATTGTTTCGTCGAGGGAACATAAGCTGATTTCATTGCGATTCTTGTCTTTCTTAGTTTTTAGTTTTATTTACAAATATTGGCAATGAATTTGTTCAATCTATCAGAACTATGGGTAAAGTTCTGTATCTCACATTGTTTGGATAAGAGCATTCACGTGATATTAAATTCCCGAATTTTTGGAAGAAGCTTATGGGGCTTAACTTAAACATAATTTAGTACATAAGATAAGACTGGCATCTCAAGAGCTATGTCTTTGCCTAAATAACAATTAGACTGTCCATCCTTGTAGTCAAATTGCTAATGCGAAACTTGTACAATATTGATGGCTACCAATGTCATTCTATTGAATCTCTTTCAGATTGCATTCTATCCATGGATTTTGATAATAGAAGATGGGCACTTATGTAACTGATGTGCGTCAATTTATCATCTTATATATATATTTTTTGCAGCTCCCTTGGAGAGATATTTCGATTTTGCCTGTTCAGTGGCATGCTCTGTGTCTTGGTCTATTTGCATCAATTATAGCGCCTTTCGGAGGCTTTTTCGCCAGCGGCTTCAAACGAGCTTTCAAGATTAAGGATTTCGGCGATAGCATTCCTGGACATGGTGGGATAACAGATAGAATGGATTGCCAGGTAAATTTCAAATACATTGTGTACTCAAAGTGTACTCTTAAATGGTATTAGTTGTTTTCACTGAAAAGTATTAGTTGTGTACAGTTGCACCATACAACTGGTGTACAAGAGTGTCGCTCCTAGACTACAGAGACACATGCTTCTATTTAAAATGCTATTAAATAGTGCGTTTTTGCAATGTGCAGATGGTGATGGCTGTTTTTGCCTACATATATCACCAGTCTTTTGTCGTACCACAGAACTTATCACTCGAGATGATCATAGACCAGGTAAAAGAAATCGCGTAATGGATCCATTTTATTCATTTCTTTGATTGCAACATGCGTGTATTTGTTGAGGTTGTCTGTGTTGTAGATATTGATGAACCTTACATTTGAGGAGCAACGGGCTTTGTACGCGAAACTTGGGCAGATGATTGTGGAGAAACAGTTAGGATAATTTCTGGATCAGAATAAATGTTGTAGATGTTCGTCTTTTTTCCCTTTTTATTCGACAAATTTAGGATAATATTTAGCTGCAGGCATCCTACTTTTTATTTATATTGTGGTGCTTTGAGCTATTAGTATGTGATGGGAATTATGTGACCATGGAATTGATAGCCAAAATTTTGTGTATTTTTAAAAGCAGGAACAACTTGTTTACCATTTTAGAATGTTTAGTTTTGTTATGAAATAAACTGGAGGAACATTAAATTTTAGAGAAATAGTATACTATCATTTGTATATATTGTGTTCTTGCACCCTCACTCTTTTTATAAACTGTCTTTGTATTTTCAATTTTATTTGAATTATACCCTTGTACATCTGTATATTGAACAAAAAAATTATTAAAATTATGCAAGTTAAATCATAAGATTCCAATTTCGACAAAATCAAAAGTACCTATTCTCAATGTACCTAAAAATATTAAGGGCCTGTTTTAGATCTCTTAAAAGTGCTACAGAAACACTTATTTTTAAAGTTGTTAGACACAATTTTTTTAAAAAATAAGTGCTTCTAGAGCAATTGTAGAGTTTGCAAACGGGTACTAATAATAGCTAACAGGTTTATAATATTACTTATAGAATTCAAGAAATAAACATAAGTCAATAATCAGAAACATTCAGGGGATGCTGAACGCTCGTTATCTAACAACTTTTCAGTTGAATTAATTATTGCATTGTGACCGAAAAAAAGGAAAATGAAAAGATAGAAAAATCAGAGCTAACATTATGTCGAACTTGTGTACATTGAGCCATTGTGATTCCTTTTTTTTTTTCCTCCGGAAGATATTAAGTGAGAAAAAACTACCAAAAAAATTGAGAGCTCATTGATGACCTGCAACGGTTTCATTATCCAACGAGCCCCTTCTGGCGAGCATAAGAAATTATCGATACAAATACGGCAGCACAGAGGATCCCAGTGACGATGACCACCTGGAATAAGTAAAGAGATCGACTTAGTTTACTAGGGCGCTCGAGCAATGTATGTGATCGAGCAGAACCGCTCGACCAAGGCCCGTGGTCGGCGGGGTTCGCTTTGTCTTGGCGTAAATTAGGGTTTCGGCCAGGATGGGCCAAATCTAGGATTTTGGCCCAGTTTTCCAGTTCGGGTTTTTTGTATAAATAACCCCCTGACTCCTCCATTGTATCTTGCACTACTTGCACTATCTTATAAGATATAGTAGATCTCTCCTGGCTTGGTAGTGCCCCCAGATGTAGTCAGTTTGACGAACTGGGTAACCAAATTGTTTGTTCCTCTTAATTCCCTAGTTCTATTATTTTCTCCCATAATTGCTTGCTTTAATTCCTAACAACTGGTATCAGAGCAGCAGGCTCAAGGGATCTGGTGGGAGCAATTATGGTGGGTGAAGGGAAATCGCCTGTTGAGAAGCTTGGTGGAACGGATTTTGGATTTGTCGTTCGGTATGCGGTCGGGAACAACCACTGAACGTCTGAGAACGCACAAAGCGCTCGAGCAAGCTGGTTGGTCGAGCAGAACCGCTCGACCAAAGCCCCAGGTCAAGCGGGTTCGGTAAGCAGTTCGCGGAGTATGGGGCGTTGCTTGGAGTAGGTGGTTGGATGCAAGATCAATATGGGCGTTGACACGTGGTTGAGATCGTTGTATCAGGTTGGATGTAAGATCAAGATGGGCGTTGACACATGGCTGAGATCGTTGTATCAGGTTGGATGAGAGATTGGGAAGACGAGTTACAGTTGGAGTCAGTCTCCAGGTGGGAGATTGTTGGGGTTGTTGGAGTCTGAGTTGCGGAATGAGTCCAGGGAGGACAAGACATTCGGAATGAGTCGGGGAGGACAACATGTTGGAATGAGTCGGGGAGGACAAGGCGTTCGACCTAGTTGGTCGTGCACTTCCGCTCGATTAAGTCGATCTCGGTGGGAGATTGTTGGGTTATGGAGGCGTTAGTGAAAGCGGGATCAGGCGCGCGGCGCTCGACGGCCTTCGAGGTCGGCGGATGTGCTCGGTCGGCGCCCTATCCAAATACATGAGGGCGCTCGAGCAATGTATGTGATCGAGCAGAACCGCTCGACCAAGGCCCGTGGTCGAGCAGGTTCCGCAGCTATGCACGTGAATTAGGGTTTCCGCCAGGATGGGCCAAATCTAGGGTTTTGGCCCAGTTTTCCAGTTCGGGTTTTTTGTATAAATAACCTCCTGACTCCTCCATTGTATCTTGCACTACTTGCACTATCTTATAAGATATAGTAGATCTCTCCTGGCTTGGTAGTGCCCCCAGATGTAGTCAGTTTGACGAACTGGGTAACCAAATTGTTTGTTCCTTAATCCGTAGTTCCATTATTTTCTCCCATAATTGCTTGCTTTAATTCCTAACATCTAAGGCTAAAACTAGCAAGAGAAAGTGCTTCTTTGTCAGGATTCGGGTCATATAATTAATCCTAAAAACAAAAGAATAAGCAGAATACCAATACCAATACTAATAGTGAGCAAGCTAATATGGTTGTTTGTCAAAATTATGAAGAAGGTGGTGACGTTATGATGATTACTGAATCTAGTGTGAATTTTGTGCATTCTTTTGGCATGAACAAGCATGAATGACTCATTGATTCTGGTTGCACATATCACAGGACTCCTTTTAAGGAACTATTTACATCTTTTGAATAAAAAATTAATTTGGTTTTGTTTCTATGGCAAATGTAAAGAAGTGTTATGTGCTTGGTACTGCTAGTATCATTTTGAGTTTCAATTCTGGTGTGGTTTATATTTTGAAAATTTTGAGATATGTTCCCGCTCTTTGCAATAATCTTATGTCTTGTGTTGCTCTCGAAGAAGATGGGTTGGAAGGTAAGTGGGGTAAGTGATGTATGAAAATTTTAAAGGTAAACCTTGTGATTTTCTTGGAAAATGAATAATTTGTATGTTTGTTGTGCTAAACCTGAGGTGCTTATTGCTGCTAACTTGTCTAGAGATGACAAAACTGTTTTATGGCATAAAATGTTGGAGCATATGACTAATAAAGGATTAGAAGTTCTGCAAAAAGAAGTGTCTTTTGGTGCTGATAAAATTTCTGATTTTCCTTTTTGTGATGCATGTGTTCTTGGTAGACAACATAAAGTGAAATTTCGTGTTTCTCCTTCCCCTAATACTTCTTAGTAGGGGTGGGTTTGGGTCGGGTATGTCGGGTTCTGGTACCCGAAATTTCATGTAGTTTTTTAAGAAACCTGAACCTGACCCGAAAAGCTGGGTACCCGAAGTGTCGGGTACTCGAAATTGATAATTACATATAAAAGTTTGGGTACCCAAAACTCGAAAAAAATGCTACCCCTACTTCTTAATGCAAAGATGTGCTTGAATATATACATGTTGATGTATGGGGACCTGCTAGTGAGCCCACTCAAAGTGGAAATTTGTACTTCTTGTCTTTTGTTGGAGATTTCTCAAGGAAAGTTTGGGTGTTTTTGATTAAAAATAAATCTGATGAGTTTTCTAAATCCAGTGCTTGGAAAACTCTTATTGAAAACCAAACTAGTAAGAAAGTCAAATTGCTTGGAACTGATAATGGCTTGGAATTTTGTAATGCTCAAATAAATGATTTTGTGCTAAATCCGGTATTCAAAGGCATAATATTGTTTCTTATAACTCTCAACAAAATGGGGTTGTGGAAAGAATGAATCGTACTATAATAGAAAGATTTAGAATCATGCTTGCTACTTGTGGCCTTTCTAAAAAGTTTTGAGGTGAAGCTGTTTGCACCGCTGTTTATTTGATTAATAGATCCCCTTCTGTGCCTGAATGGAAAATGTCTTGGGCATATTTTCTATGGTAAGAAAATTGACTTGTCTAACCTCAAAGTGTTTGGTTGTACTGTTTTTGTTCATCAAAAACTCGATAAGCTTGAAAGTGTGCTAAAAAGTGTGCTTTTCTTGGTTATCCTGATGGTGTTAAAGGTTATAGATTGTGATCTATTGATGAGCATGGTTACAAGGTTATCATAAGTAGAGATGTTACTTTTAATGAGCATGCTTTTCCTTGTTTACCTGCCTCTATGTCTTTACATAATTTTTAGAATACTCCTAATGAGGTGGAGCATGGTTTGCCCAAACTTGAGACTAATAATGATGACAATGAAGATGAGCATGAAAATGAAATTGCTGAATTATCTTGAGAATGTGAATAATGATCTTGAGAATAATATGCCTAATAATCTTGAGAATGTAAAAGATGATAATTTGCAAGGTGGAACCAATAATAGACCTAGAAGGTCTGTTAGGAGGCCCTTAAGATTTGATGACTATTATATGGATACTTATGCATTTTAAGTTTTTGAGTTAAATGTTAATGAGCCTAAAACCTACAGGGAAGCTTTAAAATTTGATAAATCTAGTGAATGGATTGATGCAATGAATGATGAAATGAAGTCTTTGCATGTTAACAATACACTTGGATTCTTGTTCCTAAACCTGCTAATTGCTCTATTGTTGATTGCAAATGGTTGTTTAAAATCAAGAACGAAGTTGATAAAATTAGATATAAAGCTAGGTTAGTGGCTAAGGGATTTACTCAAAAAGAGAGGGTAGATTATAATGAAATATTTGCTCCTGTGGTGAAATTTACATTTGTGCGAATTATGCTTGCTTTGGTTGCCCATTTCAATTGGGAATTGAAACAAATGAATGTTAAGAAAGCTTTTTTGCATGGTGATTTGGATAAAAATATCTATATGAAGTAGCCTGAAGGCTTTATTGATCCTAAATTTTCAAATCATGTTTGCCTGCTTAAAAAATCTCTTTATGGCCTAAAAACAGTCTCCTAGACAATGGAATAAGAGGTTTGATTCTTGCATGATGTCTTTGAATTTCAAAAGAAGTGCTTATGATCATTGTTTATACTTCAAAAATGATGCCAAAATTCCTTTTCTTTTTGCTCATTTACGTGGATGATATGCTTTTAGTAAGTACTAGCATAAAGGTTATTGAGCATGTCCAAAAGAGTTTTTGTGATAACTTTGAAATGAAGGATCTTAGTGATGCAAAGAAAATACTTGACATGAACATTGATAAAGATATGAAATTGCATACTTTGTTGTTAAATCGGGTTTCTTATGTGGAAAAAGTGTAAGGATTAGTGCCCCAATACTGATTCTAAAATTGATCTGTGGAAAACGTGTCTTATTCAAAAGTTGTGGGATCTGTTATGTATTTAATGGTGAGTATTAGACTTGATGTTGCTTATGTCATAAGTTGTTTGAGCCGATATATGTCAAATTCAGGTAAGACTCATTTCAGATATGCTAATAATGTTAATTTAGTTGGCTATGTGGATGCAAATTATGCCAATGATAGAGATAATAGGAAATCAACTACTCGTGTTTTTACCTTGTGTGATTCTTATATTAGTTGGAAATCTCAATTATAACATGTTGTTGCTCAGTCCACCACTGAGTTTGAGTATGTTGCTATCATTGAAGCTGTAAAAGAGGCTATCTGGTTAAAATGACTTATCACTGAAATTGGTTTTCTTTAAAAGAAAATAGTTGTGTATTCTGACAGTCAATCTGCCATTCAATTGAGCAAAAATCCTGTTTTTCGTGATAAAACTAAGCATATTGATGCTAGATTTCATTTCATTCGTGATATCATTGAAAATTGCATAATTGAGCTTGTAAAAATTGCTTATGAAAAGAATCCTTCGAACATGGGAACTAAATGTTTAAACCTTGATAAGTTTAAAACATGCATGAGACTTTTGAATTACGATTCAGTTGATTAATATCATTTGTTTGATGTGTGTTCGGGGATAGGGTCTTTATTTTTCAGCACTTATTACTAACCCTATTATGTGCTTAAAGTGTAAAAAAACCTGCATTTAACATGGGTTTTCTGTTGTACAGTTTTGCTTGGACATGTTCTACTAACATGTGTTGCTTGTGCAAATTTTACGGCTAGTGATAAAAATAAGTCCTGTTCCAAGAAAATGTGGAATGATGATGTCATTTTTTGTGAATGGGCCTAAGAAGTGAAGAAGTGTTGGGCTTGTTGTAATGTAGCCCAATTTAATTAATAAATTGGTGGCTTCCCTAAAACTCTGAAGCCCAATATATATTTTTCCAGCCCACAATAGTCTCATTTTTTCACGCCTCACTTTAATCCTTCTTTTTTTTTTTTTTTACTGTATTTTTCTCTTTATTTGTTATTTTGTTTTTCATCATAGTTTTATGTATTTTGGTATATCTATAAAACTTACGGTTAATATTTAATTTGTTTATTTACCTTTTGTTTTGCAAGATCTTGGATTATAAATTAATGGAGTTACTACTTGTGTTCTTAATTAAAATGATATTACCCCCGAAGGGTGTCATTCATAGTTTTTGTTTTATTTTTTTATTTTATTTAATAGTGTTTATTTATACGTAGTTTTAAATATTTATTAAGTTCGTGTGTCCTCGGTGCTTTTTTTTTTTTTTTTTTATAATTTTCATTTTTTTGTTCATTTTCTTGTTTTTTGTTCTTTGGATTTTGTTCTGTATTCACAATAGCATGTCGACACATGTGCTCTAACTCCAGTGATTCGATACTTCTTGATGATATACTTTATTTCTAACTACGATGATCTCATACACTTACAAGGATGTAGCAATAAAATTTTTCTTACAATAAAAAATCTGACCAAGTTAGAAACGGAAGCAACAACTATTCCATGAGGATTTGGTCCATGATTGTCAAAAGTAATGCAAATTTTATTGTGCATTATTTGTATCAATTTAGAATTGGTACAATAGATTTTTTTTTAAAGTTTTTTTTTCCAGTTTTTTTTTCAATTTTTTTACTCGACTCGGATCCAACCCGACCCGAACTCGGACATGACTGGTTTATTTTTCATTCGATCTGAATGATTCATGGTTTAGGGTTAAGTTTTTTTTTTTTCAGTTTTTTTAACCCGGTCCGGACCCAACCCGATCTGATCCGAATTGAGTATGTGATTTTTTATTATGTTGGGTTTTGGGCCTGTTTTAGCAAACTCGACCTGGATGGGCTTTTCGTAATTGTTATCACCGAAAATTAGTAAATCTCCTGGTTTGGTAGTGCCCCCAGACGTAGTCATTCCTGACGAACTGAGTAACTAAATTTGTGTTATTTAATTTCGTGTTCTTTTAATTTCTCCATAATTGCAGTTTAAATCGTAACACTTTACACTAAAACATTCAATTTTTTCAGTGTAATCAAATTAAATGTTTCAGATAAATAAATTTATACATCCACCTAATGCATACAAGATATTGTCTAATTAGAAACGGGGGTGTGCGTGCATCACAATATCTGAATATGCACTGGACCTTCAAAAATAATTAACGAAAAATATTAGTTAACAAAAAAGTTAGTCTTCGGTTGAAATTATTTACAATATAAAAATTATAACATTACGTTTATCAATTAATATTATAATACTAAATATTCTGAATATTAATTTATAAAAATAACAATACTAATTATTTTATAAATTTAATAATATTAATTTCATATTATAAAAAAAAATTATATGAGAATTTGAGTTAAACTTATAAGTATATCATAAAATGTCCATCTTTTCCAATCAATATTATTTGATGATATCTCAACTCTTACATATACATTTATATAATAAAAAATATATACGATCGAAGGCCCTCGTCGGAGGGTGATATATATATATATATATATATATATATATATATATATATATATATATATATATATATATATATATATATACTTCGATGGGAGTTTGCTCCTGAAGAAGACACGAAAGGGTGAAGGGTCTTTTGGTAGGAAGCTGGGATCGACTGAGGAACCGCGGCACAAATTGTATATTTTAAAAATACAATATAAAATGCACCGTGCATAGGAGACACACTCAATTACAATAAATAGTTTCATTTTAGTTTAAAAAAATTCACCCTAAATATATATAAAAAAAAAATAAAAATATGTTATAAACTTATTTAATTAAATAAACTCATAGAATTCAGTAGATACATATGATTTTAACCATTATACAATTATATCTTTATAATTAATTAATGAATAATTAAATTTAAAATTAATTTTATTAAGCTTGTTTAAGTTTGTATAGAGTCGATTTAAGCTCGAGAAAACTTGTAAAAAACATATTTGATAATTGAACTCGAGCTCGGCTAAAAATTAAACAATTCAAACTCAAACTTTCTAAGTTCGACTCGAGTCGATTCGATTACATATTCTCATGAGTGGATCTTTTGTGCATCAAGTGTAACGTATATATCCCAATCAAGACAGCTAGCTAGCCGAAGAAAGAAACGTGGGATTTGTAAACATATATATACATGCAAGTCACGTATTAGCTAGGAATTTTTGGTTCATATTCAATGAACTATTGTTTTGTTGACGCGATGATATTCATTGAACCACAAGGCAGGAGCGTCGACGGAGAATACGGCGGCGATTAATCTAGCTATTTCAGGTATATATCACGCACGCTAGCTATTCATGATCCGCCTGAAAATTGAAATCACTCATTTGATTATGTGATATTAATTATATATATATATATATATATATGTGTGTGTGTGTGTGTGTTAATTATAGTAAAACAACATATATATAAACATCTTCCAGTAGTACTCTTCCATCTTCCTTTTGCTTTTATAATATATATATATATATATATTTGGCTTCTAATATTGCATGTCCATTTTCTGCTTTGCTACTACAATTAAATTGCTGCGCGCGTCCTAATAAAAGATCAAGTAATTACTATTTTACTAATTTAGTTGTGATTTGCGTCCAAAATTATTCCATAACTTCTTACATTTTTTAAGGGTTAATTGGTCTCTCAAGAACCAAGTTTATGTTATGAACTTGAATTACTTGATCATTTTTCTCATTTTTAACACATTTTTTAAATCAACCCGTATTATACCATGGATATGGTCAAATGTCATGAATTAAAAATAAGCTTCATAGCATGAATCAAGTATATACAAGTTTTTACCTTTTTTTTAAAAGGTCGATCCATAACTTTTGAGTGTATATAGTAAATTATCCCCATAATTATTTGAATTACTCAATTTTAGTCCTAGGTCTCAAGAAATTATCAAAATCGATGTCGTTTATTCCTCGTGCCGGTCACATGACGCAAATTTTTAGGCTTTCTGGCCAAGACTGTATTATTATAATTTACATGGTAAAAATTACATCCAGATGGCTAATCCCTTTTTTTTTTTTTTTTGAATAAATGATGTGTAAAATAATTTTATCTGCATGAACTAAATTTTTGTCACGTAAATAACAAACACAAGCTTGACCGGAAAAGACCAAAAAATTCACATCACATGACCGACACGAGGAAAACACGACACGACCTTTTATAATTTTCGGCGGCCTAGGGCTGAAATCGGGCAATTTAAATAATTATGGGACTAATTTATTATGTTAAAAAATTATAGGATCTTTTTAAAAAAGGTGAAAATTTATGGCACAATTGTATATTTAATCTCAATCCATTCTTTGAATATTCAAAGATATACCCGTGGTACCGTGGTATACTAGATCGAAAAAATTATTAGAAGGTACAAATTTTTGATGCAAATTACTAATAGGTATAAATGACACGTGTTTTACCACACTAGCCTCTCAAGAATAAGAGGGTCGTTGAAGTGTCCGGTTTATTATCAATCCACGGGACTAGGTGGTGGAATATATCTCAATCGCTATGTGTCGGCGCGTGATTAAAGTGTCGAACATGTTTTGATTTTTAAGAAAAAGACAATTTATCAACTAAGCAAGAAAAATAACAACAATAAAAAAGATCTAGGAAGCAAGTAAAACAATTAAACAAAAAATATTTTGTATTTTGAGTGCGAGAGGTATTCGAGTGTTGATCCTCGTGTGATGATCGACTAATGATTACCCAAGTGATCGTCTATACGTCCGCTACTCCCTAAGAACGATCACTTTAAATCCACCATTCCCGTACTTGGTAAGTCCAGGTTCCGATTGCTTTTTACTCCTAAGATCGAGATGTGAACTCACTCTTTCTAACTCGGGTAATTGCAAAGGAAGAGTCCTCTACTTAACTAAACTACTCCCTACCCTTGTGTTCCCACTTGTATAATAAAGGTCATTCTCATATAAATCTAAATTTTCATCCCTAGTTACTAGCTAGTGAATCAATGTGAATTAAGGGGGTTCTAACAATCCTACCCAACTCTCGTTGCAACAGGACGTGAATAAACTTAAATCCGGCAAATCAAACCAATACCTATTCGTCTACCCACATTTATCCAACTCTCTTTGAAATAAACTAGACAACCAAACAAGCTAATAGTCCAACCCACCTAAATTGAACACTAAACAACCCATAATTCAAAGGATAACCATCAATAGAGACAATCAACCATAAACACGCAATTAATCAATCATCAA
This sequence comes from Stenogyne calaminthoides, assembly GCA_037126765.1. NCBI lineage: Eukaryota > Viridiplantae > Streptophyta > Magnoliopsida > Lamiales > Lamiaceae > Stenogyne > Stenogyne calaminthoides. The sequence goes on from JBBCBC010000022.1 coordinate 34,853,859, forward strand.
CACAATTAACAACACCCAAAAACTTGGCACGTGTTTTACCACACTAACCTCTCAAGTATAAGAAGTATGTTGAAGTGCCCGATTTTATATCAATCCACGAGACTAGGTGATGGAATATATCACAATCGTTAAGTGTCGGCGCGTGATTATAGTGTGAAACATGTTGGAAACTTAAGAACAAGCAATTTATCAACTAAGCAAGACAAATAACAAAACTATAAACAATCGAGCAAACAAGTAAAACAAATAGACAAAAATGTTTTGAGAGTGAGAGGTGTTCGGGTGTTGATCCTCGTGTGATGTTCGACTAACAATTGCCTAGGTGGTTGTCTCTACGTCCGCTACTCCCTAAGAACGATCACTCTACATCCACCATCCCCGTACTTGGTAAGCCTAGGTTTCGGTTACATTTTACACCTAAAATTGGGATGTGAACTCACTCTTTCTAACCCGGATAATTGCAAAGGAAGGGTCCTCTAATTAACTAAACTATTCCCTACCCTTGTGTTCCCATTTGTAACATAGAGTTCATTCTCATAGATTTCTTCATTTTCAACACTAGTTATTAGCTAGTGAATCAATGTGAACTAAGATGGTTCTAATGATCCTACCCAACTCTCGTTACAATAGGATGTGAATAAACTCAAATCGGGCAAATCAAACCAATACCTATTCGTCTACCCACATTTACCCAACTCTCATTGTGAAAAACTAGACAATCGAACAAGCTAATAGCTCAACCCACCTAAATTGAACACTAAACAACCCATAATTCAAAGGACCACCATCAATAAAGACAATCAACCATAAACAAGCAATTAATCAATCATCAACACAATTCATAACACCCAAACACAAAGGAACCTTAGCCCATGGTGCTACAAGCAAAACTCATGGCTAATTTGCAAGCAAACAAGAAACCCATAACAAAATTAACAAGAAAATTGCAATAGAAAGTAAGAATCACCTCTTGGATGAAAATGTTGCACAAAAGCATAACAAAACCCACAAATTCTCCTTGAATCCTTGCTTGAAATGTAAATGAAGCTAGAACTAAGCTATTCTATGAGGATCTAAACTATCTATGGAAACAAAAAATGAAAAACGAGCTAAAGTATTACTTGGTAAACTAAAAAGTATCACTTGATTCCTTCCTCTCTCTCTCTTTCCCAGCTTCTATATGAGTGAAAAACGAACTTGGGAGCTTTTATATCTTTTGGAATCAGTTGGCACGTGTCTCTAGGTCAAATTTGAGAAATTCAGATTTTTTTGATTTGCGACTAAACTAAAATAGTGCTTTCGACCATAAGGGAGGTCGTGCCTACGTAAACGTGCCCGCGTTTTCACATTTTGGGCTGCTCGACTCGAGCAGTTGTGCTCGATCAGAATTGGGTCGAGCAGCTCGAATATCGTCCAAACCCACTGGATAGAAATGGCGTGTTCGACCAAAAATCCCGAGCAAGGGTTCACGACTCGTGCAGCAGGTCGTGCAACACTGCACGGGTCATGCACAACCACTTTTGGTTTTCCACTAGTTCGGCTCGTTTTCTTCATAACTTGAGCTCTCGAACTCCGATTGACTTGGTTCTTTTTACGTTGTGACCCTAATTTTAAGCTCTTTCACATGGTTACATCTTTGAATTGACTCCAAATAATATTGAGCTCGTATTTTGCTTCTAAAATCCACAATTTTCCTATAAAGATAGCAAAACAAAAACCTTTCTCATTTCAAGTGCAATTAGTTCAAATTGAGCAATAAAAACATGAAATTGGATCAAGAGTGAGCAAGAAAAGCACATAAATCTCAAACAAAATCACCACTAATCAATAACCATCAATAGAGACAATCAACCATAAACAAGCAATTAATCATCAACACAATTAACAACACCTAAACACAAAGAAACCTTAGTCCATGGTGCTACAAGCAAAACCCATGGCTAATTTGCAAGCAAACAAGAAACCCATGGCAAAATAAGCAATAAAAACTAAATAAAAATGAATAGACACCTTACAAATGAAGTTCAAGCACAATTCCATACAAAAACCATCAATACTCCTTGGTTTCTTGCTCCAAACTGAAATTAAGTCTATATTTATGCTATTCTAGGATAATCTAACCTATCTATGGAAGCAAAATGCAAAAATATAAAAAAGTAATAGTTCTCTAAACCTCAAAGGTATTTTTCCTCACTACCCTCGATTTCCCCTAAATATTAATTGTTAGTGAAAAAGATCAATTGGGAGATTTTATATCTTTCTAATCAATGATTAATCCCTATGTCGAATATTAAACTCATAAAAGCGACTTGCCCGACTTCGGCCAAGTTGATTTATGCTTTGAATAGGTTTGGTTTTCCAATCTATCAATTTCTCGAGTTTTTCATTTTTTTCTTAGAGAAATACAAAATATTGCTTTCGACCAAAATCGATGTTTTCCATAACCCCAACTTATATAAAAAATTTTCTTATTTTTCAAATTGCCATCAACAAAAACAAAATCCCATATGTAGCCAATGTACATATGTATATATTCATTTTGTACCTATTAATAATTAGTTGTCGTTTGCAACCACCTTAATTTTTCACTAGTTAAATCTATATTTTTCTTCATAATTTATCGTGTCATTTATTAGTTCTTTTTTGCGTTTACACCCTCATTTCAAGCTCTTTCACATGGTTCCATCTTTGAATTGACTCCAAATAATATTGAGCTTGTATTTTGCTTCCAAAATCCACAATTTTCCTACAAAAATAGCAAAACAAAAACCGTTCTCATTTCAAGTGCAATTAGTCCAAATTGAGCAATAAAAGCATGAAAAACACATAAATCTCAAGCAAAATCACCACTAATCAACAAACGAGATTACATATATAGCCAATGTACATATGTATATATATTCATTTTGTACCTATTAATAATTAGTTATAATTCTATAAAGTACCTATCAATAAATCTCCCTATTAGATCCTATATTTCAATTACATAATTTATCTTGTAATTTATTAGTACATATGTTTATTACATAACATTACAAATAAATTGAAAATCTTAATATATATTACAAATAAATTGAAAATCTTAATAAATTGAACCCAAATCCTATACCATCAACCATTTGGGCCTAGGTTAGTTTTTAATCCCATTTGGGGTTGGTTCCATTATCTTGTTTTTTGAATATAGTTAAGAAAAATCCTAAAAATTCAATTGCATGAAATCTAAATTGGTGCAAAATTACAAATAAGTATTTTTTTTATATAATTACTACGTGAAGGTAAATATTAATTGTTAGAAACTAATCAATTAGTTAGATCCAAATACATCTCTCACCGTGATTAAAAACATGAAGAATATTAATCATAAAATGTGTTTATCTCGTCTCCATTTCCAATCCATGAATTGATTTATGCTTTGAATAGGTTTGGTTTTCCAATCTATCAATTTCACCCCTTTTTCACTTTTTTTTTTGTAGAGAATACAAAATATGAAATGACGTCTTGATGTTTTTTCCATAACCCCAACTTATATAATAAATTTCCTATATTTTCTATTTGGTCCATCAACAAAACGAGATTGCATATGTAGCCAATGTACATATGTATATATTCATTTTGTACCTATTAATAATTAGTTGTAATTCTGTAATTTACCTATCAGTAAGTCTCTCTATTAAATCTATATTTTGATTACATAATTTATCGTGTCATTTATTAGTACACATATATGTTTATTACATAACATTACAAAATAACTTGAGAATCTCTTATCTTTACTCAAAAACATGAATTCTAAGGGGCAAATTTCTTTCTTAATTAGATGGGGGATTAAATTCAAAATAATCCCTTCTTTTTTTATTAAATTCCAAGTGTTTATTAAATAACAAGAGTTTCGCCTGAATCTTAAATTTAAAATGACACATGATGAGACATATTGGCGAAGCAATATCTTTTTGGATTATTTTCATCTACCATTTTAAGTAATTTAAGTAATTTTGAGAGTAAATCATGAAACTAAATCGAAAAAAATGTAAAGATATGATACCATTTAAATTTAATACCTTTGATAAGTATTCGATTGGTAGAAGAGGTCTCAAGATAATTTATGTTCTCATCTAGTTAATTCCCAATTTTTAAAATGTCACTTGACTCAACACAATCCCCTCTTACTACTAATTTCCAATTTTTAAATGCCTTTTGAATTTGTCCACTTCTCATCATTCCATTATTTTTAGTTTTTTAATCCCCTAATTCAAAATTAAAGATTTCAAAACTTAAGATATAGTTATGATATTTAAAATTACAAATGTCTTTTTTTTTAAAGACATGTTATTCTAACATTAAAACTTATTTATTCTGATTATTTTTCACTCTTTTTTATCCCATTCAGTTTCCTCCCTCACCGTCCTTTTCCATTATCAAAGCCATCTTAATTGTAAGTTTCTACATGTGTTTGTCTCAGTCTCCATTTCCATCTCGACTCATTTCAGATTTAACAAATATATAAATTTTATGTATCTTCGAATTACGTACAGTTTTTCAATGGAAATTATTTTTTTGTGTGAGAATTCACATACATCATTAAGATGTGACTATCTTAATTCCTCTTTTTTCTGCAAATTTTCAAAGACCTTCTTCTGTAATTCCTCTTTTACAAAAATGTCATCTCTAATTAATTTTGTTGATCTCTTTTATTTTACAAAAATAGCTCAAGTATATTTTTTTTCTTTCAATACAAGCGGGATCTAAATTTGAGGACAACGTGAAATTAAAATAGCAAAGTAACTATTGATTAAACAACCAACAGTGATAATTAAATTATTCGAAAATTGGAATTATGAGATTTATTTGACAATTCAGCAATCTCGAGCTTATTATAATTTATCCCAAATATATTAAATGGCAGATTTACATATGAGGAATTTTTTTTTAATTTTTATAGAAAATCATTATCGGGGACGTTATTGATTTTACATTTTATTTTTGAATTGTTTTTTTTTTAGGCACACCCATATAAAAAAAATCACTTTTTAATATCCTTTAAAATTTTCCTAATGATTTTATAATATTAAAATAAACTATTATGATTTATTTGTAAAAATTTAATTATTTAAAAGTTAAAATATTTTTTTTTATATATAATGTTATGTTTACACGTAATACTTTTTTTTTTTTTTTTTTTATAATGAGAATTTTTGATTTAATTTTTTCATTTTTAACAATTTTTTTCAGTTTTTATACTATATATTTGATACTAAAAAATTAAGTTCACGGCATGTAAACTCGATTTTTGGCTAATAATTTTGCAACGGCTTTAAGCTTTTATCAAATTTTTACCTTTTTTTTTTATCTTTTAATTTAATATGATAATTTTTTATTCTACTCTTTGATTTCAACTTCATTTAAAAATATTTTTTTTTATAATTTAGATATTTTTATTATAATTTAATAATCATGAAAAAAAATGGGGATCTTTAAAAATGGACTATGGAACATCATTGACAATTTCTCAACCGAAAAAAAAAAAAAAAAAAAAAAGTTTGAGGCAACTCTATGTTCCAAACCAATTCTACTTCCACTAAGCTTTAACAAAATTCCTTTCATTGAATTTTTTAAAGACAAAATTCTCCTTAGAATTTGTTATTGCTGGGCCTCGTACACGAGGCAAGAGACAGTCTGATCCCAATAACCATTAGGCGACATCAATATTGGCTAATAATTTTGCAACGTGATTGTTTAGTGATTGTTTTATTTTTAATAAATTTATTTATTATCGTTAGTTTCTTTTTTCTTTTCTTTTTTTATCGTCTCTTCTCATCTTGTGTTGTCAATAAGGTTCTTTTAATATTTTTTCTAATTTTTAATTTTCATGATAAATTTTGTAATTTCTAATTCATCAATTTGATAATTTTTATTATATAATAATTTTTAGTTAATTTATGCATCTACATTCCATATATGACAAAATTAGATGTGTATATTTAATTATTTATAAATTAAAATTCACACAATCAATTGATTGGTCAGCCACTCAAACTAATTGAAGAAGAAAATAAACTTGTCGATTATGAGAACTATTGCAATGTGTAAATCCAAATTCTACCTGAGCATGAGCCCCTCAACACTAATTTATAATCGTATGTATCAATCTAATAAAAATATAAGGAGTCATACTTGAATTCAATTTTAATTTGAATTAACTACACATTAGAATTTGAGTAATTTCATTATATTTTTTTTTTCCATTACCATTAATTATGAACCAGGAACCCTGAACCCGAACCCTAAATCATGAATCTGAACCCTGAATCATGAATCATGAACCCTAACCCTGAACCCAAACCCTAAACCATGAACCATTCGGGTCGAGGTCAGGTCGGATTCGGGTGGGGTCGGGTCTGGGTCGAGTCCGGGTCTGGTTGGGTCAGAGTCTTGTTCGAAAGTTAAAATATAGTAAAAAAAAAATCCCTAAAATCCTATTGCATGAAATCTAAATTGGTGCAAAGGGTGCACACAAGTATTTGTCCAATAGAATTACTACATGGAGGTAAATATTAATAAAACATAGTAATAAATAAAAGTTTTTTTTAAAACAAATAAGAGAATTTTTTATAAAGTAAATAGGGTGTTTCTTACGTCAGTCAGAGTGTCGTACTGACTATTGATAGTCAGGATCTGAAATCGCGCCACGTGTCATCGCGCTCTGTCGTACTGACTTGTTACCTGTTGTACTAATATATTATTTTAAAACTATGTTTTAAATTATATTTTGTGATTTACTAATTTATTATTTATCCCCTTTTAAAATTAAATTTGAACTCTGTATAACAGATCAAATGGGACCAAATCAACCCATATATATCTGGCCTAGCAAGCGACCATCCATTCAATCAACTAATTTTTATGGATTATTACTATGAAATCAATTAGATTTTTCAAATCTTTTCTTTTTATATTAATAGACTAATAAGCAAACAAAATTATATCCCTTCTTCCTCTCCATTGTATCTCCTTCACGTCTCGCCACCCCAAATTGATTTCATTGTACTATAATTTCAATATCTGTTGATTTTTGTGAAAATTAATATTAGAAATTAATTAGAGATCAATGAAATGTTGAATCTACAAAAATTACAAGACTCAATATTTAAAAAATTACGAACCAACAACCACCATTAGAGGTCCTGTAATTCAGGAATATTGATTCCGATTTATGAAATTTAATGCTTTTGTGATTCATTCTTGATAAGAATTTAATCGGATTTAGATATGTTTTAACACAATTAATTTGGATTATGGTTTTGATTCTTTTTCGCCGGATTCACATTCTGTTTAATCTGTAATTCATTGTTGTTTGGATCAAATGAATTTCTTGTCAAATTTCACGTCGACGCGCTGGAGAATGGGGAAAAAGAAGACGATAATAATTTGCAGGAAAGAATAAACTTTTGAATTAAATCCTAGATAATTAATGATTTTAATAATTTCAAATTAAATAATTTTTTTAAATGTAAATTAAGTAAAGATAAACTTGTAAATTTATAATAATAATTTTTAAATTATTAATTTTATTATAATAGTGATAGTACGATACTGTACGATGATTAGTACGATGCAGAACGATGGTTAGTACGACGCTTAGTGCAATAGGTAGCAGATCATTAATTTTAAGTCTTTAGATTTTAGATCTGATGGTTTAGATTAACTGACTATTGACAGTCAGTATAACACATTGACTGCGGTAAGAAACATCCAAATAAATATAACAAACCAAAGATATCTTCATATTTATTACTCCTTAAATTACATTTAGTATTGGCATTCATTCAAAAATTTATGATCCATATTTCATTCTAGGTTGCAACTTCCACATTGAGTTCCATATTCACTCCAAAATCCAAATACATATACATGCCTATTTTTACAAAATTATATACAGTTACATTACCACATTTAGCAATCACTCATTCAATATCCTTTTCTTTCGCCCAATACAAATCACTATTAAAATATAAAAAATCCTACTATAAAACTTGTCTGAAACTAAATTCAAATCAGCTAATATCATAACACATTAAAATGATATCATAACATTTATAAATTAGTATCATAATATTTATAAACACATAAATTTATAATATTTATTTATAAATATAATTATATCAGTTATAAGTGTTATAACATTGAACTATACGATGTAATTGTATTAATTTCAATTTTCATACCATGAACTAATTTGATCATAGACTAACTCATAAAAAAATCATATTAATTTAATATAAAAGAAAACTCATCTTACTAAAATTCCAAAACAAACATATATATTTACTATTCAAAAAAAATGAAAAACAATAGATTTCAAAATCCTGATTCACCCTGCTCACCTAAATTCCAAAACAATATATAATGATATTTTTTTTCAAGACAAACTCTCATGTAAATTAAATTTGTTCATAGTGTGAAACTATTTTCTTAATTAACCATATCAATCACTATTTTCACTAAACATCATTCCTTGTATTCATTAAATAATATTAATTGTATTCATTAAACAATATTATTTGGTCACTAATAATTATCGCAGTATTACTCGTTTCTATTTAATTAATAATACACTAGTTTTATAAGTTTTAAAGAAGAGTTAGCCTTTTTAAGGACAACCAGTACCCTTGTTTTATGTGTTATATATATTTACGTTTTATTAAGAACAATCCCTCCTCCTTTGGGTGTTTAAATAGAGAAAATTGTGAGAGTAAGTGATCAATTAAATTAGTGATTGCGAATATTGCTTAACAGTAAAATTAATACTCCCTCCGTCCCAAACTCGATTGCCACATTTCCGTTTTGGGTGTCCCATATTATCACTTTCCTTAAATGAAAATATTCACTTTATCACATGAAATACTAATAAACAACTTTTTTTAACCCCAACTACCCATCATGTTATCACTTTATCACATAAAATATTAATAAACAACTCTTTTTATTCCAACACTTTATTATTTTATCATTTTTTCTTAAAATTCGAGCACACTATGTGGCAATCGAATTTGGGACGGAGGGAGTAGTTGTTTGTAAATTTTATAAGAAATAGATGTTGAAAACTTTTGATAAAGATATAATAGAGTAAAATATTAGTGAGAAGTTTAAATAATGTAGAATAACAGCCCTCCCTCCCTGCTTTTAGGTTATAAATTTCAAGTGATTAATTTAAGAAAAAAAAGTTATATATATCTAAAAAATCCGGAACTGCTTTTACCCGCATTGTATGTTATTATGGCCTCTAATTAAATACTTCTGAAAACATCCCTTTTATTGTTAGTAAAAACCTTATACTACAACGTTCACAAACTAACATAAATTAGCATCAACTTCTTTTATATAATGTTAAAATTTTATTTGTAAGTGAGTGTGAGAACGTTTAACCTAATGTGTTATCCCATTATTATTTTTTATTTTTTTGGGAACACGCAAAAGTTTTATTAAACAATAGATTAAGAGAGCACAATGAGTGTCTCTTGATCTTGCGAAAAGTTACAACGTGAGTAAGATAGAGGATCAGAGTACGACCATCATACAAAAAAACAATACAACAAAGTGACCGGTTACATATAACAAACAAAGTACCGGTTCTCATATATAACCGAACAATCTTTCCAAATACGCTTAACCCAAAAAAAGGAACAAATACAAATTTTAGAACATACTCTTCACAGTCAAGTTTTGCACCTCAAAACATGATTGAATTCTTGAGCATCCAAATATGCCATACAAAGCCAAATGAGAACCCAGACAAGAAATCAAAGCCCCCAGGCCATTACAAGTAAAAAACACATAATTAAAGAAAACCCCTCAAAACAAAAACGACATTTCTTTCTTTCTTTCTTGTGTTGGAAAAGACACTTTAGGGCTCCAAATTAATTAATCTGGTCCGAGTGATGGTGGGCAATCAGGGCTCCAAACGTAAGATGGATCACAGTAGTCCTCATCATCAAAACTAGGGTAATACAATACAGGCGGTGTGTAAAAAAAAAGGGTTGGAGATGGACAAAAGCAAATTACAAGGACCACCCAACGGGGGGTGAGTCCATCTGCTTTTGATTTTTGTGCCCTTTTTTTCTTTTCAGATATACAAGTCTCACTCGTCAATATGGACTTCAACTTAAAATCGGACTTCCATAATTATTCTTATTGCCGGAAACTAATAAGAATATCTCTATTTTAATTGAATTAAGAGTGAATAAAAATTTAATTCGTGAGAGAAGAGAAAACCATAGGCAAACTTGGTCAACTGTACATAACAAGCTACAACCATCAAGATATTTAGGAGCGATGAAAATATGGTTGAAGAAAAAAGACACCCAAAAAAAAAATGGTAATGTAAAAGAACTAATACTATTTTTATTATTTGTAGTTTTTATTAATATATATATCATGGTAAACATTATTTCTTTGACCTGCAACCACTTTTTCAAAAATCTAATCCGACATTGCTGCCTTAAATCTCCATAAATAGCAATTGAGCCCTTCCCTCCTTTTTTGCATCATTCTATAGTCCCTTGAGATTTTCCCATATATAGTGTGGGTTCAAAGTTCTTATTCAAAATTCTATATTTTTAGATATCATGAATATTGATTTTTTTTTTATTTCGCCTAAAAATCCAAATTTTCAGAGTTGTAGGTGATAATTAATTTAACTTCAGAATTGGTCTCTCATGAATCAGGTTTATGCTATGAACTTAAATTATTTAACTCATTTCACTCATTTTCAACACATTTTTCTAAACTACTAAACTTAACCCGTATTATAACTTGTATATGGTCAAATACTATGAATTAAAAATAAGGTTCATATACAAATTTTTGTCTTAACTCCATAATACCACCACTCAGCTCACATTTCTAGATATCCTTAAAACTAAATAGAAATAAAACGCGTCCTTCCAAGAATTTTCTTTTAAAAAAAACAAAGAAATTGAGTAATGCAGGTTAGGGTTAGGGTTGATTTCAGAAGGACTTTTTATTCAGATCTGTGATCCCAATTCTCTTTAGAGTTAGTCTCCCATAAACCAGGGTCATGCCATGAAGTTGAATTATTTGACCCATTAAACTCATTTTTAACACATTTTTTTAAATCATTAAACTTGACCCGTATTAATATACGTACCCTGGGTAGGGTCTAATATCATGAATTAAAAACCAAGTTCATAACATGTATCAGGTTCATACAAGTTTTTATCTTCTCTTTAATATCAAGATTTAAACAAGTGTATTTTAAAAGCATATATATCGAATTCATACCTAAATATATATTTAACTTTATATATCTTATAAAAATCTACTCCATCAATTTTAAACATTAATTCTCTGTCGTATTTTCTTAAGTAAAACTCTATAGCTTCCCATGTATGTATAAGAGCACTTCTTATTAGACTCTCATATGAAACAAAAAAATAATTACAGTTAAATGATAAGTGGGTTAATTAATATAGTTTATAAATCCATCTAACACAAAATTTTGACCATATAGTTTATAATTAATATATACACGAGAATGAATGATAAAATGTAATTTAATGAAATAATACTAAGGAATTTCGAGAGAATTATTGGAGAGGCTTAGGCGTGAGCTTGAAGACTCTAATATTATAAAAAAAAAATTATTTTATCTAATAGTTCGAATTTATGAAGAGGTGTGAAATTAATTCTTTTATTTAATTTTCCTAACAATAGGCATGTAAAATTATAGTCCTTAAAAATTTAAACTAAGAAAATAATCCCTCAACCATCCAAAACTACGTTTCACTGTCGTCCTATATCGTTGAGCAGCTGTCGATTCATACCAGCTTTTTCCTCTAGCAGGGTTTGAATTTCTTTGACAGCTTAAAATTTAATTTTCTGGAATTTTTTATTTATAATTAACTCTCTCTCCTTTTTAAATACTCCATAGTAGTCTTGTTAATTTCATATTGGGTAAATTGCAGAAATGGTCACATGTGAATTTGTCCTCAAGAAAATAGTTCTTTTTTTAATAAAAATGGTCCCATAGAATTTTACAGGCAAAAATAAATGAATTTTTGAGACCAAATTTATTTTTTTGACAATTCTCTTGGGACCAAACTGTTAAAATAAAATTGGACTATTTCTGCAAAAAAAAAAAAAAAGAATCAAAAAAAAATGTGGGATTAAAATTACAAACACAAAATTCATATGAGACCACTCCTACAATTAACCCATTCCCTATTCCATCAATACTTATACTATTATTTTCACATGAATTTGGAGCAGCAGATGATTAGAATAAATATAAAATGAATGAGTAAAGTAAAAGAATATATAGCTCCTATTTATAAGAGCACTTCTTATTAGACTCTCATATATGAAACAAAAAAAATAAGTATTAGTTTATGTCATAAGTGGGTTAAAACACATTTTATTTAAATTCAAGTATTCAACTCACACAACAATTTGCCCATATATAGTTCATAATTAATACTATAAACACACTAATATATGATGACCGGCCACTGAAAGGAGAATGATAATAAACTGTAATTTAATGAAGTAGTACTAAGGGGTTTCGGGAAAATTATTTGGAGGGGCTTACCTTAACAGATGATACACCCTCGAGACACTATTTAAATATATATATATATATATATATATATATATAAATATAGAAAAACCATACAATTCAAATAATATTTCAGCCAAAAACTACAAGAAAAATAAAATATTATATACGAAATTTAATTTCATCATAATTGAGGGATTGCCTACTTTTTTTCCAAATCATTTAAGCAGCTTCATTCCTTAAATTACCTTATAAATAAATTTACATATTAATTATATTATCCACAGACAATTATATATTTCTAGGTAATTTGAGAATGAAGATGACTACAAAATGCCTACATAATTAAAAAATACTGTAGCAAAGTCGTAGCTAATTATAAATATAATTGCCTAAAAAATTATTTGTGTAGGTAAATTTACCTACGAAGATTATAAATGTGTAGGTAGATTGATCGTAAGTAATTTGTTTGCCTAGAAAATTAGTTGTGTAGATATTTAAAAAAAAAATATTATTCTAAAAATTGGTAACCAAATCATATTCAATCCTCACTTTTTAAGGACCAAATTATTTATGTAGGAAAGTTTTCTTGCCATTTGAAATTTTTTGTAGACAATTCTCATTTTCTTGTAGTGATTTAAATATGAAATTATTTTTGTTGAAAATTTTGCAGTATTCAATTATTTATTTTATTGTATTAAAATTGAGTGGGTCTCATGTATACCTAAGTACACCGTGCACTCACAGTGCATTTTAGAAACGTGCGACTTATTATACTGAAAAGTGACACTTATTTACATTCAAGCGTGCAACTATTAATATATATGGGGAAATAGTTGCACGCTTCAGTGTAAATAAATTGCACTTCTTAGTATAATAAGTTGTCCATTTTTAATGCATGACTGTATGGTGGCCATGGTGTCCCAATCTTTAGGTCCATTTGCCTCAACATATTCGGTTGTCCATAGACCTTTTCCTCTCACTGAATCTTTCTTTGGAAGGTTGAAGAAGACGACTAAAGTAAGCTTGGACTGAGCAGACATTCACCAGAATTGACTAATTGAGATCATATTTCATGTACAGCTAGCACAACCATTCATGGTTGCCGCGGGTTGGATATTATTTTATATTTTGTAATTACTTTTATGGGTACTAGTAATTGAACCCGTGCGATGCACGGCTGTAGTTGAACAATTGTTTTAATAGTGACTAATATGATTTTCGAAAAACTCTTTAAGAATAACGTTTTAGCTAATTCATATTTAATACACAATTTTAAATTAAATTCATTCGTTAAGTATTGGAAAATCTTGAAACACGCTGAAATGTAAGTGAAAGCATATAACAACTATGTGTTCATGAAAAAAACGTTATGTTAAAATAATCGAAGTTTAAAATTACTATAGCTTCCGAAAAACCTCTCTAAAAAGGGGAATATTTCATTTTACGTCCTGTAAGTTTGGCTCATTCCAAAACAAATCCTTTATGTTTTGACTTTATCATTTTTGGTCCTAAGTGTACTATTTTCATCCTTTTTTTTTTTACCAATTTTGGTCCTTTTTCGTCAGAAATTTTTAAAGTGGCCGGTAAGCCACACGAAAAAGGACCTAAATTGGTCAAAAAGGATGAAAATCGTACACCCTAGGACCAAAAATGATAAAACAGAAACATAAAGGATGAAAATCGTACACCCTAGGACCTAAATTGGTCAAAAAAGGATAAAAATCGTACACCTAGGACCAAAAATGATAAAGCAGAAACATAAAGAATTTATTTTGGAATGGACCAAACTTACAGGTCGTAAAATGAAATTTGCCCCTCTAAAAATCACATTTTCTTTTGGTTGATTGGTCATGATCACCACACTCCAAAATCTCCAAACTCTTGCGATTTGTGACTCTAGAAACTGCCACGTAGAATTGACCGTGACAGAAAATCGGTTTGTTCATAAATATGCCAACATTTGCAAGTGATTGTCATTGACTCTTGTTTATCGACATAGCATACAATTAGCGAGAATCGTCTTCTCTCGAAACTTTTGTTGTGTTCGATATAGTAACTTTTGGCTTAATCGAACACGTAACTCACCGTGTGATATTTAAATATTCATGCCCAATGGACAAGTATTCACCACTCTTGTCGGGAAAAAAGAATCGAATGAGATAATCTCTTGAATGCCTATAAGCAAATCCGAGGACTCAACTCGAGTCCCAGACCTCGGATATCATGAGGGTCGGGATGTTCGCACCTCTTCGGATATCCAAGAACTCAAGATGTTCAAGACCTCGAGATATCAACATTCGTCAAGATATTCGCACACACTATATCCTCAAATATGTTCTTGCCTCATCAAGACCTCGATATCCCGATCATGTCATTCATAATGTTCGCACCTCGGATATCCCGAGGGTCAAGTATGTTCCAAGACCTCGAAATATCCCGATGGTCAAGATATTCTTGAACCTCGGATATCCCGAGGATCACAATGTCCGCCGAAACAATATATAAAAAATAATTACACAGTTTCAATAAACATTCATAACAAATTTATAACCCAAATTACCAAACATCCCGAGGGCTCGGTATATACGAGGAGGACAATATTCCAAAGATAAAAACACATGGTTAAAAAAAGGCACAACAAAGCATCCAACCGAACAAAAGGTTAATTTGGGCGACCAAAAAAAAAATCCGAGACAAGTAAGTTCCAAGATCAACCAGAAGACGAAGTTAAAAAAAACGCGCGGCATTTACGTGAGTTCTTACATGACCGAAGTCTCCAAACATTCATAACCAAATCATAACCCAAATTATGCTTGCTGGGAGTGCTATAAAAGGAAAATCGAAAATAAAAAAAAAGGAAAAAAAATTTTTGGAGTTCAGAAAAAAAAAATCCCCAAAAAAATCATACCCACGAATGAGAGGTGAGAACAAAACAAAATCGAAAGTGATCATTTATTCCTACTAGAAACCCTAGCACCGGGAGGCAATAATTCTCCAAATTATCTTCATCTCAGTAATGATTCATCTTCATAAGGTGTATCAAATATTATGCGATAAAAAAAATCAGAATACCACATCCCGGCTTTAAATGCCCCATAGGTTTAAAATCAGTCATTTCCCGGCCAACAGGGTCAACAAATTCATCTTATTTACGACTTTATCGCATACCGTAAAATGTTTTTGTTTGCGAGTTGTTACCAAATTAGCCACATAATACTCTCCGTATAAAATACTAAAGACAAACTTGAATTACGATTTTTAAGATATCTAATAGCGGAGTTAGGGAAAATGCCTTTTAATTAACACCAACTCACCCAAATTACTTTTCGGTTATGACCTTGCCTTAAATAAATTACATAATCACCCAGTTTTGTCGACCGATCTAGTCTGTTACATAATCTTTTCGAATGATCTATATTTAAAACGAGCAACATAACCTGAGTCCCAACTTTCAAAATCAATTCATGATTGGGGACGCCTTTAACACTTCAAGCTATTCAAGAACTCCAAAGATATGTAAATTAGCCAATATATCAACATTAAGATTAGACTTGCACAAACTATCGAAACTCAAATATGTTCTTGCCTTCATAAATTTCACGTTTATCATGTATTCATCAATGGAAACGCCGACCTCAAGAGTATATATATATAGTATGGCCCTCATCCTTGAAATATTTGAGGTCATCCTAAATTATTCTTGAAGTCTCGGATAAATATGCTACTCACAATCGTGCCAATAAACAATATATAAAATAATTACACAGTTTCAATAAACATTCATAACAAATTTATAACTCAAATTGCTTACCTCAATATTACCTGCAATATATACAAAACGTGAATATTAATAGCTATGAACATATTAGAAAAAACTCTTCCACAACTAATTCAACACTTAAATTACTTGTCTCAATACTCCGTGCAATATAAAAAAAATCCTGATTACTTACCTCAATATTACATGCGATATAAGAAAATCCCTGCAATTTACTAAATAATTACACAATTGCAATAAACATTCATAACCAAATCATAACTCAAATTACTTACCTTAATATTCTCTGCAATATAAAATACTAAAATCAGATTAAATATGCCACACAAAATTAGATTTAAAAATTCATAAAATTAGAAATGAGTTCATAACTCAAATTACATACCTCAATATTCCCTGCAATATATACAAAGGTGAATATTAATCGCTATGAACAGATTAGAAGAAACCCCTCTACAATTAATTCAACACTTAAATTACTTACCTCAATATTCTAGGGGCAATATAAAAAAACTCCCTTCAATATACAAAATAATTACACAATTGCAATAAACATAATGAATTTATAACTTAAATTATTTACCTCAATATTCTCTACAATGTAAAAATATAAAATCAGATTGAATACAAAATAAAATTTAAAACATCATAGGTTTAAAATCAGAATTTTCGGCAGCAGTGACTAGCGGTAAGGGAGATGATTACTGCTTGTAAAATCAGTTTAGGTTGCTATAGAGAATTAGATTTTTAAGTATATTTAATAGATAGTTTACAAATATAAAGTATTAAAATTAAGATTAAAAAGATATATGGGGGCGTGATCAGTAAGCATATCTTTATAAATTTTAATTAAATAGATTACAAACATATCTTTATAAATTTTAATTAAATAAATTAAAATATAATTTAAATAATTTTTAATGAGAGTACACGATTTTAAAACGAAATAATGTGGTTGAATTTTTTAATGAGAGTAAATATATTTTAAAATTTTAACTCAAATAATGTGGTTGAATTGGGCTTGATTGATTTGTTTGAATTTAAACATGATTTCGCCATATAGGTAGAAATAGGTTTACTAATATATAATATTAAGATTAAGATTAAAATTAAAATTAAGATATGTATATCTTTGGAATAAAGATTTTTTTTATTTTTTAAATGAACCTAAATTAACGTGATGTATATAAATATATATATATATATATATATATATATATATATATATATATATATATATATATCTTTGGAATAAAGATTTTTTTTATTTTTTAAATAAACCTAAATTAACATGATGCATACAAATATGTATATATTTTTGGAATAAAGATTTTTTCTATTTTTTTAAAGCTTTTTTTTTTTCAATTCATTATTATTTGATAATATTTTTTTTCAAAAAAATTAAATCCGACAATTTAGCAATATTTTTTGGCGGGCAAATCCAATGGTTTCTATATTTAGGGTGGTTTATGCTTTTATATATATAGATGACAAAAATGTACTCCTCCAAGTTTATATTTATTAATTTCAGATGCCATATCATGAAAATGATTGAACAAACTCCAAATTCAAGGGTCATCATACACACGTTTAGGGGTGGAAAATTTATTCAGTTGTAAAAAGATTGTGGAAAAATATTTATTCAGTTGTCAAATGATTGTCTTATACTTTCTAACATTTTTATACATAGCAGTAAGAATTTTTGTATGTAATAGTGATAGTTGCATTATCTTATTCTGAGTGCTCGGTTTTGGTCCCAGTGAAAGAAGTGGGAAAGTGAGATGTTTGGATTTTTTATGCCATACTCATATTGGGATTTCATTTGCTTAAGATTCCATTCCTTTCACTTTATTTTACCCTTCTCTATTTCTTCAAGACCAAACACACATAAGTAACATTTCTTTGTTATACCATATTACATTCTTCAGAATCAGCAACTAATTTATAATTCGTAATCATAAAAATAATGGGACTGCAATCAAACTACAACGTAACATTAGGGTACAAACAATAAATGGAATCACTAAATTGTTATTTTTTTAGTAGCAACCAAAGGAAATTGAAGAAAGAAAATTATAAGGTGAGAATAATATTTTGGCTAGACTACTGTGAGCAGAATAAAACCCCAAAGGAGAAATTGTTGTTCTAAGCCTAATTTATTTTCAGGCTAACAAGTAACAATAAATACATTTGATAACAAAAAACAATGCAACTTTTTAAAACTCTGAACTCACAGAATTTTTGCAACTTTTTAAAACTCTGAACTCACAGAATTTTTACAAAAAAGTGATTGTCCAATTTGGGGCCAGCCCATTTGACTATATTGGGCCGACATGGCAACCGGCCAGTTATCCTTCCACTGCTGAGAGAGGATGGTTGTCGCTGCTCTGTGGAGCCAGCCTGGCGCAGTACCCACAGCTTTAGGAGCCACGAGGCCCAAGCTTTCGCCCGGGCAACATAGCTCAACTCCCAGCTTGGAACGGGCGGGCCAGAATCCAGACACCACGGCCCAGCCGAATGGACAGGCCCAACGTCCAATCACATTAAAGCCCCCACTTGGGTCACAAGCTTGCGTTACCAAGCTCGGCGAAAGAGCATCGACTTTTTCCCTGATATAAAGTTGATACGGAGTTTGTATACCTCCGATGTGGGATATCTATATGTTGTAATAACTGACCTCACATTAAATTATCTATGGAAAGGCTTGCCTTACAGATCAAATATGTTCCCGAATTTGAACATCACTGCATTTCAAGATTAAGGGAAGAAACAAAAAAAGTAGAAGCAAATTTGTGTATGAGATTGTTTCATGGATTTTATTGGGCGAGTCAAAACTCCAATCTCAATTATTATTCAATTTAAAAGTTAACGTTTATTGACAAATTGCAATCGAATGATTTCTGAATATCAAGATTTCGTGTTTGTAATTATTAAGTCTGATTCAGTGCCTTGGTGGGCGATGAAGAAATAATGAGTGCATGAATTGGCACTATTGAAGAAACAGATCAGTTAATTGGGAGGAAGCTGCTGCATATTCTTGGGCGGTGCTTTAATTATTCATTTAAAATAATGCTGTTTAGAGAGCAGGGTATGTTTTATATATATGCATTGTTGCGTTTCTAGTTTTGATTCTGCGGTTTTTTATTTTTCAGTAAAAAGGTAATTCTCATTCAAAAATAGGTATAATGAATACCCTGAAAAGAAATACTACAAATTAGAGTGAATCAAAGTAGAGTTCATGACTATAATCTAGCAACAACCACACAATAACATTGATTCTGCGGTTTTTAACACTTGAAGCTGTGTCTTTTTATTTTTTAATAACAACCAAGATTAATTAATGGACACATATCTAAATTGAAAGAAAGTAAATTATATGGCGGTCATAAAATATTTTTGCAAGACTCTTGAGAGCAGAATAAAACCCAAAGTAGACATTGTTGCTCCGAGGCTAATTTATTTTCTGCTTCTAAATTGGAAGGCTAACAAAAACTCATCTGAATACCAAAGCAATGCAACTATTTTAAGACAGTCACTCGCTGAACAGAATTTTTGGCAAAACATATATTATATATGTTGGGCTGAACAAAAAGTGATTGTCCAATTTGGGGCTGATCAATTTGACTATATTGGGTCAGCCTGGCGCAATACCCACCACTTTAGGAGCCACGATGCCCAAGCTTTTGCCCGGACCACGTAACCCAACTCCCAGCTTGGAACAGGCAGGCCAGAATCCAGCCACCAGCCAAATGGGCCGACCCAACGTCCAATCACCTTAAACAATCCTCACTATTTAAGGACTATGTTATTTTTTATTAAAAAATTCTTTAGCTATTTGTAAAATTTTGGAGGCAATTCTTTATTTTCTTCAAGTTTAAGTGCCATAAGAAGTTGAAAAAACAAATTAACCATACATTGCAAATTGAGACTATAACTCTTTACTAATATACTTACTTGTTGCCGCCGTATTTTTTATGGAGTTGTAAAATTGCAATAGATTCTTCATGAGTGATGTCCTTGTGTTCAAGGCCCGGCTTCAATTGGTTAAACCATCTTTGGAAGCAGCTGTTTTCACTCCTCTCTATACACACACACACACACACATGCATGCATATTAATTAATTAATTTCTATATATAGCAATGTGCTCAATAGCAATCAAGAATATTCACTATATATATATAGTAAGTAGTTAAATTGTTCATATATACCTAACAAGATTGCCACCCTTTTCCAATCACCTTCTCCATAAATATTGACATGATTTTCGAGCTCGGCGTCTTCTTCTTTCCTCCAGTACATTATAACTTTTTTGACAGAACAGTACATTATAACTTTAATTGAATTAAGAGTGACTAAAAATTTAATTTGTGAGAGAAGATAAAACCAGAGGAAATATTTATAGCAAATTTGATCAACTGTACGTACAAGTGCAACAAGCTTCAACCATGAAGATATTTAGGAGCGATGAAAATATGGTTGAAGAAAACGGACACCCAAAAAAAATAATTAAAAAATTGATAATGTAAAAGAACTAATACTATTGTTATTACTTGTAGTTTAACGAACCACCATACCCTGTGTCCATGTGTTAAAGATTCAGAAGGGTGAAATACCAATGAAATACGAAAAGTGAAACAGTGAAATCGAACCGAGGGAGGAGGGCCATAGTGGATAATCGGTAATTAAGGTAAAAAATTAATTAATTAATTTAATTTCCTAATAGATACTCTCACATGAGTGAGACAGTATATACTACTCCCTCCGTCCACCAATCTTATGCACAGTTAATTTTTACGCGCATTTTTGCGAGCGAGTTTTGTATTAGTAATTGAAATGATAAAATGACTTTTAAGGAGGGGTATGCGAGTTTTTATCATTTTGTTGATGTACAATATTATCACCCCTAAAGTCAAAGGAACCTAAAACTTGACACAAGAAATAGGAAAAACGAAGCTAATTTTCAACTAGCTATCATATTACCTTTATATAATACTCCAACCAAATATTTGTTCCTTGCTTTTTCATGGGCCACCTGTCTTGGTTTTTTATATTTGACTGCAAATTTGGCCACAATGGATATCCCATCCCATGGGAGCTTTTGTGATATAATTTAATTTGTGTTAAGTTTAATTACCTATTTGTCATTTCGTTTAAATTTCACATCAAATACAAGAAACTAACGATACATACTGAAACAATTTATTAACTAATCTGTATATATTATTATGTGTTGGACATTACTTAATACCTAGATGGCTTTACATTATCTGCAATTCACGAGAAACATTAAGATTTTTCATAATTGTGCATATAAAAATATTTGTTTAGGAAAGACTAATCTTTTAAGAAGGGTTTGCGAATAAACTGAATATATATTTGGTCAAAAAATGGTTGAAGAGAATGTTCCAAAAGAAAGTAACCACTGACTTCTACTGGGTACGACAAATTCTTCAACGTTAGATCACTATACAAGTCTCAGCTTAATTGGTAATTAAGAGTTTGTTTAGTGTAATATTTGCTTGATTTGATTGGATTTTATACAAATTTTATACTCGCTCCGTCCCGAAATATTTTGCACTAGTTTTATGGCACAAAGATATTTAAAAAAAAGTATAATGAACAGAGTGTTGAAAAAAAAAATTTGTAGACTTTTATGTATAAAGTAAATAAAGTAAATTGATTGAGTGTATGAGTGAGTTCCAAAATAATGAGATTTTGTGTAAATATATAAATATTGTGAGTATAAAGTTTAATAAGTAGTTTCATTTTTTTGGGTGTGCAAAGTGTTGCGGAGAGAGTTTTAAATTAATGAATTACACTTAAAAGGAGAAAGGTGGCGTTTTGCTCATATTTTAAGAAAACTGAGAATTTTTAGAGCAAAATACGTCTAGATAATAAAATATATGAACTCAAAATTATAATGGTTTATTGATAATTTTTAAATGTTTCACATGTCATTCTATTATATTGTTAAATATAAAGTGGAACATCGAATATGAAATAGATACTCTCATTCCAAGAAGCACGGCCCATTGCTGCAGCCTGTATTCTACCAATACTTTGAAGGCCCGTCTAAGCAGTTTTCAAGGCCCAATTCTTCCATGAAGTTATCTTTCACTGTTTTAGGACTTGATTGTAGTTATCTTTACTCTTTGGTTCACTTGTATAAAAATGAAATGTATATTACGTGATGCCATCCATTACATTGGGCAAGTCTAATGTTAAAAAAGAACTCTGTTTTATAAAATTATAGCATATTACAAATAATTCATGAGTTAAAATAACTAATATGAGATATTTTGATTGCTATTGTGCCAAAAAAATATTAATAAATCTACAGTAAAACTTTTGGTTCATATATATTTTCATCAGATACATCAGCATATAAAAATGATACCTAAAAACACGTTATTCACTGCACACAAATATTAGCATTCAGTGTAATAATTTTCCAAAAGATCTAGTTGTGGAAAAAAAAATTGATCCTATAATTTTATCACTTTTTATTTTTTATCCTAGAAAAACCAATAGAACCAAAAATTTAAAAATAAAATCAAAATTTAAAAATCAGCAAGATCAAAGTCAAAGGCAAAAAAAAAAACTATTTTCCCTAGATATCACTCATCAATTATCATTCTCACATTTGATGACCCAATAAGGTGCTTGTTCATCAAAACATATTCAATTAACCTTTTACTTTTCTCAACAAATTTATAAATAATTATTTCCTAATTAAAGAGTAATGGTTG
Source organism: Stenogyne calaminthoides (assembly GCA_037126765.1). Classification (NCBI taxonomy): domain Eukaryota; kingdom Viridiplantae; phylum Streptophyta; class Magnoliopsida; order Lamiales; family Lamiaceae; genus Stenogyne; species Stenogyne calaminthoides. Next base: position 34,876,962 of record JBBCBC010000022.1, read on the forward strand.
ATGGTTGAAGCCAGTATAAGAATCTAGTTGAAAGTTTGTTGACAAAATAAAATATTATTTTCAAGCAGAGTGATAATATACCACAACGCTTTTGTATCTTTGTGCAAGTATTTGAGCGTTGAACACCACTAATAAGTAATAATGATTTATACTCCTATATTATTTTAAAAAAATTACTCACACAGATCATTCCCACAATAAATAGTTACTTTGTTTTTTTTAACTATAACACTTTGTTCAACCATTTATCAACGCTTGCTTTGTGACCAAATACACAATCACATGTAAAGACTGGGATTTTAAGAGAAACCAAGATTAAAAATTGGGGATTAAATTTGAGATCTAATGGTTGGAGAAGACTGCAATGGTTGAGAGTGGCTTTATTAGATAAAGGTCATCCAATAAGGATTTGAAGTGCTAAAGAAAGGAGAGAGAGTGAGTGTGTCGGAAATGGTTGAAGAAAAAAGTGTAGAAAAATTTATTTTTGCTGGGGGTAGAGATACTTATTGCAATTAAACTATCTCCGCAACAACATTGTTTCCTTCTATTAAGTTTGGTCAGATTTACTTTCTGGACAAATTTACTTTCTTTTAAGTTTGTTAATCATCCTCATTAAATTTGCTAAATAAATTTGTAGATGCCTACTCAAGATCAAAGTGAAATGGATAAAGGCAATACCACTTCGACATTGGCCCCTACCCCCGCCCCTTCCCCTGGCCCCTCCCCCGCCTCTGCCCCTGCCCCTGCTGAACCTGCTCCATCTGCAGTTCCCCCAAAACCAAAACGGAGATCAGCTAAGAGGTCACCTGTTTGGGATCATTTTGAAACTTTTGTGACGGAGCAGAATGAGAGCAAATCTAGATGTGTGCACTGTAAGAAAGAGTTCCACTCTGATTAAAAAAGAAATGGTACCACATCTCTTAACACTCATATTACTGTGTGCAAGAAACTTACCAGTAGTCTAGATTCTGGTCAAACATTATTGAACTATCAATTTGTAGATAGTAATATGGGGGGAGAAGACACTCTAGGTACTTGGAAATTTGATAAAGATGCACTTAGAAGAAAACTTTGTCGTATGATTATTGTAGATGAGTTGCCCTTTAAGTTCATTGAGATGAGGGGTTTAGGGATATGATGACAGAAGCTACTGGGCCTAGGTTTCAATTACCATCTAGACAGACAATTTCACGTGATTGCTTTCAACTTTACATTGATGAAATTTTTTTGCTAAGGGCACTCTTGAAATCTTCAAACCAAAGGGTCTGTCTTACTATAGACACTTGGTCATCTTTGCAAAGAATCAACTATATGTGCTTGACTGCTCATTACATTGATAAAGATTGGAAATTGAACAAAAAAATTCTAAATTTTTGTACAATTACTTAGGAGGGTAAGGAAATTGGTTGGGAAATTGAAAAGTGCTTGAAAGAATGGGAAATTGATAGAGTGCTTACTATTACTGTAGATAATGCTTCTTCAAATGATAGTGCACTTTTGTATTTGAAAGATCAAATGGGTGATTGGAAAAGTTCTATTCTTAAGTGTGAATTCATGCATATGAGATGTGTTGAACATATAATCAATTTAGTCGTAACTGATGGATTGAAAGAAATTGGGAGTTCGGTAATGAGAATTAGGGCTGCAGTGCGTTATGTGAGACAATCTCCTGCTTGATTGAAGAGATTCGAAGAGTGCATTGAACATGAGTTAAGTTTGATAAGTATTGGGGAGATCCACAAAAAATGAATAAATTGATGTTTATTGTTGTTATGCTTGATCCTCGATACAAGTTAGCTTGGTTTAAGTTTGCTGCTTCTAATATGTACGGGAGTAAGTTGGGTCTAGCATTGACAAATGAGGTGAAAGAAATTTTTTTTGCTATGTATAATGAGTACAAGAAAGAGTTAGACCCAGAAGATCCGAATGAAGGAAGTGGTACAACTGAAGTATCAAGTGAGATGGATGTTGATGATCCAACAATGATGGCGAAAATACTTCTGCAAAATCAATATAAACAGTTCTACTCTGATTGTGTGATGGGGAACAACAGTAAATCTGAGGTGGAAAAGTATTTTAATGATGGAATTGAAGAAGTTGGAAGTAAATTTGACATTCTAGCATGGTGGAAAGTGAACAGTCCTAGATTTCCTGTTCTTTCGCAAGTTGCTGGTGATATTTTTGCTGTCCCCATCTCAACTGTAGCTTCAGAATCAGCTTTTAGTACAGGAGGACGAGTGCTTGATGCTTTTAGGAGTTCATCGACTCCTAAAGTAGTGCAATCTCTTATTTGCGGTCAAGATTGGCTTCGCAGATCTTCCATTCCAGTTTGCGTTGAAGAAAATTTAGCGGACATTGAGAAAATTTCAAAAGGTAATGTGTTTGTAATTTATATTTTTTTCTAGTTTCAATTCATATATTATATCTTTTAAATTTTGATCATCGTGTTCATTTTTAGGTTTGCAAGAAAGAGCGTTTGAGCCTTCAACCAATGAATAAAGGCACATGTCTTAACTTGTGTAAGAATAATAGATTCTGATTTTTTTGTAAAATATGTATTACAATTCTTGTTTTAAAAAAAATGTATTACAATTCTTGATTCTTCTGTTACAGGGATTTGTGGTGATGAAAGGAGTTTACAAAGTAGCTTTGTGATGAGTTCATTGAGTTGGAGACTTGAAGCTGCACTTGCATGGATTTAAAAAAAATTCTATATTTCCCTTGGATTTTTTACAAGTTATGCAAGAACTTGTAATGATATTTTAATTTAAGACTTGTGTGCTTTTTTTATTATGAACAAATTGTTATGACTTGTGAGTGACTTGATTGTGAAATTGTGGTTGTGATTTTTGTGAACTTGTAAACTGTGGTGATTTATTGACTTAGTTGCATTTGATAGTGGAAACTACTAGTTGTATTTATATTTGATCATTGACTTAGAAATATTGAAAATTTGGTTGAGAAATCATTAAATTGTGAATTAAGGTAATTTCGGTTAAAAACCGAATAAACCGAACAAACCAAATTTCTTATTCGGTTCGGTTATTTCGGTTACTCACAAATTTAGTTCTGTTTTTGATTTAAACTTGCATAATTCAGTTTATTCGGTTCGGTAAAAAAACAGTCCCAAACCGACTGACCGAACGCCCACCCCTTCCCCACCCATTTGCTTTACCCACATATAAATACACACAATCCCTTGTATGTATTCATTCCCCACATCGATCAAGCTCCATTAATGGAACCTTCAAGCAAAACGAAATGTTCCAACTCTCACCCATCTTTTTCTCTACCAATACTCCGATACAGCAGTCAATTTCAACAATATCAGTATCTCTCCCCCACCCTCAATTTCAAACGGAAAAGACCTAAACGCCGCCGTTCACAAAAGCATTTCAATAACGCTCGCAATCCTCACAATGTTTCTCCAGATTAAGTACCTGGAGCCTGGCCACCCAAACACCATGGCCGTCGCACTCTGGGCGACTCTCGTCTATTTTCTGGCCTGCAGCTACCAGATCTGTTCTCCGGCGGACGGGCGGAGCTCCGGATCTCGACACTGCGCCGTTTGGTCCGGAAACGTCGTCGTTGCGTCGCTTTTTGCGCCTGATTTTATTAGGCCTATACTGTACGGCGCCGCCGTGGTGTTATCTGGAAGAGAGACGCTCAGCCTTCTTTGGCCGGAAACGGTGAAGGACAAAAGTGGGATTTCACGCTCGAAATCTGCGCCGATCAGATGCTAACTGAAGCAGGTCACAATTTTTTTGTGCAATGTGTGAAATCTCGGAATTGACCCTTAGTTTTTGAGTTAATTCCGTATGTGTACTGCAATGCGTAGTTGCATAAAATTCACAAAGTGCGATGAACGATATGCTCTGTTTGGCTTGTATAAATTGCTATGCTGATATGCTCAATTCGTTTTTAATATGCTGAATTCACAAATTGCATTACAACAGTCTTGAATTTTTTTTTTCTTTTCTTGCGTTGATGGACTAATTACTCATTAACAAAATATTTATATGTGAAATACTCACCAATAAGTAAAAAATAATTAATTCGTTAGACATAAAATTCAAAATCAATCTATTTCATAATACGAGAATTGTCAAAGATATTCACATAATGTATCCAACTGAAGCAAAAAAAAAAAAAAATTATTCAAACTATTACTCCTTTCATCCTAGAACACTTTGCAACACTTCTTTATCGATACATCAAAAACTTTGCATACCCAAAAAAGACAACTCTTTACTAAATTCATTCTTACAATATTCACATATTTATAAAAAATGTAATTGATTTGAGACTCATTTATACACTTAATGAAATTACTTTATTTATTTCATATATAAAATATTATAATTACCTTCAAATACTCCACTTATTATACATTTTCTTATTCTTTGTGCCATAAAGCGCCGTTGGGATGGAGGTAGTATTATATAAGACTTTCTAAGAAATTCACTTTTTGAAAATTGAGGAAAAAAGATAAAATAAAAATAAAATGAAGCACTGCGATTACTGGAATTTTCATAAATGGCCTAGTCAAAGGTCAATTTATCAAGAATGGGCTTACTTATACAAATATATCAAAAATGACCTTCTTTTCACTAAATGATTTTAAAAATATATTATATATTTTAGTTGTTTAGGTTGTTTAAGTTGTTCATTGTGTGTTGTGTATGTTGTTTAAGTTGTTTATTAGTGTAGGATGTTCGAGTTGTTTACGTTGTTTAAGTTGTTCATTGTGTATATTTAAGTTGTTTATTAGTGTAGAATGTTCAAGTTGTTCAAGTTGTTTAAGTTGTTTATTGTGTATGTTGTTTAAGTTGTTTATTAGTGTAGAATGTTTAAGTTGTTTAAATTATTTATTAGTTTAGGTTATTTGCATTGCTTATGTTATTAAGTTGTTTAAGTATGTTTGTTTAAGTTGTTTATTAGTGTAGGATGTTAAAGTTGTTTAAATTATTTATTAGTGAAGGTTGTTTATATTAAGTTGTTTAAATTATTTATTAGTGTACAATGTTTAAGTTGTTTAAATTAACTAACATATAGAACATGGTCAATGAATATAGAAAATGAGTGTGGGTGACCATGGTGTCAATGTAGAAGGACTTCTAATATTTTCGAATATGACATATGAAGAATAAAACAATCAGATTGTTTAAACAACAACCCAATTGTTTAAAGAATTTAATTTAATAACAACCTTATCGTGAATCTTTTTAAAATAAGTTATTTATTCTATTTTGAAGGCTTAAAATTCAAAATTAATATTTTCCCACCTAAAAAGAACTAATGCGAACTTCATTTAAACTTAATTTATGGACAATTTTAATTTCACAAATAATATCGAAGACTTAAACAATTTGGTTGTTCAAACAACCCGATTTTAAACAACCTCGTTATTTTTCATTAAGATTAACTTATTATATTTGAATACTTAAAAGTCAAAATTAATATTTTCTCACTTAAAAATAACTAATTCATATTTGGTATTTTGTTTGAACAACCTTAATCTCATAAACAATACTGAAAATTTAAACAACTCAATTGTTTAAATAACTCGATTTTAAACAACCTTGTTGACTATCACTAAAAATAAATTAATCATTCTATTTTAAAGACTTAAAAGATAAAATTGATATTTTCTCACTTAAAAGGAACTAGCTCATACATCTTTTGAACTTCTATATGAACAATTTTAATCTCCTAAACAACGTTTAAGTTTTTAACAACTTAGTTGTTTAATCAACTCAATTTAAACAATTATATTGTTTATCATAAAAAAAAAAAATTATCTATACTATCTGTAAAACTTAATCGTCATAATTGGAGTTTTATCAATTAAAAAGATGTTAATTCATACACTCCTTTGTGTGAACAACATTGTTTTTTAAGCATGATTGAAGTTTCAAACGACTCAGTTGTTTAAACAACTCAATTCTATACAACTCTACTGTTTAACATAAAAAATAAGTCATCCATACATTTTTTTAAGACTTAAACATCAAAATTAAAGTTTTTTCCATCAATTTGAACTTTTGTTTGAACAATATTATGTTTTAAACAATCGGATCGTTTAAACAATACGATTTTAAAAAAATTGTTTATCGCTAAAAATATGTTATCCATATTATTTTTAAGACGTAAACATCGAAACTGAAGTGTTTTCACTTAAAACAAGTAATTCATAATGCATTTGAACTTTTTTGTGAACAATATTGTCTATTTAAAAAGATTGAAATTTTAAACAATCTATTTGTTTAAACAACTCAATTTTAAACAACTCTACTAGTTAACAATGAAAAGCTAGAAATGAAGTTTTATCACTAAAAAATATGTAATTCATACTCTCTTTCACATTTCATGAGAATAATAACGAAGTATATATAATATTGAAATCTTAAACAACCAAGAGTTGTTTAAACAACCCAATTTTAAACAACCTTATTGTTTATTATTAAATATAAGTTATATATATCATTTTAAAGACTTAAAAGCTAAAAATTAAGTTTTATCACTGAAAATAATGTAATTTATACTCCATTTGTGAGAATAATAATGAAATATATACAATACTGAAGTCTTAACAATCAAGAGTTGTTTAAAAAATAACTCATTTTTAAACAACCTCATTGTTTATTATTAAACATGAGTTATTTATAGCATTTTGAAGAATTGAAAGCTAAAAATGAAGTTTTATCACTAAAAAATATGCAATTTATACTCTGTTTGGCCATTCGTGAGAACAATAACGAAGTATAGTACACAACATTGAAGTCTTAAACAACCAAGAGATGTTTAAACAACACAATTTTGAACAACCCTGTTGCCTATTATTAAATATAAGTTATCTATGTAATTTTGAGACTTAAAAGCTAAAAATGAAGTTTTATCACTCAAAAGTATGTAATTCATACTCTGTTTGACCTTTCGTGAGAACAATAACGAAGTATAAACAACACTAAAGTGTTAAACAACCAAGAGTTGTTTAAACAACTCAATTTTAAACAACCTCGTTTATTACTATTAAATATAGGTTATCTATATCATTTTGAAATTTGAAAGCTAAAATTGAAGTGTTATTACTCAAAACTATGTAATTCATACTCCATTTGATCTTACGCGAGAACAATAACAAAGTAAAAATAACACTGAAATCTTAAATTATAAAGAGTTGTTTAAACAGTCCAATTTTAAAACCTCATTGTTTATTATTAAATATAAGTTATCTATAGCAAGATTTGAAAGCTATCAATGAATATCACTCAAAAATATGTAATTTATACTTTGTTTGACCTTTCATGATAACAATAACGAAGTATACACAACACTAAAGTCTTAAACAACCAAGAATTGTTTAAAAAGCTCAATTTTAAACAACTTCGTTGTTTAGTTATCTAGATAATTTTGAAAACTTGAAAGCTAAAAGTGAAATTTTATCACTCACCAATATGTAATTCATACTCCATTTGACCTTTCATGTGAACAATGACAAAATATATGCAATATTGAAGTTTTAAACTCTGTAAAAAAAAAAAAACAATAAAAGTTGTTTAAACAACACAATTTTAAACAACCTCGTTGTTTATTATTAAATTTAAGTTGTATATATCATTTTGAAGATTTAAGAGCTAAAATTGAAGTTTTATCACTCAAAAGTATGTAATTCATACTCCACTCAACCTTTCACGTGAACAATAACAAAATATATGCAACACTTAAATTTTAAACAACCGAGAGTTGTTTAAACAACATAATTTTAAACAACCTCGTTGTTTATTATTAAATATAAGTTATTTATATTATTTTGAGACTTGAAAGCTAGAAACGAAGTTTTATCACTCAAAAGTATGTAATTCACACGTTTCGTGAGAACAATAGCTAAGTATAAACAACCCTGAAGTTTTAAACAATAAAGAGTTGTTTAAACAATGCAATTTTAAACAAGCTCGTTGATTACTTTTAAATACTATATGTTATCTTTATCATTTTGAGGACTTAAAAGTTAAAATTGAAGTTCTATCACTAAAAAAACTCCGTTTGACCTTTCGTGAGAATAATAACGAAGCATAATCAACCATGTTTTACCTTTCGTGAGAAAATAACGAAATATAAACAACACTAAAGTATTAAATAACAAAAATTTGTTTAAACAATTCAATTTTAAACAACCTCGTTAATCATATATTATCTATAACAAAAAAAATTGAAATTCGTTACCAATACAATCATAACAAAACATACTTTGCTACAACTTACAAAAACTACAATTTCATTTCAAATAAATTATTACATAAAGTCATATATTCGATACTAAAATATTTGATTCATTACTAATATTTTATTGCAATTACTAGCTCATTTAATTCAAAGAATAAATAACAGTTACAAATAACTTGTTGATTCTTCTACATATTAAACAAAGAGCCATAAAATAATGGTTCAATAGAATAGCAAATCTCCAAATGCCCTTAGTCAACAATATCACGTTACCCCTAAAATGAAAAAGTTACCCCTAAAATGAAAAAACACTATCCATAACATCTGAAATTGATTCAAAAATAAAATATGTAAAGATCTTCTAAACGAATATTAAAAAGTGTATTTAAACACTTCAGTGTACCTGAAAACTTAATTGAAAAAATATATAAACCAAAAAGTGTTACTTAAACTTGAACTCTTGATTTATCTGTCGTCATTCAATTTGAAACTTGAATGTCCTGCAAAAGATACACAACACTAAAATATCATAAGATTAAGAATTTAATGCACAACAACAAAATTTTAGTACCTGAGATAGTAATAATTTATAATGCAGAACAAGATTACTTCCCACCACAATTAGTTAAAGAAATCAAACGGTGAAGCAAGAAAATTTGCATCAGATAAACGGGTGAATTGGTTAAAGGGAAAAGGAAACAACCATTTCAGACCAGGACTGTACATGCCACATATAATTAAGCTGTTATTTTTTTATCACATAAAACCAAGCTGTTAAAACATGTTTTTTTGGTGCAGTTATATACAACTTTAGGTTAACCCTCTTCCCCACCCTATTATACTTTCCTTCTCATCATATTATACCAATTTAAAAGTTTTGAGTGAATGTAAATACTTCATACATGAAAACTAAATCAGATGTCCATATAAAATTTCACACCTTATAAACTATTAGACAATATAACAAGTGGCCAATCGCTCAATCAATTACGTCCACAAACACAAACACAAGTCAAAACCCTCATTCTCATCTGCAGCAATCGGAGCTAGCAACCTAGATCAACTAGTCAATGGAACTATGAATAAATTATTTTAAATATGAACAATAAGAAACCAAACAATCGAGCATAAACTCACAAATATCTTTTCTCTCTTCCAACCAAAGATCACACAAATATATATACTTTTTTAATGGCAAAATATATTAATTTCTCATAAAGAGTTGGTTTCCCATGAACCAGGTTCATGCTATGAACTTGAATTATTTGACCAATTTCACTCATTTCCAACACATTTTTCAAATCACTAAACTTGACTCGTATTATATTACTGAAAAGTCAAATGCCATGAATTAAAACTAAGACTCATGGCATGAACTAAATCTATGCAAGTTTTTATCTCTCATAAAATACTTGATTAATTACTTGTAGGAGAATGTCGAATTAATATTGTATACAAATCTTTCATGAATTTGGTCACAAGAGCAACTTTTATAAATTTTTTTATTATCAATGCATTTTCTTATTTTCATATATATACAAAGGGGATGAGTTTATAAATAGCCTAACATAAAAGTAAAAGTTCTTTTTTGTCACAAAATTTATAATCATTCTATTTTAGTCAAGAGAATATACTTTTTTCCAACTTTACCCCTTTTTATGCTGTCATTATTTAAATTCGTACCACCATATATACATCCCGTACCAACCAGTGTTTTCATAACCGAACTGGTGATCGAACCGGACAGACCACCGGTCACCTGTTCAACCGATCGGACCGGTTCAACTGGCGGTTCAACCGTTTTCTATGTTTAGTTAAAAAAACAAAATAAGTATACACCTACAAAAATTTAAATATATATTTTATAACTTTTCATATCATATTTTATAAATTTTGTCTCACATCATACATTTATCCCACATCGAAAGTGTTAGAGAAAAATGTGAGAGGAATATAGATTTAAAATTTTAAATATTTAATATAAATTAATAATTTTTTTTTTTTAAAAAAAAAAAAACAAAATTGAACCGGTTTTGACCGTTCAACCCGGTTCAACTTGAAATCCGGTTATATAGGTACTTTTTAACCGGGTTACTGGGCATTCTCAGTTCAACCGGTTGAACAAGACATTTCAAATTGAACCAAACCCGGTTCAACCTCTGTTTTTGAAAACATTGGTACCAACATTATTTCAGTCCATACCACCCTTTAATTAACTCCCTACCACTATTACTTCAATCTGTAAATATTGTTTCAGTCCGTACCACCATTCTATTAACTCCGTATCACTATCGGGTCTCGTTACCACAATTATTTTAACCTCATTACCACCTTTATTTTAACACTGTACCACCATCATTTCAACTTGTACCATCAATTTTAAATTTGTACCACAATTATTAATTTAAGTACTACAATATATTAACCCCAGTACCACCATTTAATGAAGCCCGTACAACCATTTTTTTTAAAAAATTTGTTGACTTCATTAAAGGTATAATTGCCCAAAAAATTATTCTCTTCGCTAAAAAATAATGAAATAAAAAACTTTGATAAACGTTTTCCCTCTCTAGATTAGATTATGTATGTGTATAATAAATAGTTTATTTGATTTCAGCTAGGATTTTAATTTTCAACAAATTATATTCTCAAGGAAAACAAGAGAAGATATCACATTCCATTTTATGTAAATTTCTTTTTCTTAAAATTATACAAAAAAAAAATCATGCCAGTTTACAAATCGTATCAAGGCGCCAAATTTTACACAATTCAAAGTAAATCTCTCATCATTATAACCATGTTTTTTAAATGATGGAGCAGGACCAAGAGAGGCGGGTTAGGAAGAACCCGTCTCTTTAGTTAATCTTGCCACCACCACAAAGACCTTTCCACTCTGGTGGTTGGTGGTGGCGACCTTTCTGCGGCCCCGGATCATGTCCCTCAATCTTGTCGTCATAATTTGTCGAAATTCCTCACTTTTGACGTCACAATTCAGTTTCTTAGCTTCCTTCTTCATTCGCGTGTTCCAAAAATTCTTGATGTCATTGTCCGTTCGCCCGTCCAACTTCACCGCAATCTTCGACCACCTATTAAATATTACAAGATTTTATTAAAATTTGATATAGATATAGGGTAAATTTCGATACTAGTCCCACAAAAATTGTTCGCAAATAGTTTTGGTACCTCTTCGAAAATGGTCTTTTTTTTTCGCAAATTTAGTCCCAATAGTTAACAATTGAACAGAACTCCGACATTTCCGTGGGACCAAAAAAAAAAAAAAGATCAATTTTGTAAAATTTCTAACAACATCCCATAATCTTGGACGGAAAATTCCTATGCATGGTATCAAAATTGTTAAAAAAATGATCATTTTAACCCATATATATAAGTCAGCGATATTGTTCCACAAAATTAATATAATAAAATGTATAAAATGCATAAATGATACAACGTATATATATATACTAACTGATTGCCCAATTCAGAATGGAGTTTGAGAATCAAGATCATTTCTTCATCAGTGATATTCCCCCGACGAACGGACGGTGATAAATAGTTAAGCCATCTGAGCCTGCAGCTGTTTCCGCTCCTCCCTACAGCTAAATTTAATTCCTCCATTAATTTTTTTTTATCAGACATAGGTAGTGGTGCTCTAACCATTTGAGTAATTCCACTTTGTCTAATTCCTTAATTAATGCATCAATTGCAATTAAGAATAAACATGCCGACTTTGGAATATTATAATACTCAATCCGTCACACAAATATATTTGTGGTATTACGAGATCAACAAAAACTTCATTTAAAATAAAAAAATAAAGACTTCATTTAAAATAGTAAACATATTTGGGGTATGTTTGCAATAAATTATACTTTTAAGAGTTAATTAAAATTAGTGATTATGAAAAAATTTATTAAAATAAAAATTGATAGTATTTATAAAAAAATTTAAAGAACAGTTAGAGTTTATAAAATAAAATTAATAGTACTTAAAAAAAGCTTATAAGCAAAAAAACACTCCATTTTTAATTTTTAGCTTATAACTTTTGACAACTTTGTTTACAAGAAAATAAAGAATTGTCTATAAAATATTCAATTAATTAATATGTCTACGAAATTTTCAACGAAAATTGATGGGTCGATCCAGGAGTGCTTGCAAACTCAATCAATCAAGGTGATAATCACTTTTTAAAAAAAAAAAAATTGTCCTCTAGCCTAGCTTCGTAGCTTTTGAATTGTAAAAATTAATTCTCAATATTGAGTAATGATTGCAAACACTTTGTAGTAATATTACGTACATACATATATCGTGTGTTACAAATATGCATGATAGTATATTACCTAATTTGTGGGCCATAGTGTCCCAATGATGAGGTCCATGTATATTAACATAGTGTCGAAGCTTGTCATCCTCTTCTCTCGTCCATTGCCCTTTTCTTTTGAGATGCAGCTTTTCTTTTTCATTCTCCATATATATATATATATATAATATTCCTTTTGCAAATCTATAGGCTTAATTGAATGAGAATGAGAAAGTGATTAATGATGAAGGATATATAGAGAAGGGTGGTGCATTATATATACACTATATAATATGTTGACTCATAGGTACGCGTCAACTTTTCATGGACCTATATGAGCGTTGGAAAATGGTTGAGGATCGGAAAATGGTGACTAATTACAAAGCAACCATTTATTTATCATGCAATCATTACAAACTATATAGAATTAAAGGTATAAAATAATGAAAATGCTAATATATACTATTATATATCATTATTTAAGGTGTCAATAGACTTTTATACCCTTATCTATTCAAATTAACCACATTTAATAATTATCGTAATACTCTCTCCGTCTCATTTTATTTACCATTTAGTGTTTCATACTAATTAAACAAATTATTTAGTAATAATAAATCACTACAAAAAATAGAGGGTTTAACGACGGTTAAAAACTCATCGTTGAATCGAACGTTGCTATGTTTAGAGATGATTTTTTGGCTACCGTAGCTAACTAGCGTCGGTTAACAACCGTCACTGATTAGCGACGATTTTATTGGCGGTCAATTTGGTCCGGATCCGAATTAGAAAAATCGTCGCTAAACTGTCACTGATTTTACGACGGTTATGACGTCATCAACCGTCGCTAATAGCGATGGTTTAACCGTCGACAATGCCGATGGTAATAAGCGTCGCTATTAGCGACGGTTATAAGCTAAACGTTACTTACGAAGAAAAAATATGGCTCACGGTGGTACGAAACCGTGTACAGGGGGCACCTAGGCGGACACTGAACCACCCGAACCACGAACCATCTTGAATATAAACACCTAGCTTTTCATATATATAACTCATCAAGCCATGCATTAATAAGGCTAATTTTCACTCTCAAGCGAACCGAACACGGGACCTCAAAGCGCCTGGGCGGGGATCAAACCGCTCGGGCACTTGCTTTCTTGCGTTTACTTAATATAATTAATTGTATATGTCCAAAAACTCTTTTTTTTAATCCTTTATTTCAATTATCTAATTTAATGATCTATCAACATTTTAATATAATAATTAATTTTTTTTTTACTTTATAAATTTTAATTAAATTGTATCATATTATATTAAAATTATATATTTTTATTTATTTTTAAATCATTTTTTACACTTTTTATTAACTTTTTTATTTTATTTATTTTATTTTATTATCTAATAATCTTTAAAATAATAATTATATCTATATATATATATTTTACTTTACAAATTATAAATAAATGATTATATTATTTTAAACAAGTACTACTTTTAACTGAATTCAAGTACTATTTTTTATTTAAACAATTAACATCTTTCACTTAAATAAGTAATACTTTTCATCTAAACAAGTAACATCTTTCATTGAAACAAGTAATACTTTTCATTTATACAAGTACTACATTTTCATTTAAACAAGTAGTAATACTTTTCATTGAACTCAAGTACTACATTTTCATTTAAACAAATAATATTTTTCATTTAAACAAGTAACACCTTTCATTGAAACAAGTACTCATTTTCAACAAAATAAGTAAAACGTTTCATTTAAACAAGTACTACATTTTCATTTAAACAAGTAATACTTTTCATTGAACTCAAGTACTACATTTTCATTTAAACAAGCAATATTTTCATGTAAACAAAAAACACCTTTCATTGAAACAAGTACTCCTTTTCAATGAAACAAGTAATACTTTTCATTTAAATAAGTAACACCTTTCAATTAAACAAATAATACTTTTCATTGAACTGAACTTAAAAAAAAATACTTTTCATTGAATTCAAGTAATACCTTTCATTTAAACAAGTAACATCTTTCATTGAAACAAGTACTACTTTTCAATGAAATAAGTACTACTTTTCATTTAAGCAAGTAACACCTTTTATTTAACCAAGTAATATTTTTTATTGAACTCAAGTAATACCTTTTCATTTAAATAAGTACTACTTTTTAATAAAACAAGTAACACCTTTCATTGAAACAAGTAATATCTTTCATTTAAACAAGTACTACTTTTCAATAAAACAAGTAACTCTTTTCATTGAAACAAGTAATACTAGTTACGTGAAAACAAGTAATACTAGTCACACAAAAATATAAATTATATGAACAATAACATATACGTACCAAAAATAAAATTTGTTCAAAGCCATCACACAAAATTTGAAAGCATATGGTCATTTGATGCATATCATTATATAAGCTCAAATTTGAAATATAATACTCAATTCTTCTAGATTAGTACAAAATAATAATTAACAAAATGACAAGTAAATAATAATATCATGAGTAAAATGAGAAAATTCTTATGAAAGGATGTGCTACTATATCGTTGTTATGCGACATAAAAATCTAAGTTCTGTTCATCTTTTCTTTTTCTTTCTTTTAAATAAATTATTTAGAACTCGGCGTTGAAGGGCTCTTCGTGCAATCATAGACCATATTGCAATCATTTTTTGTCACACTTATTATTGAAGTAAAAAATATTAATAAATTTATTTTTTAATGCATTTTATTAATATATTTACTAAATTCATATCTTTTTATTTGATGATTCAATATATATAAAAAGTTTTTTAGATAATAAGATCAATAGTATTTTCAATATTTATAATATAATTATATTAATTAAATAAATTATACTCCTCCGTCCCAAATATATGCTTGCGTTCTTTGTTTTTCGCGTGTTTTTCTTGACGAGTTTTTTTATTAGTATTTGAAATGATAAAATAATTTTTTAAAAGATCATCTGATAGATGAGAGATAGATCTATAATCTTTTTTAAAATTACTTTTTATCATTTGAAATACTAATAAACAACTTTCACAAAAACTCGAAAAAAAAAGTAGGTGTGCGTATATTTATATCTTAGGAAAAATATAATAAAAATAATTTATTAACTATATATAAATTAATTATAATACATAATATATTTTTTATTTTTTTCTATTAAGTTGGACCCGACTAATGGCTCAGCCATTGGGTACTAGTTCGTTATTATGAGGCAATATATATTGTCGAGACTTTGGATTAATTCCAAATTGTTCTATCCATGATAATGACATTTGCATTTAATTATATGTATACATGTTGATTAATTTATATATTTAATATTTTTCTTTTGCAAGTCTACGGTTTCTGGTATTGTTTGTGGAACCCCCAACGCCAACGAATAAAAAACGCCACTTGTGCATAAAAAAGTGACTTTCTTTTATTGAATGTAATTTATACTATTTTTTTATATAAAAGGCCAATTTTTGGATTATAAAAAAAAAAAAACACAAATATATCCGAATATTATAATTACTCAATTGTGAGATTTGATTAAAAATAAACAAGTACACAATAAAAAAGGAGTAAAGACGCATGAAATAAATTTATCGGTGTAAATTTTTTTTACCTTAAATTGGTGTCACGATCCGTGTAGCATGTAACACAACATTGTTTGACAATTTACACAAGAATTTGTAAGAATTTTGTCTCATCTAAAAGCTCAAGTTTATAGAGAGATGAAAAATTAATTCATTTATATATAGTTCTCTAATAAAATTATCCTAAACTATATGTTTTCTTTTAACACAAAAGTATTTAGCTCATATTATTACAATTACAATAAGTGTAGGACAACTCATTCACAAAAAGTTGAGGTCGGATACAATAATAAGAACTTCCAAAGTGAATAGAAAATCTCACTAAATCGTGAGCCATCATGTTGGCTCCCCTTTTAAAAAGCGAAAGTCGGCGATAACCTCGACAGTGTTAGTGTTTTCCATATTTAAATCTCACAAATGTGGTCATTATAAAAGCATCTTGGTTTGAGCCAGACATGATGTCAAATATAATTACATAATATATAAATTATAAATCATCATTTACATTTTTTGAATAACTATCCCTCAAATTTAATGTTGCAAAATAGACCCTTAAATTAATATTAAAAACTTGGAAAATAGTTCTTATTTTTTATTTTATCTATAAATAATGTCCCATTACTGCTCAATCGTGAAATTGATTTTTTTTTTTACATATACACTTTAGTAATATATATAACCCATTAAGAATATAAGTCACACACTTCAACGATTCTGTTATTCTACGACTCTTTCTTTATAATATAAATCACACCCTTCACTTTTTATGAGTAATATTTTTTATAGTAAAAAAGTCACACTTTTAAAAAAAAATAAGTTCTGTTTCATTAACTTTCGCACCGTAAAAACTTTGTTTCACACTATCTTTTAATTAAAAAATTAATTCGTTGTGCTTATTGAGCAACGGCCGAGTTGGTCAATCCTGCTTTTTAAAATAAAGGTCCCGAATTCAGATATTAGTCTCCATGCGGGTTACCTCGAAATTCAGATAAAATTAGTAAGTAATATCTGAGCCACACAAAATTACTAAGAAAGTCAAAGTCTTTAAATATTCATTTCCAAACACGCCAAAAAATAAATAAATAGTAGGAATCTTCACGCTGGTTACCCGGAAATTCGAATACAATTTACTCGTTTTGCTTAAAGACTATAAATACATACTTCTGGCACATTATTAGACTGCTCAAACAACATCTTGCAACTATTTATTTGATAAATTATGATGTGAATCTTGAATTAAGGGATTCTTCGCTCAGATTATAAACTGAAGGCAGCTTTGTGCAATTGGGAAAGTATTGAGGAAATGAGGATGATACTTCATGCTTTGAGGTGAGTTAAAATAAAAAGTGAATAAATATATAAATATTAATTGAAAATTATAATAACAAGAAGAACAATCGTCAATCATCAATTTCCTTTTGTGATCTTTGATTCTCAATTTTGCAATTATATATATCCTGTAGATGTGTAGATGAGGAAGCAGTCTAATTAATATTCGAGTAAGTCTTTTTTCGTTTTAATACTAACTTGGCCCATAAAGCCAGGGCCATATTTCTTCCAGTTAAAAAAAGCCCAGTTAACTTGGCCCATAACTTTTGTCTATTTTTGACCTTTAGATAGATGACTATGTGGCACTGAATTGTTTGATGGAAGTACTTTCTTTTAGTCTGACACATGGATATTCTCTTTTTATTTCCCCAAAAGATTGGAGGGGTTTAAGTCGGAATCTTTCATTTTATACTATTTTTATCCAATCCAAAATGTAGGAGTATTAAGAAAATATTTACCTTTCTAATATATTTTTAATAGTTGCTTAAAATAACAAATTTATCTAAATATATTTTAATAACTGTAAACAAGAAAATTATTCTTAAATTACATACATACTCCGAGGAACTGTCTGCAACACTGCGTACTTCCAATGTTAAGTCGAAAATGTAAACAAAAATCACCAAATGCTGCCTAAATGCAGGTACCAAACCTTACAATTTAATTATATATACATAATCCATTAAGCAAGTTGTCATCATAACTATAATCTATCAAGAATAGTCCAGACTGATTCATCATAAAAAGTCTTGATCACCATTAATTAATAAAACCTCAATATAATTCTCATTGTAATGCACCATTCAATAATATATAATTTAGATCAAAACTTCCCCTCTATTTTAAAATCACAAGCTAATTAATATTCCTCAAAATACTTATTGGATATGTAGATGTGTCTGAAACACTACGTATAGTAGTCCAATCTAGCTACATATAATTAAGTAGTCGAAAAATTCACCAAATTAATTACAATAATCACCCCTCATATATAAGTACACTTTATTTCCTGAGGTGACCAATTAAAATTCCCGTCCGATGTGGTAGTAATTATGAATATCAAACCAGTCTTGATCCAATTCAGGCAAAATGATTCGTCCATCAAGAACATCATCAACAAATGCCCGAATTGCTTCACCATGAGAAGTACCACAATCTTGATCAACATTAGGACCATGAATATCACTACTCATGATTAATTCCTGGTAACTACAATCTACAACATCAATGGAAGCAGTTTTTTTTTTTTTTAATGTTAACTTGGCCCAATAACTTTTAGGCTTTCTACAACGCCCATGTTTCTTCAAGTTAAAAAAAAAAAAAAATCCCAGTTAATTATATTAGTTTGGTACACTCTGACTCCATCATTCATTCCCTTCTTATTGCTCTTTTTTTGGTCTATATTTGACCTAGATAGATAACTAAGTGGCATGAAATGTTTGACGGATGTACTTTCTTTTAGTCTGACACATGGATATTCTCTTTTTTCCCCAAAAGATTAGCGGAATTTTATACTACTTTTATCCAATTCAAAATATATAGGACTACTAATAACTTTAAACAAGAAAACTATTCTCATATTACATACATACTCCGAGTAACTGCCTGACTCACTAGTAAGTACTTCCAATCTTAAGTGGAGAGTAAACAAAAACCACCAAATCCAAATCCTGCCCAAATTTGAAGGTACCAAACTTTAATGTCGCCAAAATTTTCTCGATCAATATTCATCAAAGACAAAAACTCATATGAGACGGTCTCATGCATGAGACGGGCTATAACTTAGCACAAATCACACCCACTCCTCCCAAAGTGTTAAAGCGCCAATGCCAGATTGTACCTCGTCTCATACAAATGTGTCTCATTCTCAAAAATTAAAATTATCAATATCAAACCAGTCTTGATCTAATTCAGGCAAAATGATTCGTCCATCAAGAACATCATCAACAAATGCCCAAATTGCTTCACCATGATCACAAGTACCAGAATCTTGATCAGCATTAGGACCATCACTACTCATCATTAATTCCTGGTAAGTACAATCTACAACAATATCACTTGAACCGGTCGACACCGACTTGTCTGCTTTAAGGCCACTGCCACCTGCAACCACTATATACATATATATCACTCCTTAATTCCCATAATAACTTGCACATCTAAAAATAGAAAACTCTCTATAAATTTCTTCCTCACAAGTTACAATATCCACAATTTTACACAAAATAACATTATAATTCAATTCAGGCTATGTCTTATATGCATCCAGGTGCACCGTACACTCATAGTGCATCTTAGAATCATACAAATCGTTATACTGAAAAATTCAACTTGTTTATATCGAATCGTGTAACTATTAATTAATATGTAAAACTAATTATGCGATTCAATTTAAATAAATTGCATATTTCATTAAAAGCTAATCATGGGTCTGGTGTGTCCACCATATGGTGCAGAGGGATGGAGTAATAGATCTTGATATAGTAATTAAATGTAACATTAGCCAGATCACCCATAATACATTAATTTACTCTATATATTAATTGATTAATTTCTCATTGCTATATAACTTAAAAAATCCCGAGATCATAAATATACATGCAGCTTCAAATTAATTAAAAAAACTTAATTACCCGTGGTATGAGTATGATCAACAGGTAATTGTATCCTTTGGGTTAATTCGTGAGTGGTGACGTCCCAATTCAGTCTCTCAGCTTCCTTCTTCATTCGTTTACTGTTACAGAAATTCTTGATATCGTTGTCTGATCTCCCACCCAACTCCTTCCCAATTTTCGACCACCTTTAATCGATCCATGCATATTCATCCATATATATATATATATACATATTTTCCAGCAATTAATGTAATGATTAATTAATTAAGTAATAAAGTAATTAGGTACGTACGTACCCGTTGCCCTCAAATCGGAGTTTTAGAATCTTAAGCATTTCTTCATCGGTGAATTCACCCCGAACAAGCTTTGGATCCAAGTAGTTAAACCATTTCAGTCTACAGCTGTTTGCACTCTTTCCTATATCTGGATACACATATTCAACCAACAAGATTATAATTAATTAATTTAATTCAAAACAAAAAAAACAAAAATTAAGATATATATATTTTCAAGAAAATCACTCAAGACGCGGGAGACAGTTCCCCATCGACCAACTCCATTTCTGAGAACATAGTTTCGGAGCTCGTCCACTTCTTCTGTTGTCCATAGCTCTTTTTTTCTATTACGCTTATTCTTTTGCTCCATATTTCTCCCCGATATCCTTTTAATTAATGAACCCTAGCTACCTAGGTTCAACTGAAAATGACAAAATCATTGATAGTCGGAACGAGTTTCCGATGAAGGATCGAGAGAAGGCCAGGCGTGCATAAATAGAGATGACAGTAGTAATACAGGCGTTGGAAAAAAAAAGGGTTGGAGATTGAGAGAAGAATAGAAAGGACCCACCGATATCCTTTTAGTACTGATCAACGGTTCAACTGATAATTATAAAATGGTTGGTAAAGGATCGAAATGGAGATGTACTAATACAATACAGGCGGTGAAAAAAATATGGTTGGAGAAAACAAAAACAAGGACCCACCCAACTGGAGTCGGGGGTGAGTCGATATGCCTTTGTTATCACCATGTGTTTGTTTTTGTGAGCTGACTTAGTAAAAACCTTACAATTTAATTATATATACATAATCCATTAAGCAAGTTGTCATCATAACTATAATCTATCAAGAATAGGCCAGACTGATTCATCATAAAAAGTCTAGACACGACACGAACACGAAAAATTTCGTGTCGACACAACACGACACAATATGACACGATAAGAAAAATAAATAAATTTTAAAATAGAATTTATATTAAAATTTTGATATTATACGATATGACACGATACGATATGACACGATAATACACATTAACACGATATGACATGATAAAAAAAAATTCTAATAAAATTATAAAATATCAAGTCATACGTATAATAAAATATTTTTAATTCAAACTTATCGAGTTGACACGAACACGATAAGGCTAAACACTAACCCGCAATTTTCGTATCGTTTTCTGTCGTGCTATCTTGTCGTGTCTGAAATTGTCATCCCTAGTTTACATTGAACTGTGTAATTATTAATATGAAAAAATAATTGCACATTTCAATATGAACAAATTGCATCTTTCAGTATAACAACTTGCACGGTTTTAAAATGCATTATGAATGTTCGGTGCACTTAAGTACATACAAGACTTAGTCATTCAAGGAATGTGAAGGCTAACGTTGTATATGAATGAGAAGGCATAACTCTATGTCGTCTATTTTTTTAATCTGATTTTCTCACTAAGTTTCCTAGTTTTTTTTTTCTAGGTGACTGTTACAATATATAAATATAATTAATGGATATAGATATGTTATTAGTCGGTACTATGTGAATTTTGATTTTGATGTGGTTTTGTTATTTACTAACTAATAAATAAATATCATACATGTCTAACACGGATTGAATGAGTAATATGAAGTAACTGTAGAGATGCTTGGTAATAAATTGTGAATTCTTTATTTGACCTTAACATGCCTATTTATACTGATTTGGCTAGCATGAGCTGTCATTTTACAAGATAAGATTACACCTGAACGTGACACGTGTCTCGCGGGACTTTGTTCGCTGACATTTGTCTTTGTTTAAATCTGAAGTCTTCGACTTTTCATTCAGGTGTTCTGTGTTTGGTATCTTATCCGCTTACTGGACATGGTGTGGGCTTCTGTCTCAATTTGAGAACGTGTTACTTTGACGAAGCGAACATGTCTTCGGCCCCCTATGGGACCATGCCATGGTGTCTATCTCGTGCTTTCGCCCTAGCAGGCGAAACAAGTGTCTTCTCCTTTCTGACATCACCGTGTTCGCCTAGTTAATGATGCCTACATAGTGAACACGTGGCCGACTATATATGGATGCCAATTGGTTTGAATGTCGGCCTGGCGAGCATAATCAGGGGTTCGGGGAGTTGATGGACTTCTTATTGGTCCGTGTGTTCATGACAAAATAGTGGTCGATGGTCTTTGACCCGTGGTTGACCGTGTATATATTATTTGTCGAGAATAAATTATTCCTAACCTAAATTATATGTGATTGTTGGATCGAATAATTAATTATTGATCATTTCAATAATTTAAATTATATGATGCATAAAAAGATCATTGTTTTTCATAAAAACTATTAATATTACACACAAAACGAATCACTGTTTAAAAAAATACTTTATATTTTTTAATAGTGAAAATTTTTATGCATAATTAATAATGATAGGTTTTACACATAATCTTATATTATAATATGAGGAGTGCACTCACTATATCACCTTGAAGTGGCGGTCCTCTTTTCTTGCCAAGTGGCAAATTGAAATAAATTGAAATATAAGTTAATTATTTTATATTTTATTTATAAAATAACTAATTAACTATTGTAAATTCTTAATTATAACCCCACAATTTTATTCTCCGCTTATAGGTAGTGATCTTTATAACCATATGAGTTATTCTCTTATCAACTTAACTTATACTAATAATCAACACAAAATTAACCTTGATTTCAAAAGGATCTATTGGATTCTTTTAAGTCAAATCTTTCCTCTTCCAACCAAACATCACATAAATATATATTATTTAATGGCAGAAATATATTAGTTTCTCATAAATCAATGTTTTCATATTTGAACCGATAACCAAATCGAATTGGGTATAGATTGAAGCTTCAACTGTTAAAATGATTCTTATCAATATTTTTAAAATATTCCCTATATTACATTAAAAATAAAATAAATATGCACTTATAAATTTTAAAATTATATATTTATTAGTTTCATTTTGAAATAAACACAATAGAATCATAGACAATACAATACAATTTTAAATAAGGATGATAAAAATAAGAATTAAGTTTTAAATTAATTAAAAAAATTTAAAAATTAAAAAACCCGGTTCAACAAGTTTTACCGATTTTTCGGTTTTGATTGGTCTTCCCGGTTCTGGCTGGTTGTTTTCGGTTCAACCGTAAAAACAAATTTTTTAGGCTAATCAGACCGGTTCAACATGGTTCTGAAAATAATGCATAAAATACTTGGTTAATTACTTGTAGGAGAATGTCGTATTAATATGTATACAAATCTTTCATCAATTTGATCACAAGAACAATTTTATAATTTTTTTTTTATCATCAAGGCATTTTTTATTTCTATATATAAAATGTGATCAATTTTTAACCCCACTAGATTAGATTATGAAGGTGTATAATAAATACTTTATTCGATTTCAACTAGGATTTCAATCCAATTATATATTGCTTTAAAAAAAAAATCCAATTATATATTCTTAAGTAAAACTCAAGAAGACACCACATTCCATCTTGTGTAATTTTTTTTTTAAACATTTTTACAAAAATCACGCAACTTTACAAATCATATCAACACGCATAAATTAATTTTACACGATTCAAAATTAAATTCCCATCATATTATAACTTTTGTGTTTTAAAAATCGGGTCCGACCAGGCCGTTGGACCGTCGGACTTCAGTGAACCGTCCCAAAGCGGCTCAATAGAGGTGTATAGAACCGCTATTGGACCGCCCCACCTCAAAACGAAAAAACCGTTCGAAAACCGGGAACAGGTGAACCGGTGAACCCGGGTTTTCAAAAAAAACCAAAAAAAAAAAAAAAAAAAAAAAAAGGGCGCCAATGGCAAAGGGAACGCGGTGGCGGTGCGATGGGTGGAAATGGTGTATGTGAGTCAAATTTATATGTTCAATATTTCCGGGCTAAAAAAGAGAGAAAGTTACGATAATCGATATCCGGGAAGAGAGAGCGGGTGGCGTGAGAGGTTGTCAGGTGGTGGATGGCTTGGCGGGCGACGACGCCGATTGAAGAAGAAACTGGAGAATGATGAATATGAAGGAAGAGAGAAGATTAGGTTTTTTAACCGGCCCCCTTTTTAGCCCATTTTTTCAGCCCAGCCCATTTATCATTTTTTGGGCTTTGCTTTTCATTTTTCATTTATAAAATACAATTAATATGTATTTTTCTTAAAAAGAATTTAAGTGTGCTCCAAATTTTAAAATGTTATTTTAGAAGGTTTCTAAAAATTAAATTTAATGAATTCAAGTGTAATTATAATATCATCTCCTCAGTAAAAAAAATAAAAATAAAAATTATAATATCATCTCAATACTATTTTAATATTGATCTTTGAAATTTTAAATATCAAGTAATTAAATATCAAAAAAAAAAAAATTAATGCTTGTGACTTTTGTATTGTTGATGACATTTCTATTATGTTTGGAAATTGAAATTTGAAAGTTGGAACTATTTATGTTAATGGACATTTCTATTATGTTTAGAAATTTAAGTTTGAACTTTGAAGTTTGAAGTGAGTTTAGATACTTTATATTCACTTATCATACTCTATATTTTGAATTTTTAAAAAAATTATGCATATTATATATATATATATATATAATATTTATTATGACGTCATCTTAGGCTCAATCCGTCCGACCCAGTCCAACCTTTTTTTGGGGTCGTCCGGCTCAACTTCGGTTCGGTTTTTAAAAACATAGATTATAACCATGTTTTAAATGATGGAGCTGGTCATGAGTGTGGTTTGGTTGAGGAGGAACCCCAATTGTGCCACCTGCAATTCACGGTGGTTGGTGGTGGCATTGCTCGGGATTGGACCACCCTCTCAATCTTGTCGTCATAATTTGTCGAAATTAAGTCACTTTTCGACATCACAATTCAGTTGCTTAGCTTCCTTCTTCATTCGCGTGTTCCAAAAATTCTTGATGTCATTGTCCGTTAAGCCCAACCAACTTCACATAATCTTGACCAACTATTAGTTACAAGATTTTATTAAAATTTGAAATAGATATTGTATGATAAATTGCAATACTAGTCCCATAAATTTTCCTCAAACACTTATAATATCTATCTATATCCGAAAATAGTTATATTTTTTGCAATTTTATCCCAACCGCTAATTATTTGATAAAATCCGGCCATTGACCAAAATTGATCGAAAAATTATCGATTTCGTAAATTCTTCACAGCAATGTGAGTTAGTTTTGAACGGAAAATTCATTTTGGACCAAGATTATAAAAAAGAAAAAAAGGACCATTTTCGTGATACAAAATCCTATAGAACTGAAAATGCAATTAATAATTATAATATACATGTAGTCATGCATTTTGATGATAAAACATGTATATACTAATTAGTACTAACTGATTGCCCAATTGAGAATGGAGTTGGAGAATTAAGATCATTTCTTCATCGATGATATTCCCAAATAAGCAGACGGTGATAAATAGTTGAGCCATCTGAGTCTGCAACTGTTTCCACTCCTCCCTACATCTAAATTCAATTCCTCCATTAATTAATGCATACATAGCAATCAACAATAGACGTGCAGACTTTGGGATATATATAAGAAATACTCCCTCCGTCGTACAAAGATAGTCGTGTTTATAGCATTACACAGATCAATAAAGACCTAATTGTAAAATTATAGAAGTGACTATAATTTAGAACACACAAAATATGAAATTATAACTATTTTTATGGGACGATTAGAGTAGTATTGCCAAAAATGTTTGAAGATGAAGTGAAAAACCTCAATATTTGACTACAAAAATCGGTAGGGCCCAATCGGCGGGCCCGGTACTAAAGTTGTTCCTTGGACAGACCTCGTCTCGTGCGTAGCTTTTGAATATAAAAGTAATTCTTAATTATATTGAGTAGTGATTGCAAGCACTCCTTCATACGTGTTCGAATATTGTTATGTAATAATATTGAATCACAAATCACTACAATATAAGTTACATTATGTAACGCCTAAAATATGTTACTTAATAGCTATAATGTGTTACTATAGCAAATAAGTAACACTTTTAAGGGTGTTGCAATTGCTAATGCAGCCTAAAATCTAAAGTAATACTTTTTATAATTTATGTATCACTTTAAAAAAATGTTACCAATCATGTAACGTTTTATGTAACACTTTAAAAATGTTACTCGATGAACTTTAGGTAACACTTTTTGTAAGAAAATAAATTATAAAAAAAAGGTGAAAAATTGTAGTTCCTTGGGAATGAGCCTTGGACCTCAAGGAATTTTTAACTAAGCCATAACAACTAAGCTAATTCACGTCTTTTTACCTATTATGAACGCTAATTATACTTAAATCTGTTTGTCGTTTGTTTGTTGGTTTGCATTTTTTTTTTTTTGCTTTCTTTTCTTTAAAATAACATTTATTAAAATCAAAATTTCCTACCTACTCTTCTTATGAAAAATCAAAATTAGTATAATCATTTTTTATATTATAATTCTAAATAAAAACTATAAATTATATATTTTTACATATATTAATAAACATACATATTTTATTATGTAATAAATTTAGTATAGGAACATAAAATGTTTAAAGATTATAAAATATATTGTTAAAATATTTTATATATTATTTACTAAAATAATAAATAATATAATAAATTATTCTGTACAAGAAATATATATAAATGTAATGCACATAATACATATCAAATTTATTTATTATATGTATTATAAATAAAGTATATTTATATGTTTATTTATATAAATAGTTAATACAAATTGTTACAAAAATATGTTATAATATATATTTAATAGTGTTGCCTGAAAGTGGTACATATGTTAAAATGTTACTTAAAAAGTGTTACATTTGTTAAAGTGTTTCTAAAAAATATTACTTATGTGAAAGTGTTACCTAAAAAGTGTTACCTATATAAAAGCATTATTAAAGAAGTGTTACATATTTAAATGTGTTACATGCAAGTGTTACATATTAATAAAGTGTTACATAAGGTGTTACATAATATGTAAATTAGAATAGTGTTACCATAATGTGTTACATAAACTAAAAGTGTTACTACAAAGTGTTACATAAAGTTAATTATGTTGTAGTGAATAGTCCCATAACTTTGGCCTCAATCAGATGTAGTCCCATAAGTTTTTTTGTCGTCAATTTAGTTTCAATAATTTTGACATTGTCAAATTTTAGTCCCAAATCGGGCAAAACAACGTTGTTCCGGCCAATTTGAGACTAAAATTGGACATTGTCAAAGTTATTAGGACTAAATCGAAGATAAAAAAATTTATGGGACTAAATCTATTTGAGACCAAAATTATGGGACTGTTTGCGATTCAAACTCGATTAGTGTGTAACAAACATATATGTTACCTAATTTGTGTGCCATAGTGTCCCAATGATGAGATCCATGTGTATTAACATTGTGTCGAAGCTTGTCATCCTCTTCTCTCGTCCATGCCCCTTTTCTTTTGAGCTGCTGCACCTCTTCTTTCTCATTTTCCATATAAGGCTTAATTAAATGAGAATACGAAACTGATTAATGAATAATGATGAAGGATAGAAAATTAAGGGTGGTGCATTATATATATATATATATACACCATATATGTTTGACTCATATACGCGTCAACTTTTCATGGAGCTGTATGAGCGTTAGGAATAAATGGTTGAGAATCGGAAAATGGTGCCTAAAGAAAGCAACCATACGTGCATGGTATATTATTATAATTTCATTCATTATTTTAAATCTACTATTTTAAGACGTACTATATTCTCACGTTAGGGCATTGGGCCTTCAAATTTAATTGTGATCTATCATCTATTAATATAATTGTACATAAAAATACTTACTAAAGTATTAACAATTTTTGTCTTTCAATTTATTTTTTTAAAGGAAATTTTGTCTTTAAAATTATTTAGTTATTTATAAGGTGTAACTAAAAATTAGCAAACTGCTTTATCATGCAGTCATTACAAATTAAGAAGAATTGAAGGTATAAAATAACGAGGTATAAAATCGAAAATGCTGACATATATATACAATTTTGATAATATCGTTCTTTATTATTTTTTTTTTTTATTATCCATTGCAAATCGACTAATCCGGTGGACCAAAACCCACCGTCACTAGCAGAGGTCTCACTTCAAGCCAGAACAAAGTTTTGTATAGATTGACCCATCTCAAGAGTTGATCGCACCTAAGAGGTTTTATCTCTCTAATTTTATACATTAACAGAAATCAGTTATCTCGTTATCTAGGGTATCAAAAAACTTTTAATTATACCCTTTATCTATTTATATTAACCACATTTTCCGTCAAAAAGATAATCACATTTAATATTTACCCTAGTACTCGCTTCTTCCGATTTTATTTACCATTTAATGGTGCATACAAATTTAAAAAAAAGCATTTAATAATAATAAACATAAATGTAATTTGTCATTTTTATCTTTTATTTATTTAAATGACCATTGGATGCATGTTATCACGAAAGTGAATATAAGGTCAAATTTAGAATTGATACTTAATCCTCTTAAATTAGTGCAAATGACAATTAGTAAAATGATAAATAAATAGGAATACCATTTTAAATAAAATAAGAAAATTCTTATGGAAGGAGGTACTACTATATGGTGGTTATGCGACATAAAAATCAAGTTATGCGTCGCATTTTGTTACGACTTACTTGTGCATAAATTATCAGGGCCGGCCCTGGCCCGTGCAGCCCATGCCGTTGCACAGGGCCCTACTCCGACGAGGGGCCCCATTTTTATTTTTTTCTATATATATATATATATAGGTCAAATCATTAGTGTTTGTGTTCAGGAAAAAATAAATCTTTGTAAAGAACTCAAATTAAAAAATCAAATTAAAAAAGATAATCTTACGGAAAGAAAACAATTAGGTCAATTCTGTGACCAATTTGGATTAGATAATCCTAATTCAAAAAATAGTTCGTCTAAGACTAATAAAAGAGATTTTAAACATAAATCTAATTATAAAAGAAGAAAACTTAATTCTTCAAAACAAAAAGAGAAAGATTATGATAATAATAAAAGTAAAAGAAAATCTTTTAAAAAGAGAAGATATGATACAATTATTTGTAAAAAATGTAATAGGCCTGGTCATTATGCTAATCAGTGCTATGCAAAAGACAAGATTAAAAATCTTGATATTAATGAAGAGTTAAAAGAAACTCTTTTTAAAATTGTTATGAGTCCTAATATTGATACAGAATCAGAAAAGTCTTATAATGACTGTTGTTTTGTTGAATCCTCTTCCGATGATGATAATTCTGTTAAATCTGATAAAGAAAAATGCAATGAATGTGTACTTGGAAAACCTTGTCTTAATTGCATCAGTAATACTGATAATACTAATAATGTTGATAATGAGTTTTATAAACTCATGAGTCAATTTCAAGATATGAATATTAGTGTCTTAACTAATAATAATATTTTAGAATTTCTTAAACATATAAAAATTCTAGTTTAAGAGATAAAATCATTGAACAATTTCATGATTCTTTTAAGAATGACGACAATGTTAAAACTAGTCTTTCTAAAAAGATTGATAGTAATTATTATAATATGGGTGAATTAGAAAGACTTCTTCGCCTAAAAAATATGAAGAATAATCCTGTAACTATAAATGATTTAGTTCATGAAATTGATAATCTCAAAACTGATGTAAAGATCCTTAAAAAACAGAATACTGATCTTTCTGTTCGTCTTTCTTTTATGGAGAAAGGTAAATAAAAAATTGAAGATTGTGAAACCAGCTATAATACTCTTTCACAATACTTGGATATTGATGATAATTTTAATATTGAGAAGAATCATTTATCTACCATTAATATGGTTATATCATAGAAATGGTATACTAAGATTTCTCTTCTTATAAATAATTCTTATAAGAAAGATTTTATTGATATGATTGATAGTGGTGCTGATTTAAGTGTTATACAGTTAGGAATAATTCCTACTAAGTTTTTTGAAAAAACTACTCATTCACTTTCTCATGCAGGTTGAGGATCTTTAAAGATTAATTATAATCTTAAAAATGCTTATGTTTGTGTTGATGGTTGTTGTATTCCTAACGACTTTCTTATTGCTGAAGACATCACTAGTCAAATGATTATTGGTCTTCCTTTTCTATTTAAAATAAATCCTCTTACTTTTGTTGGTGAAAAAGGTATTACAGGTACTTATAATGGTAAACCTATTACTTTTAAGTTTATCACTAAACCTATTCATAAGGTTCTTAATTTGATTCAAGATCAAATTAATAATAAAAATTGTCAAATCAATTTTCTTAAAGATGAGCTTAATTCTATTACTATAAGTGATAGATTAAATAATCCTAAACTACAGGATAAAATCAAATTTTTAATAAATAAATTCTCTATTGAAATTTGTAATGATTTTCCTAATGCTTTTTGGGATAAAAAGAAAAATATAGTTTCTCTTCCTTATGAAGAAGATTTTAAAGAGAATTTAATTCCGACTAAATCTAGACCTTGTCAAATGAACTCTGAATACTTAGAGTTCTGTAAAAAGGAAATATCTTCCTTATTACAAAAGAAGCTTATAACTCCTTCTAAATCTCCTTGGTCTTGTACTGCTTTCTATGTTAATAAACATTCTGAGCAGGAACGCGGAGTTCCTCGTTTAGTTATTAATTACAAACCTCTTCATAAGGTTTTAAAATGGATTAGGCATCCTATTCCTAATAAAAAAGACGTTCTTGACAGATTAGTCAATGCTCTTATTTTCTCTAAATTTGATTTAAAATAAGATTTTTGGCAAATTCAGATTAATCAACCTGATAGGTATAAAACTGCCTTTAATGTACCATTTGGTCATTATGAATGGACTGTTATGCCTTTTGGGCTTAAAAATGCTCCGTCTGAATTTCAACAAATTATGAATGACATTTTTAATCCTTATAGTGATTTTATTATTGTTTATATTAATGACATCCTTGTATTTTCTAAAGATATTGAAATACATTTTAAACATCTTGATATGTTTAAAAATTTGGTCATTAAAAATGGTCTTGTCATTTCAAAACCTAAAATGGTTTTATTCCAGACTAAAGTAAAATTTCTTGGTCATATTATTGATAAAAGTAATATTATTCCAATTCAAAGAAGTATTGAATTTGGTAATAAATTCCCTGATGTTATAACTGATAAAACTCAGTTACAGAGATTCTTAGGAAGCCTTAATTATGTGTCTTCTTATATTAATAATCTTGCTGAAGATTCCGCTATCTTATATGATAGACTTAAAAAGAATAATTCTCCTTGGAATGATGATCATACTAAGGTTGTTATCAGGATAAAAGAAAAGGTTAAAAATATTCCTTGTCTTATGCTGACTAATCCCTCTTGGGAAAAAAATTGTTGAAACTAATGCCTCAGATTTGGGGTATGGAGGTATTTTAAAACAAATTAATCCTGATAATAAAAAGGATTATATCATTAGATTTTATTCCGGTAAATGGAATAATAGTCAGAAAAATTATTCTGCCACAGCTAAAGAAATTCTTGCTATAGTTAAATGTGTCCTTAAATTTCAGGATGATTTATATAATCAGAAATTTACTATTAAAACTGATTGTAGGACTACTACTTTTATGCTCTTCAAAGATTTTGAACATAATGTTTCTAAACAAATGTTTGCCGGATGGCAATCGCATCTTGCTTATTTTGATTTTGATATTGTTTATAAGCAAGGGAAGGATAATCATCTTCCAGGTTTTTTAACTCGTGAATTTATTTCTTCATGATAGAAATGAGTCATGCTGGAAGGAATCCATATTCCTCTTATAGGGGAAGAGGAGGAAGAGGCCATCCTCCGATTATACAACATGGGAAGAAATCCCTTTTTAACCAGAATATTTCTGGAAGTGGCTCTTCTTCAAAAGGAGACAATGTACAAAAGGAGTTTCAAGAATTCCTGAGACAAAGGGGAAATAATTCACCAATTGAGGACAATTCCTCAAAAGCAGAAGATGAAGAATCATATTCTTCAATTGCACAAAAAGAATACAAATTCTTTGATTCTTCTAAGAAAGAATTGATTATTATTATTGAAGATGATGATGAGAAATTCAAAGAGTCCCCATGGATTCTTATGGAAAAGTATTTTCCAAATTCAAATTGGAATGTTGAGACTTACAAATACAGAGGATTTTATGAGAATATTCTCATTAATCTCGAAAGTGTCTAAATCCAGCATTTTCCTCCTAAGAGTAAAGCTATCAATTACTCTAAATTTATTATCAAAAAGATTATTTCCATCCAAGAATGGGGAACTTCACCTTTTACAGAAAGAAGTATGACTAATGAAGTCACACATACCATTTACCAAAGATACAATTCTTTGGGATTACCTTCAAAGTTTTTATAAAAAGCGTTATTGTATCAGAATGCTAAGCATTCTCATACGTGGTTGATTAAAATCTGTGAGAACATTGGCAGGAATCAAATTCCTAACTGGCTTTTCTCATGGTGGGGAAATTTTGGGGCTTTGGCAGATATCTTGCAAGAAGAGGTTAAAAATCTCTTAAAAGAATATACTATTGTTTCTTCAGACTTAAAGTCTCATAATACGAGTGGTAAAACTACTTGTATGTTCTTTGTGGATTCTGGAATCCCATGGGTTCTAAAATGGAGACGGAGTTTGGTTATCTTTTAACATGGTACACCTTGTTTATGGAGAATCCGTACAACACGATTTTGGAATAACTTAAATGTTATTACTCCTGGCTCCAATGAGTCACCATTACAAGAAAATATTTCACGGATTAAATCCAAAATGGAAGAATACAGAAAAAATTTTGTTGATAAGACTTCTAGTTCTCTTCCATCATTCTCTGAATACTCTAAGAAGTATTTTGGTATTTTCTCAAAAGAAAAAATTATGGATCTTTATATGGATCATATTAAGAATGATTTATTCAAAGATATTGATTTTTCTGATTCAAAATCAGATGCTTCAATGATTTCTGGATCTGATCTTCAAGATGCGCAGGATCCAAATGAAGATGATCAGGAATTTTCTATTCAAGAAAGTTTCGATCTTTTGAAGAATTCTCTCAAAGGGAAATTAAAATAAGGCAAGTTTTAATTGAAGGTTCTTACCCTAATGATTTCTTTACATCCTTTACAACGGAAGGATGGAATATTCACATGGAATAATTAGCTTCAGATTATACTATCTCCCACTAATACAGGAGTCTTACATTACAACATTTGGAGAATTCCTTCTCAAATTATTATTGACCATGAGAATAATGTTATTAATGATAAGAATTATCTCAAAATTCTTAAGAAAAGGATTAGAGTTTTGGAAGTATGGATTCCATGGCTTGAAGCTTCACTAAGAGGAAATCAAGGAAGAAATGTTTATCCAACTCATCGTCAAGAATTGGCCAATTTCGTGAGTCTCTTAAACTCCTAAAAAGCAAGCTTCATTGTTGGCGATTTAGTGAAGATTTGGACTTAGCACATTCCAAAGAAGATGTGTCTATAGTATCGATACAAAATCAAATTTTTCGCCATTGCTTACGATAGCGACAAAGAATCGTTCTCTGAATAGTAATTACTATTCAGTTTTTTACTTTTTTTGGCTTTTGCGGTTTTGTTTTTTCCGCCTTGTTTTATTTTTTATTTTGGAATCCGGGGTTTCATGTCCGGCTCTTTCATCTATAAATAGACTTGATTTTTCATTTGAGAGATACGCTTGAGTTTAGACTCGCCCTCTCTTTTTTCTCTCTCTGCCCCTCTCTTGTGTGCAACCCTTGTAGTCTTGTAATAAATATGTTTATAAGTTTGTTTATGGTAAAGGCTCATTAAGGTATAATTATTGTTATTTTGTTTTTATATTTATATTTCTGATGATCGCCGCCTCTATGGACGGCTAGAATACTTGTATTGAATCATGGTCTGACTTAAATATACTCTACTATCATGTGCATTTGGAATTATATTCCTATAATGATCTGTAATTTGATATATCAAAGGTAGAGTTGGTTTAACCAGTAGGTTTGAGCTTTCCAGTGATATTCATGAGTTAACTATGTGGGCTAGCCCTTGTTGCCGTAATGCCAATGAATAGGCGCAGACATTTTCTTGGCGTAAAAGCTTTTTTATAGGCGTTGGAAAAAAAAAAAAAAGGGTTGGAGATTGAGAGAAGAATAGAAAGGACCCACCGATATCCTCTTAGTACTGATCAACGGTTCAACTGATAATTATAAAATGGTTGATAAAGGATCGAAATGGAGATGTACTAACACAATACAGGCGGGAACACTATTTTATATACACTATCACTATATGTTATGGTTGACTTAGTTAACCCTTTTTTCTTTTCAGATATCCAAGTCTCACTTGTCCATCTGGACTCACGGGAACACTATTTTATATACACTATCACTATATGTTATGTATATAAAGTACTCCATTCGTTCCAATCATAATGGTAAAGTACCCATATTTTCGTCCTAATCATAATGGTAAAGTTACTTACACACTTTATTACTTTATCACTTTATTACATAAAATACTAATAAACAACACTTTCTACCCCCAATTACTCATCACTTTATCATATAAAATACTAATAAACAACTCTTCATGCCCCACCACTTTACACTTTATCACTATTCCACTAAATCCTTATGAACAGTAAAAATGTCATTATGATTGGGACGGAGGGAATATTATTTATAAAATTGGTGTAAAAAAAAAGTACTATCTATAAAGTAAAGTAATTTTTTGAATATTTATAGTGTGCTAACATTACATTAAGAAAATGAAGAATTGACTTTAGAAATTTTCAATAAAATATTGCGGTCTATGAATAACGAGAATTGTCTATTATATACCCTTTTTTTTAACAAAAAAATAAATAAAATTATGAAGAAATTATAAAATTGATATTTTATTTCTGAATTTATTTTTTATATTTTTAATATGAATGTCAAATTAATAAAAAAATGAGATTAATTTGATATAAGATACATTTAAAAAAATTAAAATGAAATCTTATCGAGGACTGACTTGATATATGTTGATGGATTAACAAGAAAGGAGCAGGTTACAACCATGTTAATTTCATTAACAAAATAAATTCCAATTAGGCAATTAACAAGAAAGGAGCAGGTTACAACCATATCAAATAAATTCAATAGAAATATGAGTGAATATATCTCTCAACAAAATTGGGGTGAGTTCGAACCCAGTTCAATGAATATTACCATTTTCTGGCGCAGTTAACAAAAGTACCTAAATTTGAATTAATTGAGCTACCTTTGTTTAATTAATTCAACTAACATGATATATATATATATATATTTACACACGATAATTTGTTTAAAGCTCAAGAGTTGGTATGCTGTGAAACTTGTTCACGTGAAATTGATTTTTTTTTTACAGGTATACTCTTTAGTAATATAAGTCACACTCTTTAGTATTATAAGTCACATCCTTCACTTATCACTACGTACGATATTCTCTTCTAAAATATAAGTCACACCCTTCATTTTTATGAGTAATACCCTTCATAGTAAAAAATCACACTCATTATTAGTAATATAAGTCACACTCTTTAATCAATTTCACCGTAAAACTTGTTCACCCTATGCTTTGTCAAAGCTCAATGGTTAACAATATTTATACTACAAAGACATAGTTGAAATGTTATTTTTTGTCCCTTAATTCTCACCAATTTTAATTTTTGTTCACAATTTTTTATTTTTTATTTTTGAAAAATTTGTCCTTGCACATTTATCCATTAAATATTTACCAAATATAATGTTTTTGTTATCTTTGCACATTAAAAGAAAATTCAATCGGTTGAATTTTAAATATAACAACCACATAAATATGAGATGATTTATAATTAATAAATAAAAAATAAATGGAAGGTAAAATATTCAAATTAAATAATGAATGATTGATTTAAAAAATTAAAAATTAAAAATTATATAATAAATAAATTCTCTCATAAATTTAGAGATTTGTAATAAAATCACCGCTTAGATAGGAATTTCAAAGCTTATCATATATCATTTGTTCCCTCAAAAAAACAAAAAAATCATGTATCATATATATTTTATCGTTTAGACCCTACAAGATCTGTAAATTTAGATTTTAGACCACTATTATTTTCCTGTTGAAACATAATTTAAAAAAGAGTATGAAACCAATATTATTTTCGAGACAATTTGAAAAGAAAATATGTATGCATTCATGTGCATTGCCATTCACAAGTGTGTAAATTCCCAGCTAAAATTTATCAATTTCGACGACAATACATAGGCTCAAAACATGACCAAATTCAAATTGCCAATAAGCTACCATGAGAAAATAATTAGCCAAATTATCAGACAAATTGGAAATAGAAAAATTTCAGAAATTGAATATGTGAATATAATTGCAACTAATTTTAAGTTTACCTTTAAAAAAGAAAAACTAACTTAAAGTTTCTAAAATTTCTCGTATATGAAATTCCAACATCCAAAAGCATTGATTCAAGTGCAAAGAATTTTGACGAGATTTAAGTGGAAAAGTTGAATTTTATGTTCTGGATTGATAGAGAGAGAATATTCACTAATACACATTTGAGCTTGGACAGTTGTGAAAAATGACCTTGGAGAGCTGTTATAACCGTTCTCCAAGTAACAGTTGTCCAAGCTTGGACAGCTAATAAAAAACCGCTGTCTAAGAAATCGCACTTGGACAGCGGTTTTGAACCGCTGTGCAAGATTGCAGCTTAGACAGCGGTTTTCAACCGCTGTCCAAATTCCACACTTGGACAGCGGTTTTCAACCGCTGTCCAAATTCCTCACTTGATATTGATATACGTGATAAAAAAATATTAAATTTAATTTTTTGCGATTTTTTATCGACGAAATGTGTTGGTTGGTGGCGTGGTGGGATGTGCTGGTGGCAATGGCGATTGCAGAGAAAGTCGCGATGTGCAATTGGTTTGCATTTCGTGTATGTATTTTTTTAATATTATTAGTTTTTTTTATGAAAAAGTATTATTATTTTGTTAGAAAATATCAGATGTTCTAATATAAAGTATTAGTTGCGAAACAACTGCATGATAAAGTACTTTTATATTATCACTACAAAAAAGTCGGGTTTTAACGACGGAAATTAGCGACGGACACAACAGTCGTCGCTAACTGCGACGGATGTAGCGACGGAATTAGTCAAACGGTTAAATCCACCATTTTTAGCGATGGACACCAAAATCGTCGCAAACTACGACGGTTTAGCAACGGTTCATCGACGGTTAATTCGAACCGCCACTTCAAGCGATGTCATTAGCGATGGATACTTAATATCCATCACTAAATAGTGCAGAAAACGAAGAGATACGCCCGTTGGGAGCCGATGTCATTAATTTAGCGACGGATTTGTGAAATCCGTCGCTAAATCTAATTCTATATATACCGCCGCTGCCTGCCCATTTTTCCCATCAATCAAATCAGAATACAACACAAACGAGACAATTTCATCTGTATTCTTCGATATCACGGTAATATTTTAATGTTTTTTTTGTTTATTTATTTATTTATATTTAATTGTATTTTATATTAATTAATTAATATATAAATTTCATATTTTATTTAGATGGATGCTGGTAATAACGTCCAAGCATCATCCCGGACGCCTATTCCTCGCTTGCCTATCAATATCATCAATGGAGAGTAAGTGTTGTTTTTTTTAATTATATAATTAATTAATTTAATATTAATTATTAATTATGTATTTATTTTTTAAAGTGTTAGTACCTGGTCACGAGGCTTCCACTATAGCCAAAAACGTCATCATGCGGGTGGGAATTGTTGTCAACGCTTACAATTGGAAATATGTGCCAACTAACTAGCGTCAATTGTATTTCGAGGAGTTTACGGTATAAAATTTACTTAACTTAATATTTTATTTCAATATATATTGATTACAATTAATTTAATTATCTTATTATATTCGAAATATAGAAACAAGCTACGTGGAGTCCCGATCTCGAGACCAATGAAGTTTACAATGCATTTTGTAAGGTTGCTCAACGACAGTACCATGACATGATGCACATGTGGCGTAGACAGTGGAGGGAAGAAGGGGTGAACCTATCAGAAGAACTTGGGGACGAAGTATGGGATTCAATTGTGGCTGTTTGGAGAGCAAATCCCTTCTAGGGTCAATGTTTATTTTAATTATGTTATTAACAATTTATAATTTTGTGTTTAATTTTGGTATGACTGAAATTTTTTAATTTATGTTATTATTTTGTAGTGTGATTGTACAATTTTAATATCTGTTTTTTTTTAATGAATGATCGAACAATTTTAATTTTAATTTTTTTTTAAAAATTATGTTTTTAGCGACGGTTTTGGCGACGGAATTATCGACGGAAATTTGAATTCTGTCGCTAAACCGTCGCTAACTACGACAGTTATTTCCGTCGTTGAATCCGTCTATAATTAATAGCAACGGTTTTATGTAACCGTCGTTGTATCTGTCGCTAAACACAGACTAAAAAAACCAGCAGTTATATTTTACACAAAACAGTCGAACCAACTCCATTTTTTTCCAAAATCAACACCAAATTTTGTGTAGATAGAGCCGAAAATTATTTTTGAAGTGCATATTGTGTAAATGGAAGCATTTCGACTCCTCGAGAATGATTTTACCGTACGTTTTCACATTTCTACCGTTTAAAAAATATATATATATATATAGTGTAATGTATATAATTGATAAGTTTATTTTGTATTTGATGTTGATATATATTGTGTAGATTGTTTATGTTAAATGAATGTTGTGATCATATATTGCGTGGATTTCTTTGATGTTATTTGATAAGAATAATATTTTTGGAAATTTACATATACAGACTAAACTCTGTTCAATTTTTTGTAGAATTAACATATTGA
This sequence comes from Stenogyne calaminthoides, assembly GCA_037126765.1. Lineage (NCBI taxonomy): Eukaryota > Viridiplantae > Streptophyta > Magnoliopsida > Lamiales > Lamiaceae > Stenogyne > Stenogyne calaminthoides. The sequence goes on from JBBCBC010000022.1 coordinate 34,916,272, forward strand.
TATGATTTGAAATAGATGGAATATCCGAATCGTCAGTGGATTTATTCGACTCCTCGACTTATCAACGAACGTATAAGTATGGAGTTCTTGAACGAAGTTAATAACTTCATTCACTTTGCAATTAATCGGTCGCACAAATTGAAATTCGTATGTCGATAAGATGTCCTTGTAATGCAACAAAGTGTCAGAACAAGTTATACAGAGCGATTGTCGATGTTCAAACACATATCATCATGAATGGTTTTGTACCTAATTACTACAATTGGACACGTCAAGATGAAGATCGATGGAGTGTTTGTTGGGATATTTTAGTTTTGATGAATTATGCTAAAATATTATTAACTTGTGTTATTCAAGCTAATTTACAGATAACAAGTTAAGGGGGAACGAAAGAACAAATTGAGGGGAACTCACGAAATCGGAAGAAGATGATCGAGTTCGGGACGAGGATCGAGACGAGACCGACGAGATCGGATAAGTAAGATGAGTTCGAGAGTCAACCGATGAGTATTGCCGTCGGATGTGAAGAAAAGCTAAAGCCCGAAAATCGGAAGGAAGGTTGCGGATCGGAAGATGAGAAGATGGGACCCATCAAGATCGACGGATCGTGGCCTCGATACGGATATGTAGAAGACGGATGACCGGATCGAGATCGACGCGGATCGAGATCGATATGATAAACGATATCTTAACCCTCGATGAAGATGACCGATCTTTATCCCGAGATGATCCCGAAGATATGTTGATCTGATCAATGAAATGATCGGAATCGAATAGAAATCGATAATTTAAGTCAGGTGACCTCGAGGGGAGGGATGTCCGAATGAGAACTTCGAACTCAAAGAAGCCTAAGTGTCAAGTATGTCTTTTCGTATAAGGTCCATTGAAGAGAAGTCTGCTTGAATCAAGAACCCCGAAAGTAACACGAGGCTCGGATAAACTGGCTCGATAAACAAGATCCCGAGACTCGAGAAAATCGAAGAACATAAAACGTTAGAGACTCGGAAGAAACTAAAGAATATAGCCGCTAGATTCAAATTGATGTGGACCAACGGGAGGAAGGCGACAAACCGAAAAAAAGGCGCAAAAAGCTACTGAGTAGTATGGATTTGAATGTGATTCTCTCCACGGTAACATTCAAATCCACACTATAAATACAAGTTCTTCCCTCATTATCACGAGTGGATGAATGTGGAAGAAGTGTGAGAATGTAGCAAACAATGCTTTCTGAGCTAAGAAGATATGGGTTCCAGCGGTTCGGCCAAGGTCGTGTGCGGATGATCGCGAGTCTGAAATATGGCCCGATCAGTATACGACTAAGGCATTCAACACACTCTGAGCCAAGAGCCATATATTCAAGCATTCCCACCATAGAACCTGAGCAAGAAAAACTACACGATATATTCAAAAAGAGTGTTCTACCCTAGATCTAAGCACCAAATGTAATATCCTAAGCTTAGAGAGATTTTCCCATCCTTAGCATTGAAGCTAAAACAAATGTAAGGAAAATCTCACCCTAGTTGAAACCAAACAAACCTTACCCAAATCACTTGATAGGTTAAGTTTGTAGGGTGAGTGTGAACTTCGATAAAACATCTATAAGCGATCCCGTGAGGGTGATAAGTCCCGTTTGAGTGTGAACTCGGTAAACATCTATAGGCGATCCCGAGAGGGTGATAAGTCCCGTTTGAGTGTGAACTCGGTAAACATCTATCGGCAATCCCGTGGGGAGATAAGTCCCGTTGGTTAAGTCGGTTAAGGTTGCCCCCGTGTTAAGGGAAGAGTGGATGTAGGACGGGTTTCGTCCGAACCACTATAAAATCTTGTGTGTTCTTTACTGCTTTATGTTCTTACTTGTCATATGCATTTGATTCTAAGCAAAACAACACACATGTTCTTAAAAGCGAAAAATTAGGAATCACCCATTCCTCTCCCCTGTTTTATATGCATCACACGACATAGTTTGCTTCCGCAAGCGCAAATTGTTTTTCCTAATAAATCGGGACCATCAGTGTTGATTTCAATACACTTGAAAAGTATTATAATGCTCTGGTGGGTTTCAAGATGAGGCTATGGAGGAGGAACCAAATGAGGAAGCATCTAACTTTTACAGAATACTCAAAGCAGCTGACGAAGATCTTTATGATGGATGTCAAACTCACTCTCTATTGTCATTCAATGCTCGGCTCATGGCTATCAAGGCTGAGAACAAACTTTCTCAAAGAGCCTATAACCATATTAGTAAGTTGATCAATGAGGTTTGTCCTCCCGGTAATAAGGTGCCTATTACAGAATATCAAGCCAAGAATTTGTTGAAGAGTATGGGTCTACCAGTAGAGAGTATTGATTGTTGTATCAATAACTGCATGTTATTCTGGGATAATGAAGAAGAAACGAATCTTGATAAGTCTGAATTTGTGGGCACTCTCGATCTAAAGTACCACGCCGGAATCGGATCGACGGTTGAGGAAGCGAATAATAAGAAGAAAGTGGCAAATAAAATGATGTATTACCTCTCTATCATTCCTCCTGCCCCGAGATTGTATCAATCTAGTGCCGCGCCCAAAGATATGACATGGTATCATAAGGAGTCATCGATCCTCGATTCTTAGAGATGAGACACCTATGCAGACGAGTTGTTTCCTATTTTTTTTTGGACCGGAACCTAGAACGTTCGGTTGGAGTCTCAAGACACTGATGGTTTTGCCATTTGGAATGCACGATGCAGTATTAGATTATGGCCGATTATATTGACTCATATAATCTACCTCGGTGGATGTGCATGAAGCCCCCGAACTATGTTTACCGCGGTATTGGTACTGGCCCAAAGAATCGAAGGACAAATTAGATGTTTTCCTTGACCTCACGATAAAGAGACTTGATACATCTGTGGGAAAATGGAAAGGTGACATATCTGATGTATCGAGAAGGCAAAAACTTCACGATGATGGTCTTACTCTTTGGAAGATCGGCCTACCTGGCGTACTCCATCTTTGTCCGGGATGGAGGGCGGTTAGGAAAACAAGCATGTCACTACTTTGCATGGAGGATTCGACGCTTTTAGTCTTCAATTAGCGAGAAAAAGTTTCATGGTTTGATAACCATCGAAAAGTTTTTACCGGATAATCATCTTTTTTCGAAAAGAATAAAAAAAAGACTTTATCAAGAACAAAATCGTTACAAAAAACGGCTTGAAAAAGAGATTAGGTATTTTTATATTAGTTGTTTTAAATGAATTAATATATTTCTTTCTACGAACGATAAATTAATTAACTTGTAACTTTTTGCATTCATGTAGGTAAAAGGTTGTTAAATCAAATTAATCAGAAGGGATTGATTTAAAACAATGTAAGAGTACATCTTTGAGAGCATAATAAAATGGTACCGGGTGGTTGGAAGAAGAAGAGCATTTTCTGGGATTTGCCCTACTGGAGCTCACTTTTGATTCGACACAACTTAGATGTGATGCACATCGAAAAGAATGTGTTCGATAACTTGTTCCACACAATCATGAACACAGAGGGCAAGACAAAAGACATTGCAAAGTCGCGCGATGAGTTGAACGAGATATGCAAATGTGATCACTTGAAGAAGGATGATGGTACATGAAGATGTCCCAAAGCCAATTACACACTTGATAAGAAACATAAAGTGGCTTTGTGTAATTGGATTGAAGAAATGAGATTTTCAGATGACTATGTTTCCAATTTGAGTCGTTGTGTAAACACATCAAACGGGAAGGTGTCTAGGATGAAAAACCACGATTGTCACGTGTTTATGCAACGATTGTTGCCCCTCGCATTCCGGGAATTCCTACCGAACAGTATCTGGAGTGGTGTAACTGAATTGAGTCTATTCTTCAAATATTTAACGTCTACAATGATTACGCGGGACGACATGGTCCGTTTGGAGAAAGACATTCCAGTTATTTTATGCAAATTGGAGCGCATTTTCCCTCCCAGCTTCTTTGATTCGATGGAGCACTTACCGGTGCACTTAGCATATTTTGTGGTGTTTGATTCATCTCCGAGTTGAAAGCCTTTTGTTTAATGTATCTTCTGAGTTGAGAACTTTATTTTATTTTTCATTGTGTTGTCTTGTGAAGACAATTTTTAGTGTCAAGTTTATAACAACATAGGCCTCGGAAAACATGTTAGAGAAAGTGGTATTGACTGCATTGTGAGTGTGGTGGATCGACGAGTGGAACAATCAATAATACGGAGTGCTGCCAGTGATTATATGATGAAGATAACTTGTAAAGTTATACTAAAACAGCTTAGTGATTACGTAGTTTGTCTTATTCGTAAAAAAATCAATAATTTGGCTCATCATTTTGCTTGGACGCTTGAATTATTCTCAAGTCCTTATTATTGAGTCGAGCTTCCAATTGCTGTGGATGGCCTTTTCAATATTTATTGTTTTTGCATTTAAGTTATAAGAGTTATTTTTGTTAAAAAAGAAAAGAAAATAAAATATTCATCACATCATATATATGCATCCATTCATGTGCATTGCCATTCACAAGTGTTAAATTCCCAGCTAATTTATCAATTTCGACGACAATAGGATCAAAATATGACCAAATTCAAATTGCCAAAAAGCTACCATGAGAAAATAATTAGCCAAATTAGCAGACAAATTGGAAATAGAAATATGTCTGAAACTTAATATGTGAATATAATTGTAACTAATTTTAAGTATACCTTTAAAAAAGAAAACTATTTTAAAGTTTCTAAAAGTTCTCGTGGATGAAATTCCAACATCTAATGATTCAAGTGTTGGAAAAGGATGTTCAAATAAAAAAAAAAAGTGCTGGAAAAGGGAGGAGAGAATTTTGACGTGTTTTTAAAGTGAAAAAGTTGAATTTTATGTTCTGAATTGATAGGAATAGAATATTAAAATAACTGATCTGATTATTAATGAATGCTGACAAATAAACTGTTATATTTAAATTTAAAATGATTGAGAAAACGATAGAGTGGTCCGGTGGTCCCTTTCTAATCAACGTGTGATATAATGTACTTTTATCTATCACCACACTTTCCTTTTCTTGACGAAAATTGAAAAGAGGATATTGGTTCGGGAAAAAAAAAAGAGGACCTAACTTTCACTTGAATCATTACATATTTATTGAAACGTAATATTCGTTCCAAAAGTTTTAAACATAATACAAGTTTTAAATATGATTTACTTATAATTAATTTAATTAAATATAAATGTTGTGAGGCAATTTCTTATAAAAATTATCTCATGTAAGATTATTAAAATTCTTTAAAATAACTAGAATAAAATTTAAATATAAATTAATAAATAAATGAGTAGAGATACAAAATAAATACTCCTATAAATTAAATTCAGCTAAAAAAGCTGTCATACGTTATTGCAATTTTCACTTGCTCGTATCATAAAGGCAATGTTACTATGCAAATATCTAAAAAAAAACATCGGTAAGATTAGCGTGGGCCCACCGAACCGTCCAAATTCAAAGTTAGATTTAGCCAATCTTATACTACGCGCGGTTCGTTTCTCCCACAAGCGTGTGGCTACACACAAACACAATCCAAACAATGAATATAAAAATATGTATATGCCTCGCACCTAAAACAATATTTATTTTCCTTAAAAAAAAATAGTTATTTAAGATTGAAGGGAGTATTAGTGTATTACTAATGAAAATACAAAGAAGAAGAAGGTTATAAATTAGAAGAAGAATATACATTTTCTCAATTTTCATTTTCTCATATATATATGCATGACAAGTTAATTAAGATTAAATACAAAAAAGAAGAAAATTAATTGAAAGTTAATTAAGATTAATTAAGTACAATTTGGTTACGAACTTTACTAGTTTGGTAACATGTAAAATACAAATTGAGTGAACTTTGCCTTCAACAGGTCCTTGTCAAGTTGTCATGTTTGTCCATTGTCTATTATCTTTAGTCTCTCCCATAACCAGATGACTTAACCTACTAACAATTAACTTTGTCCCATAAAAAAAATTAGTCTCTACCATCAATACTTCATAGTACTTTTCAATTCTGTACTTTCTTTCCTAATTTTTTTGATTTCTTTTACACTCTATATTTCTCCAAAATTTGTATAGCTTTTTTGGGAAATTGTCAATTTTACTCTAACTGAAACGTTGTTTGCAATTTGGATTTGCAAGTACATATCCCAAAAATAATAAAACCTGAATCTTAGTCATGTAACTTCAAATGTCGAGGGGGTGGGGGAGTATAATGGATTTTTATTCCCATTTGTATACACAAAGATTAAAGATTATACAAGTGTCCTCATAATCGGATCGGCAACCAAACCAAACCGGGCATCGGTTGGACCAGTCGGGCCTTGAACATAAGGACATCACTCATCAAGAATTTATTTCAATTTTACAACTTCATAAGAAATACGGCGGCAACAAGTAAGTATATTATTACCTCCCTCTTATGTCCTGACTCATTGTTCACAATTACTATTTTTTCGTATTTTAACAAATAAATTTTTATTAATATTTAAAATAATAAAGTAATTTTTAAGTAGATAGATCTATCATACACCTTCTCAAAAATTATTTTATCATTTCAAATACTAATAAACAACTCGTTCGCAAAAATACGGGGAGAAAGATGGTGTGAAGAAAGTGTTGGAACGGAGAGAGTAGTAAAGAGTTATAGTATCGATTTTCAATCTATGGTTAATTTGTTTTAACCTATGCCACTTAAACTTGAAGAAAATAAATGATTGCCTATAAATTTTCCAACAAAAAATAATTTGGTCCTTAAATAGTGAACATTGCTTATGACTTGCGCGTCTCCGAATTTCTAAAATTTTTATAGACATACAAATTACCTAATGAAGAAACTACATATACATTTGTAAATTTAAGAATCGAACAAATTAGCTATAAAAAATAATGCCCTAGACAACTTAAATTTCTATGGACAATTAGTTTAGAAAATGACCTATAAACAAACTCACCTACGAATTATACATTTACATAGATAAATTTACGTGTGAAGGAAAATTCCTATATGATTAGGAAATTTTGTAGGCAACTCATAAGCAATCCTTAGTATTTAAAAGCAAATCTATTTTCGTTAGAAATTTTTCATAGGCATATTAAAATACTTAGTAGGCAATTCTATATTTTTTTAAGTGAATGTACAATTTCTTTTATTCAATTGCAATATTGTGTACTATATGAAATAGAATTACTTGATTGCAAATGCATTATTTTTGTAGTATTTTTCTGCCACAATTGCCACAAACACTACAAAATAATAAGGAATTAACTATGAAATTTTTAATACCGTTCTCCAAGAATTTTTTTTTTTAAATCGATTAGGTAAAACCACACTCCAAGTGATACTTTGAAGTGCGGTTATTAAAAAAGAACCGTCCAAAGTTGAAATTGCCCAAATTCAAATGTGTAGTAGTGAAAAACAATTGTGTCTTTAAATTAAACGCCTACGACTTAGCTCCATATTTTCCTAATCATGTATACATCTTCATTCCAAAATTACCTATTACATTTTAGCAAGTAATTTGTTTGTAGATAATTTGAGAAATAAAATATGTATATGATTAGAAAATTTTACAGGTAAATAGTAGACAATTCTTAATATTCAATGACGGAATATTTATCCATGAGTTTTTATCTTTAAAAAAACGTTCAATTCTGTTATGTCCTTTTTCGTTGGAAATAAGATATACTCTTGTGGAGATAGTTTAATTGCAATAAGTCTCTCTACCCCAGCAAAAATCAATTTTTCTACACTTTTTTCTTCAACTATTTTTGGACTTTTCTTCAACCATTTCCGACACACTCACTCTCTCTCCTTTCTTGAGCACTTCAAATCCTTATTGGATATATTATTTAACTAGATAACCTTTATCTAATAAAGCCACTCTCAACCATTGCAGTCTTCTCCAACCATTAGATCTCAAATTTAATCCCCAATTTTTAATCTTGGTTTCTCTTAAAATCCCAGTCTTTACATGTGATTGTGTATTTGGTCACAAAGCAAGCGTTGATAAATGGTTGAACAAAGTGTTATAGTTAAAAAACAAAGTAACTATTTATTGTAGGAATGATCTGTGTGAGTAATTTTTAAAATAATATAGGAGTATAAATCATTATTACTTATTAGTGGTGTTCAACGCTCAAATACTTGCACAAAGATATAAAACGGAGTTCTTTTTTAACATTAGACTTGCCCAATGTAATGGATGGCATCACGTAATATACATTTCATTTTTATACAAGTGAACCAAAGAGTAAAGATAACTACAATCAAGTCCTAAAACAGTGAAAGATAACTTCATGGAAGAATTGGGCCTTGAAAACTGCTTAGACGGGCCTTCAAAGTATTGGTAGAATACAAAAAAAACAATGGGCCATTCTTCTTGAATGAGACTATCTATTTCATATTTGATGTTCCACTTTATATTTAACAATATAATAGAATGACATGTGAAATCGAGAAATCAAAATCTCATCTAAAAGCTTTCGAACATGTAGAGAGGGTTAATAATCTATTTACTTAATTTCCCTCAACACTCCCCCTCACTCAAAATAAATCATTGCCTCTCTCTCTGGAGAGGAGGCCCAACAGAGTGGACAATTTAAATGGGTGGAGTGCTTCCACGAGAATCGAACCCACAACTTTGGCTCTCGATATGAGAGAATTCCGTCTCTCATCTAAAAGCTCGAGCTTTTAGATGAGACGGAATCTCTCGTAAACATTTAAAAAATTATCAACGAACCATTATAATTTTGGGTTCATATATTTCATTATCTAGACGTATTTTGCTCTAAAAATTCTCATTTTCTTAAAATATGAGCAAAACGCAACCTTTCTCCTTTTTAAGTGTAATTCATTAATTTAATACTCTCTCACAACACTTTTGCACACCCAAAAATGAATTTTCTTATTAAATTTCATACTCACAATATTTATATATTTACACAAAACCTCATTATTTTGGAACTCACTCATACACTCAATCAATCTACTTTATTTACTTTATACATAAAAGTCTACAAAATTTTCTTTCAACACTCTGTTCATTATACTTTTTTTTAAATATCTTTGTGCCATAAAATTAGTGCAAAGTATTTTCGGACGGAAATGAGTATAAAATTTGTATAAAATCCAATCAAATCAAGCAAATATTACACTAAACAAACTCTTAATTACCAATTAAGCTGAGACTTGTATAGTGATCTAACGTTGAAGAATTTGTCGTACCCAGTAGAAGTCAGTGGTTACTTTCTTTTGGAACATTCTCTTCAACCATTTTTTGACCAAATATATATTCAGTTTATTCGCAAACCCTTCTTAAAAGATTAGTATTTCCTAAACAAATATTTTTATATGCACAATTATGAAAAATCTTAATGTTTCTCGTGAATTGCAGATAATGTAAAGCCATCTAGGTATTAAGTAATGTCCAACACATAATAATATATACAGATTAGTTAATAAATTGTTTCAGTATGTATCGTTAGTTTCTTGTATTTGATGTGAAATTTAAACGAAATGACAATTAGGTAATTAAACTTAACACAAATTAAATTATATCACAAAAGCTCCCATGGGATAGGATATCCATTGTGGCCAAATTTGCAGTCAAATATAAAAAACCAAGACATGTGGCCCATGAAAAAGCAAGGAACAAATATTTGGTTGGAGTATTATATAAAGGTAATATGATAGCTAGTTGAAAATTAGCTTCGTTATTCCTATTTCTTGTGTCAAGTTTTAGGTTCCTTTGACTTTAGGGGTGATAATATTGTACATCAACAAAATGATAAAAACTCACATACAAATTAAACAAATCAATGTACATCAAAATATCATGCTTAAATTATTAAATGTCTCATCGTAAAATTATCTCACGTAAGTATATCTCTGACAAAATATTTAGAGTGATGAGTAGGGAATTTATTGTGAAAATTTTAGTTATTATGAAACTTATAATGTTAAATATCATAGAGCATATAATTACCTTTTGCAATACCATTTTTTATTTCCTTTGGAATTAATTAAAACTGGTAATCACGTTCTAGCAATAAAAATATACTCTCTCAGTCCCATTAATTTGTTCACACTACATTTTTTTTTCGTATTTTAACGAGCAAATTATTTATTTAAATCTAAAATAATAAAGTAATTTTTAAGGAGGGGTATGATACCTCTTCTCTATTATATGTCTCCTTAAAAATTACTTTATCATTTTAAATACTAATAAAAAATGCGCTCCATAAAACACGAGAAAACAGTAAATATGAACAAATTAATGGGATAGAGAGTATTAATTATCTTAAAATCACTACAAAAGAATTAGAGAATTACTACAGAATTTTCAACGGCAATAATATCATCCTTATAAAGTAAGGGTTACCTTCAAAATTTATAAAATTTTCTAATAAGATAGACATTTTCATTCCTCAAATTATCTACAAATAATTTGCCTACGGAAATGTATTGCCTAAGGAATTATTTGTGTAGGTAATTTGTTTGCCTAAGAAAATTACAAATATGTAAGTATTTGTTTGTAGGTAATTTGTTTGTCTATTAAAATTCTAAAAATTTATAGGCGGGTAGTAATCAATTAATTCTCACCATTTAAGGGTCAAATTATCTTAGTTAAAAAATTCTGTAGCCACTTAAAAAATTTTGTAAGTAGTTAAAAAATTCTGTAGCCACTTAAAAAATTCTGTAGCCACTTAGAAAATATATAAATCTAGATAATAGTTTAGACTATTAATTCATTTTTTACCTTAATTACCGATTATCCACTATGGCCCTCCTCCCTCGGTTCGATTTCACTGTTTCACTTTTCGTATTTCATTGGTATTTCACCCTTCTGAATCTTTAACACATGGACACAGGGTATGGTGGTTCGTTAAACTACAAGTAATAACAATAGTATTAGTTCTTTTACATTATCAATTTTTTAATTATTTTTTTTGGGTGTCCCTTTTCTTCAACCATATTTTCATCGCTCCTAAATATCTTCATGGTTGAAGCTTGTTGCACTTGTACGTACAGTTGATCAAATTTGCTATAAATATTTCCTCTGGTTTTATCTTCTCTCACAAACTAAATTTTTAGTCACTCTTAATTCAATTAAAGTTATAATGTACTGGAGGAAAGAAGAAGACGCCGAGCTCAAAAACCATGTCAATATTTATGGAGAAGGTGATTGGAAAAGGGTGGCAATCTTGTTAGGTATATATGAACAATTTAACTACTTACTATATATATATATAGTGAACATTCTTGATTGCTATTGAGCACATTGCTATATATAGAAATTAATTAATTAATATGCATTCATGTGTGTGTGTGTATAGGGAGGAGTGAAAACAGCTGCTTCCAAAGATGGTTTAACCAATTGAAGCCTGGCCTTGAACACAAGAAAATCACTCATGAAGAATCTATTGCAATTTTACAACTCCATAAAAAATACGGCAACAAGTAAGTATATTAGTAAAGAGTTATAGTCTCCATTTGCAATGTATGGTTAATTTGTTTTTTCAACTTCTTATGGCACTTAAACTTGAAGAAAATAAAGAATTGCCTCCCAAATTTTACAAATAGCTAAAAAAATTTTTAATTAAAAATAACATAGTCCTTAAATAGTGAGGATTGTTTACGATTTGTCTACGAATTTATATAATTAAAAATACTGAGGATTTCCTAATTGCTATGACCAACATGAGGGGGGAAATCCCCCCAACCATCACCATTGACTTTGGTGATAATGAATATGGTTTTTCTAATTGGGATCATTTTGCTAATGGTGCACCTTTTACTATAGATGATATTCCTCCAATTAACTAATTGGATCATTTAATGTCCTTTATTAGTAGTTTTTGTTTTGATAAGGAATTTAAATTTCTGGTCTTTACTGTCTTTATGTCCCCAATGTTGTGATTTTTGTTTAAAGTTATGTATGTGGGATTGGAAGTAGTGTTTCAAACACACTTATTCTCTCAGTTGATGTTATGGAATTAAGGAGCAATTTTCTTGTTTATTGGTAATTATTATCTTTGAGGTACTGCATGAAATTTGGTATCCGTCACCAAGGACTGATTAATTTGGGGGACTAGAACCTAACGTTCACTAGTGGGGCGGTCCTACTTTAAGCTAGAATTAAGGTTTGTATGGACTGATTCATCTCAAGGACTGATCGAACATTAGGAGATTCAAATCTGAGAACTAAAAAGAGGAAAGATACTTTAAATCTCAAACCTACACCATTAGGTCAACCCAGGCTCCAAGCGAATTTTTATTACATAATTAAACTTCCTTTCTTATTTAATTGAAGTATCAAGAATGTCTAAATTACACCCGGACTTCTTCAACCAACCCTCGAATTTGACCAAACTACCAAAAAATCTTCACTTAAAGATGAGGAGTAGAATTTTAGTGGTCCTGATTATGAGTTGAAACAAAATTTTACTCCTAGAAACACTCAAAAATCACCTATACAATTGTCCAATTTTTTACATGCACGCAGCACTATCAAGTGTCAACCACAATACATTCCACCCTTACGTATATATATATATATACATATTTCATGTGGCAATAAATAGCATACTAATCACCATTTATGATTTTCAATACGAAGAATTTCAAAATCTGAAATTCTTGTATTAACTATAATCAAATAAAACGCATCTTTAATAATTTAATTAGGGAAAAATAACGGAAGAAGAATCAAGAGATTCTTCAATTATTTGGAATGGGCCAAACCATTTTGCAATGGGTACGGTTATTCACACCCACATCACTTAGGATGGAATTAACATGGGCCTGGTCCAAAAGCCTAAAATGATGGGCCATTTCTAATTTGAATTTCTTAGACTCGGCTTTATTTATCAAATCCAATATCAATATCAGAGTAAATCTCTTCTCACCTAGCACTCCTTGCAACTCAAATAAAAAGTGAATGAACTTTATCTATAAATCTATTTTAATTATTAACCCGCAAATTTTTTTAAGTGTGTACTTTTAATTGGACTAATGAATTTTCTTTCTTTATTTCTTACATAAACAAATTATTGAGCAAATTATTGAGCAAAATTGATTTTTTTCTTTTCGTGCATAGAGAACTCACGTGTTTGATGAAAAATTCTCAAAATCATAAATTAGAATATCTAAAACAGTAATTTAGCATCATAAAAGTATGGCTTACTTGATTTACAATCAGCAATTTATTAGCAGTATACCGCTTCCTCAAACATGAGCCAGTCCAGCACACTGTAAATTTAGTTAATAAAATAAATTAAATCACAAAAAAGAATTTGTAGATAGAAGATATAAATCAAAATAAAGAGTATAGAAATGAGTTGCGACGCACTCTGTTTTTACGCTCAATAATCTATATCTAAAACTTGAATGGATATGAAATGAATAAGAGCTCCATTGTTTTGAGTCCATAAAAATGAAAACGAAAAATGCCTGGCTACTTCTTATATCTTGACTTTGCAAAGAGAAGAAAGTCTTCTTTGTTGATATTATTTTAATTGGAAATTATATTCTAGTCTCGGGGTAACTCCCTTGAAATTTCCTATGTTTTCAATCTTATTGGGCCTAAGACAGCCCATTAGTTACATTATCAGCCCATTTTATAATTAGTTCGCCTGTGTTGTTGCCCATTGATCTGACTCTGACCCAATATAAGATGTACACATTTTAGAAACTACAACTTTTATGGATCTCCACGCAAGATCCTCAAAGATCAATGCCACTTTATAAGATCTTTTAGAATTAAATAATTTATTATATTGAAAGATGTAATTTATTTATATTGAACTATGTAACTATTAATATGAAAAAATAATTGCACATTTTAGTATGAACATATTACACCTTTCAAAGATAACAATTCTTGTGCTTAATTCTGGATGATATATAAAACTTATCATTCCAGGAATGTGAAGGCTAACGTTGTATATGAATGAGAAGGCATAACTCTATGTCGTCTATTTTCTAATCTGATTTTTCCCACTAAGTTTCCTAGGTGTGTTTTTTTAAAGGGTGACTGTTACAATATATAAATATAATTAGTGGATATAGACTTATTATTAGTCGGTATTACGTGGATTCTGATGTTATTTTGTTATTTACTACTCCCCACCGGCCCCTTAGTTATTTGCAAGCCTTAAAATAATGAAAATTTTTCAAATCTCCACCCTCGATATCTTCACCTCACAATATACATTCTCCATTCCCTTTGAAAAGTCAACAATTAAAACACCAAAAGTTACTTTTTCTTAATATGTGTGTCAATTTTAATGTGCAAATTGCTAAGGGACGGGGAGAGTAACTGACAAATAAATATCATACGTGTCGAACACGGATTGGATGGGTATAATATGAAGTAACTGTAGTGGTGCTTGGTAATAAATTGTGAATTCTTTATTTGATCTTAATGGGCCTATTTATAATGATTTGGGTCTCAAGAATCAAATACCGATGGATCACTTAATTTTTGATTGAGTGGTGATTGTGGAATTAGGAGGGTGTATTTATAGATTTCTAGGTATCGATTCGTGAATAGGTGCAATATTTGAAATAACCCTTCACTTATTTCATATACCATTTCACTCATACCTCTTCATCTAATACACACCATTTCGAGGTGACTTTTTTTCATTCACCTAAAAATTCCAACAATTTTGAGCGGGGGGTTTGTTGGAAATTTTTGGTAGATTATGTGTAAACGAAGATGACTATTGAAACTAACACGTAATAAGTTGAGGCAAGAGTTAGACTCTTTTCCAGAAGAAAACGATATTGCCTTGTACCCAAGTGCAATCACGGTTTCTGTGGCAATCGCCCCCAAGATACAACGACTTTAAAGCTTTTCCTACGCTACACTACTTAATCGAAAACTATCAAATAACCAAACAATATTCTCGAGCTCTCTCCTAACATGAAAATGAAAGGAAGGAATAGAAAACTTCCACCTCAACTGATAAGACTCAAGAATCAAATACCGAGGGATCACTTAATTTTTGATTGAGTGATGATTGTGTTGGGATTATACTGGAAAGTATGTTTTTACTTTGTATAATCAAACTGAATTTCTGTCTTATTTACTGAAATAAATTATTTATCACCGATGCTTTAAATATCATTGAATGCTACATATATTTCTTTGCATAACTGCTCAATAAATAGTACGTGTTACATTGTAGTTAATTTAGTGATACCAGATCACAGAAGATACATGAGTATTAGTATGTAGTTCTTAAATCATCAATATATATATATATATATATATATATATATATATTTATCTATAATAACTTTTGTAACAGGTGGTCGAAGATTGCAAAGGAGTTGTCTAAGATGAGACCTGACAAAGGAGAACGAACAGGCAATATGATTAAGAATTTCTGGAATGGGCCTCGTCTTAAAGAAATAGCTTTGGAACTGGGCCTTGAGCCGGGGACTGAGGATTTCCTAGTTGGGGAGGAAATCCCCCCAACCATCACCATTGACTTTGGTGATAATGAATATGGTTTTTCTAATTGGGATCATCTTGCTAATGGTGCACCTTTTACTCTAGATGATATTCCTCCAATTAACTAATTGGATCATTTAATGTCCTTTATTAGTAGTTTTTGTTTTGATAAGGAATTTAAATTTCTGGTCTTTACTGTCTTTATGTCCCTAATGTTGTGATTTTTGTTTAAAGTTATGTATGTGGGATTGGAAGTAGTGTTTCAAACACACTTATTCTCTCAGTTGATGTTATGGAATTAAGGAGCAATTTTCTTGTTTATTGGTAATTATTATCTTTGAGGTACTGCATGAAATTTGGTATCCGTCATCAAGGACTGATTAATTTGGGGGACTAGAACCTAACGTTCACTAGTGGGGGGTCCTACTTTAAGCGAGAATTAAGGTTTGTATGGACTGACTCATCTCAAGGACTGATCGAACATTAGGAGATTCAAATCTGAGAACTAAAGAGGAGCATACTCCTAAATCTCAAACCTACACCATTAGGTCAACCCAGGCTCCAAGCGAATTTTTATTACATAATTAAACTTCCTTTCTTATTTAATTGAAGTATCAAGAATGTCTAAATTACACCCGGACTTCTTCAACCAACCCTCGAATTTGACCAAACTACCAAACAAATCTTCACTTAAAGATGAGGAGTAGAATTTTAGTGGTCCTGATTATGAGTTGAAACAAAATTTTACTCCTAGAAACACTCAAAAATCACCTATACAATTGTCCA
The DNA here is from genome assembly GCA_037126765.1 of Stenogyne calaminthoides. Classification (NCBI taxonomy): domain Eukaryota; kingdom Viridiplantae; phylum Streptophyta; class Magnoliopsida; order Lamiales; family Lamiaceae; genus Stenogyne; species Stenogyne calaminthoides. Next base: position 34,932,547 of record JBBCBC010000022.1, read on the forward strand.
ATTTTTTACATGCACGCAGCACTATCAAGTGTCAACCACAATACATTCCACCCTTACGTATATATATATATATATACATATTTGATGTGGCAATAAATAGCATACTAATCACCATTTATGATTTTCAATACGAAGAATTTCAAAATCTGAAATTCTTGTATTAACTATAATCAAATAAAACACATCTTTAATAATTTAATTAGGGAAAAATAACGGAAGAAGAATCAAGAGATTCTTCAATTATTTGGAATGGGCCAAACCATTTTGCAAAATTGAAATTCTTCTTTTTGTGCATAGAGAACTCACGTGTTTCATGAAAAATTCTCAAAATCATAAATTAGAATATATAAGACAGTAATTTAGCATTATAAAAGTAAGGCTTACTTGATTTACAATCAGCAATTAGCAGTACACCGCTTCCTCAAACATGAGCCAGTCCAGCCAACTGTAAATTTAATTAATAAAACAAATTAAATCACAAAAAAGATTTTGTAGATAGAAGCTATAAATCAAAATAAAGAGTATAGAAATGAGTCGCGACGCTCTCTGTTTTTACGCTCAATAATTTATATCTGAAACTTGAATGGATATGAAATGAATAAGAGTTCCTTTGTTTTGAGTCCATAAAAATGAAAATGAAAATGTCTGGCTATTTCTTGAATCTTGACTTTGCAAAGAGAAGAAAGTCTTCTTTGTTTTGATATTATTTTAATTGGAAATTATATTCTAGTTTCGGGGTAACCCCCTTGAAACTTCCCATGTTTTCAATCTGTGGGCCTAAGACAGCCCATTAGTTACATTATTAGCCCATTTTATAATTAATTCGTCTATGTTGTTGCCCATTGATCTGACTCTGACCCAATATAAGATGTAAACATTTATGAATCTCATGTGCATTCAGGTGCACCGTGCATTTATAGTGTCTTTTAGACTCGAACAATTTATTATATTGAAAGATATAATTTGTTTACACTAGGGGTGGCAAGTCGTGTTATCGGGTCGTGTTTCGTGCCGACACGATAGTGACACGACACGATAAGGCCAAACACGAACACGACACGATAAGAATTCGTGCTGACACGACACGAACACGAAAAATTTCGTGTCGACACAACACGACACGATATGACACGATAAGAAAAATAAATAAATTTTAAAATAGAATTTATATTAAAATTTTGATATTATACGATATGACACGATACGATATGACACGATAATACACATTAACACGATCGACACGATAAAAAAAAATCTAATAAAATTATAAAATATCAAGTCATACGTATAATAAAATATTTTTAATTCTAACTTATCGGGTTGACACGAACACGACACGAATACGAAAAGGCTAAACACTAACCCACAATTTTCGTATCATTTTCTGTCGTGCTATCGTGTCGTGTCTGAAATTGCCATCCCTAGTTTACATTGAACTGTGTAATTATTAATATGAAAAAATAATTGCACATTTCAATATGAACAAATTGCATCTTTCAGTATAACAACTTACACGAATTTAAAATGCATTATGAATGCTCGGTGCACCTAAGTACATACAAGACTTAGTCATTCAAGGAATGTGAAGGCTAACGTTGTATATGAATGAGAAGGCATAACTCTATGTCGTCTATTTTTTTAATCTGATTTTCTCACTAAGTTTCCTAGTTTTTTTTTCTAGGTGACTGTTACAATATATAAATATAATTAATGGATATAGATATGTTATTAGTCGGTATTATGTGAATTTTGATTTTGATGTGGTTTTGTTATTTACTAACTAATAAATAAATATCATACATGTCTAACACGGATTGAATGAGTAATATGAAGTAACTGTAGAGATGCTTGGTAATAAATTGTGAATTCTTTATTTGACCTTAACATGCCTATTTATACTGATTTGGCTAGCATGAGCTGTCATTTTACAAGATAAGATTACACACGAACGTGACACGTGTCTCGCGGGACTTTGTTGGCTGACATTTGTCTTTGTTAAAATCTGAAGTCTTCGACTTTTCATTCAGGTGTTCTGTGTTTGGTATCTTATCCGCTTACTGGACATGGTGTGGACTTCTGTCTCAATTTGAGAACGTGTTCGCCTGACGAGGCGAACATGTCTTCGTCCCTATGGGACCATGCCATGGTGTCTATCTCGTGCTCGCCTAACGGGGCGAGCAAGTGTGCTGCTCCTTGCCTGACATCACCGTGTTCGCCTAGTTAATGATGCCTACATAGTGAACACGTGGCCGACTATATATGGATGCCAATTGGTTTGAATGTCGGCCTGGCGAGCATAATCAGGGGTTCGAGAGTTGATGGACTTCTTATTGGTCCACATGTGTTCATGACAAATAAGTGGTCGATGGTCTTTGACCCGTGGTTGACCGTGTATATATTATTTGTCGATGAATAAATTATTCTTAACCTAAATTATATGTGATTGTTGGATCGAATAATAAATTATTGATCATTTCAATAATTTAAATTATATGATGCATAAAAAGTATCACTGTTTTGTATAAAAACTATTAATATTACACACAAAACGAATCATTGTTTAAAAAAATGCTTTATATTTTTTAATAGTGAAAGTTTTTATGCATAATTAATAATGATAGGTTTTGCACATAATCTTATATTATAATATGAAGAGTGCACTCATTATATCCTGCCAAGTGGCAGTCCTCTTTTCTTGCCAAGTGGCAAATTGAAATAAACTGAAATATAAGTTAATTATTTTATATTTTATTTATAAAATAACTAATTAACTATTGTAAATTCTTAATTATAACCCCACGAATTTTATTCTCCGCGCTATAGGTAGTGATGCTATAACCATTTGAGTTATTCTACTTCGTCAACTTAACTTATATTAATAATCAACACAAAATTAACCTTGATTTCAAAAGGACTATTGGATTCTTTTAAGTCAAATTTCTTTCCTCTTCCAACCAAACATCACATAAATATATATTATTTAATGGCAGAAATATATTAGTTTCTTATAAATCAATGTTTTCATAATTGAACCGATAACCAAATCGAATTGGGTATCGATTGACGGTTCAACTGTTAGAATGATTCTTATCAATATTTTTAAAATATTCCCTATATTACATTAAAAATAAAATAAATATGCTCTTATAAATTTTAAAATTATATATTTATTAGTTTCATTTTGAAATAAACACAATAGAATCATTGACAATACAATACAATTTTAAATAAGGATGATAAAAATAAGAATTAAGTTTTAAATTAATTAAAAAATTAAAAAAACCCGGTTCAACAAGTTTTACCGATTTTCAGGTTTTGATTGGTCTTCCCGGATCTTGCTGGTTGTTTTCGGTTCAACCGTAAAAACAATTTTTTTAGGCTAATCGGACCGGTTCAACATGGTTCTGAAAATAATGCATAAAATACTTGATTAATTACTTGTAGGAGAATGTCGTATTAATATGTATACAAATCTTTCATGAATTTGACCACAAGAACAATTTTATAATTTTTTTTATCATCATTTCTATATATAAAATGTGATCAATTTTTTACCCCACTAGATTAGATTATGAAGGTGTATAATAAATACTTTATTCGATTTCAACTAGGATTTCAATCCAATTATATATTGCTTTCAAAAAAAAAAAAAAAAAAAAAATCCAATTATATAAAACGCGAGAAGACACCACATTCCATCTTATGTAATTTTCTTTTCTTAAACATTTTTACAAAAATCACGCAACTTTACAAATCATATCAACACACAAATTAATTTTACACGATTCAAAATTAAATTCCCATCATATTATAACCATGTTTTAAATGATGGAGCTGGGTCATAAGTGTGGCCCGCAAATGTGCCACCTGCAATTACGGTGGTTGGTAGTGGCATTGCTCCGGATTGGACCCTGCCTCTCAATCTTGTCGTCATAATTTGTCGAAATTCCTCACTTTCGACATCACAATTCAGTTGCTTAGCTTCCTTCTTCATTCGTGTGTTCCAAAAATTCTTGATGTCATTGTCCGTTCGCCCAACCAACTTCACCGCAATCTTCGACCAACTATTAGTTACAAGATTTTATAAAAATTTGAAATAGATATTGTATGATAAATTGCAATACTAGTCCCATAAATTTTCCTCAAACACTTTTAATATCTATCTCTGTCCGAAAATAGTTATATTTTTTGCAATTTTATCCCAACCACTAATTATTTGATAAAATCCGCCAGTTGACCAAAATTGATAGAAAAATTATCAATTTCGTAAATTCTTCACAGCAATGTGAGTTAGTTTTGAACGGAAAATTCATTTTGGACCAAGATTATAAAAAAGAAAAAAAGGGCCATTTTCGCGATACAAAATCCTATAGAACTGAAAATGCAATTAATAATAATAATATACATGTAGTCATGCATTTTGATGATAAAACGTGTATATACTAATTAGTACTAACCGATTGCCCAATTCGAATGGAGTTGGAGAATTAAGATCATTTCTTCATCGAGGATATTCCCAACGAACAGACGGTGATAAATAGTTGAGCCATCCGAGTCTCCCAAATCGCTTTCCTCCTCCCTACATCTAAATTCAATTCCTCCATTAATTAATGCATACATAGCAATCAACAATGTACATGCGAGACTTTGGGATATATATAAGAAATACTCCTCCGTCATTGCATAAAAGATAGTCGTGTTTGTAGCATTACACAGATCAATAAAGACCTAATTGTAAAATTATAGAAGTTACTATAATTTAGAACACACAAAATATGAAATTATAACTATTTTTATGGGACGATTAGAGTAGTACTGCCTAAAATGTTTGAAGATGAAGTGAAAAACTCAATATTTGACTACAAAAATTGGTAGGGCCCAATCGGCGGGCCCGGTACTAAAGTTGTTCCTTGGACAGACCTCGTCTCGTGCGTAGCCTTTGAATTATAAAAGTAATTCTTAATTATATTGAGTAATGATTGCAAACACGCCTTCATACGTTTTCGAATATTGTTATGTAATAATATTGAATCACAAATCACTACAACATAAGTTATATTATGTAACGCCTAAAATATGTTACTTAATAGCTATAATGTGTTACTATAGTAAATAAGTAACACTTTTAAGGGTATTGCAATTGCTAATGCGGCCTAAAATCTAAAGTAATACTTTTTATAATTTATGTATCACTTTAAAAAAGTGTTACCAATCATGTAACATTTTATGGTAACACTTTAAAAATGTTACTCGATGAACTTTAGGTAGCACTTTTTGTAAGAAAAGAAATTATAAAAAAAAAGGTGAAAAATTTTAGTTCCTTGGGATTGAACCTTGGACCTCAAGGCATTTTTAACTAAGCCATAACAACTAAGCTAATTCAAGTCTTTTTACCTATTATGAACGCTAATTATACTTAAATCTGTTTGTCGTTTGTTTGTTGGTTTGCTTGTTTTTTTTTTTGCTTTCTTTTCTTTAAAATAACATTTATTAAAATCAAAATTTCCTACCTACTCTTCTTATGAAAAATCAAAATTAGTATAATCATTTTTTATATTATAATTCTAAATAAAAACTATTAATTATATATTTTTACATATATTAATAAACATATATATTTTATTATGTAATAAATTTAGTATAGGAACATAAAATGTTTAAAGATTATAAAATATATTGTTAAAATATTTTATATATTATTTACTAAGATAATAAATAATATAATAAATTATTCTGTACAAGAAATATATATAAATGTAAGGCACATAATACATATCGAATTTATTTATTATATGTATTATAGATAAAGTATATTTATATGTTTATTTATATAAATAGTTAATACAAATTGTTACTAAAATATGTTATATTATATATTTAAAAGTGTTGCCTGAAAGTGGTACATATGTTAAAATGTTACTTAAAAAGTGTTACCTTTGTTAAAGTGTTGCTAAAAAATGTTACTTATGTAAAAGTGTTACCTGAAAAATGTTACCTATATAAAAACATTACTAAAGAAGTGTTACATATTTAAATGTGTTACATGCAAGTGTTACATATTAATAAAGTGTTACATAAAGTGTTACATAGTATGTAAATTAGAATAGTGTTAACATAATGTGTTACATAAACTAAAAGTGTTACATAAAGTCAATTATGTTGTAGTGAATAGTCCCATAACTTTGGCCTCAATCAGATTTAGTCTCATAAGTTTTTTTGTCGTCGATTTAGTTTCAATAATTTTGACATTGTCAAATTTTAGTCCCAAATCGGGCAAAACAACGTTGTTCCGGCCAATTTGGGACTAAAATTGGACATTGTCAAAGTTATTAGGACTAAATCGAAGACAAAAAAATTTATGGGACTAAATCTATTTGAGACCAAAATTATGGGACTGTTTGTGATTCAAACTCGATTAGTGTGTAACAAACATATATGTTACCTAATTTGTGTGCCATAGTGTCCCAATGATGAGATCCATGTCTATTAACATAGTGTCGAAGCTTGTCATCCTCTTCTCTCGTCCATGCCCCTTTTCTTTTGAGCTGCTGCACCTCTTCTTTCTCATTTTCCATATAAGGCTTAATTAAATGAGAATACGAAACTGATTAATGAATAATGGTGAAGGATAGAAAATTAAGGGTGGTGCATTATATATATATATATATATATATATATATATATATATATATATATATATATATATATATATACACACCATATATGTTTGACTCATATACGCGTCAACTTTTCATGGAGCTGTATGAGCGTTAGGAATAAATGGTTGAGAATCGGAAAATGGTGCATAAAGAAAGCAACCATACGTGCATGGTATATTATTATAATTTCATTCATTCATTATTTTAAATCTACTATTTTAAGACGTACTATATTCTCACGTTAGGGCATTGGGCCTTCAAATTTAATTGTGATCTATCATCTATTAATATAATTGTACATAAAAATACTTACTAAAGTATTAACAATTTTTGTCTTTCAATTTTTTTTTTAAAGGAAATTTTGTCTTTAAAATTATTAGTTATTTATAAGGTGTAACTAAAAATTAGCAAACTGCTTTATCATGCAGTCATTACAGATTAAGAAGAATTGAAGGTATAAAATAACGAGGTATAAAATCGAAAATGCTGATATATATATATACAATTTTGATAATATCGTTCTTTATTATTTTTTTTCGGGTATCCGGCCCAAAAATTGACTAATCCGGGGGACCAAAACCCACCGTCACTAGCAGAGGTCTCACTTCAAGCCAGAACAAAGCTCTGTATGGATTGACCCATCTCAAGAGTTGATCGCACCTAAGAGGTTTTATCTCTCTAATTTTATACATTAACATAAATCAGTTATCTCGTTATCTAGGGTATCAAAAGACTTTTAATTATACCCTTTATCTATTTATATTAACCACATTTTCCGTCAAAAAGATAATCACATTTAATATTTACCCCAGTACTCGCTTCTTCCGATTTTATTTACCATTTAATGGTGCATACAAATTTAAAAAAAGCATTTAATAATAATAAACATAAATGTAATTTGTCATTTTTATCTTTTATTTATTTAAATGACCATTGGATGCATGTTATCACGAAAGTGAATATAAGGTCAAATTTAGAATTGATACTTAATCCTCTTAAATTAGTGCAAATGACAATTAGTAAAATGATAAATAAATAGGAATACCATTTTAAATAAAATAAGAAAATTCTTATGGAAGGAGGTACTACTATTTGGTGGTTATGCGACATAAAAATCAAGTTATGCGTCGCAGTTTGTTACGACTTACTTGTGCATAAATTATCAGGGCCGGCCCTGGGCCCATGCAGCCCATGCCGTTGCATAGGGGCCCACTCCGACGAGGGCCATTTTTATTTTTTTCTATATTATATATATATATATATATATATGTCAAATCATTAGTGTTTGTGTTCAGGAAGGGATAAATCTTTGTAATGAACTCAAATTAAAAAAGATAATCTTACAGAAAGAAAACAATTAGGTCAATTCTGTGACCAATTTGGATTAGATAATCCTAACTCTAGAAATAGTTCGTCTAAGACTAATAAAAGAGATTTCAAACATAAATCTAATTATAAAAGAAGAAAACTTAATTCTTCAAAACAAAAAGAGAAAGATTATGATAATAATAAAAGTAAAAGAAATTCTTTTAAAAAGAGAAGATATGATATAATTATTTGTAAAAAATTTAATAGGCCTGGTCATTATGCTAATCAGTGCTATGCAAAAGACAAGATTAAAAATCTTGATATTAATGAAGAGTTAAAAGAAACTCTTTTTAAAATTGTTATGAGTCATAATATTGATACAGAATCAGAAAAGTCTTATAATGACTGTTCTTCTGTTGAATCCTCTTCGGATGATGATAATTCTGTTAAATCTGATAAAGAAAAATGCAATGAATGTGTACTTGGAAAACCTTGTCTTAATTGCATCAGTAATATTGATAATACTAATAATGTTGATAATGAGTTTTATAAACTCATGAGTCAATTTCAAGATATGAATATTAGTGTCTTAACTAATAATAATATTTTAGAATTTCTTAAACATATAAAAGATTCTAGTTTAAGAGATAAAATCATTGAATAATTTCATGATTCTTTTAAGAATGAAGACAATGTTAAAACTAGTCTTTCTAAAAAGATTGATAGTAATTATTATAATATGGGTGAATTAGAAAGACTTCTTCGCCTAAAAAGTATGAAGAATAATCCTGTAACTATAAATGATTTAGTTCATGAGATTGATAATCTCAAAACTGATGTAAAGATCCTTCAAAAACAGAATACTGATATTTCTGTTCGTCTTTCTTTTATGGAGAAAGGTAAAGAAAAAATTGAAGATTGTGAAACCAGCTATAATACTCTTTCACAATACTTGGATATTGATGATAATTTTAATATTGAGAAGAATCATTTATCTACCATTAATATGGTTATATCACAGAAATGGTATACTAAGATTTCTCTTCTTATAAATAATTCTTATAAGAAAGATTTTATTGATATGATTGATAGTGGTGCTGATTTAAGTGTTATACAGTTAGGAATAATTCCTACTAAGTTTTTTGAAAATACTATTCATTCACTTTCTCATGCAGGTGGAGGATCTTTAAAGATTAATTATAAGCTTAAAAATGCTTATGTTTGTGTTGATGGTTGTTGTATTCCTAACGACTTTCTTATTGCCGAAGACATCACTAGTCAAATGATTATTGGTCTTCCTTTTCTATTTAAAATATATCATCTTACTTTTGTTGGTGAAAAAGGTATTACAGGTACTTATAATGGTAAACCTATTACTTTTAAGTTTATCACTAAACCTATTCATAAGGTTCTTAATTTGATTCAAGATCAAATTAATAATAAAAATTGTCAAATCAATTTTCTTAAAGATGAGCTTAATTCCATTACTATAAGTGACAGATTAAATAATCCTAAACTACAGGATAAAATCAAATTTTTAATAAATAAATTCTCTATTGAAATTTGTAATGATTTTCCTAATGCTTTTTGGGATAGAAAGAAACATATAGTTTCTCTTCCTTATGAATTTTTTTTTAAAGAGAATAAAATTCCGACTAAATCTAGACCTTGTCAAATGAACTCAGAATACTTAGAGTTATGTAAAAAAGAAATATCTTCCTTATTACAAAAGAAGCTTATAACTCCTTCTAAATCTCCTTGGTCTTGTACTGCTTTCTATGTTAATAAACATTCTGAGCAGGAACGCGGAGTTCCTCGTTTAGTTATTAATTACAAACCTCTTAATAAGGTTTTAAAATGGATTAGGCATCCTATTCCTAATAAAAAAGATCTTCTTGACAGATTAGTCAATGCTCTTATTTTCTCTAAATTTGATTTAAAATCAAGTTTTTGACAAATTCAGATTATTCAACCTGATAGGTATAAAACTGCCTTTAATGTACCATTTGGTCATTATGAATGGACTGTTATGCCTTTTGTGCTTAAAAATGCTCCGTCTGAATTTCAATAAATTATGAGTGACATTTTTAATCCTTATAGTGATTTTATTATTGTTTATATTGATGCCATCCTTGTATTTTCTAAAGATATTGAAATATATTTTAAACATCTTGATATGTTTAAAAATTTGGTCATTAAAAATGGTCTTGTCATTTCAAAACCTAAAATGGTTTTATTCCAGACTAAAGTAAATTTTCTTGGTCATATTATTGATAAAAGTAATATTATTCCAATTCAAATAAGTATTGAATTTGGTAATAAATTCCCTGATGTTATAACTGATAAAACTCAGTTACAGAGATTCTTAGGAAGCCTTAATTATGTGTCTTCTTATATTAACAATCTTGCTGAAGATTCCGCTATCTTATATGATAGACTTAAAAAGAATCCTTCTCTTTGGAATGATAATCATACTAAGGTTGTTATCAGGATAAAAGAAAAGGTTAAAAATATTCCTTGTCTTATGCTGGCTAATCCCTCTTGGGAAAAAATTGTTGAAACTGATGCCTCAGATTTGGGGTATGGAGGTATTTTAAAACAAATTAATCCTGATAATAAAAAGGATTATATCATTAGATTTTATTCCTAAAATGGAATAATAGTCGAAAAAATTATATGCCACAACTAAAAGAAATTCTTCTTATAGTTAAATGTGTCCTTAAATTTCGGGATGATTTATATAATCGTAAATTTACTATTAAAAAGCGATTGCGAAATTTCTACTTTTTTTGCTCTTCAAAATTTTTTTGAACATAATGTTTCTAAACAAATGTTTGCCCGATGGCAATCGATCTTGCTTATTTTGATTTTTATATTGTTTATAAGCAAGGAAGGATAATCATCTTCCGTTTTTTTTTCGTGAATTTATTTCTTCATGATAGAAATGAGTCATCTTTGGAAGGAATCCATATTCCTCTTATAGAGGAAGAGGAGGAAAGAGGCCAACCTCCGATTATACAACATGGAAAGAAATCCCTTTTTAACCAGAATATTTATGGAAGTGGCTCTTCTTCAAAAGGAGACAATGTACAAAAGGAGTTTCAAAAATTCCTGAGACAAAGGGGAAAAAATTTACCAATTGAGGACAATTTCTCAAAAGCAGAAGATGAAGAATCGTATTCTTCAATTGCACAAAAAGAATACAAATTCTTTGATTCTTCTAAGAAAGAATTGATTCTTATTATTGACGATGATGATGAGAAATTCAAAGAGTCCCCATGGATTCTTATGGAAAAGTATTTTCCAAATTCAAATTGGAATGTTGAGACTTACAAATCCAGAGGATTTTATGAGAATATTCTCATTAGTCTCGTAAGTGTTGAAATCCAGCATTTTCCTCCTAAGAGTAAAGCTATCAATTACTCTAAATTTATTATCAAAAAGATTATTTCCATCCAAGAATGGGGAACTTCACCTTTTACAGAAAGAAGTATGACTAATGAAGTCACACATACCATTTACCAGTACAATTACTCGGATTACCTTCAAAGTTTTTATAAAACGTTATTGTATCAGAATGCTAAGCATTCTCATACTTGGTTGATTAAAATCTGTGAGAACATTGGCAGGAATCAAATTCCTATCTGACTTTTCTCATGGTGGGGAAATTTTGGGGCTTTGACAGATATCTTGCCAGAAGAGGTTAAAAATCTCTTAAAAAATATACTATTATTTCTTCAGACTTAAAGTCTCATAATACGAGTGGTAAAACTACTTGTATGTTCTTTGTGGATTCTGGAATCCCATGGGTTCTAAAATGGAGACCAGAGTTTGGTTATACTGAACATGGTACACCTTGTTTATGGAGAATCCATACACCACGATTTTGGAATAACTTAAATGTTATTACCCCTGGCTCCAATGAGTCACCATTACAAGAAAATATTTCACGGATTAAATCCAAAATGGAAGAATACATAAAAATATCTGTTGATAAGACTTCTAGTTCTCTTCCATCATTCTCTGAATACTCTAAGAAGTATTTTGGTATTTTCTCAAAAGAAAAAATTATGGATCTTTATATGGATCATATTAAGAATGATTTATTCAAAGATATTGATTTTTTACGATTCAAAATCGAGATGCTTCAATGATTTACGGATCCGATCTTCAAGATCTTGCAGGGATCGAAATGAAGATGATCGAAAAATTTTCTATTCAAGAAAGTTTCGATCTTTTGAAGAATTCTCTCAAAGGGAAATTAAAATAAGGCAAGTTTTAATGGAAGGTTCTTACCCTAATGGTTTCTTTACATCCTTTACAACGGAAGGATGATATATTCAGCATGGAATAATTCGTTCCAGATTATACTATCTCCTGACTAATACAGGAGTCTTACATTACAACATTTGGAGAATTCCTTCTCAAATTATTATTGACCATGAGAATAATGTTATTAATGATAAGAATTATCTCAAAATTCTTAAGAAAAGGATTAGAGTTTTGGAAGTATGGATTCCATGGCTTGAAGCTTCACTAAGAGGAAATCAAGGAAGAAATGTTTATCCAACTCATCGTCAAGAATTGACCAATTTCAGGGAGTCTCTTAAACTCCCAAAAAAGCAAGCTTCATTATTGGCAATTTAGTGAAGATTCATCTAAAAAACTGTCATATGTTATTGCAATTTTCACTTGCTCGTATCGTTAAGCGGTTGGATTCCTCTGTGCCAAAATTGGGTGTTCCACCCATGTTCCACATCCTATAAATTTGACACATATCCCATATTTTAATTATTTAAAATTATAAACTCTATACCCTAAATTATGAACCCTAAACCCTAAATTATGATCCATTCGGGCCGGGTGAACCATGAACCACTTGACCCGGGTTAAGTCCGGATCGGGTAATAGAAAAAATTGGAAAAAATAAAATTTTTAAAAAATTAATTAATTTTTTAAATTTTAAATAATTAAAATATAAAACAGATGTCAAATTAAGAGGAGTGGAATACGCATCTTTGGAACAGAGGAATCCGTGCGATCATTAAGACCACGTTCCTGTCAAACCAAAAAAGAAAAGAAAAGACCACTCTTTAACCTTTTAATTTGGTCGAATAAATCATTTCTTGTTTTCGAAAAAAATTGTAGAGCATGTGATTGAAGAGTTATATATATATATATATATATATATATCAACATTACATGGATAAAAAACCGCCTGCCGATTTATTTAACCATGACTGTATATGGGTCGGGCTGTATTTAATTTGACAATGATATATATATATATATATATATATATATATATATATATATATATATATATATATATTTCTATTTAATTTGCGATCCATGAGTTTCACTCGATAGTGAAGGAAACCATATACTCCTTGGTTGCTGATTTATTGTTCAATTAAAGTATAATTTTAATGAACATGAACCACATGCAATATAATTATACTTGTAAAGTCATCTATTAGGCTATTATATAATCAAACCAAAATCGTCCCATAACATTCGTTTTTATTGAATCAAATTGAATACATGTGAAACAAAATAAAAAATTTGATAATTATGAGACTATTTTAATGAAGGTGCAAAGTTATGAGACGATTTTGGTTTAATTCCCCATATAATCACTACTAATATTAACAATATATTGACTTAGTGGACATGTATAGTTTTAAAATTTGATATATTTTTGTTGTCCATTGACATTAACGTTAACGGTGTTTGAATTGTATTTTTTGAAGTATTGTTTCGTTCATTTGTAATAAACTGCACATACATAATAAATTTATACATATATTGTAATTTTACACACTTGGAATTTAAAATGTGCAAATTTTAAATTTTTGCAAGATGTGATGATTGAGAAGAGAGAGACATTAATTGGGAGGAGGGAGAAGAGCTTCTACAGAGTGATGAATAAAATAAATAAATAAAAATTAACAGTAGTTTTGATATAAATTGTAGTAGTAATAATAAAAAATATTTATACCTTAGAGTAAAATTAATTTGTGTTAATATTGTATTTTAGAGCAATTTTTTCCTGTTAAAAGTGACATTACACTAAATTTCTCAATATCTGATAAATCACACAACAAAATACATGTTTAAATATATATATATATATATATATATATATATATATATATACTAGTATTTCACTCGAGTGATGTTCAACGGGTTTTATTTACTATATTATTTATTAAATCATAAATTTGTAGAGCTCTAAACGAATTTGAGAAAAGTATGACTTAAATATCATATGTATGAGACAGTCTCCTACAAAATTCTTTTTTAATATATAAGATAAAGTTTAGTGCGATAAAACTTTAATTATATATTACATTTTTAAAAAATTATGTGTAATGTTTGTCAATATTAATAGTATTGTTAATTTCAACTAAGATATTTTATGATATAATAAATTAATATATATATATATATATAATTAAGTTAATTAAATATTTGAAGAAAAAAAGCAAAGTGAAGTTTAATTAAAAAAGTATTTGTCTTAAATCTACTTAAACAAAATTCATACAAAAATCATTTATCTAATGAAGGGTTAATAACAAATTGTAACTTCTACTATTGCTCTTTTTACGAATTGCAATATGTATTATTTTTTGAAATAAAATGCAATATATACTAATAAAAATTGACAAAATTCAATCTCAACTCACTTTTTTTGAAATGTTTTTGTCGAAATTGTTCAATTTGATTTTTGTTAAAATACTTTTTGGCATTGTGGTATGTACAATATATCATTTGTAGATTATATCTAGCTAAAAAGTTTCACAAAAAAAGTGAATTGGAGTTGGAACCGGTCACTTTTTATTAGTACATGTTGCATTTTATTTCAAAAAATAGTATATATTACATTTTGTTTTAAAAAACAGTACATGTTGTAATTTGTAAAAAAAAAAAAGCAATAGTGCATGTTGTAATTTGTAATTAACCATTTAATGAAATAAATAGTAAAATACTCATCATGAGAACAATAATATTATGTCATGAGAACAACTATTATAAAATCAATGAAAAAAAAAGATGCACCATTTTAAAGTTATTAAGTTGATTGAAAATTTTTATATTGAGATTTTTTTAAATTAATAATTTATCACATTAATTTTATAAAATTATAATTTATTTATTTAATATATAAAATAATTAAATAAAAACACTAAAAAGTTAATTAAAAAACATTCAAAATAAATAGTAATTTAATTAATTAATCAGAAAATGTGAAGAGAAAGGAAATGAATAATGACGTCAGAAGTGTGAGTTGTTGAAAATGGAGAGAATATGCAAAAAAAAATTAGGCTAGGTCTTGTACGCACCCGGTGCATCGTGCACTCATAGTGCATTTTAGAAGCATATAATTTATTGTGTTGAAAAGTGTGATTTAATTACACAAAAAAGTGCAACTGTTAATATGGGAACATAGTTGCATGCTTCTGTTTGGAATAATTGAACATTTCTATTTTATACTATTTTATATAGTTGCATGCTTCTAAAATGCATTATGAGTACACGGTGCACATGAGACCCACTCAAAAATTTAATACAAATACTCTTCGCGGTTGTAAATTTCTTAATTAATTTTTTTTAAATTGAATACTTAATTATATTAAGCCCTCAGATTTTGCCACATCACTCAATTAATAAAAATGCATTTCTCTCCCCTCATATACAAATTTTGACCACGTTCTTTCCTTTTTTTCTCAACGGAATATATCCTCATTTTTCAGTTCTCAAAATAGCGTGGATAGCTCAAGTGATTAGATCTTCACCACCTGAGATTTTGAGGTATCGGGTTCGAGATACAGAGAGAGAATATTTTCTTTTGTGGTGGTCCCCCTCTTGGGTTGCGGTTCCGAGTTGCGGTTTCGGGTGGTTCCTCTCTTGTGATGATTACGGTTCCGGTCTACAACGAGATAAATAATGTTGCCATGAGCCCGATGATAGAAGGAATTATTGTAATTGATTATGTTAGAAAACTATTGTAATTGATTGTCTTTAAAAAAAAAATGCATTTTTCGTTCCCTTCCTGTCTACAGCGAGATAAAATGATGTTGCAATGAACACAATGATAGAAGGAATTATTGCAATTGATTATATTATAAAATTATTGTAATTGATTGTCTTTAAAAAAAAAAAAAAAAGCATTTTTCGTTCCCTTCATCAATTCTGCTCCAAATTATTTCCTTTCCATTTTCCCGATTTCCTCTTCATTTCTGGCATTATATACATTTTTGCTCCCAATTAAGTGTAGTCTTATATCATAAATGATTTAATATAAAAATTATTGAATATAAGAAATCCAATCAAATGGGCATGAAATAAGCTTTTATTTACGAAGGTGAGGATTAACAACAATTTAATTTCAGCACATATATCTATTGGCTTTGATGATGATGATGATGATATATTAGTATACCTCTAGAAATTTGAGTGTTAATTTTGGAGTTTTATTCTAGTATATAACCAGTCATAACCCACTTGGAATTTTTGTGCTCAGTAAATGTTTGTAAAAATCCTGAATGAAGAAAATGCACAGGAAGAGAGAAGAAAAATACTTTCTAGAATGAAAGCTATAGCGAACTATAGCTTAAAGCTCTCATGGCCCAAGAGGATTAAATGATTATTCAAAGTAGTTTCTCAATTTCGACGTATTTAATAAAAGAGCGGGTCTCATGTGCATTAAAGTGCACCGTGCACTTATAATGTATTTTAAAATATGTATATTGTTATACTAAAAGTTGCAATATATTTACACCGAACCGTGTTTTTTTCATATTAATTATTACGCGATTCAATGTAATCAAATTGTTTATTTTAATATAATAAATATCATGATTCTAAAATACACTATAAATACTTTAAAATATATCTGGATACATACAAGATTTAATTAGTCTTAAAAAAGTGCCTACGCATTTGCATCCACGCTTTTATTTACATGCATATAGCAACATTTCTGTTATATATATATATATAATTTGTTTATGAGTGTCACTAAACACACCCCAAAATCCTCTAAACACACCCCATTTGTTAAGCACACTCCAATAACATTTAAAAATTAAATTGTATTACTAAACACACCTCATTTCTTTCCTATTATATCCTTCCTTTATTAAAATTGAAAAATAACGTTTTTCTACCTTTCATTTTCTCTTGAATATTTCTCCTAAAAAAGTTATTTGATTCTTTCCTATTCATTAATCTTTTATGAAAAAATTCTTCGAATTTTATATAAATTCAGAAATATATTATAAAAAAATCAATTAATTTTTTTTAAACATAAATAAATTCAAAAAATTAATTTAAAAAAACCTCCAAAATCATAAAAAAGGCTAAATACAAAATAAAAATATTAAATCAACTAAATTTTAAAAAAAATTAAATTAAAAAAACTGATAAAGTTAAATAAAATCTGTAAAATATTTTTAAAAAAATATCTATATCTAAAAAATAATTAAATTAAAAAAAATCAGTAAACCTAAATAAAATTTGAAAAAATTTAATTAAATTAATTTTGGAGATTTATTTTATTTTTAATATTTTATTTGGTTTTAATTTTTTTTGAATTTTTCTTAACATGCTTATTTTCTAAGATTTCGTTGATTTTTATAATATTTTAAATTTTAATTTAATTTCTTTTAGATCATTTTTGCTTATTTGATTATTTTAATTTTATTAATTTTATATTTTAATTTAATTTTTTTAAAAAATTCAATTATTTTTTCATGTATAAAATTTAAAAAGTTAGATGGACAAAAAATAAAGGACCAATCAAAGTGACAAAAAACTTAGAAGACTAAAATCAAAGTAAATAAAATTTAAAAGACAAATAATACCCATATTTATATAGGGTAACTTATCCATTCTATATATATTTATTTTTATTTTAAAAATTATGAGATGTGTTTAGTGCCCTCTTTATTTATTAAATAATGAATATGATTGTGTGCAAGTCTACACCTACCTACTAGTACAATTAATAAAAAACGCCAACTTGTGAATATAAAAAGTTCTTTTAGTCGATGTATTTTGTACTCCATATTTGTTTTGTATTTTTTTTTTCCGTATGGAGAATTTCCTCATAAGTATATATAACCGTGTGGAAATCATCACGCGGGTTACCGCGAAATTTGAATAAGATTCCCAAGTACTTAATATCCGATCCACACCAAAAAAAAAGAAGACAAAATTTAGGAATCTTCATTCGGATTACCCGGAAATTAATTCGAATTTAGACTTATTGGTTTACTTTGCTGGAAAGTCTATATATATATATATATTTCTGGGACAGTCATGTACTCAAACGAGAGCTATAACAAAGCAATCAATCAAAGTATTTTGTATATACATTCGTGGACTCCGACAGCTTCTTCTCTTTCTTAGCATTTCTGTACAGATTCCTGCAATGATCCTGAAGTTGAGGTACGTTTGTAACTTGTAAGTTTTTCTTTATTTAAATCTTTAATAACTGCTTATCAATAGATTTTGAAAAAAACGAGACATGCACTCTTGTATCAGGCTTTGTCATGATGAGACAAACATAATTTGGACATATAAGACACTTTAACACATGTGATTGTTGATTTGTGGTAATTTGTATCATATATCTACGAGTTTTTTTCAATCCTCAAAATCATATTAATTGATATATATTGCGGATAATTGAAAATATGATGAGAAATATTAGACTTGAATTTCATCATTAGGTTTCTGGTCTTAAAATTAGGCCCTTTAGGTTACGAGACATGCTTGCGTGAGACGGACATATATAAATTGAGAATTGACACTTTAACATTTAAGGAAGGTGAGTGTGAGTTTTGCTAAATTGTAGACCGTCTCATACATGAGATCGCCTCTTATGAGAGTTTAATTTCTTCCGGCCCAACTAGCCCATTAATTAATTTCAAACAAACAATTGAAGAGATTCTGTTTGCAGTAGTAAACCCTAGTATTTCCAGAACTAACATCTTTTTCTTCATCACCTTTCAAAAAAAAAAACATCTTTTTCTTCATCATCACTCATGATCATTTTAGTCAGTTCCTTTATCATTATACCTTTTTAAAAACATAAGTGAAAAGTGATGGGATACTTCTTTGACTCAATATATATATTTAATTAATTACTTAGATATGCTGGTGGATATATATTCTTTTGTTTCTCCCCAAAAAAATTAGGAAATTTTCTATGAATAGTTATGTCCGATCTACTTTAATTCCTGACTATTGACCTCACAATTGAGTTTCTTAGCTTCCTTCTTCATTCGCGTGTTCCAGAAATTCTTGACGTGATTGTCCGATCTCCCAACAGGCAACATCTTCGCAATATTCGCCCACCTAATTAGAGTAGTTCATCATATATGTATATGTATAAATAAATAAAGCTAGCTACTTTAATAAACTTATAAATAAATAGTAGCCGTAGCTAGATACCCATTTTTCTGAAAGCGGAGTTTTAGAATCATGAGCATTTCTTCATTACTGAAGTCCTCCAGTCGAATATCGGGACACAAATAGTTACTAATTAATTTGTGACAAATGGAATTAATTAATTAAGAAAAGATAATCAAGAATATATACATATACATACCTAATTTGGTGGCCATGGTGTCCCAATCTTTAGGTCCATTTGCCACAACATACTCTCGGAGATTGTTGTCCTCTTGGGGTTTCCATTTACCTTCTGCTCTCATTGAACAATTCATGTATATGACAAGGGTGCATATGTGTGTATATATATATAGTGGCTATTCATATTTACTGTTATGTGGTTGGATAGATGTGACAATTAATTAATCTGAAGCTATATGCAAGCAGACATCTTCGTTGATCTTTTTCATAATTACTTGTGACTTTTTGTTTAAGGATAGATTTCGGTCTCACTTGTCGATTTTGACTTGACTACGTACTCTCTCCCACCCACCTTTTATTTAGGGTTATAAATCAACGAATCTATTCTATTTTTGTTGATTTTTTATGTTTGGCGTTTGCTAGCTAATATTGATGCTGATGGGTGTTAAGTGTTGATTAATGTTCAATTAATATATATATATACTCCTATATCATTGTATATATGTAGCATGTATTATCAGAGTAGAATGAAATTCGTGCTCATTTATGTAGCATATATAGATATTGATGCTCTAACTAGTTGAGTTATTTCATTTTGTCTTTATTTACTGCTCGTATTAATTTGAGCATACGAGCTTTGATTATATATGCTTCTGATTTTCTCTTTTCTTCACCTTTCCAACGTTGATTTCTATCTCATCTAGGGTGCATATCTAGCTAAGAGAGTAAACACTAATTAACAAATTCTTCGACATTACAATATATGCACTCAATGTGAAATTAAAGTAGTGTAAATTCGAAATTTGTTTGCACATTAATTTATATCTATTTGATAATCAATTTAGAATGATTATGAAATAAATGTAGTTTATAGCCACTTAAGTCTTGATGGAATAATGAGTTATGAATTGGGTCTCACTACTCACACCCCAAAATCCCCGATTCACACCCCATATATTACACACACCCCACTAAAATTTAATAATTAAGTTACATTATTAAACATACCCCAGAATAATATTGATTCATCATGAAGAGTCTTGATCACCATCAATAGAACCCAGACAAGAAAATGATGGAATTCTTGAGCATTCAAATATGCCATACTAAGTCAAATGAGAACGTAGAGAAGAAATCAAACATTACAAGTAAGAAACACACAATTAAAGAAAGAAAACCCCTCAAAACAAAAACGACATTTCTTTGTTTCTGGTGTTGGAAAAGACACTTTAGGGCTCCAAATTAATTAATCTGGTCCGAGTGATGGTGGGCAATCAGGGCTCCAAAAGTAAGATGGATCACAGTAGTCCTCATCATCAAAACTAGGGTTACCAGCGGCCATATTGAAGTCACTGATTATTTCCTGATGAGCAGACCAAGAAATAACCGGCACCATTGTTTCGTCGCCTGCACACAAATCAAATCCAATAAACAAATTAAAACCTACCTCTTATGCACTATTTATATATAATATATAACGAGAGAGAAGGAGGTTGAAATTGGATAAACTCGGATTTTATTTCACAGAAAAGGAAGAAAATAATTACCCATGGGCGCAGCAGTAACTTGGATCCTGTCCGTTAAAATTTGAGTCATTTTATATAGAAATTCCTGACTATTGACCTCACAATTGAGTTTCTTAGCTTCCTTCTTCATTCGATTGTTCCAGAAATTCTTGACGTGATTGTCCGATCTCCCAGCAGGCAACATCTTCGCAATATTCGCCCACCTAATTAGAGTAGTTCATCATATATGTATATGTATAAATAAATAAAGCTAGCTACTTTAATAAACTTATATATAAATAGTAGCTGTAGCTAGATACCCATTTTTCTGAAAGCGGAGTTTTAGAATCATGAGCATTTCTTCATTACTGAAGTCCTCCAGTCGAATATCGGGACACAAATAGTTAAGCCATCTGAGTCTGCAGCTATTTCCACTCCTCCCAGTACCTATATATATATATATATATATATATATATATATATATATATAATTAATTTGTGACAAATGGAATTAATTAATTAAGAAAAGATAATCAAGAATATATACATATACATACCTAATTTGGTGGCCATGGTGTCCCAATCTTTAGGTCCATTTGCCACAACATACTCTCGGAGATTGTTGTCCTCATGGGGTTTCCATTTACCTTCTGCTCTCACTGAACAATTCATGTATATGACAAGGGTGCATATGTGTGTATATATATATATATATATAGTGGCTATTCATATTTACTGTTATGTGGTTGGATAGAATACAGGAGTGAGTAATTTGAGATCACATTACAATGGGGGAGGGCGAGGAGATGAGATTTAGGAAAAAGACGAACAATATCATCTTTTCCTAGGAAGTCAAGTTCTATTCTCTATTTTTTAACCTTTTATTGGGATGAAGAATCGAAGATGAACCACCACGGAGATGTACAATTATTAAAAATATTGATGATGTATCAAAATCTTAATTTTAAACATTTCTTTTAACATTCTCCTATATTTATCTATAGCTAGTTCAGACATATAGCAACCGGGTACGAGATTTAAATTAACGTCATGAGTTTTAATTCTTTATATGTATATATATTATGGGCAAAAAATTATTTGAAACGGTTTGATGTACGAGATGGGGTATAATTTAGCATAAACGAAAACATTCATCCCTTCCAAAATGTTAAAGCTTCAATGTTCAACTTATGCCCCGTCTCACCGTGTGACCATTTCATCCCAGTGTACCTCTATATTATTATAAGCGTTAAATCTGATAAAGATAAAATTAGAACACCATATGTCTTTATCACAGAATCAATTTCAAAGTTTTGCTTAAATTTCATCAACAATTTTTTCAACTGCAAATGGTGTATTTCTAAAGGATCAAGGCATTTCTCAGACGGTGCGCCCGAATACAAGTATAACACAATGAAAATTGTGGCTAGGCCCGAGTAGTCCCATATTCAGAATCAGATATGAGACCAATCTCACACGGCCGGATTATTTTACCTACTCTAACTTTGGACCACTTAATATCTAACCGTCTACATCAACTGTACTTTTCAACAGGATTATTATTAGCTTTATATAACAAGGCATAGTCTTCTCTGATTTTTTTTATGCTACACTGCTGGGCAGTGTGCAGTAGTGCATTAACATATTGTACCACATGCTTAATGTATTGTACAGTACAATACGTCAATACATGTGTTACAACATCATAAAACACAGTTGGGCAGTGTAGCATGAAATAACCGTCTTCTCCTCTAGGCACTACATATAACCATATATATTCTCATATATACTCACTGCATATATATACATATAAAAGCTTTGTTGGCAAATATTCCAAAAAATGATCAATTTAATTTGGTGAGAGTTTCCGTGGAAATATTGGCCCTGTTGTAATGTACTAATTATATAATATTAACGTTAACGGGGACCCCACTTCAAATTAAAGCTAAGCTCTATCTGGACTGACATATATCTCAAAAGAGTAGGTTTACTGTACAAATTTGTATAGATACAAATCAATCAATTTAGGAAATTAACTAATTCGCAGGTCTAAGATGACCCAGTCAAGCGAGTCAATGATGAGTTGGATAAAGTGAAATTGAGTCTCAATTGAGATTTGTATGTATACAAATTTGTATCCTAGACTTTGTCATCTCAAAAATTGATCGGGTTCGAACCTGAAATTTAGAAAGGAGTATGAGAGAATTTCGTCTCATCTAAAATGTTGGGAGATGAATTTAATAAAAGATTATATGATTTTGATTAAGATCCCAAAACCCCTGAGTATGACATGTTCAGAATGATCTTGATAATTGAGTCAGGATTCAGTTTTAGAGTATTCAGGATGTTATCTGCAAAATGTATAGTCAGCAGATATAGTTCAGGATAGGTTCTGAAGACTCTGAAGAACTCAGTATGTTTCTGAAGAAACTGAAGTTTCAGTATGAAACTGAAGTCTCTGAAGACTCGGTATGAAACTGAGAATCTAAAGACTCAAAAGGAGAAATCGAGACTCAAGACTTCAAGATGAAAATCGAGATAGATCTTGATGACTCAAGATGAAATCGAGAATCAAGACTCAAGATGAAGACTCAAAGATATCGGCCAAGATAAATCAAGACTCGAAGACCTCAAGACTCAAGACTCAAGACGCAAGATCAAGACCGAGAAATCAAGATCAAGAATATCGAAAGACAAGAATTATCAAGACTCAAGAATGTAATCAATGCTCAAGATGAACCCTCAATGTTCCGAGGCAATCAATATATCTATCCAAGGATGTAATATCGAGAGAAACGCGATGCCCTAGAAAGATAGATTTTGCCAAGACATTCAAAATGCGCATAAAAAGGAACTAAGTCGAAGTGTTGTTAAGGTTATATCAAACTCGAGTTTGTAACCAAAAAGAGCTTGAAGGTGTCTACCTTTAATCAAGACAAAAGTCAAAAAGAGGGAAGACGACAACGCACTATACCGACAATCGACAATGACAAAGTCAAATTGAAAAAGATGTCGATGTACGAAAAGTTCCAGATCGCAAAAAGTGAAGACCGGCTACATGAAAGGCTATTGCCTAAAACATGTTAGGGAGTTTCAAACCCTAAATATAGCCGTTTCTCACACACCATAAGAGGGAACTCACGAAGCTATCTCTCCAACGGATAGTTATCAAGAGTGACCTTGGTGTATGCCTATAAATACTAGTGACCCTCTACTTTGTAAGGTTACGGGAAATTTATACGCAACTCAAGAGCTCAAACTTATTCTTGCAAAAGTTAAAGCACTCGAAATACCTTGAATCTCCCAAGTGCTTCTATATTGAAGAGAGCTCACTTTACTAAGCCTAGCTTGATAAGATTTATCCAAAGCTTAGTCGAGATATCCTAACCCTTTGCATTGTACTTCATTGTAAAGGATATCTCATCCTAGTTGAAAACCAACCGAGAAACCCCAAACCCTTGAGAAGGTAGTTGGAGTGTGTTTGTTGGTGAGTAGAGTTGTAAAGAGTTAGTAAACTACGCGGAGTAGTCAGAAAACTCTAGAGGAGAAGTTAGTAAGCTACAGGGGTAGTCTGAAAGCTTGTGTGTGATTGAGTAAGTAAACTACGGAGGTAGTCAGAAAACTCAAGGTCGGGTTGAGTAAGTAAACTACGTGGAGTAAATCGAAAACTTCGTACGAGTTGAGTAAGTAAACTACGAGGTAGTCGAAAAGCTCGGTTGATAGTGAATTTCTCTCAAGAGTCGAGAGAGTGGATGTAGGAGCTTGAGTCTCTGAACCACTATAATCTTTGTGTTCTTTATTGCTTTCATATCCGGTGCTTAACTTTGCATTGACTTGATTTTGAAAGCATACTTTTCACCGATATTAAGTTGGAATCAATCCAATGAAGTTGCATAAGTGAATCACACCCTAATCACTTTTTTCATAAAGGGAAGGTTTTTCAAAGAAAGCTTAAAAGCGAGTATAATCTAAGCCAACCATTCCAAGACGATCGAAAGTAGCTTAGAACAGATAGTTATCAAATGAACTCTCTTACCGAGGATTCGATGGCTAGTTATCGATCCAAGCAACTCGGGATCTCTGACACTCGAGATTGATTGGGATTATCTCGAGGTATCTGAAGCAACTCGGATCACTGCTCGATGAGACTTTGACTCGAGAAGCGATCTGTCTTCTCGAACCTAATCTTCGTGATTATCGACCCGTGACCTCGAAGAAAAAAAGTTTTAAAATCACCTAAACACGTGTATTCCCCATACACGTGTAAGACTCGTTTAATCGACCAACAAGTGGTATCGAGCGGTGGTTCAACTTGACCACTATTTGTGTTGACCAAAGTTTTATTTTCAAAAATACTTGTGGTCTATCTGAACTGATCTTATTTGTTGAATTTTTTTCTTTTCAAAAGATCAGAAAAATGTCTTCTAAAAAACTTCCCATGTTCTCAGTAGAGAACTATGATCTATGGAGACTGAGAATGCAGGCTCATCTGTATTCCAAACATGAGCGTATGTGGAGAGTGGTTTCTCAAGGACCATTCAAATTTCTTTGTGGTGAATCCCCGAATTACCGGAAGAGGAGAGAATTGATCCTAGAGCGAGATTTCCTAAGTCGATGACCAACTAACTCCCCGAGGAGAGAAAGTTAGTCAATCTAGACTACATTGCAAAAGACACACTATACAAGATACAATTGATGATGGTGTGATGGGAATGATCTCTCACCGTAATATCTTGCTAAAGAGATATATAGGATACACTAATTGTTATGTGCGAGAGCACGATCATATAAAAGAAAACAAACTTTCAAAGTGGCAATTGGAAAGTTTGGCGGTTTTTGAAATGGAGGATGGTGAATCAATAGACAAATTGGAAGTCGATTCACTAGCATCATGAATGATCTAAACGCACTTGGAAAGAAATATCCACAAAGAGAAGTGGCATTGAAAATTCTTAGAGGTCTCTAAGAAATGGGATATTCATGCGAAGGTGATTGAAAACACCAAGAACATTAGTTCAATGCCATACCAACAAGTCTTCTCCGAAAAAAAGCCTATGAATTTGTAATTGATAAGAAATCCAAAAAGGCGACAAAGAAAGATGATTCTTCATCGAGTAAGAATGTGGCTTTTAAAAGCCAAAGATAAAACTCAGAAAACTAAAGAGTCTGAGAACCCCCATGCCAAACATCGGGATGAGCTTGAGGAAATGCTAGCAAGACGATGGCAAGGAGGTTTGACAGACTTAATAGTAGATTTGGAAAATACAAAAAGCTATTACAGAACCACAGTACCAAAAAACCCGAGGACGATCATCAACCGAGAAGAAGAAGGACTGAAAGTTTGAAGGATCTTCATCCGAAAAGAAGGACTCCAAGTCCAAAGAAGAAAATGATCGGGATGATGATGCCAACAGATGCTATAATTGCGGAAGAAAGGTCACTTCCAAAGATGATTGTCCGAATTGAGTGCTTGAGGAGAGAAGAGAAAGACAAGCTAAAAGAGACCGTAAGTTCTCAAGCAAAAAAGGCCATGGTTGCGGAAGAAGAACACTCTGAGGAGGAATCTAGCTCTTCAGATGAGATATTCTCGATACGGTGAAAGTGATGACATCCGCCCGATGGCCATTGAGGAGGTAAACTCTTACATCTCTCGTTGTTGCTCCTACACTAGCACAAGAGTTTTCAAGTTCCACCGAAAAACAAATATTTTGACTGATGGATTCTTTTGAGAATCGATGAAGGACTATCTTTGTTTTGCAAGGATCGCTAAATAAAACTCAAGAGCGTAATAAGGAACTCAATCTTTGAAAATCTAAAATGGAAAGACTCTAGCAAAACCGAGATCACTTCTCAATTAATGGGGGCTCTTGATGAATCGGATGTTCTGAAAGTACAACTCTCGAGAAAGAGAAGTTGATAGTGTCCCCTAACCGAAAAAGCTAGAGAAATCCATCAAGAGATTCAACTAATCGAATCGAGTTCAATGACCTCTCGAGAAGCATAAAACTCTACAGAATCTGTGAGGATAGTGCACGTAAGAAGTTAACTCTATTGAATAAAGCATCTAATGTGATAGATGAAATTCGAGTTACCAGAGATCCGCCACTATAAAAACCGGATTGTGATACATTCGAGGGGAACCTCACAAGGTCATCTCAATGTTTGCATCATGTAGCAAGAAGACTATCTTTGTAAAACCAATGGCACCTACACTTCAAGTCAAGTAATGCCCAAGGTTGTAGACAAGGAAAAGGACCTATGGGAGCCAAAGAAAACCGAATGATCGTTAGAAAGCCCAAACCTCAAAAGTGAAGGCTAGAAAACCCGAGCAATCGATTGAAAAGTTTCAGCAAGTACTTCAAAGCCTCGGGCTAAGAATGCAAATCTGAAAGGCTCCACAATCGAACCATCGAGGAATCCTCGATGAAAAACACTCGGCCAGAGACATTCTCATCTCAAGAGACCAAGTCCTCGAAGACAATCGAAAGACCCAGATTTCAAAGATGCATAACCCGAACCTCACTTGCCTAAAGGTAAAGGTTATCCAACCCGAGTCAACAAAGATTTAGACCGGTCGCACAAAAAGCCCAAGCATCCGAACAAAATGCCCGAACCAAAGAAGAATTCAAAAGCCCATGTTCATGCTAAAGCTAGACACATACACAGTAAAAGTCGCTAAGGCACCCATAGTAGTAGATGTGTATGTTGATGTTTATGGAAGACAAATTAGCCACTCTAAAGTGATTAGAGTTGTCGAGCAGATTTGGATTCCGAAAGGTACATCTAACCTTGTAGGACCCTACACAAATTGGGTACCTAAGAATTGATCTGCTTTTTCAGAGGAAAACAAGGGCACTAAGTCGATGAAAGATCACATGGCAATGATGAGCAGAGATGAAAAAAGCTCTCAAGTATGGTATCTTGGCGGTGGATGCTCAAGACATATGACAGATTCAAGAAGATGCTCAATGACTATGTTGAACAAAGAGGCCCATGAGATCACTTTTGGAGATAACTCCAAGGATTGGTCAAGGATATGGAACTTTGGAGATCGACTCGATTCATATCCATGGTGTTTCATATGTATTCGGATTGAAGCATAATTTGCTTTCAATTAGCCAATTCGTGATAAGGGTTTCAATGTTGAGTTCTCTAAGAACTTATGTTTTGTGAAAGATGATACATCACGAAAAATATTCTTGGGTACAAGAAAAGGGAATGTGTATCTTCTTTGATTGGAGTTCAACTCCTAAAGATACATGTTTAGTTGCTAAAAGTTCCACAGATACCCGGTTGGTTATGGCATAAAAGAATGAATCACCTAAATTTCAAAACCACAACAAGCTTGCAAGATTAGCTCTTGTAAGAGGGTTGCCTAATGAAGTGTTCAAGAAGGAACACATTTGTGATCTTGTGCGAAAAAGAAAACAAGTTAAAGCATCATTTAAAAAGCAAAGTAGAAGTTTCTACCGAGAGAATACTTCACTTTTTGCATATGGATCTCTTTGGTCCTATAACACCGTAAGCACTAATGGCGGAAATACACATTGGTAGTAGTTGATGACTACTCGAGATATACTTGGGTCATATTCTTACTTTTCGAAGAAAGAGACTTCGATAAAGTTTGCCAGAGTTCTTGAAAAAGGCTCGAGATTGAGAAAAATCTGAGTGTGGTCAAAATCGAGATCGACAAAAGGAACTCAATTCATAAATCATATCATATCGATTATTGTGCGAGAAATGGAATTTCACATGAAACATCACCGCAAGGACCCTCAATGTAATGGTGTTGTTCTTTGAAAGGAGGAACGAGACTCGAAAAAGAAGGTTCGCAAGGACTATGATAGTTGAAGGATATTCCTAAAATATTTTTGGGTTTGAAGCCAAACACCGCATGCTACTCCTGCAACAGATCCATGTTGACCAAGAGTCAAGGCAAAACACCTTATGAGCTTTGGAATGAAAGGAAGCCTCTTGTTTCTTTCTTTCGTGTGTTTAGTTGCAAGTGTTTCATACACAATAATGGTAAAGATCGGTTGAAAACTTTTGATAGTAAAGTTCGATGAAGGAATATTCTTAGGATATTCGAAGTCGAGAAAAGCTTTCGAGTTTACAAATCAGGACTTTTATTGTGGAGGAAACACCTCATGTTGTTTTTTGATGAATCTATTTGTGTTCGGAAGAAAGCAGAACATGATGCAGAAACCGACTAAGAGGATCACCAGATTAAGCCCAAAATGAAAAGATAAATCATCCAATCGAACTCGAAAAGAAGAAGTCACCACATTCTATGATTGGAGTGACTTCGACTTCGAGATAAGGAAGTTCGAGGATGGAACTTCGGGATGGTGAGCCTCGGAAAAACCAACACTCCAAAGGTGACCAATCTGAGCAGACACACCGCCCTCGGACTCGGTATGTGATGCCAATGAAGATGTGGTCACAAATGAGGCAAATTCTGAATCTATCAACCAAAGGGGAACAAATGTCTCGACAATGTTCTCAATAGAATTTCCCACGAGGAAGATGATTCCCTTTCTCCTTTTGTTGTTCCCCGAGTTTTGCCGATTTAATCAACCTAACATCTCAAATGTTGAGGATATTATTGAAGGGGGAACATCAAGAAGGAAATGGTTAGATAGTCATCCTACAAGTCGACAGGGTGATCTAACCAAGGTGTTAAAACAAGAAGGTTCCATGGTGAGAGTGCACTATTCTGCTTTCCTTTCGGAGAAAGAACCTGCGAGATTGGTGAAGCTCTACAAGATTCTTATTGGATTCTTTAGCTATGCAAGATGAAATTGAATCAATTCTCAAGGAATGAAGTATGGGAGTTGGTAGATAGACGCGAAAGGCACAATGTCATTGGAACCAAGTGGGTTTTCAAGAATAAAAGAGATGAAAACAACAACATTGTAAGAAACAAGGCAAAAGTAGTTGCACAAGGTTATTCCCAAGAAGAAGGCTTGGATTATGATGAAACCTTTTGCACTGTTGCAAGACTAGAAGCCATCAGTTGTTTCTTGCATATCTTTTACCACATGAAGTTCACGATCTATCAAATGGATGTGAAAAGTGCATTTACGAACGGTGTGCTTAAAGAAGAGGTTTATGTGGAACAACCTCCGGCTTCAAACAGAATGACCAAGTTCTGAGTGCTCGAAAAAAGCTTTGTATGGTCTCAAGCAAGCACCCGAGCATGGTATGATACTCTTTCTCGGTTCTTCTTGACCATGGTTTTGTCAAAAAGGAATCGCTGATAGAACTCGTTCAGATAGAGGATGGGGAAGATATCTTACTAGTTCGGATATATGTTGATGACATCATTTTTGGATCTCCAAACCATCACCGTGTGAAAAGTTTTCAACACCGATGAAAGGCAAGTTTGAGATGTCAATGATGGGAGAGATGAATTTCTTTCTAGGACTTCAAGTGAAACAATCAAAGGAAGGAATATTCATCAACCGCAAAATACACCGAGAGATCCGATTGCAAATATGGTGTACAAAATTGCAATGCGATTAGGATTCCTATGAATACTAACTACAAGATGGATCCCGATTCGTAAAGCAAATCGGTGAATCATCTCGATTATAGAGGAATCATTGGATCATTGCTCTATCTCACGACAAAGCAGGCGGATATAACATTTGTTTGTTGGGATATGTGCAAGATACCAAAGCTAATCCTAAGACTAGTCACATGGAGGTCGCCAAAAAGATACTAAGATATCTTAAGGGCACAGTGAATAGAGGATTATGGTATCGGTGATGATAACCTTGAATTAACCTGGTTACTTTCGGATCTCGACTACGGAGGTTGTAGAATTGATGTGAAGTCCACAACAGAACTTGTCAATTTCTAGGAAGCAAGCTAATATCTTGGTTTTCAAAGAAGGACCTCGATAGCAACAAATCTACTCATGAAGCTTAATATATGGTTGCGGAAGTCACGTGGCACGCATTCTTTGGCTCGGACAACAATTGAGGGATTATAAAGTTGTAGCCAATGAAGTACCAATATTTTGTGACAATAATAGTGCCATTGCTATTTCACAAAACCCTAGTATTAACACGGATGCAAGCATGTGGATATCGACATCAACTTCATCGAGAGATCATGTCGAGAAAAAGGACATAAGGATGGAGAAAATTCATCTTGATAGGCAAAGTTCGATATCTTGACTAAACCTTTAGGTCAATCAAGATTTCGTGAACTTTCATTGAATTAGGGATGTTAGAACCAGTGTATAGAATAAAATCAAAAAAATTGAAGGTTTTCGGATGCATGAAGGTTTTCGAATTCTCTTGAAAACTTCGGGGATAAAATGGAAAATCTTGAATCGAGTCCTGAAACTCGATTTCAAGGTCGATTTTCGAGAGCATCTTGAACCCTTTTCAAGACTCGATATTATCTTGACATTTTATCAAGGTTAGTACTCATAAAGACCGATAGAGGGAAATTAGTCTCGAAGAAGTAAAGACTACGCGACTCATTTATTGCTCAAGTAAAACTCAATAATCATTCGTAATAAATACAAAACACCGAGGAATGTTTTTTGGGGTGGATCGTTTTAAATTCGAAGAAGGTCAATAAATCATTTAATGCTTTCGCCACATTATTGACCAATGAGGATATTTTGGCGGCTTACTTTTTTAGAGATCGCTTGTTCAGATATGCGATTAATCGGAGATTAATCTCAACCGCTTCTTTTCACCTAACCAACACGATTCTCCACGATCTCGGCTATATATACCCTTAAGCCATTCAAGCCAAAAGTTTATCAAACCCTTCGCTCCCAAATCCTCTGCGAATTAAAAATCCTTTGCCCCCGAAATCTCCAAACCCTAAAACTTCAAATTCTTAAATCAATCTCTAAAATGGCCCCAACCTTGTTCGAGAAATTAGCCATAACCAATAAGCCGTACGCGAGTTCGTTGTCTCACTTGAAAGCACAACCAACTCAAAGCCGGAAGAGGAGGCTCTGCGATATGATCCGATCAAGCTAAACTTCACCCATCTAGTCGCAGTTTCGGACATCAGAGTTCGCAAAAGAGGTAATCAATTCATCTCGTAATTTGAGAATAGATGAAAGAAGATGGTATGCATTCTTCGATTACCACATCATATTTAGAGCATTCGTCAAAATACGTCGATTTTGAGAGGGATTTGTGCATAATTCCGAAAAATCTGAATGATGTGTTTGAGCTCTGTGATAGAGGAGAGGATCCTGCGATGTATATGTCGGGTAGAGAGCAGGAGTACCTTGATAGGATTGCTGAGAATCCTGTGAAGTTTGAGGCAACTTTGCACAAGAGGCACCTAAAGCCACAATATCGTGTGCTGATGGATATTGAAAGCAAGTGCATCATGAGTCTTCTTGGGAGTTTTGAGCGGTTAGTACCCAAGAAGCTCGATTGATGGCGTGATCGAGGCATCTCCTACCACCGACTTCAACCGGTCAAATTTTAATTCGGATGGTGACGGAGCAAGCCAAGGTCATAAAAAGGGTCAATGGGGCAATCACGATGAAAGGCAAGATCCACCATGCCACCAAAATTGCTTATATTTTGGAGATGTGCATAGAGGAGGAGGATATCTTCGCCAATTCAACCCCATTCCCTAAAACCAAAATTCTCTTCAAGCCCACTTTGAAAAAGAAGCCATTCGAGGAAAAAGAGAAAAGAAGGTAGAATCACCTTCAAGGGTCGAGAGAAAGAGACCCAACAAACCCAAGGTTACATGGAGGCAAAATGGAGCAAGGAGCAAACTGATGAAGCGGAAGGATCTTGCTCCAAAGCGCAAAAAGATTGGTGGTTCTCACCGACGAAGGTAGCAAATGATTCTGAGGAGATACAACCCGAGGGTAAAACCGCCGAGTTCGCCATTACAAGTGTTGACTCAAAGTTATCTCCGGACACAGATCGATCGAGGAGCGTGTCTTCTCTGAGGTGCTCAAGACATCACTCGGTTCGAGATAAAATTTCTCGTGAAATTTTTAAAGGAGCTCAGACCTCGAGATACCTACCTCGGGATGCGTGCTCAGACGGAAGAGCCACCAGAGTCGATCCAAGATGTCTGCAGTTCGGGCCGACGAGCTAACTCAGACTAAACCGAGGATATGCCAACAGCCTCGTAACCCACTTCGATGCAAACCGAGGACGAATGCATAAAACTTCGACACCATCGAGGCTCGGGGAGCAAAATATTCTTGATGAGCTCCAGAGTGATCTACCGCTCCCCCTTGAAGCTTCTCTATCGAACGAGAGCCCGAGATGGAAGAAGGGCGAGGCCGAAGAAGGCGAGTGGAGGAGCAAGGGGAACGGTTCATCCGACTGCCACCTACCCCGAGCTCAAATTTCATACCGACCGCAAGATGTTTTCTTCAGATTAAGGACGACAGTGTATATCCTCAATCAGACTCTTCCCGAGATGCTTGACATTGCTGCATTCAGAGGGGAAGACTGGTGGAATGAGGAGACAGCCTTCCTGACCGACTTCTCAGGTCTCGATGACAAAGCTCAGATGAAAAATTCCGATTTTTGATGAGCTGGTTCGGGAAGTTTAGCCGAGAAGAAAACAATCTGCTTGGTGCCCCGAGCAGCGGAGACAAATCCAAAGATGGAGATGGGGACCAACAGGGAGATGCTGAGGATCAGTCTCAAATGGAAAAAGAGACTTCTGTTGCTGATCAACCTCAGACTGAAGCTAGCACTCTTCAGGTACCTTTTGGCACTATTAACAATTATGCCAAAGTTACTGAAAGTACTATCTTTAATTCTGAATTGTCGATAAAAAAGACTGAGGCTCAATTGGAGACCGGAGCTCAGGATGAAGCTGGAGCTCAGGATGATCAAACAGCACAGAAGGTGCAGAAGGCTGCTGAGATTGATCTCACTCCCGTAATGGAGAAACTTGAGAAGATTGAGCCAATGTCGATCACACTTGCTCAGATGGAAGCAACGTTGACCAATCAAGCTCAGAAAATGGAAGGTCTTTGCCATTCTTCGAGCGGTGCGAGATACAAAACACTCTGACCACTCAGATGACCTCCATGGAAGAAAAGCTGAATGCAAAGCGGAGGGAGTCAACGCAGAAGTTAAGTGCTTGGAAATGAAAAAGAAGCACCAAGAATCACTGAATTTCTAGAGGTGAAACTAGCAGAGAAAAATGAGGTGCTGATCAAATCTGCTGTTGAGGAAATGAGTTAAGTGCTCATGACCAAGATGATAGAGATGCTTAAAGATGCACTCTCTCGCCGGTTGCCCACATATCTCAAGAACCTGTCCATGGGCTAAGAATCACATCGTGAGAATGGAAGATGAGCAAGATCGATTAGCGGGAGAGATCCATTGTGTGAGCAAAGAGCAAGATCACATGGACCTGGCTCTCTCCAGATTTCTTCCAAATTACTAAGCCAAGAAGGGGAAAAGGAAGGTGAAGACCTCGGGGAAGTTCATGGCACGACTGGAAAGAAGGCTCGAAAGATCTTTGAAATGATCAATCTAGCCAAAGCCTTAAAAGAAGTCGGGTCTTGAGAAATTGAAATTAAACTCGGTGGAGAAGCCCATCTACACTCGAAGTTTCGAAAAAACCATGCTTGAGGTTGCAAGAGAGAAAACCGAAAAGTGCTAGAACTAAGGTTGGAACAAGCGGTGGTCTTTAATCGCTTATGAAGAGGAAAGCCTTGGGCGTTGTTCAACCTGTAGCAAGCGTCTGGCGGTTCTAAGCCAATCCAGAAAAGTCGATTCGGATGAAGAAGATGCTTGAAGAATCGAGTCTCAACCTCGAAGAAAAAGTCTTCAACACTGAGATGCTCTCAAGACACTCCAAAAAGAACAAGCTAAGAAAGCCGCTGCTTCGGTCTCGGTGAGCGTCTGTGATCGAAAAAGAAGATGTATTTAAGAGCGTAAGAGAAGGAGTGACTTCGTGGAGGTTTAAGAGCAAGAGGAAGGGAACATCGAAAAGCTGAAAGGGTTCTATCGTTGATAAATGGATGCCCATTAAACTCAACGACATGTGGGAAGAAGTGAAGAGAACCTTTCCGGTTCAATTACGATGTTCTCGGGGAATGGAGAGGGGAAGGTTCAGATCAGAACGAAGCTTTCATTGAATATCTTCTAACCTTCTATCCAAAGTATCTCCAAGGCTGGATTAACCTTGCGGATGAAGGTGGAGTACGAGATAGTAGCCCCGGTCCATATTCCTATCCTCCAAAGACTTGGTAATGGCTTGGTAAATGAAAGGCCATTACGCAAGAAATTGCTCGATATCTTTGGTCGGTTAGGATTAACATGGAACAGTCCCCCATCATCAAGGAGAGGAATGAAATCAAGAAAAAAAAGATTTTTCTAATGTTCAACCCGGAGGTGCCGGTGATGAAGTGGAAAATGAAGCAAACTGAAGAGCCGAATCTGAAGACTGAAGAACTCAGAAGATTCTGTAATCCTTAAATTTTGTCTTTTTGATTTTGTTTGATAAATTCATTGTAATCTGTAATGGTATACTTATCATCAATGAAGATTTATCATTATGCTCAAAAGATAATACCTTATTATCTTATTTACATGTCTTTTATTTTGATATGCTGATTGTATGTCTCTGAACTGATTGTATGATGATATGAAAAAATTGCTTAAGTATTTGGTAATGATCTATTTAAGAAAGATTCATTACTGAAGAAATCTGTTGAATGATTTAAATTGTTGAGAGACTTTTTTATTTAAAGAGATTCCCTTCTTAAAAAGAAATTGTTGGGAGATTCTCGCTCGGGAACCAATCTTGTGATAGGATAAAATTTGAAACCCGAGTATAGGTTATGTATTTGTAACAAGATAGGTTTTGCATCATCAAAAAAGGGAAATTGTTGGGAGATGAATTTAATAAAAAGATTATATGATTTTGATTAAGATCCCAAAACCCCGAAAGTATGACATGTTCAGAATGATCTTGATAATTGAGTCAGGATTCAGTTTTAGAGTATTCAGGATGTTATCTGCAAAATGTATAGTCAGCAGATATAGTTCAGGATAGGTTCTGAAGACTCTGAAGAACTCAGTATGTTTCAAGAAATCAAGTTTCAAAGATGAAACTCAAGTCTCGAAGACTCAAAAGATGAAATCGAGAATCTAAAGACTCAGTGAGAAACTGAGACCAAGACTCAAGATGAAAACCGAGATATCAAGACTCAAAGATGAAATCGAGAATCAAGACTCGGCAGATGAAGACTCGCAAAGATATCGGGCCAAGATAAATCAAGACTCGAAGACCTCAAGACTCGAAGACCTCAAGACTCGGAAGACTCAAGACGCAAGATCAAGATCGAAATCAAGATCAAGAATATCGAAAGACAAGAATTATCAAGACTCGCGAATGTATTGAATGCTCAAGATGAACCCAATGTTCCGAGGCAATCAATATATCTATCTCAAGGATGTAATACTGAGAGAAACGCGATGCCTTAGAAAGATAGATTTTGCCAAGACATTCAAATGCGCATAAAATGAACTAAGCCGTAAGTGTTGTTAATGTTATATCAAACTCGTAGTTTGTAACCAAAAGAGCTGCTGAAGGTGTCTACCTTTAAATCAAGACAAAAGTCAAAAAAGGAAGACGACAACTGCACCATCACCGACATCGACAATGACAAAGTCAAAAAAAAGATGTCGGATGTCACGAAAAGTTCCAGATCGCAAAAAAGTGAAGACCGGCTTACATGAAAGGCTATTGCCTAAAACATGTTAGAGAGTTTCAAACCCTAAATATAGCCGTTTCTCACACACCATAAGAGGGAACTCACGGGCTATCTCCAACGGATAGTTATCAAGAGTGACCTTGGTGTATGCCTATAAATATCTTGTGACCTCTACTTTGTAAGGTTACGAGAAATTTATCTTGCAACTCAAGAGCTCAAACTTATTCTTGCAAAAGTTAAAGCACTCGAAATACCTTGAATTTCCCAAGTGCTTCTATATTGAAGAGAGCTCACTTTACTAAGCCTAGCTTGATAAGATTTATCCAAAGCTTAGTCGAGATATCCTAACCCTTTGCATTGTGCTTCATTGTAAAGGATATCTCATCCTAGTTGGAAACCAACCGAGAAACCCCAAACCCTTGAGAAGGTAGTTGGAGTGTGTTTGTTGGTGAGTAGAGTTGTAAAGAGTTAGTAAACTACGCGGAGTAGTCAGAAAACTCTAGAGGAGAAGTTAGTAAGCTGGGGTAGTCTCAAAGCTTGTGTGTGATTGAGTAAAGTAAACTACAGAGGTAGTCGAGAAAACTCAAGGTGCGGGTTGAGTAAGAATACGTGGAGTAGTCGAAAACTTCGGGGCGAGTTGAGTAAAGTAAACTACGAGGTAGTCGAAAGCTCGAGAGTTGATAGTGAATTTCTCTCAAGAGTCGAGAGAGTGGATGTAGGAGCTTGAGTCTCTCAACCACTATAACTCTTGCGGTTCTTTATCGCTTTCCTTATCTCGTAGGCTTAACCTGTTGCATTGACTTGATTTTGAAAGCATACTTTTCACTGATATTCAGTTGGAATCAATCCACTGAAGTTGCATAAGTGAATCACAGCCTAATCACTATTTCATAAAGGGAAGGTTTTTCAGCAAAGCTTAAAACGAGTATAATCTAAGGGCCAACTATTCAAGACGATCGAGTAGCTAGAACGGATAGTTATCAAACCGAACTCTCTTACGAGGATTCATGAAGCTAGTTATCGATCCAAGCAACTCGGGATCTCTACACACTCGTGATTCGGTTGAGATTATCCGAGGTATCCGAAAGCAACTTCGGGATCACTTGCCTCGATGAGACTTTTGACTTCGAGCGATCCGTGGCTTCTCGTAACCTAATCTTGAGATTATCGACCCAAGTGACCTCGATAAGAAAAAAAGTTTTAAAATCACTGAACACGTGTATTCCCCCCCCATACACGTGTAAGACTCGTTTACACCGGGACCAACATAAAAGCTCGAGCTTGTAGAGAGGGTCGGGAATAATCTATTTACTTATTTTTCCTCAACACTCCCCCTCACTCGTGGGCCGAATCATTGCCTCAGCTCTCTGGAGAGGAGGCCCAAAGTGAATAATTTAAATGGGTGGAGTGCTTTCACGGAATCGAACCCACAACCTGGGCTCTGATACCAAGAGAGAATTCCGTCTCATTTAAAAGCTCGAGCTTTTAGATGAGACGGAATTCTCTCAGAGCACACTCCTAAATCTCAAGCCTCCACCACTGTTTAATGTGTTTACTAGTGAATTTCGTTTTCTTTAACTATTTTCCCCCTATATCATATATATGCAGGGGCGAAGCCACCTTATGTGTTTGGGGGCTACTTCATATGCAAATCATGTCTACAAATTCAAAATATTTCCTTCAGTTTTAAATTGCAGAGCATATGTATATACCTGATAATGTTCATATACTGCTACACGTGTCTACCAAAGTTAGTATTAATTTATATGTATTATTTGTTTTTAATGGACTTTTTTTTTAGTTATATCTTATGATGTTGTTTTTCTTTTATTTTTTGAAAAATAAGTTTTCAATGAAATTTGTTTATAATATGAAATTTACACCATTACACATATAAATTAATACTTAATGTTATAGTTTATAAAAGTAGGAGTATTAATTTATAAATGTAATGATATCAATTTTATACAATAAATAAATTTTATAGAAGAGTTTATATATTTTAATAAATTAATATCAGTAATTTTACTTCTCATGTGCTGCCCCTTAAGATTTTATGAATTACAAACATTGAAACATATACTAAATAGTAGGTTTAAGGTGAAAAAAAATGTTATATGAAAGGGGAAATGTTGTTATAATTATCTATTATTGGCCCCCTCAACAATATGTCTTGGCTCCGCCCCTGTATATATGACGATCCCCAATTTTTTAGAGAATACGTACAACCCTATATCAAAAATATGGTGAAATAGTATTTTGTTTTAATTATATCCTAGCCACATTCTGGAGGATAAACAGCCACATACGCACAGCACAAAACCAGAAATAAGATTAAAAAAGAAGAAAAAGGAAAAAGCCGTTGTAAGAAACAAGACATAGTGAAAATTTTAGTTTCTTTTGTTGGAAATTTGGTTATTGAGTGTTTCAAATATGGACATAAAAAATGTTGGAGAATTAAACATTAATTTTCAGAAAATTAAACGTGATAGGATCGTTCTACATGAAGTAGATGATCGTGGTATATTAATAATCTCAAAATCGAATTTTGATGAGTGAGAAATTATTTCAAAAATTTGAAACGTCGCAACATTTAGAGAAAGAATTTCTAATGGGTGGAGCTAGACTTAGTGCCGTCTTCTCACTTATCCCACATAAAACACTTACAAGGAAATTGTATTGTATAAAGATAGACATAAGTCCATGGTCTTTAAAATAGGTGCATGGGAACCCTTACTCATGGACCACATGCGCGCGCTAAGGCCTAGGCCCGTGGTTTGTGGCAATTGATAATTGGGTGGGGGGGTCGGATTTGGGCTGACCCAAAAAACTTGAACTTATGCTTATATGGACTTGGTCCATGCTTATTTGAATTTGAATTTTGAATTCATCTGTGGGTACGTATTCATTTGTAGGTATGTTTCGTGAGTTTCAAGTTGGCCCAGTGGTCAAATCTCCCCCTATATCATATATATGCAGGGGCGGAGCCACCTTATGTGAATTTCGTTTTCTTTAACTATTTTCCCTCTCACCACTACTTCATATGCAAATCATGTCTACAAATTCAAATAATCTTTCTTTCAGTTTTAAATTGCAGAGCATATGTATATACCTGATAATGTTCATATACTGCTACACGTGTCTACCAAAGTTAGTATTAATTTATATGTATTATTTGTTTTTAATGGACTTTTTTTTTAGTTATATCTTATGATGTTGTTTTTCTTTTATTTTTTGAAAAATAAGTTTTCAATGAAATTTGTTTATAATATGAAATTTACACCATTACACATATAAATTAATACTTAATGTTATAGTTTATAAAAGTAGGAGTATTAATTTATAAATGTAATGATATCAATTTTATACAATAAATAAATTTTATAGAAGAGTTTATATATTTTAATAAATTAATATCAGTAATTTTACTTCTCATGTGCTGCCCCTTAAGATTTTATGAATTACAAACATTGAAACATATACTAAATAGTAGGTTTAAGGTGAAAAAAAATGTTATATGAAAGGGGAAATGTTGTTATAATTATCTATTATTGGCCCCCTCAACAATATGTCTTGGCTCTCCGCCAGATATATATACGATCCCCAATTTTTTAGAGAATACGTACAACCCTATATCAAAAATATGGTGAAATAGTATTTTGTTTTAATTATATCCTAGCCACATTCTGGAGGATAAACAGCCACATACGCACAGCACAAAACCAGAAATAAGATTAAAAAAGAAGAAAAAGGAAAAAGCCGTTGTAAGAAACAAGACATAGTGAAAATTTTAGTTTCTTTTGTTGGAAATTTGGTTATTGAGTGTTTCAAATATGGACATAAAAAATGTTGGAGAATTAAACATTAATTTTCAGAAAATTAAACGTGATAGGATCGTTCTACATGAAGTAGATGATCGTGGTATATTAATAATCTCAAAATCGAATTTTGATGAGTGAGAAATTATTTCAAAAATTTGAAACGTCGCAACATTTAGAGAAAGAATTTCTAATGGGTGGAGCTAGACTTAGTGCCGTCTTCTCACTTATCCCACATAAAACACTTACAAGGAAATTGTATTGTATAAAGATAGACATAAGTCCATGGTCTTTAAAATAGGTGCATGAGAACCCTTACTCATGGACCACATGCGCGCGCTAAGGCCTAGGCCCGTGGTTTGTGGCAATTGATAATTGGGTGGGGGGGTCGGATTTGGGCTGACCCAAAAAACTTGAACTTATGCTTATATGGACTTGGTCCATGCTTATTTGAATTTGAATTTTGAATTCATCTGTGGGTACGTATTCATTTGTAGGTATGTTTCGTGAGTTTCAAGTTGGCCCAGTGGTCAAATCTCCCCCTATATCATATATATGCAGGGGCGGAGCCATCTTATGTGAATTTCGTTTTCTTTAACTATTTTCCCTCTCACCACTACTTCATATGCAAATCATGTCTACAAATTCAAATAATCTTTCTTTCAGTTTTAAATTGCAGAGCATATGTATATACCTGATAATGTTCATATACTGCTACACGTGTCTACCAAAGTTAGTATTAATTTATATGTATTATTTGTTTTGAATGGACATTTTTTTTTAGTTATATCTTATGTTGTTTTTTTTCTTTTATTTTTTGAAAAATAAGTTTTCAATGAAATTTGTTTATAATATGAAATTTACACCATTACACATATAAATTAATACTTAATGTTATAGTTTATAAAAGTAGGAGTATTAATTTATAAATGTAATGATATCAATTTTATACAATAAATAAATTTTATAGAAGAGTTT
This sequence comes from Stenogyne calaminthoides, assembly GCA_037126765.1. NCBI lineage: Eukaryota > Viridiplantae > Streptophyta > Magnoliopsida > Lamiales > Lamiaceae > Stenogyne > Stenogyne calaminthoides. The sequence continues at coordinate 34,974,110 of JBBCBC010000022.1, forward strand.
ATATATTTTAATAAATTAATATCAGTAATTTTACTTCTTATGTGCTGCCCCTTAAGATTTTATGAATTACAAACATTGAAACATATACTAAATAGTAGGTTTAGGGTGAAAAAAAAATGTTATATGAAAGGGGAAATGTTGTTATAATTATCTATTATTGGCCCCCTCAACAATATGTCTTGGCTCCGCCCAGATATATATATATTTATCCCCAATTTTTTAGAGAATACGTACAACCCTATATAAAAAAATGGTGGTGAAATAGTATTTTGTTTTAATTATATCCTAGCCACATTCTGGAGGATAAACAGCCACATACGCACAGCACAAAACCAGAAATAAGATTAAAAAAGAAGAAAAACGAAAAAGCCGTTGTAAGAAACAAGCATAGTGAAAATTTTAGTTTCTTTTGTTGGAAATTTGGTTATTGAGTGTTTCAAATATGGACATCAAAAATGTTGGAGAATTAAACATTAATTTTCAGAAAATTAAACGTGATAGGATGGATTTCTACATGAAGTAGATGATCGTGGTATATTAATAATCTCAAAATCGAATTTTGATGAGTGAGAAATTATTTCAAAAATTTGAAACGTCAAGCGTTTAGAGAAAAAGAATTTCTAATGGGTGGAGCTAGACTTAGTGCCGCCTCTTCTCACTTATCTCACATAAAACACTTACAAGGAAATTGTATTGTATAAAGATAGACATAAGTCACTGGTCTTTAAAAAATAGGTGCATTTTAACCTTTACTTCATGGACCACATGCCGCTTAAGGCCTAGGCCCGTGGTTTGTGGCAATTGATAATTGGGTGGGGGGCTTGATTTGGGCGACCCAAAAAACTTGAACTTATGCTTATATGGACTTGGTCCATGCTTATTTGAATTTGAATTTTGAATTCATCTGTGGGTACGTATTCATTTGTAGGTATGTTTCGTGAGTTTCAAGTTGGCCCAGTGGTCAAATCTCCCCCTATATCATATATATGCAGGGGCGGAGCCACCTTATGTGAATTTCGTTTTCTTTAACTATTTTCCCTCTCACCACTACTTCATATGCAAATCATGTCTACAAATTCAAATAATCTTTCTTTCAGTTTTAAATTGCAGAGCATATGTATATACCTGATAATGTTCATATACTGCTACACGTGTCTACCAAAGTTAGTATTAATTTATATGTATTATTTGTTTTGAATGGACATTTTTTTTTAGTTATATCTTATGATGTTTTTTTTCTTTTATTTTTTGAAAAATAAGTTTTCAATGAAATTTGTTTATAATATGAAATTTACACCATTACACATATAAATTAATACTTAATGTTATAGTTTATAAAAGTAGGAGTATTAATTTATAAATGTAATGATATCAATTTTATACAATAAATAAATTTTATAGAAGAGTTTATATATTTTAATAAATTAATATCAGTAATTTTACTTCTTATGTGCTGCCCCTTAAGATTTTATGAATTACAAACATTGAAACATATACTAAATAGTAGGTTTAGGGTGAAAAAAAAATGTTATATGAAAGGGGAAATGTTGTTATAATTATCTATTATTGGCCCCCCTCAACAATATGTCTTGGCTCCGCCCCTGTATATATGACGATCCCCAATTTTTTAGAGAATACGTACAACCCTATATCAAAAATATGGTGAAATAGTGTTTTGTTTTAATTATATCCTAGCCACATTCTGGAGGATAAACAGCCACATACGCACAGCACAAAACCAGAAATAAGATTAAAAAAGAAGAAAAACGAAAAAGCCGTTGTAAGAAACAAGACATAGTGAAAATTTTAGTTTCTTTTGTTTGAAATTCGGTTATTGAGTGTTCAAACATCCATGTTTGATCAAAAATGTTGGAGAATTAAACATTAATTTTCAGAAAGTTAAACGTGATAGGATCGTTTTACATGAAGTAGATGATCGTGGTATATTAATAATCTCAAAATCGAATATTTCGAAAATTTGAAACGTCGCTACGTTTAGAGAAAGAATTTCTAATGGGTGGAGCTAGACTTAGTGTCGTCTTCTCACTTATCCCACATAAAACACTTACAAGGAAATTGTATTGTATAAAGATAGACATAAGTCCATGGTCTTTAAAATAGGTGCATGGGAACCCTTACTCATGGACCACATCACATGCAGCTTAAGGCCTAGGCCCGTGGTTTGTGGCAATTGATAATTGGGTGGGGGGTCGATTTAAATGACCAAAAAACTTGAACTTATGCTTATATGGGCTTGGTCCATGCTTATTTGAATTTGAATTTTGAATTCATCTGTGGGTACGTATTCATCTGTAGGTATGTTTAGTGGGCTTCAAGTTGGCCCAGTGGTCAAATCTCCCCATTAAAATTGTGGCCTACGCAATCTCTGAAATTCTCTGCGCTCTCTGCATTCAAACTCTGCTTGCTCAGTTCTAATTTTGTTGAAGTTCGTCGATTGTTTTCTTTCAGTGGTGCTACTGAATTAAAATACGAAATCGTTTTATTTTTGGGAACGATACGCAACACCTGTGAGCACTAGCCAAAGCATATTTTGTCTTGCAGGAAAAGAATTTTCTTGACTCGATTTTAAATTTGTGTTGTTTATCCCTTTTGTGTTTTGTAAAAACATTGCAGTACACCCTTTAATAACAATATATTTACATGCATCTTATATTGAGTCGAAATAATTTACACCATTCCACCCTTCGTACCAAGATTACTTTTTCATATGTGTTTATTTAGGATGGTGCTTTTATTCAACGTCATCCAAGTCGGGCCCGCTGGGATCTCACGTCCAAAACTCACCTCATTTATACTTTTCAAATATTATTAATAAAAGATATATACATATACATATAAATAGATTTGTTTATGTAAGATGGTCTCTCATAAATTCCATTTTAGTATATAGATCCCATTTTGCTGCTCTAAATATGTTACGAATAGGGTTATAAATCCACAAGTTATATAATATTGATGCGTAGAAATGGTTCAAATTATGACTTGGAATTCAACAGGGATTCGCACGTTAAATATCAAGGAATCAATAAATTTTGACCGGAGAAAGCTCGCCATTTCCACGTAGGTACCTAGACTCGAGGGAGGACCTGGTTTGACTATCTCCTAATCTTATGAATTTTCCATGCCACAAACGATAATACCTGAAAAACACGCTGGAGGACTCCCCGAAGCTCAATAAGTACATGTTAGCTTGGGCTCCCCGTCTGACCACATCTTTGCTCAACAACCTTTGTGAATCTCGACATTTTCTCCACGACTCATCTCACTCGGATCAAGGCTCTCAACCATTGATCTTCTCATCCAACAATTTCCGTTCATCTCATACCTTACTGATGACCACGTGTTTGGCCAACAACCTCCCCGAATCTCATAATTTTCTCCATGATCCGGTTAGTTCCCCTATTTTATCTGGTCTCATCCACTATTCTATCTTTATCGGTCCACATATCTCGGAATGGCTTGACACAGGAAGCTCCACAGATCTCGCAACAACCTTCCAGCCGGTGATTCTCGGATCTACTTTATCAAGCCCAACTTTTGGACCTTATCCATTCGATCCCATTCTATGGGCTTTGTTTATTTCTCTGGGCCCAAGTTCTCCATGGATCATTTCCTCAGTTAGCTCTTCAGTCCACTCAAGCCCATTTACTAGGCACGTTCCTGGCCCAACATTTAGTCCCAGACCCTTCTTTTGATATTCCAGCCCATTTGAACGGCCTTATTCAAAGTATAGACGATTGTCCACATATCGCTATTTTATTGGACGACATAAATATTCTGCACTAAATATATGTGATTGGAACTCGTCCCATATATATAAATATGTAATAATTAATAAAGTGATGTAATAATATGTAATTAATTATATATAAACAAAAGTATAACTACTTATATATATATATACAATTAATGCATGCAGATACGTGTTTTTGGATTCCCAATAACTGGACAAAATATCAGGTTGAGAGAAGCAGGACCCACTAGTGGACACAAAGCCAACAATGATGCATAACAAGAACATGCATGTCTAATATTAGGAATCTTTGGGGATATAATCGATAACTTCAATCTTGTATATCTTCAAGTGTGCCATCATTTGTTGCAGAGAGTTGAACCTCTAACTAATGAACCTTTGAGAGCATTTGCTCCGGGCAAAGTTACGGCGGTGGCGGCTAGGTTTCCGGTACAACACGCCGCCGTGAAGGCGGGAGTTGAGGTGGACTTATTTCTCTACTTTTGCGGTTCATGCATAATTATCTCAACCCATGTTTGTTTGTTTTTTTTTTTTTTTTGCAGTATTATGTACTTGGTGAATATTTAAGACGATCATCCGATGATAATGCAGCTTCCTTGTTTATTTATATGGTCTTAATAAGACACTTATATATCTTGAGACAAATCGTGACAAGAGGAATTTGAACCCGTGACTTTAAAATTTCGCGTTCTAACTTATACTCCCTCCGTCCTATTTTTAATTGGTCATTTCACTTTTGACTAGTATTTTAGGAAGTGAGTTGTTTATTAATATATGAAATGATGACGTGATTTAAGGAGGTGTATGATAAATGAGGTGTAGAACTATCATACCCCACCTTAAAAATTTATTTATCATTTCAAATATTAATAACAACTCGCTCGTTAAAACACGAGTCAAATAGTAAATGAACAATCTAAATCAGGACGGAGGTACTACATACTAATTATATATATCCCAATTTCTTTATTTAGTTTCAGTTACATATACAGATAAAAGGAGTTGAAACAAGAGAAATAATATTCACTTGGTCATATGGTGTATATTCGTGTAACAGTAGATCGCATGTTACCTTCTCCTAATATTCTTAGCAAACTTATAAGCATGGGCCAAATGATAACCCAACCGCTTCCAATCAGACATTTGAATGAAAACGTCCCATTATATCATACTTTTTTTAACTACCGTGCATTCCTTACGGATTTTTCAACGAAAATAATTTCATCCTTAAATAATAAGAATTGTCGACGAAGCGCCCACAAAATTTTCTAATCGATCTAAAGGTCATTTGTAAATTATAAATATAATTGTATACGAAAATGTAAATTGCTTAGAAAATTATTTGTGTAGGTAAGTGTTGGACAAATTAAATAAACGAATTAAGTTCACACCTTTCTACAAGTTCGAACTTTTAGATGAGATGAAATTCTTTCAGTAAATTTGCTTACCAAGATAACAAATATGTAGGCAATTTCTTCATAGGTAATTTATTTGTCGTCTACTAAAATTCTAAAAAATTATAGGCAAATCATACGCAATCCTCACTTATTGATGACCGAATATTATTATTATTATTTTTTAAAATTCTTAGATAATTCTTTATTTTTTTGTACTCATATTATAAATTATTATTGATGGGTACGTGGTCATCATTATTAGCTGGCTTTTATGACATATAAACTATATAAATTTTCTTAGGTGAAGTTGTACGTGAATTGACTAATATGTAATTTACCTAAACATGCATAACTTAACCAAATTATTTTTGAGTGGTTGGTCATATAACTCACCTCGAATGAATCGAATTCACATATTCCTACAAAAAGGGGTTGATTCTAAAACAATGCAGACCTTTGTTTCGAAAAAAGAAAAAAAAAAAAAACAATGCAGACCTTTTTACCTAATTTCAATCATAACACCATATTTTTTAGGTTTAATTGTAAATAAAATTACTATTTTTACTCCACTGCAATTTAATCTAAGCTAATTACAAATAAATTACCATTTTTATAAATTATTGCAAGTTAGATATATGTACAAACAATTTTTTTTACTCCCATATGATATATGACCAATTAATTTAGTCATCCCTTAATCTAAGTGTCGTCATTTTACGTAATGAAAAGTATATTAGGATTATCATGTAAGAGAAACTAAACCTAACTTGAAATTATATTTTAAAGTGGATTAGATTGCAATTAAGGATAAAATGATACTTTTATTTGTAATTAAACCTTTTTTTCTTATAAACGTAACACATTTTAAATATATGATACTCTCCCTCCGTTCCAAACTCGATTGCCACATTTCCGTTTCGGGCGTCCCATACTTGATTACCATTTTTCTTAAATTGAAATATCTACTTTATCATTTTATCGCTTTATCACATAAAATATTAATAAACAACTCTCTTTGACCCCAACTATCCATCACTTTGTCACATAAAATACTAATAAACAATTCTTTCTATCCCAATACTTTATCATTTTTTTTTTAAACCCAAACACACAGTAATATGACAATCGAGTTTGGGACGGAGGTAGTATGATTTTCTGAACACAATCTCAGACACTTTTCACGCCCTTTCTGAGATCTAATTTCACCCATATATAGACACAAATCGAAACATGCATCAACCAAAAAACAATATCTTTGTTTGGAAATTAATCATATATAGTTATATATTAGGGCACTCATCATCAAGAGTAGTCCACATATAATCAAGGCTGCCCAATTCCTGATCAATCCAAAGATCACCAATATTAGGGTTAGGGTATTCACCAACGCCGGCAGTAGTGGCGGCGGCTGAGCTGCCGCCACTACCACCACCGTCGTTCGACCTCTCCATTAATCTTGATCTCATAGTTTGTAGAAATTCCTCACTTTCGACGCCGAGATTCAGTAACTTAGCCTCCTTTTTAACTCGAGTATTCCAGAAATTCTTCTTCTCATTGTCCGTTCGCCCGGGCAAGTGCTGCGCTATTTTCGACCACCTGTAATGTAACCACGAATATTATATATATATACACATTCTCCAAATATACTAGCTAGGTAATAATTAATAATAATAAATTAATAATACTAACTGATTTCCAAATATAGAATGGAGTGTGAGAATCATGAGCATTTCTTGATCAGTGATGTTCCCTCTTACAATGCCCGGTTTCAAGTAGTTGTACCATCTGAGTCTGCAGCTGTTCCCACTCCTCCCCAGATCTATATAAACGAATCAATTCCACACCTCTTAATTTATAACAAGTCCGAATTAACTTTTAAATGAGATGAAATTATTTCACTCTTACGGAACAAAAATCATGATATTATTATTACCTAAGTTGCGGGCCATAGTGTCCCAGTGATGATCTCCATGAGTGTTAACATATTCCGTGAGCTTGTGGTCCTCTTCGATTGTCCATGCAACTTTTCTTTTGAACATATCCATATAATTCTGCTTTGCAAACCCTAGCTAGCTAGTTTTATAACTCTGAAAAATGGTGTGAAATTAAGTCTGACAACTACAGGCTAATTTTATCTAAATGCCGGCACCTATTTTTTGTCACTATGTTATTTCAAACTTTACGTTAAGGTATCAGATTTTTTGTTTTCCACAGTTTAGTCTTGTTCTTTAAATATTTTACGTTAAGGTATCAAACTTTAAATATTTTATAGATGGTATCAAACGAATGTGTTCGGGTTTTAAGAAAAAATGATAAAGTATGGGATGTAAAGAATTGTTTATTAGTATTTTATGTGACAAAGTGATGGATAGTTGGGGTCAAAGAGAGTTGTTTATTAATATTTTATGTGATAAAGTGATAAAATGATAAAGTAGATATTTCTATTTAAGAAAGGTGGTAATCAACTATGGGACGCCCGAAACGGAAATGTGGCAATCGAGTTTGGAACGGAGGGAGAGTATCATATATTTAAAATGTGTTACGTTTATAAGAAAATAAGGTTTAATTAAAAATAAAAGTATCATTTTATACTTAATTGCAATCTAATCAACTTTAAAATATAATTTCAAGTTAGGTTTAGTTTCTCTTACATGATAATCCTAATATACTTTTCATTATGTAAAATGAAGACACTTAGATTAAGGGATGACTAAATTAATTGGTCATATATCATATCGGAGTAAAAAAAATTGTTTGTACATATATCTAACTTGCAATAATTTATAAAAATGGTAATTTATTTGTAATTAGCTTAGATTAAATTGCAGTGGAGTAAAAATAGTAATTTTATTTACAATTAAACCTAAAAAATATCGTGTTATGATTGAAATTAGGTAAAAAGGTCTGCATTGTTTTTTTTTTCTTTTTTCGAAACAAAGGTCTGCATTGTTTTAGAATCAACCCCTTTTTGTAGGAATATGTGAATTCGATTCATTCGAGGTGAGTTACATGACCAACCACTCAAAAATAACTTGGTTAAATTATGCATGTTTACGTAAATTACATATTAGTCAATTCACGTACAACTTCACCTAAGAAAATTTATATAATTTATATCTCATAAAAGCCAGCTAATAATGATGACCACGTACCCATCAATAATAATTTATAATATGAGTACTAAAAAATAAAGAATTATCTAAGAATTCTAAAAAATAATAATAATAATAATATTCGGTTCTCAATAAGTGAGGATTGCGTATGATTTGCCTATAATTTTTTAGAATTTTAGTAGACGACAAATAAATTACCTATAAAGAAATTGCCTACATATTTGTTATCTTGGTAAGCAAATTTACTGAAAGAATTTCATCTCATCTAAAAGTTCGAACTTGTAGAAAGGTGTGAACTTAATTCGTTTATTTAATTTGCCTAACACTTATCTACACAAATAATTTTCTAAGCAATTTACATTTTCGTATACAATTATATTTATAATTTACAAATGACCTTTAGATCGATTAGAAAATTTTGTGGGCGCTTCGTCGACAATTCTTATTATTTAAGGATGAAATTATTTTCGTTGAAAATTCCGTAGGGAATGCACGGTAGTTAAAAAAAGTATGATATTATGGGACGTTTTCATTCAAATTTCTGATTGGAAGCGGTTGGGTTATCATTTGGCCCATGCTTATAAGTTTGCTAAGAATATTAGGAGAAGGTAACATGCGATCTACTGTTACACGAATATACACCATATGACCAAGTGAATATTATTTCTCTTGTTTCAACTCCTTTTATCTGTATATGTAACTGAAACTAAATAAAGAAATTGGGATATATATAATTAGTATGTAGTACCTCCGTCCTGATTTAGATTGTTCATTTAATATTTGGCTCGTGTTTTAACGAGCGAGTTGTTTATTAATATTTGAAATGATAATTTTTTTTTTAAGGTGGGGTATGATAGTTCTACACCTCATTTATCATACACCTCCTTAAATCACGTCATCATTTCATATATTAATAAACAACTCACTCCCTAAAACACGAGTCAAAAGTGAAATGATCAATTAAAAATAGGACGGAGGGAGTATAAGTTAGAACGCGAAATTTTAAAGTCACGGGTTCAAATTCCTCTTGTCACGATTTGTCTCAAGATATATAAGTGTCTTATTAAGACCATATAAATAAACAAGGAAGCTGCATTATCATCGGATGATCGTCTTAAATATTCACCAAGTACATAATACTGCAAAAAAAAAAAAAAAACAAACAAACATGGGTTGAGATAATTATGCATGAACCGCAAAAGTAGAGAAATAAGTCCACCTCAACTCCCGCCTTCACGGCGGCGTGTTGTACCGGAAACCTAGCCGCCACCGCCGTAACTTTGCCCGGAGCAAATGCTCTCAAAGGTTCATTAGTTAGAGGTTCAACTCTCTGCAACAAATGATGGCACACTTGAAGATATACAAGATTGAAGTTATCGATTATATCCCCAATGATTCCTAATATTAGACATGCATGTTCTTGTTATGCATCATTGTTGGCTTTGTGTCCACTAGTGGGTCCTGCTTCTCTCAACCTGATATTTTGTCCATTTATTGGGAATCCAAAAACACGTATCTGCATGCATTAATTATATATATATAAGCAATGATTTCATAACCGGTTTGAACCGGCCGGTTCAACCGGTTGAACTGGGAACCGGCCGGCAAACCGGTCAAAAAACACCCTAATAACCGCTTTTCAGGTTGAACCGGTTTGAACCGGTCAAAACCGGAAAAAACCGGTTCAACCGGCGAACCGCCTAACCGGAAAAAATCGGTTTTCACTTTTTAAAAAAAAATAAAAAAATTTTAAACTACTTTCTCTCACATTTTCCTCAACACTTTTGATGTGGAATAAATGTATGAGATGGGATAACCCTTTTATAATATTTCTTCTCACATTTTCTTCCAACACTTTCGATGTGAGATAAATGTATGAGGTGGGATAATATGAACCAAGATCCACTTTCACCCCTTTTATAATATTTCCTCTCACATTTTCTTCCAACACTTTCGATGTGGGATAAATGTATGAGGTGGGAATAATATGAACCAAGGTCCAACTTCACCCCTTTTATAATACTTCCTCTCATATTTTTTCCCAACACTTTCGATGTGGGATAAATGTATGAGGTGGGATAAAATGAACCAAGGTCCACATTCACCCCTTTTATAATACTTCATCTTACATTTTTCTCCAACACTTTCGATGTGGGATAAATGTATGAAGTGGGATAAATATATGAATCAAGTTCCACCATCACCCCCTTTTATAATACTTTCTCTCACATTTTCCTCCAACACTTTCGATGTGGGACAAATATATGAGGTGAAGTACACTTTTCCCCTTTTATATTGTTTTCTCTCACATTTTCTTTGAACATTTTCGATGTGGGACAAAATTATGAGATTTTACTTTCTCTTACATTTTCTTTTAATATGTACTTGATGTGAGATAAAAATATAAGGTTCACTTTTTCCTTTTAAGTTACTTTCTCTCATATTATTGTGTTGTTTTTTATTATGACCATGACTCAATTGTGTTTTCTTAGATATGAAAAGTTATAAGATATATGTTTAAATTTTTATAGGTGTATATTTATTTTATTTTTTAACTAAATATAAGAAATATTGAAAAAAATTAGGCAGAAATCATTTCAACGGTTGAACCGGTCCGACCGGTTGAACCGCCGGTTGAACCGGTCCGACCGGTTGAACCACTGACGGGTGGACTGTCCGGTTCGATCACCGGTTCGGTTATGAAAACATTGTATATAAGTAGTTATACTTTTGTTTATATATAATTAATTACATATGATTACATCACTTTATTAATTATTACATATTTATATATATGGGACGAGTTCCAATCACATATATTTAGTGCAGAATATTTATGTCGTCCAATAAAATAGCGATATGTGGACAATCGTCTATACTTTGAATAAGGTCGTTCAAATGGGCTGGAATATCAAAAGAAGGGTCTGGGCCTAAATGTTGGGCCAGGAACGTGCCTAGTAAATGGGCTTGAGTGGACTGAAGAGCTAACTGAGGAAATGATCCATGGAAAACTTGGGCCCAGAGAAATAAACAAAGCCCAGAGAATGGGATCGAATGGATAAGGTCCAAAAGTTGGGCTTGATAAAGTAGATCCGAGAATCACCGGCTGGAAGGTTGTTGCGAGATCTGTGGAGCTTCCTGTGTCAAGCCATTCCGAGATATGTGGACCGATAAAGATAGAATAGTGGATGAGACCAGATAAAATAGGGGAACTAACCGGATCATGGAGAAAATTATGAGATTCGGGGAGGTTGTTGGCCAAACACGTGGTCATCAGTAAGTTATGAGATGAACGGAAATTGTTGGATGAGAAGATCAATGGTTGAGAGCCTTGATCCGAGTGAGATGAGTCGTGGAGAAAATGTCGAGATTCACAAAGGTTGTTGAGCAAAGATGTGGACAGACGGGGAGCCCAAGCTAACATGTAGTTATTGAGCTTCGAGGAGTCCTCCTGCGTGTTTTTCAGGTATTATCGTTTGTGGCATGGAAAATTCATAAGATCAGGAGATAGTCAAACCAGGTCCTCCCTCGAGTCTAGGTACCTACGTGGAAATGGCGAGCTTTCTCCGGTCAAAATTTATTGATTCCTTGATATTTAACGTGCGAATCCCTGTTGAATTCCAAGTCATAATTTGAACCATTTCTATGCATCAATATTATATAACTTGTGGATTTATAACCCTATTCGTAACATATTTAGAGCAGCACAATGGGATCTATATACTAAAATGGAATTTATGAGAGACCATCTTACATAAACAAATCTATTTATATGTATATGTATATATCTTTTATTGATAATATTTGAAAAGTATAAATGAGGTGAGTTTTGGACGTGAGATCCCAGTGGGCACGACTTGGATGACGTTGAATAAAAGCACCATCCTAAACAAACACATATGAAAAAGTAATCTTGGTACAAAGGGCGGACTGGTGTAAATTATTTCGACTCAATATAAGATGCATGTAAATATATTGTTATTAAAGGGGTGTACTGCAATGTTTTTACAAAACACAAAAGGGATAAACAACACAAATTTAAAATCGAGTCAAGAAAATTCTTTTCCTGCAAGACAAAATATGCTTTGGCTAGTGCTCACAGGTATTGCGTATCGTTCCAAAAAATAAAATGGTTTCGTATTTTAATTCAGTAGCACCACTGAAAGTAAACAATCGACGAACTTCAACGAAATTAGAACTGAACAAGCAGAGTTTGAATGCAGAGAGTGCAGAGAATTTCAGAGATTGCGTAGGCCACAATTTTAATGGGGAGATTTGACCACTGGGCCAACTTGAAGCCCACTAAACATACCTACAGATGAATACGTACCCACAGATGAATTCAAAATTCAAATTCAAATAAGCATGGACCAAGTCCATATAGCATAAGTTCAAGTTTTTTGGGTCGGCCCAAATCCGACCCCCCCACCCAATTATCAATTGCCACAAACCACGGGCCTAGGCCTTAGACCGCGCATGTGGTCCATGAGTAAGGGTTCTCATGCACCTATTTTAAAGACCATGGACTTCTATCTTTAAACAATACAATTTCCTTGTAAGTGTTTTATGTGGGATAAGTGAGAAGACGACACTAAGTCTAGCTCCACCCATTAGAAATTCTTTCTCTAAACGTTGCAACGTTTCAAATTTTCGAAATAATTTCTCACTCATCAAAATTCGATTTTGAGATTATTAATATACCACGATCATCTACTTCATGTAGAACGATCCTATCACGTTTAATTTTTTGAAAATTAATGTTTAATTCTCCAACATTTTTGATCAAACATGGATGTTTGAAACACTCAATAACCAAATTTCCAACAAAAGAAACTAAAATTTTCACTATGTCTTGTTTCTTACAACGGCTTTTTCGTTTTTCTTTCTTTTTTAATCTTATTTCTGGTTTTGTGCTGTGCGTATGTGGCTGTTTATCCTCCAGAATGTGGCTAGGATATAATTAAAACAAAATACTATTTCACCATATTTTTTATATAGGGTTGTACGTATTCTCTAAAAAAAATTGGGGATCGTCATATATACATGGGCGGAGCCAAGACATATTGTTGAGGGGGGCAATAATAGATAATTATAACAACATTTCCCCTTTCATATAACATTTTTTTTTCACCTTAAACCTACTATTTAGTATATGTTTCAATGTTGAGAAGTAAAATTACTGATATTAATTTATTAAAATATATAAACTCCTCTATAAAATTTATTTATTGTATAAAATTGATATCATTAAATTTATAAATTAATACTTCTACTTTTATAAACTATAACATTAAGTATTAATTTATATGTGTAATGGTGTAAATTTCATATTATAAACAAATTTCATTGAAAACTTATTTTTCAAAAAATAAAAGAAAAAAAACATCATAAGATATAACTAAAAAAAAATGTCCATTCAAAACAAATAATACATATAAATTAATACTAACTTTGGTAGACACGTGTAGCAGTATATGAACATTATCAGGTATATACATATGCTCTGCAATTTAAAACTGAAAGAAAGATTATTTGAATTTGTAGACATGATTTGCATATGAAGTAGTGGTGAGAGGGAAAATAGTTAAAGAAAACGAAATTCACTAGTAAACACATTAAACAGTGGTGGAGGCTTGAGATTTAGGAGTGTGCTCTGAGAGAATTCCGTCTCATTTAAAAGCTCGAGTTTTTAGATGAGACGGAATTCTCTCATGGTATCAGAGCCTAGGTTGTGGGTTCGATTCCGTGAAAGCACTCCACCCATTTAAATTGTTCACTCTGTTGGGTCTCCTCTCCAGAGAGCAGAGACAATGATTCGGCCCACGAGTGAGGGGGAGTGTTGAGGGAAATTAAATAAATAGATTATTCCCGACCCTCTCTACAAGCTCGAGCTTTTAGATGAGACGGAATTCTCTCATGCTCCTTTCTAAATTTCAGGTTCGAACCCGATCAATTTTTGAGATGACAGAGTCTAGGATACAAATTTGTATACATACAAATCCCAATTGAGACCCAATTTCACTTTACCCAACCAATCCTTGACTCGCTTGACCTGGTCATCTTAGACCTGCGAATTAATTAATTTCCTAAATTGATTGATTTGTATCTATACAAATTTGTACAGTAAACCTACTCTTTTAAGATATATGTCAGTCCATATAGAGCTTAGCTTTAATTTGAAGTGGGGTCCCCGTTAATGGACGGTGGGTTCTGACCCCCCGTATTAATCGATCCTTGGACCGCGGATACCGAGTTATAAAAAAATGTCATTTGTTCCTAGTATATAATTAAAGATATGTTTAATTACTTTATTTAGTTAACATAAATTGGGACAAAGTATTATATTTGTAATTACCTAAAATATGTATTATTTTAAAAAATATTATAAGGGCATGTCAATAATTTTATATTTTTCCATAAAGTTAGTTATTTTGTTCTATTATGAAGCTAAATGTTACTTCTTCCGTCCCATAAAAGCGTGCATTTTTTCTCTTTTGGGACGTCCCAAAGAAATGTACACGTTTCCTAAAATGGTATATAAACTAGTATTTCACTCGAGTGATGTTCAACGGGTTTTATTTACTATATTATTTATTAAATCATAAATTTGTAGAGCTCTAAACGAATTTGAGAAAAGTATGACTCAAATATCATATGCATGAGATAGTCTCGTACAAAATTCTTTTTTAATATATAAGATAAAGTTTAGTGTGATAAAACTTTAATTATATATTACATTTTTAAAAATTTATGTGTAATGTTTGTCAATATTAATAGTATTGTTAATTTCAACTAAGATATTTTATGATATAATAAATTAATATATATATATATATATATATATATAATTAAGTTAATTGAATATTTGAAGAAAAAAAAGCAAAGTGAAGTTTAATTAAAAAAGTATTTGTCTTAAATCTACTTAAACAAAATTCATACAAAAATCATTTATCTAATGAAGGGTTAATAACAATTTGTAACTTGTACTATTGCTCTTTTTACGAATTGCAATATGTATTATTTTTTGAAATAAAATGCAATATATACTAATAAAAATTGACAAAATTCAATCTCAACTCACTTTTTTTGAAATGTTTTTGTCGAAATTGTTCAATTTGATTTTTGTTAAAATAATTTTTGGCATTGTGGTATGTACAATATACCATTTGTAGATTAGCTAAAAAGTTTCACAAAAAAGTGAATTGGAGTTGGAACCGGTCACTTTTTATTAGTACATGTTGCATTTTGTTTCAAAAAATAGTATATATTACATTTTGTTTTAAAAAATAGTACATGTTGTAATTTGTAAAAAAAAAAAGAAGCAATAGTGCATGTTGTAATTTGTAATTAAATATTTAATGAAATAAATAGTAAAATACTCATCATGAGAACAACTATTATAAAATCAATGAAAAAAAAAGATGCACCATTTTAAAGTTATTAAGTTGATTGAAATTTTTTATATTGAGATTTTTTTAAATTAATAATTTATCACATTAATTTTATAAAATTATAATTTATTTATTTAATATATAAAATAATTAAATAAAAACACTAAAAAGTTAATTAAAAAACATTCAAAATAAATAGTAATTTAATTAATTAATCAGAAAATGTGAAGAGGAAGGAAATGAATAGTGACGTCAGAAGTGTGAGTTGTTGAAAATGGAGAGAATATGCAAAAAAATATAGGCTAGGTCTTGTACGCACCCGGGTGCATCGTGCACTCATAGTGCATTTTAGAAGCATGCAATTTATTGTGTTGAAAAGTGTGATTTAATTGCACAAAAAAGTGCAACTGTTAATATGGGAACATAGTTGCATGCTTCTGTTTGGAATAATTGCACATTTCTATTTTATACTATTTTATATAGTTGCATACTTCTAAAATGCATTATAAGTACACGATACACATGAGACCCACTCAAAAATTTAATACAAATACTCTTCGCGGTTGTAAATTTCTTAATTAAATTTTTTTAAATTGAATACTTAATTATATTAAGCCCTCAGATTTTGCCACATCACTCAATTAATAAAAATGCATTTCTCTCCCCTCATATACAAATTTTGACCACGTTCTTTCCTTTTTTTCTCAACGGAATATATTCTCATTTTTCAGTTCTCAAAATGCATTTTTCGTGTCAACCGTGGATAGCCTGAGACCTTGAGGCCTCGGGTTCGAGATACAGAGAGAGAATATTTTCTTTTGTGGTGGTCCCCCTATTGTTGGGTTGCGGTTCCGAGTTGCGGTTTCTGGTGGTTCCTCTCTTATGATGATTACGGTTCTGGTCTACAACGAGATAAATAATGTTGCCATGAGCCCGATGATAGAATGAATTATTGTAATTGATTATGTTAGAAAACTATTGTAATTGATTGTCTTTAAAAAAAATGCATTTTTCGTTCCCTTCCGGTCTACAGCGAGATAAAATGATGTTGCCATGAACACGATGATAGAAGGAATTATTGCAATTGATTATGTTAGAAAACTATTGTAATTGATTGTCTTTAAAAAAAAAAGCATTTTTCGTTCCCTTCATCAATTCTGCTCCAAATTATTTCCTTTCCATTTTCCCGATTTCCTCTTCATTTCTGGCATTATATACATTTTTGCTCCCAATTAAGTGTAGTCTTATATCATAAATGATTTAATATAAAAATTATTGAATATAAGAAATCCAATCAAATGGGCATGAAATAAGCTTTTATTTACGAAGGTGAGGATTAACAACAATTTAATTTCAGCACATATATCTATTGGCTTTGATGATGATGATGATATATTAGTATACCTATAGAAATTTGAGTGTTAATTTTGGAGTTTTATTCTAGTATATAACCAGTCATAACCCACTTGGAATTTTTGTGCTCAGTAAATGTTTGTAAAAATCCTGAATGAAGAAAATGCACAGGAAGAGAGAAGAAAAATACTTTCTAGAATGAAAGCTATAGCGAACTATAGCTTAAAGCTCTCATGGCCCAAGAGGATTAAATGATTATTCAATGTAGTTTCTCAATTTCGACGTATTTAAAAAAAAAGAGCGGGTCTCATGTGCATTGAAGTGCACCGTGAACTTATAATGTACTTTAAAATATGTATATTGTTATACTGAAAGTTGCAATATGTTTACACTGAACCGTGTTTTTTTCATATTAATTATTACGCGATTCAATGTAATCAAATTGTTTATTTTAATATAATAAATAGCATGATTTTAAAATACACTATAAATACTTTAAAATATATCTGGATACATACAAGATTTAATTAGCCTTAAAAAAGTGCCTACGCATTTGCATCCACGCTTTTATTTACATGCATATAGCAACATTTCTGTTATATATATATAATTTGTTTATGAGTGCCACTAAAACACACCCCAAAATCCTCTAAACACGCCACATTTGTTAAGCACACTCCAATAACATTTAAAAATTAAATTGTATTACTAAACACACCCCATTTCTTTCCTATTATATCATTCCTTTATTAAAATTGAAAAATAACATTTTTCTACCTTTCATTTTCTCTTGAATATTTCTCCTAAAAAATTTATTTGATTCTTTCATATTCATTAATTTTTTATGAAAAAATTCTTCGATTTTATATAAATTCAAAAATATATTATAAAAAAATCAACTAATTTTTTTTAAACATAAATAAATTCAAAAAATTAATTTAAAAAAATCTCCAAAATCATAAAAAAGGTTAAATACAAAATAAAAATATTAAATCAACTAAATTTAAAAAAAAAATTAAATTAAAAAAACTGATAAAGTTAAATAAAATCTGTAAAATATTTAAAAAAAATATCTATATCTAAAAAATAATTAAATTAAAAAAATCAGTAAACCTAAATAAAATCTAAAAAAATTTAATTAAATTAATTTTAGAGATTTATTTTATTTTTAATATTTTATTTGGTTTTAATTTTTTTTGAATTTTTCTTAACATGCTTATTTTCTAAGACTTCGTTGATTTTTATAATATTTTTAAATTTTAATTTAATTTTTTTTAGATCATTTTTGCTTATTTGATTATTTTAATTTTATTAATTTTATATTTTAATTTAATTTTTTTAAAAATTTCAAATATTTTTTCATGTATAAAATTTAAAAAGTTAGATGGACAAAAAATAAAGGACCAATCAAAGTGACAAAAAACTTAGAAGACTAAAATCAAAGTAAATAAAATTTAAAAGACAAATAGTACCCATATTTATATAGGGTAACTTATCAATTCTATATATATATCTATTTTTATTTTAAAAATTATGAGATGTGTTTAGTGGCCCTCTTTATTTATTAAATAATGAATATGATTGTGTGCAAGTCTACACCTACCTACTAGTACAATTAATAAAAAACGCCAACTTGTAAATATAAAAAGTTCTTTTAGTCGATGTATTTTGTACTCCATATTTGTTTTTTTTTTCCGTATGGAGAATTTCCTCATAAGTATATATAACCGTGTGGAAATCATCACGCGGGTTACCGCGAAATTTGAATAAGATTCCCAAGTACTTAATATCCGATCCACACCAAAAAAAAAAAAAGACAAAATTTAGGAATCTTCATTCGGATTACCCGGAAATTAATTCGAATTTAGACTTATTGGTTTACTTTGCTGGAAAGTCTATATATATATATATATATATATTTCTGGGACAGTCATGTACTCAAACGAGAGCTATAACAAAGCAATCAATCAAAGTATTTTGTATATACATTCGTGGACTCCGACGTAGCTTCTTCTCTTTCTTAGCATTTCTGTACAGATTCCTGCAATGATCCTGAAGTTGAGGTACGTTTGTAACTTGTAAGTTTTTCTTTATTTAAATCTTTAATAACTGCTTATCAATAGATTTTGAAAAAAACGAGGCATGCACTCTTGTATCAGGCTTTGTCATGATGAGACAAACATAATTTGGACATATAAGACACTTTAACACATGTGATTGTTGATTTGTGGTAATTTGTATCATATATCTACGAGTTTTTTTCAATCCTCAAAATCATATTAATTGATATATATTGCGGATAATTGAAAATATGATGAGAAATATTAGACTTGAATTTCATCATTAGGTTTCTGGTCTTAAAATTAGGCCCTTTAGGTTACGAGACATGCTTGCGTGAGACGGACATATATAAATTGGGAATTGACACTTTAACATTTAAGGAAGGTGAGTGTGAGTTTTGCTAAATTGTACACCGTCTCATACATGAGATCGCCTCGTATGAGAGTTTAATTTCTTCCGGCCCAACTAGCCCATTAATTAATTTCAAACAAACAATTGAAGAGATTCTGTTTGCAGTAGTAAACCTTAGTATTTCCAGAACTAACACCTTTTTCTTCATCACCTTTCAAAAAAAAAAAAACATGTTTTTCTTCATCATCACTCATGATCATTTTAGTCAGTTCCTTTATCATTATACCTTTTTAAAAACATAAGTTAAAAGTGATGGGATAATTCTTTGACTCAATATATATATTTAATTAATTACTTAGATATGCTGGTGGATATATATTCTTTTGTTTCTCCCCAAAAAAATTAGGAAATTTTCTATGAATAGTTATGTCCGATCTACTTTAATTATGTTCATCTAGCATATTTTACGCAATTATTGGGATTTAGTCCTTAATTAATTAACATATATATACTGCACGATTAAAGTAAACATAAGCGGTAAATTAACATTCATAGTATTTCAAATAAATGTTATTATAAAATATATTTTGCTTAAGTCACGAAAATTCAGTTTTTTGGAACCAATATTTTCGGTCAAATACTGTTCCTTCACTTCCTAATTTTTCGGTCAAAAGCTTTCAACAAATTTGATCATTCCGTTGCTATTTATCAGCAGAAGACTTGATCCTTCTTTTAGTAAGGAATGTGTATATATCTGTGTTACGTAAATTGAGAAAAGCACATAAATTTAATAACACTGATTGTTTACTGAAACAAATTTTCCTTCTTCATATAAAAACGTTGGGTATATTTTATTTGTTTGCTCCTGCTCCTAGTTCACACTAGAAGACTTGTTGAATCCTGGGGGATTGCCAAGAGTAAATCCTTAAGGACAGTGCGTTGTTGCATGCCTCAAGTATTTTTTCTTTTGATCTTTGGTGAATATTTTACAACAATCTTAAGGATTTACTTTCACCAAAGAAGAACGACGAACTTGAAGACGTTAAACTCTGAGCTCGTTGTCATTAACTAATTCTCCAAAGTAGGTACATTTAATTGTTTATTTTGGAGGTTTGTTGAATTGTTTAATTTCTGCATTTTATTTTTGGGATTGGAAAGCATGAATATTGTTGCGGTTATTTCTCGTATGTCTAATATGAATAATTGGGTGGTAGATTCTGGGGCTACGCGACATATTTGTGCAAATAGAAATGTTTTTACTTCCTATAATTCTGTAGAAAATGGACAAGAATATGTGTATCTTGCAGATTCCCAAACTACAAATGTTTATGGAAAAGGAAAAGTTCTTCTCAAACTCACCTCTGGGAAGACCTTAGCTCTTAATGATGTACTTCATGTACCTAATATTCAAGCAAATTTGATTTCTGTGGCTTTGTTAGGAAAAGCAGGAGTGAAAATATCCTTTGAATTTGATAAATTTGTGATGACCAAAAATAATGTTCTAGTTGGAAATGGTTATTGTCATCATGGTCTTTTTGTTCTTAATGTGATGAATGTGGTGAATGAAAATGCTTCTTCTTCTGCTTACTTTGTTGAGTCTATTGATTTATGGCATGCTAGATTAGGACATGCAAGTGTTAGTTATATTCGTAAAATGCAGAGTCTTGGTTTAATTTCTGGTGTTAATAATACTTGCGTGACTAAATGTGAAGTATGCTGTGAAGCCAAACAAACAAAGAAGTCTTGTGTTTCAGTTCAAAGGGAGACTGAATTATTAAATTTAATTCATACTGATTTAGGAGATTTGAAGCAAACTATTACAAGAGGTGGGAGAAAATATTATGTGACGTTCATAGATGATTTTTCCCGATATACGAAAGTGTACTTGCTTAGAACAAAAGACGAGGCTTTTAACACGTTTCTTCTCTATAAAGCTGAAGTTGAAAACCAACTGAATAAAAAGATTAAACGTGTTAGGTCTGATAGAGGTGGTGAGTACACTTTGTTTAATGATTATTGTGAAAAAGAAGGGATAATTCATGAACGTACTCCTCCTTATTCTCCTGAATCGAATGGTGTAGCAGAAAGGAAAAATAGGACATTAAAAGAAATGATGAATTCTATGTTAGTCAGCTCTTCTGCACCTGATAATCTTTGGGGTGAGGCTATATTATCTGCATGTCATTTGCAAAATAGAATTCCCTATAAGAAAACAGGAAAGTCGCCTTATGAGTTATGGAAGGGTTATCCTCCTAATTTGAAATATTTAAAAGTGTGGGGATGTTTTGCTAAAGTCATGTTGCCTGATCCTAAAAGAAGAAAAATTGGTTCTAAAACATCTGATTGCATGTTCATTGGTTATGCTGATAATAGTGTTGCATATAGATTTCTTGTGCTGAAAAGTGATGTGCTTTGGATGTTAATACTATTGTTGAGACAAAGAATGCTGAATTCTTTGAACTTGTTTTTCCTTTGAAACGTGAGTTAATTTCTCATGCACCTGTTAATAATGAAGTTGATGAGTCTTCTGAAATTCTCACGGAAGAATTAAGAAGAAGTAAAAGGCAACGAGTGGAAAAAACCTTTGGAAATGATTTTTATACTTACCTTATTGAGAAGGATCCCGAAACTTTTTCAGATGCTATAACTTCATGTGATTCGAAATTTTGGAAAGAAGCTATAGAAACTGAAACTGAGTCTTTAAATAAAAATCATACTTGGACTTTAGTTGATTTACCACCTGGTTGTAAACCTATTGGCTGCAAATGGATTTTCAAAAGAAAATATCATCCTGATGGCTCTATTGAAAAATATAAAGCTAGATTAGTAGCAAAAGGTTTTACTCAAAAACAAAACATTGATTACTTTGATACTTTTTCACCGTGGGCTAGAATTTAGATCCCATTCGTGTTTTGATTGCATTATGAGAGAAATTAGCCTCATCTAAAAGCTCGAGCTTTTTAGATGAGACGGAATTCTCTCATGGTATCGAGCCCAGTTGTGGGTTCGATTCTGTGGAAGCACTCCACCCATTTAAATTGTCCAATCAGGTTGGGCCTCCTCTCCGAGAGCGAGGCAATGATTCGCCCACGTGAGGGGAGTGTTGAGGGAAATTAAATAAATAATAGATTTTTAGATGAGACGGAATTCTCTCATCTAAAAGCTCGAGCTTGTAGAGAGGGTCGGGAATAATCTATTTATTTAATTTCCCTCAACACATTATCTTCTATTTACAAACTTTTCATTCATCAAATGGACGTCACAACATCATTTCTAAACGGTGATTTAGATGATGAAATTTATATGATTCAACCAGAAGGGTGTGTAAGTCCTGGTCAAGAAAAGAAAGTGTGTAAGTTGCTAAAATCGTTGTATGGTTTAAAACAGGCACCAAAACAGTGGCATGAGAAATTTGACAAAGTTTTGTTATCTGGTGGTTTTACCTCTGTTGAAGTAGATAGATGTATTTATACAAAACTTGTTGATGATCAATGTGTGATTATATGCTTATATGTTGATGACATGTTGATTTTTGGCACTACTCTTGATATTGTGTGCAAAACTAAAGAATATCTTGCTTCACAATTTGATATGAAAGATATGGGTGAAGCAAATGTGATGTTGGGTGTTAAAATCATAAGGAAGAATGGTGGGATAATGTTATCTCAAGAACATTATGTTGAGAAGCTTCTTAGGAAGTATGGACATTTTGATGTCAATCCGATGAGTACCCCTTATGATTCTAACATTCAATTGATGAAAAATAAAGGTGATCCTGTGGCTCAATCTGAGTATGCACAAATTATTGGGAGTCTAATGCATTTAATGATTTTTTCTCGACCTGATATAGCTTATGCTGTGAGTAGGTTGAGTAGATATACACATAATCCCAATCATGATCATTGGGGTGCGTTGGTCAGAATAATGAAATATTTGAGAGGTACCATGAATTATGGTATATTTTATAGTGAATTTCCCCTTTGTCTTTAGAAGGATACAAAGTGATGCTAATCGATCTCGAGATTCGGATGAGATAAAATCCACTAGTGGATATGTATTTACACTTTCGGTGGAGGTGCAATTACATGGAAGTCAGCTAAACAAACTATAATTGCTAAATCCACTATGGAATCAGAATTTTATGCTCTAGAATTAGCTGGTAATGAAGCTGAGTGGTTAAGAAATTTCTTAGCTAGTATTCCTATTGGCGAGAAACCGACACCCTCAGTCTCAATGCATTGTGATTGCCAAGCAGCAATAGCCATTGCTAAGAACAAAACTTTCAATGGTAAAAATAGACATATTCGCCTAAGACATGAAGTGGTGAAACAATTTGTTAAAAGATGGAATAATTTCCATTGATTATGTGAAGTCGAAGTGAATCTAGCGGATCCTCCGACAAAACCCTTAGAGTAGAAAATTAATATGTGAGACGCCTAAAAGGAATGGGATTTAAGCTTTATTGAAAATTAACAGTGGTGGGAACCCAACCTTTGTGATTGGAGATCCCATGAATAAGGTTCATATGGGTAATAACAAACCACTTGTTAATCCTGCTAGCACCTTAAAGTAAGTCCATTCCTAAAATGCTAAAGTGTGTGTGGTGCTTTATTGCAAAATTGAGAGGGTAAGCTAAAAGCTTTTAATGAGTTTCATATCCCTTATGGGTGGTATATTATTTGCAAAATATACTTGATGAATTCACCTATATGAGTGTGGAGTGGGGCCGCTCCTATGAGACCTTAGGCTCGCCTCTAGAGCACTTTCATGAATAACCGTGCACGCCAAGATGGCCTATTCGCTCACAACCGCGTTGAGCAACAAAATAAATACATGTAATGTGATGGGTAAGCAATTTAAATTACAAGAATGAGTCATTGGTTCATAGAAGCTATACGCTTCACCGATACTCAGTAATTTATACCTTATCTTTCTAGGTTTGGTTCATAGTCCAAAAGACACCAAATACGATGCATTACATAGTCCTGAGATACCCATCATTATATTATTATTATTCTTCTTGGTTTTAAAATTTATTTGAAATATGTGGGGATTGTTGTATTTTTTAATTAGTATTTCAAATAAATGTTATTATAAAATATATTTTGCTTAAGTCACGAAAATTCAGTTTTGTGGAACCAATATTTTCGGTCAAATACTGTTCCTTCACTTCCTAATTTTTCGGTCAAAAGCTTTCAACAAATTTGATCATTCCGTTGCTATTTATCAGCAGAAGACTTGATCCTTCTTTTAGTAAGGAATGTGTATATATATGTGTTACGTAAATTGAGAAAAGCACAGAAATTTAATAACAATGATTGTTTAATGAAACAAATTTTCCTTCTTCGTATAAAAGCGTTGGGTATATTTTATTTGTTTGCTCCTGCTCCTAGTTCACACTAGAAGACTTGTTGAATCCTGGGGGATTGCCAAGAGTAAATCCTTAAGGACAGTGCGTTGTTGCATGCCTCAAGTATTTTTTCTTTTGATCTTTGGTGAATATTTTACAACAGTCCTTAATTATGATCAACAGTAACTTGGATCCTGTCCGTTAAAATTCCTGACTATTGACCTCACAATTGAGTTTCTTAGCTTCCTTCTTCATTCGCGTGTTCCAGAAATTCTTGACGTGATTGTCCGATCTCCCAGCAGACAACATCTTCGCAATATTCGCCCACCTAATTAGAGTAGTTCATCATATATGTATTATGTATAAATAAATAAAGCTAGCTACTTTAATAAACTTATAAATAAATAGTAGCCGTAGCTAGATACCCATTTTTCTGAAAGCGGAGTTTTAGAATCATGAGCATTTCTTCATTACTGAAGTCCTCCAGTCGAATATCGGGACACAAATAGTTAAGCCATCTGAGTCTGCAGCTATTCCCAGTCCTCCCAGTACCTATATATATATATATATATATATATATCTAATTAATTTGTGACAAATGGAATTAATTAATTAAGAAAAGATAATCAAGAATATATACATATACATACCTAATTTGGTGGCCATGGTGTCCCAATCTTTAGGTCCATTTGCCACAACATACTCTCGGAGATTGTTGTCCTCTTGGGGTTTCCATTTACCTTCTGCTCTCATTGAACAATTCATGTATATGACAAGGGTGCATATGTGTGTATATATATATAGTGGCTATTCATATTTACTGTTATGTGGTTGGATAGATGTTACAATTAATTAATCTGAAAATATATGCAAGCCGACATCTTCGTTGATCTTTTTCATAATTACTTGTGACTTTTTGTTTAAGGATAGATTTCGGTCTCACTTGTCGATTTTGACTTGACTACGTACTCTCTCCACTCCACCTTTTATTTAGGGTTATAAGCTTATCAACGAATCTATTCTATTTTTGTTGATTTTTTATGTTTGGCGTTTGCTAGCTAATATTGATGGTGTTGATTAATGTTCAATTAATATATATATACTCCTATATCATTTTATATATGTAGCATGTATTATCAGAGTAGAATGAAATTCGTGCTCATTTATGTAGCATATATAGATAGTGATGCTCTAACTAGTTGAGTTATTTCATTTTGTCTTTATTTACTGCTCGTATTAATTTGAGCATACGAGCTTTGATTATATATGCTTCTGATTTTCTCTTTTCTTCACCTTTCCAACGTTGATTTCTATCTCATCTAGGGTGCATATCTAGCTAAGAGAGTAAACACTAATTAACAAATTCTTCGACATTACAATATATGCACTCAATGTGAAATTAAAGTAGTGTAAATTCGAAATTTGTTTGCACATTAATTTATATCTATATGATAATCAATTTAGAATGATTATGAAATAAATGCAGTTTATAGCCACTTAAGTCTTGATGGAATAATGAGTTATGAATTGAGTCCCACTGGTCACACCCCAAAATCCCCAATTCACACCCCATATATTACACACACCCCACTAAAATTTAATAATTAAGTTACATTATTAAACATACCCCATTTGATTACTATTTTACCTTCCTTCAAAACACAAAATCGAATATATGCATCCTGGTGAAATTAAGAGAAATTATATTATACCTGACCTCCCAAAACTGATGCATGTGCAATAGAGAAACCGTGTGAGATGCTTAACTAGTTATAATGTTTTTGTATGTTTTATTTTTCATTTTTTATTAATTAGTGTATGATCCATGGAGCAACTAATCGTCCATGTATTCCCTGTCCAAATGGTCTCCTTCCCTTCCCCATTATTTTCATGCTCAACAAATATAGTTTTCACTATATCAAGGCGCGACTGAATAATCTTGCTCAATTTAAGGCACACATTTAATTTAGAAAACTAAAATATCCACATATAATTTGATTTTAAGAACCCACGAATCTTAAATACTTGTGCTCGATTTCCGATGGGAAATTTGCAGGTGAGGGCGAGCCGGCGGCGATAACACAATTTTTCGTATGAAAATAACCGTCTTCTCCTCTAGGCACTACATATAACCATATATATTCTCATATATACTCACTGCATATATATACATATAAAAGCTTTGTTGGCAAATATTCCAAAAAATGATCAATTTAATTTGGTGAGAGTTTCCGTGGAAATATTGGCCCTGTTGTAATGTACTAATTATATAATATTAACGTTAATTATGATGATTCAAATATTCAGGGGACAGAGTCTTGTATGCATCAGGGGCACTGTACAATTCAAGTGTATTTTTTTAACGTGAAACCTACTTTTTTGAAATGTTGAATTTGTTTACACTGAAACATTCATCTTTTCAGTGCAGAACAAGTTGAACGTTTTAAGTAAACTGTTGCGAGTCGTTTTTTATGGAGAGTATTATGTGGCTAATTTGGTAACAACTCACAAACAAAATGATTAATCGAACAAGAACACTGCGGGAAGAACCGTAGTTCTTCCCTGAAATGTGGGTGTAGGTATATAAGTGGAATGAGGGAAACATTCCAAAGTTTTTTTTTTACAATGAAAGGTGAGGTCCTTTATATAAAGAGGATCAGCACGACAAATCATAAGCACGACAAATCGTTAAGCACGACAAATCGTTAAGCACGACAAATCGATAAGCAAGACAAGTCATGTGCATAAAGCATGACAAAACATATGCGTAAGCACGACAAATCACGTGGTCTCGGTGGGACCTTCTGATGTGTGATAATTCGTCCTGCTGACGTGTGATAAATCTGGTGATGCTGACGTGTGATATATCTGAGCACAACATAAACAAATTGCACATTTAAAAAAAAAAATACACTTGAATTGTATGATGTACCTCGAGCGAGGAATAAAAATGTGAATTTCAATTCTTTAAAAAAAAGAAAAAAGTGAATTTCAATATACGCAGAAAATAACAAGAATAATAGACATTTAACTATTTGTACTTTCACGCGTAAAGTTTTAAGTTCTAAGACGGTGGACTTCAATTATAAAGTGAATAATATAAGAAGCCAACATACAGTAAAACCTGTTAAATTAATACTCGATAAATTAATAACCTCGCTAAAACTAATAATTTGTCCGGTCCCAAGTTGGGACCAGTACAAATTTGGGACTCAATCAATAAAATTATAAAATAATAATTTTTTTGAGATCCCAGTGTATATATATTAGTCCCGACGAAACTATAAATTAATAATTATTAAAAATAATTCATATACATATATATGATGCACTTGAATATTCTTAAGACAACTTAATAAAATAAGAATCTACAGTAACTTGTTTTTTCTTGAACTTCAAATCTATGTTGATCTCATCTTTAAATCTCCTTACTGCACCTAATAGTTGTGGCGTTGTCTTCTCGGACTGCAACAAAAAGTTTTGAAGAGTTGTTGATGCTTGAAATGCTTCTTTTAGATTAACCGTTTCCAAAGCTATTGAATCATCATCTGCTTCATCATCTTCCGGATTATGAATGACATCGGTCACTATCTCTTCTAGACTCTGAATTTCGTGACATTGATTATTTTCACCCGGAAAATCGAGCAATTGATTCACATCCATTTTGTGGTGATATTGCATACCGGTGATCAAATTCTCAAGCTCACGAATGTCTTCTCCAGGAGTTGCATCATTTGCACTTGAGTCGCTTTGATTTTTCGAGCGAATTTTGCAGTGTCGAAAGCAATTTGCTATTGCTTCTTGATGAACATTTTCGGTGCAAGCTGACACTGTCATATTGATAGCATCTAAAACATTGATCTTTTTTGGAGATGGTATGTCTAACTCATAGCCTTCCAAAATCTTACGGTAAAATCTTTTGTGGTAATACATTTTGAAGGCTCTTATTATGCCGGCATCACATGGTTGAATTTTTGAGGTCATGTTTGGGGGCAGGAAAAATAACTCGATGTTTCGTAAACCTTGAATATTGTTTGAATGAACTGGACAATTATCGACTACCAAAAGAATTTTTCTTCCATGCATTTGTTCATCCAACCAACGAATATATTCTTCGAAAAGCACTCCAGTCATCCAAGCTCTCATGTTGGCACGGTATTGACAGTTCAAGCTATTCATATTGACATTCTTAAAACAACGGGGTTTTGCATACTTACCAATAATCCATAGAGGAATTTTTTCAGAGCCTTCTTCATTACAACAAATAACAATCGTCAACCTCTCCTTATCTTGTTTTCTACCTTCAAGTTGCTTTGTTGCAAGTGAATGATCAGCCTGTAACCTGTAAAACAAACCAGTTTCATCCATATTAAAAACATCTGCGTGATCATCTGGAGCTTGGATCCTGTCCGTTAAAATTTGAGTCATTTTGACGAGGAATTCCTGACTCTTGACATCACAATTCAGTTTCTTAGCTTCCTTCTTCATTCGCGTGCTCCAGAAATTCTTGATTTTATTGTCCGATCTCCCAGCAGGCAAAATCTTCACAATCTCCGACCACCTGCAAGAATATATATAGTAATTCATTACAACACTTGATATTTATATTATCATAATAAAGGTAGATAGGTACCCATTTTTTTGAAAGCGGAGATTTAGAATGATGAGCATTTCTTGAGGAGTGAAGTCCTCCAGTCGAATGCCGGGACGCAAATAGTTACGCCATTTGCTTCTGCAGCTGTTAGCAGTCTTCCCTATATCTGCGTTAATTCCACCAAAAATATTATAATTATAAACTAATTCAGTTAATTCAAAGAACAAAAGAAACAAAATTAAGATTCAAATGAATGTATATATATTACTCAAGACGCGGGAGACAGTGTTCCATTGAGCAGCTCATTTCTGAGAACATAGTTTCGGAGCTTCTTCTCTCTTGTCCATAGCGCTTTTCTTTTACGCTCATTCTTTGAACTTGAATTATTTGACCCATTAAACTCATTTTTAACACATTTTTTTAAATCATTAAACTTGACCCGTATTAATATACGTACCCTGGGTAGGGTCTAATATCATGAATTAAAAATCAAGTTCATAACATGTATCAGGTTCATACAAGTTTTTATCTTCTCTTTAATATCAAGATTTAAACAAGTGTATTTTAAAAGCATATATATCGAATTCATACCTAAATATATATTTAACTTTATATATCTTATAAAAATCTACTCCATCAATTTTAAACATTAATTCTCTGTCGTATTTTCTTAAGTAAAACTCTATAGCTTCCCATGTATGTATAAGAGCACTTCTTATTGGACTCTCATATGAAACAAAAAAATAAGTATAGTTAAATGATAAGTGGGTTAATTAATATAGTTTATAAATCCATCTAACACAAAATTTTGACCATATAGTTTATAATTAATATATACACGAGAATGAATGATAAAATGTAATTTAATGAAATAGTACTAAGGAATTTCGAGAGAATTATTGGAGAGGCTTAAGCGTGAGCTTGAAGACTCTAATATTATAAAAAAAATTATTTTATCTAATAGTTCGAATTTATGAAGAGGTATGAAATTAATTCTTTTATTTAATTTTCCTAACAATAGGCATGTAAAATTATAGTCCTTAAAAATTTAAACTAAGAAAATAATCCCTCAACCATCCAAAACTACGTTTCACTGTCGTCCTATATCGTTGAGCAGCTGTCGATTCATACCAGCTTTTTCCTCTAGCAGGGTTTGAATTTCTTTGACAGCTTAAAATTTAATTTTCTGGAATTTTTTATTTATAATTAACTCTCTCTCCTTTTTAAATACTCCATAGTAGTCTTGTTAATTTTATATTGGGTAAATTGCAAAAATGGTCACATGTGAATTTGCCCTCAAGAAAATAGTTCTTTTTTTAATAAAAATGGTTCCATAGAATTTTACAGGCAAAAATAAATGAATTTTTGAGACCAAATTTATTTTTTTGACAATTCTCTTGGGACCAAACTGTTAAAATAAAATTGGACTATTTCTGCAAAAAAAAAAGAATCAGAAAAAAATGTGAGATTAAAATTACAAACACAAAATTCATATGAGACCACTCCTACAATTAACCCATTCCCTATTCCATCAATACTTATACTATTATTTTCACATGAATTTGGAGCAGCAGATGATTAGAATAAATATAAAATGAATGAGTAAAGTAAAAGAATATATAGCTCCGATTTATAAGAGCACTTCTTATTAGACTCTCATATATGAAACAAAAAAATAAGTATTAGTTTATGTCATAAGTGGGTTAAAACACATTTTATTTAAATTCAAGTATTCAACTCACACAACAATTTGCCCATATATAGTTCATAATTAATACTATAAACACACTAATATATGATGACCGGCCACTGAAAGGAGAATGATAATAAACTGTAATTTAATGAAGTAGTACTAAGGGGTTTCGGGAAAATTATTTGGAGGGGCTTACCTTAACAGATGATACACCCTCGAGACCCTATTTAAAAAAAAAAAAAAAACTATAAATATAGAAAAACCATACAATTCAAATAATATTTCAGCCAAAAACTACAAGAAAAATAAAAAATTAACTACGAAATTTAATTTCATCATAATTGAGGGATTGCCTAATTTTTTTCCAAATCATTTAAGCAGCTTCATTCATTAAATTACCTTATAAATAAATTTACATATTAATTATATTATCCACAGACAATTATATATTTCTAGGTAATTTGAGAATGAAGATGACTACAAAATGCCTACATAATTAAAAAATATTGTAGCAAAGTCGTAGCTAATTACAAATATAATTGCCTAAAAAATTATTTGTGTAGGTAAATTTACCTACGAAGATTATAAATGTGTAGGTAGATTGATCGTAAGTAATTTGTTTGCCTAGAAAATTAGTTGTGTAGATATTTTTTTTTTAAAAATATTATTCTAAAAATTGGTAACCAAATCATATTCAATCCTCACTTTTTAAGGACCAAATTATTTATGTAGGAAAATTTTCTTGCCATTTGAAATTTTTTGTAGACAATTCTTCATTTACTTGTAGTGATTTAAATATGAAATTATTTTTGTTGAAAATTTTGCAGTATTCAATTATTTATTTTATTGTATTAAAATTGAGTGGGTCTCATGTATACCTAAGTACACCTTGCACTCACAGTGCATTTTAGAAACGTGCGACTTATTATACTGAAAAATGACACTTATTTACATTCAAGCGTGCAACTATTAATATATATGGGGAAATAGTTGCACGCTTCAGTGTAAATAAATTGCACTTCTTAGTATAATAAGTTGTCCATTTTTAATGCATGACTGTATGGTGGCCATGGTGTCCCAATCTTTAGAGGTCCATTTGCCTCAACATATTCGGTTGTCCATAGACCTTTTCCTCTCACTGAATCTTTCTTTGGAAGGTTGAAGAAGACGACTAAAGTAAGCTTGTACTGAGCAGACATTCACCAGAATTGACTAATTGAGATCATATTTCATGTACAGCTAGCACAACCATTCATGGTTGCCGCGGGTTGGATATTATTTTATATTTTGTAATTACTTTTATGGGTACTAGTAATTGAACCCGTGCTATGCACGGCTGTAGTTGAACAATTGTTTTAATAGTGACTAATATGATTTTCGAAAAACTCTTTAAGAATAACGTTTTAGCTAATTCATATTTAATACACAATTTTAAATTAAATTCATTCGTTAAGTATTGGAAAATCTTGAAACACGCTGAAATGTAAGTGAAAGCAGATAACAACTATGTGTTCATGAAAAAAACGTTATGTTAAAATAATCGAAGTTTAAAATTACTATAGCTTCCGAAAAACCTCTCTAAAAACGGGAATATTTCATTTTACGTCCTGTAAGTTTGGCTCATTCCAAAATAAATTCTTTATATTTTGACTTTATCACTTTTGGTCCTAAGTGTACTATTTTCATCCTTTTTTTTTACCAATTTTGGTCATTTTTCGTCAGAAATTTTTTAAGTGGCCGGTAAGCCACACGAAAAATGACCTAAATTGGTCAAAAAATGATGAAAATCGTACACCCTAGAACCAAAAATGATAAAACAGAAACATAAAGGATGAAAATCGTACACCCTAGGACCTAAATTGGTCAAAAAAGGATAAAAATCGTACACCTAGGACCAAAAATGATAAAGCAGAAACATAAAGAATTTATTTTGGAATGGACCAAACTTACAGGACGTAAAATGAAATTTGCCCCTCTAAAAATCACATTTTCTTTTGGTTGATTGTTCATGATCACCGCACTCCAAAATCTCCAAACTCTTGCGATTTGTGACTCTAGAAACTTCCACGTAGAATTGACCGTGACTGGAAATCGGTTTGTTCATAAATATGCCAACATTTGCAAGTGATTGTCCTTGGCTCTTGGTTATCGACATAGCATACAATTAGCAGGAACTGTCTTCTCTGAAACTTGAATGACAGTTTCGGGTCTAACAGAGTCAGGGAAAGTCTGGGGATTAACACCAACTCACCCAAATTACTTTCGGTTATGACCTTGCCTTACAGTACACGGTCACCCAGTCTTGTCAGGACCGATCTAGTCCCGTTACATAATCTCCTCCAATGATCTATATTTCTGAGCAACATAACTGGAGTCCCAACTTTCAAAATCAATTCATGATTGGGGACGCCCGGAACACTTCAAGCTATTCAAGAACTCCGGCATATGTAAATTAGCCAGTATATCAACATTCGTATTAGACTTGCACACACTATCGAAACTCAAATATGTTCTTGCCTCATGGTCGTTCATGTTTATCATGTATTCATCAATGGAAACGACGACCTCAAGAGTGGGCGCAAGTATGGCCCTGTCCTTGAAATATTTGAGGTCGTCCCGGATATTCTTGAAGTCTGGATACGTGCTACTCACAATCGTGCCAATAAACAATATATAAAATACTTACACAGTTTCAATAAACATTCATAACAAATTTATAACTCAAATTACTTACCTCAATATTACCTGCAATATATACAAAACGTGAATATTAATAGCTATGAACATATTAGAAAAAACTCTTCCACAACTAATTCAACACTTAAATTACTTGTCTCAATACTCCGTGCAATATAAAAAAAATCCTGATTACTTACCTCAATATTACATGCGATATAAGAAAATCCCTGCAATTTACTAAATAATTACACAATTGCAATAAACATTCATAACCAAATCATAACTCAAATTACTTACTTTAATACTCTCTGCAATATAAAATACTAAAATCAGATTAAATATACCACACAAAATCAGATTTAAAAATTCATAAAATTAGAAATGAGTTCATAACTCAAATTACATACCTCAATATTCCCTGCAATATATACAAAAGGAATCGCTATGAACAGATTAGAAGAAACTCCTCTACAATTAATTCAACACTTAAATTATTTACCTCAATATTCTAGGGGCAATATAAAAAAACTCTCTTCAATATACAAAATAATTACACAGTTGCAATAAACATAACGAATTTATAACTTAAATTATTTACCTCAATACTCTCTACAATGTAAAAATATAAAATCAGATTGAATACAAAATAAAATTAAAAACATCATAGGTTTAAAATCAGAATTTTCGGCAGCAGTGGCTAGCGGTAAGGGAGATGATTACTGCTTGTAAAATCAGTTTAGGTTGCTATAGAGAATTAGATTTTTAAGTATATTTAATAGATAGTTTACAAATATAAAGTATTAAAATTAAGATTAAAAAGATATATGGGGGCGTGATCAGTAAGCATATCTTTATAAATTTTAATTAAATAGATTACAAACATATCTTTATAAATTTTAATTAAATAAATTAAAAATATAATTTAAACAACTTTTAATGAGAGTACACGATTTTAAAACGAAATAATGTGGTTGAATTTTTTAATGAGAGTAAACGATTTTAAAACGAAATAATGTGGTTGAATTGGGCTTTGCGCAGACTGACATGATTTCGCCATATAGGTTGAAATAGGTTTACTAGTATATAATATTAAGATTAAGATTAAAATTAAAATTAAGATATGTATATCTTTGGAATAAATATTTTTTTTATTTTTTAAATGAACCTAAATTAACGTGATGTATATAAATATATATATATATCTTTGGAATAAAGATTTTTTTTTTTTTTTAAATTAACATGATGTATACAAATATGTATATATTTTTGGAATAAAGATTTTTTCTATTTTTTTAACACCAACTCACCCAAATTACTTTCGGTTATGACCTTTCCTTACAGTACACGGTCACCCAGTCTTGTCAGGACCGATCTAGTCCAGTTACATAATCTCCTTGAATGATCTATATTTCTGAGCAACATAACTGGAGTCCCAACTTTCAAAATCAATTCATGATTGGGGACGCCCGGAACACTTCAAGCTATTCAAGAACTCCGGCATATGTAAATTAGCCAGTATATCAACATTCGTATTAGACTTGCACACACTATCGAAACTCAAATACGTTCTTGTCTCATGGTCGTTCATGTTTATCATGTATTCATCAATGGAAACGACGACCTCAAGAGTGGGCGCAAGTATGGCCCTGTCCTTGAAATATTTGAGGTCGTCCCGGATATTCTTAAAGTCTGGATACGTGCTACTCACAATCGTGCCAATAAACAATATATAAAATAATTACACAGTTTCAATAAACATTCTGTTGGGGAATTATTTGCACAGATCTATTCGGGGTGAATATTTAAATACAAATTTAATTCTTTAATTATTACTAGCATGAATTAATCCTATATTAATTCAAATAATAATTGCAACAACATATCATGCATATAATAAGCCACGTAAAACCTGCGCATGCGGAATCTACAGGTTTACGTGAACGTACCTCTCGGGATGGCAGTGAATTCGGTTGGACGGACTAACCAAAAGGACTTCCCAAGTATTCCCTTAGCCCTTGCTCAACTATCCGGTGGAAGGACACTTGTCGAACAATTAACAAAAGGGAAAAAATAAACTTTGTTACACCACTTATGTGGATTTGCTAATTTTTCCAGCACATGGAATTGTGTTGAGAATGAAAGAATCATCCCCTATATATAGGTGAGAGGTGGTCGACTTTTTCAGTAGAAAAACAATGTGGGAAAAGACTTTTCTTGATCACCAAGAAATCTTGAATATATCTCCTATATTCTTTTTCCCATAATTAAAATATTCCACAAAAATCCCACCTCCTCAACAATATGGATTTTTCGAAAATTTAATGATGCAAGAATCCAAGATTTGGATCTTCTTGAATTTATGAGATATTCTTGTATTTCAAGAATACATATCTTCCATAATATCTTTTCAAGAAAATCTTTCTTGCTCATTATATTTTCTAATTTTCGAAAATTTCAATATAGATAACCTAGTGGGAGATTTCTTGAACTTAATGAGATAATATTGTATTCCAAGAATACATATCTTCATTCCATAACAAAATTCAAAGAAAATCTTTCTCCCAACATATCTATAAATTTCGAAATTTTAGTTGGAAAATTAAGCAACAATATTTATTTTATTTTAATCACCTTTTAAGTTATTGGACTATTTGTTGGGCTACTCAGGGGGCCTTTTGGAGAATTAAGATTGGACCTTCTAATGGACCTTGAATATCTAATATTGAGCCACAATATAATTCAAGCCCATAAATATTAATTAATCCCACTACATAATTAATATTGCATCATCCATCTTAACCCATATTACAGTCAATATGGCTCCCGGTCATTATTTCCCGTGTTTAAGATTATCTAGTCCATTAATTAATTCAAGCCACTGAAATAGCTTTCCGTTAATTAATATCTTTTGTCCTTAGTCGAGGAACGGGTCAACATTATTATCCATACCGGAAAGTAATTCCACTTGCAAGGTTTGGTATGATAAAACTTATGAACCTCCCAAGGGGGCAAATCAAGCAAGCGTACTTGCACACGATTCTTCGTATTAAATCTTAGCAATCACATGTGACCAAGATAAAAAGTATTGAATCTCCCTGATTCGCTACCCATGATAAGTCAAAGCAATAGTTACCAATCCCACGTGATCCTATTTAAGGGACGAAGGTTAAGAAATAACGAACCACTGAGGTCTAATTCTTCCTTGTTCAGTTCTGAAGAATTTATCCTCCTGTAGGTCCTATTCAGCGCATCAGTCATGCACTAGTGTAATCTCTTGGTCAAGACAAACCAATCTGAGCCTTACACCTGAACCTTTCGCGATGGTTGTTCATTTCCATCTAGGTCGTGAATGGCGTACTTTTAGTTACAAGGGACTGTTAATTTAATCTTCTGTGATCTGGTATCACTAAATTAACTACAATGTAACACGTACGAATTATTGAACAGTTATGCAGTAAATATATGTAACATTCAATGATATTTAAAGCATCAGTGATAAACAATTTATTTCAGTAAATAAGTCTGGAAATTCAGTTTCGATTATACAAAGTAAAAAACATACTTTTCAGTATAATCCCAACACATTCATAACAAATTTATAACTCAAATTGCTTACCTCAATATTACCTGCAATATATACAAAACGTGAATATTAATAACTATGAACATATTAGAAAAAACTCTTCCACAACTAATTCAACACTTAAATTACTTGTCTCAATACTCCGTGCAATATAAAAAAAATCATGATTACTTACCTCAATATTACATGCGATATAAGAAAATCCCTGCAATTTACTAAATAATTACACAATTGCAATAAACATTCATAACCAAATCATAACTCAAATTACTTACCTTAATACTCTCTGCAATATAAAATACTAAAATCAGATTAAATATGCCACACAAAATTAGATTTAAAAATTCATAAAATTAGAAATGAGTTCATAACTCAAATTACATACCTCAATATTCCCTGCAATATATACAAAAGGTGAATATTAATCGCTATGAACAGATTAGAAGAAACCCCTCTACAATTAATTCAACACTTAAATTACTTACCTCAATATTCTAGGGGCAATATAAAAAAACTCCCTTCAATATACAAAATAATTACACAATTGCAATAAACATAATGAATTTATAACTTAAATTATTTACCTCAATACTCTCTACAATGTAAAAATATAAAATCAGATTGAATACAAAATAAAATTAAAAACATCATAGGTTTAAAATCAGAATTTTCGGCAGCAGTGACTAGCTGGTAAGGGAGATGATTACTGCTTGTAAAATCAGTTTAGGATGCTATAGAGAATTAGATTTTTAAGTATATTTAATAGATAGTTTACAAATATAAAGTATTAAAATTAAGATTAAAAAGATATATGGGGGCGTGATCAGTAAGCATATCTTTATAAATTTTAATTAAATAGATTACAAACATATCTTTATAAATTTTAATTAAATAAATTAAAAATATAATTTAAACAATTTTTAATGAGAGTACACGATTTTAAAACGAAATAATGTGGTTGAATTTTTTAATGAGAGTAAACGATTTTAAAACGAAATAATGTGGTTGAATTGGGCTTTTATGCAGACCGATATGATTTATATATATATAGGTTGAAATAGGTTTACTAATATATAATATTAAGATTAAGATTAAAATTAAAATTAAGATATGTATATCTTTGGAATAAAGATTTTTTTTATTTTTTAAATGAACCTAAATTAACGTGATGTATATAAATATATATATATATATATCTTTGGAATAAAGATTTTTTTTATTTTTTAAATAAACCTAAATTAACATGATGTATACAAATATGTATATATTTTTGGAATAAAGATTTTTTCTATTTTTTTAAAGTTTTTTTTTTCAATTCATTATTATTTGATAATATTTTTTTCAAAGATTCGTCTCCCAATTTAGCAATATTTTTTGGCGGGAAAATCCAATGGTTTCTATATTTAGGGTGGTTTCTGCTTTTATATATATAGATGACAAAAATGTACTCCTCCAAGTTTATATTTATTAATTTCAGATGCCATATCATGAAAATGATTGAACAAACTCCAAATTCAAGGGTCATCATACACACGTTTAGGGGTGGAAAATTTATCGAAAATACTTGGTTTATCGCAATTTTAAAATATAATTGAATTTATCGAATTTTTGGTATACTCAAATTTTCGAAGACGGGTATGGTACCGCATCGAATTTTCGGACGCATAATTGTATAAATTTTCAAAAGTCATGGTATACCTAAGATATCTCGAATATATACCTAAGATATCAAAATA
This sequence comes from Stenogyne calaminthoides, assembly GCA_037126765.1. Lineage (NCBI taxonomy): Eukaryota > Viridiplantae > Streptophyta > Magnoliopsida > Lamiales > Lamiaceae > Stenogyne > Stenogyne calaminthoides. Next base: position 35,013,186 of record JBBCBC010000022.1, read on the forward strand.
TTTTTCTAATATAATTAGGTATACCGATATATTGATATATACTGCATTATATTTAGAAAAAATATATAATATATTTTATTTTTTAATTTAATAATTAATACATTGGATATATACCGTACATTGAAAATTTATCCTTTTATTTTGAATTGTCTCTGTGGGTTTCCTGATTCAAGCTGGAAATTGGAATTCGTAGAATTATTTTGAGTGTTCCCATAGTTAAAAAAAACTCGCCTTTAAGGGAGATATATGTTGTTAAGAGATTATTATTCATAAAATATAGGTTTTTAAATAAATAATCAAGGTGAATCCGGTATACCGTTAATTCAAGATGAAACGGTATACCATTATTTAAGTATGTACCGAAAAATCTCTAGATAATATAAGTATATCAAAATTTCGGTGCGGTATAGGGTATGTGATTTTAGCATATGCGAATTATGGTATATATGCGAACTTCGATATAATCGTAATTTTCGATATGTTATGAATTTTCACATACCGTAAATTACGGTATGGTATCTGATATGACCGATCACGATGCGGTATGCCACCCTTCACACGCTTGCTAATATTTTGCTCTATTCAATCGAATTACATGAACAAATTTTAATTATTTTCCATCTATTGCTTTTTAATATTAATTATACATTTATGTATATGAGTAGGTCTTCTGTTTACAGTGCAACTAAATTGTATTTTTTAATTTTTAATTTTTTGAGATGGGGGGTTGGTTTGAATGTGAAAAAGTGTACAAAGAAAATATATTGTTAAAATTCTTAACTCAACCATTCATATGTCAATTGCAGTTATACTTTAATTTTTTTCATGATTGATTTACTTGAATTTAAACATGGCATAACTTTACTTATACTAGAAATTAGTATATATGATGTTTATTAAATAAGGGTGATTGTTAATCAAAGTTATGGAATTTCCACTCTTTATGTTCTCATTATTTTATTTTATTTTTAATCCGGTAAAATACTTTATTCATGTAAAATGATAGGGTACAAGAAAATAACAAACAATACAATATTACATACTATTTACAAAATCAACCAGCTAGGTTTATTCTCGCATTGTCTGACCAATTGAAATTAAAAAAAAAAACACCCTATGCTAACCAACCTAAAGTTTTGCTTTAATTTTATGAACAATTTTTTGCACTCATATGGTGTCTCTCTAAAAAGGCATTTCTCACAAGGTGGGCCCCAATACAAGTATCAATCGATGAAAATCGTGGCATGTCACGTGCGGCCAGTATAGTCACAAATTCACAGACAGCTAGCAAAAAGATTGTGGGAAAATATTTATTCAGTTGTCAAATGGTTGTCTTATACTTTCAACATTTTCATTTTTCAAAAAATCACCAACGACAATGGTTATTATAAATGCATAATTTATATTGCTGTGTAGCCCAATTTCAAGATATTTTATGGACATTGGAAAAAATATATAAATATTCCTATTTAGATCGATAATACATATAAGAGGAAGTCTTTCATAGGATCAAATTTACACCATTATATCTACGAGTAACACCCATGTGAATCAGGTATTTACTTGAATTCTATCACTGTTATGTGTGAAAACTATCACTGTTATGCACAAAAAAATTTACTATTTAAAAATATAAAGCAATTTTTACATAGTGATTGTTTTTGTACATAACAGTGATAGTTTTTATACATAGCAGTAAGAGTTTTTTGTATGTAACAGTGATACTAAAATAACAGAGTTCATAGCATGAACCACGTCTATACAAGTTTTTGTCTATATCTACAATTAATACCACTACACTTATCAATTGATTTCATTATATATTTATTCTTATAAATTAAGATCATAAACTTCATAGTATTAAATGCTACTAAGATTAGTTTATAAGAATCGCGGTATCAATTTATAAATGTAATTATATTAATTTTATATTATGAACAAGTTTCAGATAAGAGTTTGTGTACCTATGAATATTAATAATATTGATGACTTATCCAAATCATATAAATTTTAAACATTTCTTCTAACATTCTCCTATCTATAATCTCTATAATGCAAAACATTTATAAAATGACGTGTCAAGCCATAAAATGATGTGGCATGTTTAAGCAAAGACAGATGTCAGCCAGCAAAATCCCACGGGACACGTGTCACGTCCGTATGTAATCTTATCTTGTAAATGTTGGAATTTTTGAGGTGAATGAAAAAGTCACCTCGAAATGGTGTGTATTAGATGAAGAAGTATGAGTGAAATGGTGTATGAAATAAGTGAATGGTTATTTCAAAGATTGCACCTATTCACGAATCAATACCTAGAAATCTATAAATACACCCTCCTCTTCCACAATCATCACTCAATCAAAAATTAAGTGATCCCTCGGTATTTGATTCTTGAGTCTTATCAGTTGAGGTCGAAGTTTTCTATTCCTTTCCCTCATTTTCTTGTTCCGGAGAGAGCTCAGAATATTATTTGATTCGCCAATAGTTTCCGATTCGTAGTGCAGCGGCCGAAAAGCTTTAAAGTCGTTGTATCTTGGGGGCGATTGCCATAGAAACCGTATTGCTCCTGGGTACGGGGCAATATCGTCTTACGGAAAGAGAGTCTAACTCTTGCCTCGACTTATTCCGTGTCAGTTTCAATAGTCATCTTCGTTTACAAGCACAATCTACCAAAATTTTCCAACAAACGTAAGACGATATGCATGTGTATTCGAAGTTGGCTACTGCTGCGGTTCTAGCCAAATCTGTAAAAATGACTTATGTTGCCGGAGTGATTTCAACGAAGATAAAGATCAATTTAAAATATGTTGTGCATTTTAATTGAATTGATCTTTTGAATTTGGTTATTTTTCATAATCATATCTTTTACTAATTTTTCCTACAAATATTGATAGGAATTTCTTCAAGGGACTTGGAGAAACTCATTGGACTTGGATTTTGGAAATGGGTTTGTCAGAAACCTTGAGTTCCATTACCAATACATTTGTTTGTTCAATTCATCCGAGAATGCTAAGAACTCCAAAATTTAATAAAAGTGGAGAAATTCAAACGTCGTTGCCTGAGACGCGTCGGTCTGTAGAAATGGTTGTGAGATAAGTCACGACTGTGCACTTTGAGGGAGGAGAAATCCTGCTTTGTGCCAAATCAAATAGGGCCAAATTTGATTGGTTTATGGAGCCTATTTGATAAGTTGGGCTGCCAAAGAAACTAATTAATTAAGGCTTAATATAATATATGGGCTTCTTGATTATATCAATTGGGGCGCCAAAGCAGGTCACTCGGTGGTTTATTGGGCCAATTAAAACTAAATGGATGATAACCATTTTGGTTTTTAACGTCAGGTTGTTGGGCCTTAATTAATCAAGTAAATTCAGGCCTTAGCATCAAAATTTGAACTGATGGCCTTTTGGGCTCAAAATATTTTGCGATATAGAGTGAATCCAAAAGGTTCAACAACTCGTATAATTCGCTTGAGAATTCACGAGTGTAATTATTGACTCGTTTGAAATTTTGTGCTAGAAAGCATAAAGTTATATCTTGAATTTAGTCCAAAAATTTGACTCAGAATAATTCGTTGGAAATTATTCGAGTGTCAGTGATGGCAACTAAAGCCTAATTTAAAATTGTGCTCACGTGCACAATTGTGTTTGGATTTAATCCAATTGACTCGTAAAATTTGTTTGAGAATTGTGAGTAAATGGTGGCAATTAAGGCCTCGTTTAAAATTGTGCTTGATAGCACAAATTATGGATTAAGATTTAATCCAAAAGTATTGTTGACTCGTATAATTCAGTAAAGAATTTTTTGAGAGTCAAAGGTGGGCATTATGGGCCCACTTGAAATTGAATTTAACTTGAGTATTTTGACCATTGTTAAATCAAAATCAGATTTGTTGGGACTAGCAAAATTACAAATTTTGAGGTCCAACAAAGAATTTGAATTTAATGGTGAATTCAAAACGTCTGGTTTTTCAATTTGTTTCGAGATTGTGTCCAAATTAATATATAGTGAATATTAATAGATAGGCAAACAACTCGAATGTGGGGGATAAAGTATTGCCACATATACATCTGAATGTGGGGGAAAGAGACCACTCCATGGATACATTCGAATGTAAGGTTGTTAGCAAAGTCGTAGCCTTAAAGCTAAATGGAAAAATCTAAGGCAGATGGTGCCAAGTGGAATATTTTTCATGTTGATACTGGATTTGTTCAAACATGTTATTGGAAAGTCACCACACAAGAGATAAAATCATGAAGAAAGGATATAATGGTCCTACAATTATCTCAAGTGTGGGGGTGACTTATAAAGAATAAAGCACCAAGAGGTGCTTATCGGTCCATAATGAACAAATCGTATGTTTCCTAAAATGGAATGCGAATATCCAGGTGTTGAAAAGATACACATCAGTAAAATTGAATATTTTGACACAGACTCCAAGCCCATTAGTAAAAATGTGGGGGAGTAGTGTCATTAAAATCCTCTAAACAAATATGCAATTAATTGTAAAATTATTGCATTTGGAAAAAAACCCGGCCGGTTAAAGATGAGATGTTTATGAGGATCACGGGTAGGGGTGTAAATGAGCCGAGTCGAGTCGAGTAGTGCAGAACTCGAACTCAACTCGATTAAAATACTCTAAGCTCGAAACTCGACTCGAACTCGACCGAGCCTAATTTTTTAAGCTCGAGCTCGACTCGAGAAGAAACTCGATATACTCGAACTCGGCTCGAGCTCGACTCGATTACCTATATAATTTTATAAAATTAAATATAAAATATATTATTAAAATATAAATATATATATTTAGTAAAATTAATGACAAAATTTTGATATACTCGAACTCGACTCGAGCTCGACTCGATTACCTATATAATTTTATAAAATTAAATATAAAATATATTAATAAAATATAAATATATATACATTTAATAAAATTAATGGCATAATAGTAATTACTATGCAAGCTCGATTAGGCTTGTGAGCCTCTCGAGCTGAGTATTTATGAGCTCGAACTCGAACTCGAACTCGAACTCGACTCGACTCGACTCGATTATTGTCGAGTCAATTTCAATCTTTTTACGAGTCGAGCACGAGTAGCTCACGAGCTGTCTCGGCTCACTTACACCCCTAATCACGGGTAAGGGGAATGGAGCTAAAACCCACACATAAAAGGGTGTTCATAGTGGTAACTCATCCATGATGACTGGAGGAATATCCTAAGAACTTGGTTCAATGAGACAACTAAGTTATGAAACACTCAGTCATGCACTTGAAAATTATTTTTCAAGCTCATTCTCGAATCCCTTCAAGTGCAAATTGCACCTTCAGGTGCATAAACCTGATGACGTGTGGTAAGGTTAAGCTTAACAACTTTTAATGATTCATATACCTTCAATAGGTGGGGTATTACAGAGTACTCTTGATAGGAGATCACATATATAAGTGTGAAGTGGGGCCGCTTCAACTGATATTTCAGTACACACTTATGAATTCGAGATATGGTCCACGACCAAAATGGACAACAACGTGAGAACCAAAAATATTAGGAAGGTTATTGTGTTTTTGCTATTGTCTTGGTATACAAAAAAAGCTGCTCAGTTCAAGACATCGCGTTCACTGAGCCACGAGTATATCCGATAGTATTCAACTAGGGAAGGTTCAAAGCCATAAGCTACCTATCCCAATGCAATAACTGACCGCTTGAGCTCTCGTCATTATCAGTGTCAAACCTCGTGTTGTTTTATGAACTCTTTTTTTTAGTCAACTTTATCCATTCATGTGGGGGATTGTTGGAATTTTTTAGGTGAATGAAAAAGTCACCTCGAAATGGTGTGTATTAGATGAAAAGATATGAGTGAAATGGTGTATGAAATAAGTGAAGGGATATTTCAAAGATTGTACCTATTCACGAATCGATACCTAGAAATCTATAAATACACCCTCCTTATTCTACAATCATCACTCAATCAAAAATTAAGTGATCCCTCGGTATTTGATTCTTGAGTCTTATCAGTTGAGGTCGAAGTTTTCTGTTCCCTTCCCTCATTTTCGTGTTCCGGAGAGAGCTCAGAATATTGTTTGGTTCGCCGATAGTTTCCGATTCGTAGTGTAGCGGCCAGAAATCTTTAAAGTCGTTGTATCTTGGGGGCGATTGCCATAGAAACCGTATTGCACCTGGGTACGGGGCAATATCGTCTTACGGAAAGAGAGTCTAACTCTTGCCTCGACTTATTCTGTGTTAGTTTCAATAGTCATCTTCGTTTACACACACAATCTACCAAAAATTTCCAACAAACCCCCTGCTCAAAATTGTTGGAATTTTTTAGGTGAATGAAAAAGTCACCTCGAAATGGTGTGTATTAGATGAAGAGGTATGAGTGAAATGGTATATGAAATAAGTGAAGGGTTATTTCAAAGATTGCACCTATTCACGAATCGATACCTAGAAATCTATAAATACACCCTCCTAATTCCACAATCATCACTCAATCAAAAATTAAGTGATCCCTCGGTATTTGATTCTTGAGACCCAAATCAGTATAAATAGACCCATTAAGATCAAATAAAGAATTCACAATTTATTACCAAGCACCACTACAGTTACTTCATATTATACCCATCCAATCCGTGTTCGACACGTATGATATTTATTTGTCAGTTACTCTCTCCGTCCCTTAGCAATTTGCACATTAAAATTGACACACATATTAAGAAAAAGTAACTTTTTGGTGTTTTAATTGTTGACTTTTTAAAGGGAATGGAGGATGTATATTGTGAGGTGAAGATATTGAGGGTGGATATTGTGAGATTCTTTGTCATTTTAAGGTGTGCAAATAACTAAGGGACGGTGGGAGTAGTAAATAACAAAATAACATCAGAATCCACGTAATACCGACTAATAATAAGTCTATATCCACTAATTATATTTATATATTGTAACAGTCACCCTTTAAAAAAACACACCTAGGAAACTTAGTGGGAAAAATCATATTAGAAAATAGACGACATAGAGTTATGCCTTCTCATTCATATACAACGTTAGCCTTCACATTCCTGGAATGATAAGTCTTATATGCATCCAGGTGAACCGTGCAATTGTTATACTGAAAGGTGTAATATGTTCATACTAAAATGTGCAATTATTTTTTCATATTAATAGTTACATAGTTCAATGTAAATAAATTACATCTTTCAATATAATAAATTATTTAATTCTAAAAGATACTATAAGCGCATGATGCACGAGGATGCACATGAGACCCATAAAAGTTGTAGTTTCTAAAATGTGTACATCTTATATTGGGTCAGAGTCAGATCAATGGGCAACAACACAGGCGAACTAATTATAAAATGGGCTGATAATGTAACTAATGGGCTGTCTTAGGCCCAATAAGATTGAAAACATAGGAAATTTCAAGGGAGTTACCCCGAGACTAGAATATAATTTCCAATTAAAATAATATCAACAAAGAAGACTTTCTTCTCTTTGCAAAGTCAAGATATAAGAAGTAGCCAGGCATTTTCGTTTTCATTTTTATGGACTCAAAACAATGGAGCTCTTATTCATTTCATATCCATTCAAGTTTTAGATATAGATTATTGAGCGTAAAAACAGAGTGCGTCGCAACTCATTTCTATACTCTTTATTTTGATTTATATCTTCTATCTACAAATTCTTTTTTGTGATTTAATTTATTTTATTAACTAAATTTACAGTGTGCTGGACTGGCTCATGTTTGAGGAAGCGGTATACTGCTAATAAATTGCTGATTGTAAATCAAGTAAGCCATACTTTTATGATGCTAAATTACTGTTTTAGATATTCTAATTTATGATTTTGAGAATTTTTCATCAAACACGTGAGTTCTCTATGCACGAAAAGAAAAAAAAAATCAATTTTGCTCAATAATTTGCTCAATAATTTGTTTATGTAAGAAATAAAGAAAGAAAATTCATTAGTCCAATTAAAAGTACACACTTAAAAAAATTTGCAGGTTAATAATTAAAATAGATTTATAGATAAAGTTCATTCACTTTTTATTTGAGTTGCAAGGAGTGCTAGGTGCGAAAAGATTTACTCTGATATTGATATTGGATTTGATAAATAAAGCCAAGTCTAAGAAATTCAAATTAGAAATGACCCATCATTTTGGGCTTTTGGACCAGGCCCATGTTAATTCCATCCTAAGTGATGTGGGTGAATAACCGTACCCATTGCAAAATGGTTTGGCCCATTCAAAATAATTGAAGAATCTCTTGATTCTTCTTCCGTTATTTTTCCCTAATTAAATTATTAAAGATGCATTTTATTTGATTATAGTTAATACAAGAATTTCAGATTTTGAAATTCTTCGTATTGAAAATCATAAATGGTGATTAGTATGCTATTTATTGCCACATCAAATATGTATATATATATATATATACACGTAAGGGTGGAATGTATTGTGGTTGACACTTGATAGTGCTGCGTGCATGTAAAAAATTGGACAATTGTATAGGTGATTTTTGAGTGTTTCTAGGAGTAAAATTTTGTTTCAACTCATAATCAGGACCACTAAAATTCTACTCCTCATCTTTAAGTGAAGATTTGTTTGGTAGTTTGGTCAAATTCGAGGGTTGGTTGAAGAAGTCCGGGTGTAATTTAGACATTCTTGATACTTCAATTAAATAAGAAAGGAAGTTTAATTATGTAATAAAAATTCGCTTGGAGCCTGGGTTGACCTAATGGTGTAGGTTTGAGATTTAGGAGTATGCTCCTCTTTAGTTCTCAGATTCGAATCTCCTAATGTTCGATCAGTCCTTGAGATGAGTCAGTCCATACAAACCTTAATTCTCGCTTAAAGTAGGACCCCCCACTAGTGAACGTTAGGTTCTAATCCCCCAAATTAATCAGTCCTTGATGACGGATACCAAATTTCATGCAGTACCTCAAATATAATAATTACCAATAAACAAGAAAATTGCTCCTTAATTCCATAACATGAGAATAAGTGTGTTTGAAACACTACTTCCTATCCCACATACATAACTTTAAACAAAAATCACAACATTAGGGACATCAAGACAGTAAAGACCAGAAATTTAAATTCCTTATCAAAACAAAAACTACTAATAAAGGACATTAAATGATCCAATTAGTTAAAAGGTGCACCATTAGCAAGATGATCCCAATTAGAAAAACCATATTCATTATCACCAAAGTCAATGGTGATGGTTGGGGGGATTTCCTCCCCAACTAGGAAATCCTCAGTCCCCGGCTCAAGGCCCAGTTCCAAAGCTATTTCTTTAAGACGAGGCCCATTCCAGAAATTCTTAATCATATTGCCTGTTCGTTCTCCTTTGTCAGGTCTCATCTTAGACAACTCCTTTGCAATCTTCGACCACCTGTTACAAAAGTTATTATAGATAAATATATATATGTATATAAATTCGTAGACAAATCGTAAACAATCCTCACTATTTAAGGACTATGTTATTTTTAATTAAAAAATTCTTTAGCTATTTGTAAAATTTCGGAGACAATTCTTTATTTTCTTCAAGTTTAAGTGCCATAAGAAGTTGAAAAAACAACTTAACCATACATTGCAAATTGAGACTATAACTCTTTACTAATATACTTACTTGTTGCCGTATTTTTTATGGAGTTGTAAAATTGCAATAGATTCTTCATGAGTGATTTTCTTGTGTTCAAGGCCCGGCTTCAATTGGTTAAACCATCTTTGGAAGCAACTGTTTTCACTCCTCCCTATACACACACACATGCATGCATATTAATTAATTAATTTCTATATATAGCAATGTGCTCAATAGCAATCAAGAATATTCACTATATATATATATAGTAAGTAGTTAAATTGTTCATATATACCTAACAAGATTGCCACCCTTTTCCAACCACCTTCTCCATAAATATTGACATGATTTTCGAGCTCGGCGTCTTCTTTTTCCCTCCAGTACATTATAACTTTAATTGAATTAAGAGTGACTAAAAATTTAGTTTGTGAGAGAAGATAAAGCCAGAGGAAATATTTATAGCAAATTTGATCAACTGTACGCACAAGTACAACAAGCTTCAACCATGAAGATATTTAGGAGCGATGAAAATATGGTTGAAGAAAAGAGACACCCAAAAAAAATAATTAAAAATTGATAATGTAAAAGAACTAATACTATTGTTATTACTTGTAGTTTAGTTTTTTTTAATATATATATATATATATATATATATATATATATATATATATATATATTATGGTAAACATTATTTCTTTGACCTGCAACCACTTTTCCAAAAATCTAATCCGACATTGCTGCCTTAAATCTCACTAAATAGCACTTGAGCCCTTCCATTCTTTTTTGCAACATTCTATAGTCCCTTGAGATTTTTCCCATACTTAGTGTGGGTTCAAAGTTCTTATTCAAAATTCTATATTTTTAGATATCATGAATATTGATTTTTTTTTTATTTCGTCAAAAAATCCAAATTTGCAGAGTTGTGGAGGTGATAATTAATTTTACTCCATGATAAGGGAGGAGGGAATGAAATCACATATTTCATAATTGGTGTTTCACTTTGTATCCCATAATATGGATGGATGACACGTTGAATAATAAAAGATATTCAACGAACCACCCTGTGTCCATGTGTTAAAGATTCAGAAGGGTGAAATACCAATGAAATACGAAAAGTGAAACAGTGAAATCGAACCGAGTGAAGAGGGCCATAGTGGATAATCGGTAATTAAGGTAAAAAATTAATTAATTAATTTAATTTCCTAATAGATACTCTCACATGAGTGAGACAGTATATACTACTCCATCCGTCCACCAATCTTATGCACAGTTAATTTTAACGCTCATTTTTGCGAGCGAGATTTGTATTAGTAATTGAAATGATATTTTGACATTTAAGGAGGGGTATGATAGATAAGCCCATCATCTATCATACCCCTATTTAAAAGTCACTTTATTATTTCAATTACTTATACAAAACTCGCTCGCAAAAGTCAACTGTGAATAAGATTGGTGGAATGAGGGAAATAATATTTAGAATGAGAAATTCAAAGCTAAGTTAGTGATTAAGTGAATAAGTAGTAAGATTAATATATTTTTATATGCGTATGCATGTACTGCATATCTTTAGTTTGTACTTTGTACCATTGGACATGCATAAAGCGTAAGTTTAGCTTGCGGTTATTTAGGTGGGATATAGTTATGCATCCAAACTCATCTTTTTTATAGTGTAAACTATGCACTCATCTTTTTTATAGTCTAAACTATTATCTAGATTTATATATTTTCTGCACATAATTCATTAAAAATAAATAAAAAAACTACTTACAAATTTTTTTTAAGTGGCTACAGAATTTTTTAACTAAGATAATTTGACCCTTAAATGGTGAGAATTAATTGATTACTACCCGCCTATAAATTTTTAGAATTTTAATAGACAAACAAATTACCTACAAACAAATATTTACATATTTGTAATTTTCTTAGGCAAACAAATTACCTACACAAATAATTCCCTAGGCAATACATTTTCGTAGGCAAATTATTTGTAGATAATTTGAGGAATGAAAATGTCTATCTGATTAGAAAATTTTATAAATTTTGAAGGTAACCCTTACTTTATAAGGACAATATTATTGCCGTTGAAAATTCCGTAGTAATTCTCTATTTTTTTTGTAGTGATTTTAAGATAATTAATACTCTCTATACCATTAATTTGTTCACATTTACTGTTTTCTCGTGTTTTATGGAGCGCATTTTTTATTAGTATTTAAAATGATAAAGTAATTTTTAAGGAGACATATAATAGAGAATAGGTATCATACCTCTCCTTAAAAATTACTTTATTATTTTAGATTCAAATAAACAATTTGCTTGTTAAAATACGAAAAAAAAAGTAGTGTGAACAAATTAATGGGACTGAGAGAGTATATTTTTATTGCTAGAACATGATTACCAGTTTTAATTAATTCCAAAGGAAATAAAAAATGGTATTGCAAAAGGTAATTATATGCTCTATGGTATTTAACATTATAAGTTTCATAATAACTAAAATTTTCACAATAAATTCCATACTCATCACTCTAAATATTTTGTCGGATACTTACGTGAGATAATTTCACGATGAGACATTTAATAATTTAAGCATGATATTTTGATGTACATTGATTTGTTTAATTTGTATGTGAGTTTTTATCATTTTGTTGATGTACAATATTATCACCTAAAGTCAAAGGAACCTAAAACTTGACACAAGAAATAGAATTTTCAACTAGCTATCATATTACCTTTATATAATACTCCAACCAAATATTTGTTCCTTGCTTTTTCATGGGCCACCTGTCTTGGTTTTTTATATTTGACTGCAAATTTGGCCACAATGGATATCCCATCCCATGGGAGCTTTTGTGATATAATTTAATTTGTGTTAAGTTTAATTACCTATTTGTCATTTCGTTTAAATTTCACATCAAATACAAGAAACTAAAGATACATACTGAAACAATTTATTAACTAATCTGTATATATTATTATGTGTTGGACATTACTTAATACCTAGATGGCTTTACATTATCTGCAATTCACGAGAAACATTAAGATTTTTCATAATTGTGCATATAAAAATATTTGTTTAGGAAATACTAATCTTTTAAGAAGGGTTTGCGAATAAACTGAATATATATTTGGTCAAAAAATGGTTGAAGAGAATGTTCCAAAAGAAAGTAACCACTGACTTCTACTGGGTACGACAAATTCTTCAACGTTAGATCACTATACAAGTCTCAGCTTAATTGGTAATTAAGAGTTTTTTTAGTGTAATATTTGCTTGATTTGATTGGATTTTATACAAATTTTATACTCGCTCCGTCCCGAAATATTTTGCACTAATTTTATGGCACAAAGATATTTAAAAAAAAGTATAATGAACAGAGTGTTGAAAGAAAATTTTGTAGACTTTTATGTATAAAGTAAATAAAGTAGATTGATTGAGTGTATGCGTGAGTTCCAAAATAATGAGATTTTGTGTAAATATATAAATATTGTGAGTATGAAGTTTAATAAGGAGTTTCATTTTTTGGGTGTGCAAAGTGTTGTGGAGAGAGTATTAAATTAATGAATTACACTTAAAAGGAGAAAGGTGGCGTTTTGCTCATATTTTAAGAAAAATGAGAATTTTTAGAGCAAAATACATCTAGATAATGAAATATATGAACCCAAAATTATAATGGTTCGTTGATAATTTTTAAATGTTTCACATGTCATTCTATTATTTTGTTAAATATAAAGTGGAACATTAAATATGAAATAGATACTCTCATTCCAAGAAGCACGGCCCATTGCTGCAGCCTGTATTCTACCAATACTTTGAAGGCCGGTCTAAGCAGTTTTCAAGGCCCAATTCTTCCATGAAGTTATATTTCACTGTTTTAGGACTTGATTGTAGTTATCTTTACTCTTTGGTTCACTTGTATAAAAATGAAATGTATATTACGTGATGTCATCCATTACATTGGGCAAGTCTAATGTTAAAAAAGAACTCTGTTTTATAAAATTATAGCATATTACAAATAATTCATGAGTTAAAATAACTAATATGAGATATTTTGATTGCTATTGTGCCAAAAAAATATTAATAAATCTACAGTAAAACTTTTGGTTCATATATATTTTCATCAAATACATCAGCATATAAAAATGATACCTAAAAACACGTTATTCACTGCACACAAATATTAGTATTCAGTGTAATAATTTTCCAAAAGATCTAGTTGTGGAAAAAAAAAACTAATCCTATAATTTTATCACTTTTTATTTTTTATCCTAGAAAAATCAATAGGACCAAAAATTTAAAAATAAAATCAAAATTTAAAAATCAACAAGATCACAGTCAAAGGCAAAAAAAAAACCTATTTTCCCTAGATATCACTCATCAATTATCATTCTCACATTTGATGACCCAATAAGGTGCTTGTTCATCAAAACATATTCAATTAACCTTTTACTTTTCTCAACAATTTTATAAATAATTATTTCCTAATTAAAGAGTAATGGTTGATGGTTGAAGCCAGTATAAGAATCTAGTTGAAAGTTTGTTGACAAAATAAAATATTATTTTCAAGCAGAGTGATAATATACCACAACGCTTTTGTATCTTTGTGTAAGTATTTGAGCGTTGAACACCACTAATAAGTAATAATGATTTATACTCCTATATTATTATAAAAAATTACTCACACAGATCATTCCCACAATAAATGACATATTTCAGTACAACAAGTTATATAATTTTAAAATAAATTATGAAACGTACCGTTTATTTGGTGCATATAAGATCGAACCCATTTTTTTTTTTTAAAATCAATAACACTTTGTTCAACCATTTATCAACGCTTGCTTTGTGACCAAATACACAATCACATGTAAAGACTGGGATTTTAAGAGAAACCAAGATTAAAAATTGGGGATTAAATTTGAGATCTAATGGTTGGAGAAGACTGCAATGGTTGAGAGTGGCTTTATTAGATAAAGGTTATCTAGTTAAATATTATATCCAATAAGGATTTGAAGTGCTAAAGAAAGGAGAGAGAGTGAGTGTGTCGGAAATGGTTGAAGAAAAGTCCAAAAATGGTTGAAGAAAAAAGTGTAGAAAAATTGATTTTTGCTGGGGTAGAGAGACTTATTGCAATTAAACTATCTCCACAAGAGTATATCTTATTTCCAACGAAAAAGGACATAAACGAATTGAACGTTTTTTCATATATAAAAAAATCAGATGAGTTTGTTAATCATCCTCATTAAATTTGCTAAATAAATTTGTAGATTTAACATAATTAACATTCATCCCTTCCAAAGTGTTAAAACGTCAATGCCTAAATTACACTCCGTCTCACCGTGAGACGATCTCACGCAAGAGTGCCTATTTTTCAAATTACCTATATACCTTAATTAAATGATTTTTTGTTGATTAAAATTTAATGACAATACGAATAGTTAAGTAATTATCGAAAATATAAATATATAATGTTTTTTTCATTAAGGTGCCAAAAAAATTCATTGAATAAAGATGATAAAATATTAATATTCAAAGAAGAACGAAATGATAAAATTTTACAATTTTAAAGCATAAATTTAAAATTCTCTCCTCTCATCCATCAGGATCATCCATCCCTGATGGATGGTCTAGAAGGAGTAATCATATTTAATCCAATGAGTCCTCGATATCTAATATTTCATCCGTCTTTCTCTTATTTGAATATTTGTCAAAAAGATCCGTCTCAAATTTAATTAAATAATATTTTTTCTTTTATTTATATAATTTAAACATTTTAATATATTATATGTCATTACTTTTTCCAACTAAAGTCAACTTTATTTTATTTAATTTAGATAAATACAATTACTTTTTCATTTAACCCCATCAAAGAAAATCTTTATTCATTTTAATAACAATAAACCACTCTTATGTTAAAACTCATTCAAATAGTAAATGTTCAATTAAAGCAAAGAATCAACTATAGGAGGAAGTAATAAGTAATAATTAACATTTTTTAAGATTAAGAGAAGATACAATTTTAATGTAAATCACATATTATTAAATTAAATTAATTATTCAATGAAAAAAAAGAAAAAAAAAAATTTATATGAGATTGATCTCATAAATGAGACAGACATCACGAAAAACTAGCCAAAATCAACATCAATTTTTTTGCAAAGTATTAAAACATAATTGTCCATATTATAATTCTATTCACCGTAAATTCACCATATGAGAATCTAAAAAAATAACTATTGATTATTCTATTATAAAGTGTTGTAAAACTGCTTTTCATTAGACAACTCTAAAAATAAATACTCTCCTGTTCTTAGATTACTTGCAAGACTTTACTTTTTTTTTTTCGTGTTTTAGCGTGATAAGTTGTTTATTAACATTTAAAATGATAAAGTGATTTTTTAAAATGTGGTATAATAAATATATCTCTCCTCTATTAGATGTCTCTTTAAATATTATTTTATCATTTTAAATATTAATAACAAACTTGCTCGTTAAAACACGAAAAAAAAGAATCGATAAGTCATCCAATAGATTGAGATCAACATCCAACGCTTTTATCTAGATTTATACATTTTTCTCCAACCAAATTCCCCTGGGGATCCGAATAAAATCTAAAAAAACCGAATTCAATCGAACCAATGATTTTTGGTCAAATTGGTTCGTTTTTTGAAATTCGATTGAAATTAAAAAAAAATCAGTTTTTTCGATTTGGTTCGGTTATGGTTTTGAAAAAACCGAATAAACCGAAAAAAGTATTTTAAATATATATATATATATATAATTAAAAAATATATTAATACATATTAATAAAATTTTCCTTCTTTTATTTCATTTCATCTTCACAAATCACAAAGACACAAACCCTAGTCACAACTCTCTCAACCCACCAAGATTCAAGACCAAGCAAGACGACCATGACCTCCTCACCCAATCCACGCCAACACCGACGATCGCTCCAACACCAAATAACCACTCCCACATCAAGTGACGCTTTGTCACCCCCGGTATTGCCCATTGAAATCATGTTTACTCAGAAGAAAATTCGTTGAAGTTAATCATCACTCACTCACCAAATTTTGAAGAATTAACAGGTAAGTTAAGTTTAGATAGTTAGATTGATGATGTTACATATTCTTTAAAGTTTTTTACTATAAGACTGATTTTCGAAGCTTTAGATATTGGTATAGAAGTATGATTTGAAGCACAAGGAGACTAATCTTGTTCATTCATGATTTCACTCAATTTGTTATGTATTGTGCTTGCGATGATGTAGCAGACTTATGTGAATAGATATGGAAGAGAAATGCAATACATATTTGTGATTATACTTTGTTTTTGTTTTGGGTAAGATCGTAAGTTTTTATGTGGTCTTGTTTGTAAAACATTTTGAAACTTCTCTGTATCTGTGTTCTTGTTTGAAGGACATTGTCAGATTCTTGTGAATTTAGATATTCTTTCTTAAGTATTTAAACTTCACTTGGACTGATCGTGCTTTTACTGGACTACAGTTGAAGAATCTGTAATGTGAATGAAATTTATTTCTATTTGTTTTTAGGTTAATTCGATCAATTTTAGAAGAAACTTAGAACCCTCTGTTGAAAACTGAAGAACATTGTTTCCTTCTATTAAGTTTGGTCAGATTTACTTTCTGGACAAATTTACTTTCTTTTAAGTTTGCTAATCATCCTCATTAAATTTGCTAAATAAATTTGTAGATTTCTACTCAAGAGCAAAGTGAAATGGATGAAGGCAATACCTCTTCGACATTGGCCCATACCCCCGCCCCTTCCCCTGGCCCCGCCCCCGCCTTTGCCCCTGCCCCTGCTGAACCTGCTCCATCTGCAGTTCCCCCAAAACCAAAACGGAGATCAGCTAAGAGGTCACCTGTTTGGGATCATTTTGAAACTTTTTTGATTTAAAGCGTAATGAGAGCAAATCTAGATGTATTCATTTGAAGAAAAGAGTTCCAAACCGATTCAAAAAGAAATGGTACCACATCTCTTAACCATTTGTATTTCGCTACATATAAACTTACCAAATCCCTCTAGATTCGGTCAAACATTATTGAACTATCAATAATGGATAGTAATATGGGGGGAAATGTTCTCTAGGTACTTGGAAATTTGATAAAGATGCACTTAGAAGAAAACTTTGTCAATTTGATTATTGTAGATGAGTTGCCCTTTAAGTTCATTGAGAATGGGGGGTTTAGGGATATGATAGCGAAACGCCGCCCTAGGTTTCAATTACCTTCAATAACGGACAATTTCACGTGATTGCTTTCAACTTTACATTGATGAAATTTTTTGCTAAGGAGCCTCTTGAAATCTTCAAATCAAAGGGTCTCCGTTTTACTACGACACTTGGTCATCTTTTCTGGAATCAACTATATGTGCTTGATCTGTCATTACATTGATAAAGATCGAAATTGAACAAAAAATTCTAAATTTTTGTACAATTACTACACTGCGCCGTTGGTTGGGAAATTGAAAAGTGCTTGAAAGAATGGGAAATTGATAGAGTCCTTACTATTAAATTAGATAATGCTTCTTCAAATGATAGTGCCGTTTCTTGTTTGAAAGATCAAATGGGTGATTGGAAAAGTTCTATTCTTAAGTGTGAATTCATGCATATCAGATGTGTTGCAAGCATAATCAATTTAGTGCAATCGATGGATTGAAAGAAATTGGGAGTTCGGTAATGAGAATTTTGAGTTAATTCCGTTATGTGAGACAATCTCCTGCTAGATTTGAAGAGATTCAAAAGTGCATTGAACATGACGAATTAATAGTAAGAGTTTGTTGTGTCTTGATGTTGCTATGCTGAGATGGAACTCAACCTATTTAATGCTTTAATCTTCTCAAAAGTTTGAAAAGCATTTAATAGGTACAATGTCAAGATCCGAACTTTGAAATTGAGCTTTTTTTGCGATAAGGATAAAAATAATGATAAAGGGATGCCTTTATATGGATGATTGGAAAAAGGCTAGAAGGATGTTGAAAAATTTTTAAAGTGTTTTAGACCTCAAATAAAAATTTCAATCTTTTTGTATGTCACATCCAACATGTTTTTCCATGAAATTTATATGGTTGATTGTTTGTTGAAAGCATGGATAGTTAGTGAAGATGTAGAATTGTGTTAGATGGCAAAGAAAATGAAGGATAAATTTGATAAGTATTGGGGAGATCCAAAAAAGACAACTCTTTACTAAATTCATTCTTACAATATTCACATATTTATAAAAAATGTGATTGATTTGAGACTCATTTATACACTTAATGAAATTACTTTATTTATTTTATACATAAAATATTATAAAATTACTTTCAAATACTCCACTCATTATACATTTTTCTTATTCTTTGTGCCATAAAAGCGCTGTTGGATGAAGGTAGTATTATATAAGACTTTCTAAGAAATTCACTTTTTGAAAATTGAGGAAAAAAAATAAAAGAAAAATAAAATGAAGCACTGCGATTAGAGGGGATTTTCATATATGGCCTAGTCAAATGTCAATTTATCAAGAATGGCCTTACTTATACAAATATATCAAAAATGACCTTCTTTTCACTAAATGATTTTAAAAATATATTTTATATTTTAGTTGTTTAGGTTGTTTAAGTTGTTCATTGTGTGTTGTGTATGTTGTTTAAGTTGTTTATTAGTGTAGGATGTTCAAGTTGTTTACGTTGTTTAAGTTGTTCATTGTGTATATTTAAGTTGTTTATTAGTGTAGGATGTTCAAGTTGTTTAAGTTGTTTATTGTGTATGTTGTTTAAGTTGTTTATTAGTGTAGAATGTTTAAGTTGTTTAAATTATTTATTAGTTTAGGTTATTTGCATTGCTTATGTTATTAAGTTGTTTAAGTATGTTGTTTAAGTATGTTGTTTAAGTTGTTTATTAGTGTAAGATGTTAAAGTTGTTTAAATTATTTATTAGTGAAGGTTGTTTATATTAAGTTGTTTAAATTATTTATTAGTGTACAATGTTTAAGTTGTTTAAATTAAGTAACATATAGAACATGGTCAATGAATATAGAAAATGAGTGTGGGTGACCATGGTGTCAATGTAGAAGGACTTCTAATATTTTCAAATATGACATATGAAAAATAAAACAATCAGATTGTTTAAACAACAACCCAATTGTTTAAAGAATTTAATTTAATAACAACCTTATCGTGAATCTTTTTAAAATAAGTTATTTATTCTATTTTGAAGGCTTAAAATTCAAAATTAATATTTTCCCACCTAAAAAGAACTAATGCGAACTTCATTTAAACTTAATTTATGGACAATTTTAATTTCACAAATAATATCGAAGACTTAAACAATTTGGTTGTTCAAACAACCCGATTTTAAACAACCTCGTTATTTTTCATTAAGATTAACTTATTATATTTGAATACTTAAAAGTCAAAATTAATATTTTCTCACTTAAAAATAACTAATTCATATTTGGTATTTTGTTTGAACAACCTTAATCTCATAAACAATACTGAAAATTTAAACAACTCAAGTGTTTAAATAACTCGATTTTAAACAACCTTGTTGACTATCACTAAAAATAAATTAATCATTCTATTTTAAAGACTTAAAAGATAAAATTGATATTTTCTCACTTAAAAGGAACTAGCTCATACATCTTTTGAACTTCTATATGAACAATTTTAATCTCCTAAACAACGTTTAAGTTTTTAACAACTTAGTTGTTTAATCAACTCAATTTAAACAATTATATTGTTTATCATAAAAAAAAAATTATCTATACTATCTGTAAAACTTAATCGTCATAATTGGAGTTTTATCAATTAAAAAAATGTTAATTCATACACTCCTTTGTGTGAACAACATTGTTTTTTAAGCATGATTGAAGTTTCAAACGACTCAGTTGTTTAAACAACTCAATTCTATACAACTCTACTGTTTAACATAAAAAATAAGTCATCCATACATTTTTTTAAGACTTAAACATCAAAATTAAAGTTTTTTCCATCAATTTGAACTTTTGTTTGAACAATATTATGTTTTAAACAAGATTGAAGTTTTAAACAATCGGATTGTTTAAACAATACGATTTTAAAAAAATTGTTTATCGCTAAAAATATGTTATCCATATTATTTTTAAGACGTAAACATCGAAACTGAAGTGTTTTCACTTAAAACAAGTAATTCATAATGCATTTGAACTTTTTTGTGAACAACATTGTCTTTTTAAAAAGATTGAAATTTTAAACAATCTATTTGTTTAAACAACTCAATTTTAAACAACTCTACTAGTTAACAATGAAAAGCTAGAAATGAAGTTTTATCACTCAAAAATATGTAATTCATACTCTCTTTCACATTTCATGAGAATAATAACGAAGTATATATAATATTGAAATCTTAAACAACCAAGAGTTGTTTAAACAACCCAATTTTAAACAACCTTATTGTTTATTATTAAATATAAGTTATATATATATCATTTTGAAAACTTAAAAGCTAAAAGTTAAGTTTATCACTGAAAATAATGTAATTTATACTCCATTTGTGAGAATAATAATGAAATATATACAATACTGAAGTCTTAACAATCAAGAGTTGTTTAAAAAATAACTCATTTTTAAATAGCCTCATTGTTTATTATTAAACATAAGTTATTTATAGCATTTTGAAGAATTGAAAGCTAAAAATGAAGTTTTATCACTAAAAAATATGCAATTTATACTCTGTTTGGCCTTTCGTGAGAACAATAACGAAGTATAGTACACAACATTGAAGTCTTAAACAACCAAGAGATGTTTAAACAACACAATTTTGAACAACCCCGTTGTCTATTATTAAATATAAGTTATCTATGTAATTTTGAGACTTAAAAGCTAAAAACGAAGTTTTATCACTCAAAAATATGTAATTCATACTCTGTTTGACATTTCATGAGAACAATAACGAAGTATAAACAACACTAAAGTGTTAAACAACCAAGAGTTATTTAAACAACTCAATTTTAAACAACCTCATTTATTACTATTAAATATAGATTATCTATATCAATTTGAAAATTTGAAAGCTAAAATTGAAGTGTTATTACTCAAAACTATGTAATTCATACTCCATTTGATCTTACTCGAGAATAATAACAAAGTATAAATAACACTGAAATCTTAAATTATAAATAGTTGTTTAAACAGTCCAATTTTAAAACCTCATTGTTTATTATTAAATATAAGTTATCTATAGCATTTTGAAGATTTGAAAACTATCAATGAAGTTTTATCACTCAAAAATATGTAATTTATACTTTGTTTGACCTTTCAAGAGAACAATAACGAAGTATACACAACACTAAAGTCTTAAACAACCAAGAGTTGTTTAAAAAACTCAATTTTAAACAACCTCGTTGTTTATTGGTAAAAATAAGTTATCTAGATAATTTTGAAAACTTTGAAAGCTAAAAGTGAAATTTTATCACTCAACAATATGTAATTCATACTCCATTTGACCTTTCACGTGAACAATGACAAAATATATGCAATATTGAAGTTTTAAACTCTGTCAAAAAAAAAAATTAACAATAAAAGTTGTTTATACAACACAATTTTAAACAACCTCGTTGTTTATTATTAAATTTAAGTTGTATATATCATTTTGAAGATTTAAGAGCTAAAATTGAAGTTTTATCACTCAAAAGTATGTAATTCATACTCCATTCAACCTTTCACGTGAACAATAACAAAATATATGCAACACTGGAATTTTAAACAACCGAGAGTTGTTTAAACAACATAATTTTAAGCAACCTCGTTGTTTATTATTAAATATAAATTATTTATATTATTTTGAGACTTGAAAGCCAGAAACGAAGTTTTATCACTCAAAAGTATGTAATTCACACGTTTCGGGAGAACAATAGCTAATTATAAACAACCATGAAGTTTTAAACAATAAAGAGTTGTTTAAAATTGTGTTGTTTAAACAACTCTCGGTTGTTTAAAATTCCAGTGTTGCATATATTTTGTTATTGTTCACGTGAAAGGTTGAATGGAGTATGAATTACATACTTTTGAGTGATAAAACTTCAATTTTAAATACTATTTGTTATCTTTATCATTTTGAGGACTTAAAAGTTAAAATTGAAGTTCTATCACTAAAAAAATTCCGTTTGACCTTTCGTGAGAATAATAACGAAGCATAATCAACCATGTTTTACCTTTCGTGAGAACAATAACGAAATATAAACAACACTAAAGTCTTAAATAACAAAAATTTGTCTAAACAATTCAATTTTAAATAACCTCGTTAATCATATATTATCTATAACAAAAAAATTTGAATTTCGTTACCAATACAATCATAACGAAACATACTTTGCTACAACTTACAAAAACTACAATTTCATTTCAAATAAATTATTACATAAAGTCATATATTCGATACTAAAATATTTGATTCATTACTAATATTTTATTGCAATTACTAGCTCATTTCATTCAAAGAATAAATAGAATAAATAACAGTTACAAATAACTTGTTGATTCTTCTACACATTAAACAAAGAGCCATAAAATAATGGTTCAATAGAATAGCAAATCTCCAAATAGTCAACAATATCACGTTACCCCTAAAATGAAAAAAACACTATCCATAACATCTGAAATTGATTCAGAAATAAAATATGTAAAGATCTTCTAAACGAATATTAAAAAGTGTATTTAAACACTTCAGTGTACCTGAAAACTTAATTGAAAAAATATATAAACCAAAAAGTGTTACTTAAACTTGAACTCTTGATTTATCTGTCGTCAATCAATTTGAAACTTGAATGTCCTGCAAAAGATACACAACACTAAAATATCATAAGATTAAGAATTTAATGCACCACAACAAAATTTTAGTACCTGAGATAGTAATGAACAAGATTACTTCCCACCACAAATAGTTAAAGAAATCAAAATGTCAACCTTAAAAAGAGAGGAAACTGTTGAATAACATATTGCTTCTTGGACATAAGGTACTTCTCCCTAATAGAAGCAGCTTCAAACTTCAGCATGTCGCCTCTCTGCAATATTTTAATAAATAACATTAAGATATCTATATCTCTAATCAAACGGTGAAGCAAGAAAATTTGCATCAGATAAATAACAGTGTTACTTTTATAAATTTTTTTATTATCAATGCATTTTCTTATTTTCATATATATACAAAGGGGATGAGTTTATAAATAACCTAACATAAAAGTAAAAGTTCTTTTTTTGTAACAAAATTTATAATCATTCTATTTTAGTCAAGAGAATATATTTTTTTTCCAACTTTACCCATTTTTTATGCTTTCATTATTTAAATTCGTACCACCATATATATACATCTCGTACCAACATTATTTCAGTCCGTACCACCCTTTAATTAACTCCCTACCACTATTACTTCAATCCGTAAATATTGTTTCAGTCCGTACCACCATTCTATTAACTCCGTATCACTATCAGTCTCGTACCACACTTATTTTAACCTCGTACCACCTTTATTTTAACACTGTACCACCATCATTTCAACTTGTACCATCAATTTTAAATTTGTACCACAATTATTAATTTTGTACTACAATATATTAACCCCGTACTACCATTTAATGAAGCCCTTACAACCATTTTTTTTAAAAAAAATTGTTGACTTCATTAAAGGTATAATTGCCCAAAAAATTATTCTCTTCGCTAAAAAAGAATGAAATAAAAAACTTTGATAAATGTTTTCCCTCTCTAGATTAGATTATGTATGTGTATAATAAATAGTTTATTTGATTTCAGCTAGGATTTTAATTTTCAACCAAATTATATTCTCAAGGAAAACAAGAGAAGATATCACATTCCATTTTATGTAAATTTCTTTTTCTTAAAAATTTATACAAAAAAAAAATCATGCAAGTTTACAAATCGTATCAAGACGCCAAATTTTACACAATTCAAAGTAAATCTCTCATCATTATAACCATGTTTTAAATGATGTAGCCAGATCAAGAGTGAGGCGGGTCGAGGAAGAACCCGTCACTTTAGTTGCAATGCCATACCACAAAGCCAGACCTTCACTCACGGTGGTTGGTGGTGGCAAAGATCTGCAGACAGATGGATCATGTCCCTCAATCTTGTCGTCATAATTTGTCGAAATTCCTCACTTTTGACGTCACAATTCAGTTTCTTAGCTTCCTTCTTCATTCGCGTGTTCCAAAAATTCTTGATGTCATTGTCCGTTCGCCCGCCCAACTTCACCGCAATCTTCGACCACCTATTAAATATTACAAGATTTTATTAAAATTTGATATAGATATAGGGTAAATTTCGATACTAGTCCCACAAAAATTGTTCGCAAATAGTTTTGGTACCTCTTCGAAAATGGTCATTTTTTTTCGCAAATTTAGTCCCAATAGTTAACAATTGAACAGAACTCTGACATTTCCGTGGGACCAAAAATGAAAAAAAAAAAAGAAGATCAATTTTGTAAAATTTCTAACAACATCCCATAATTTTGGACGGAAAATTCCTATGCATGGTATCAAAATTGTTAAAAAAATGATCATTTTAACCCATATATATAAGTCAACGATATTGTTCCACAAAATTAATATAATAAAATGTATAAAATGCATATATGATACAACGTGTATATATATATATATATATATATATATATATACTAACTGATTGCCCAATTCAGAATGGAGTTTGAGAATCAAGATCATTTCTTCATCAGTGATATTCCCCCGACGAACGGACGGTGATAAATAGTTAAGCCATCTAAGCCTGCAGCTGTTTCCGCTCCTCCCTACAGCTAAATTTAATTCCTCCATTAATTTTTTTTATCGGACATAGGTAGTGTTGCTCTAACCATTTGAGTAATTCCACTTTGTCTAATTCCTTAATTAATGCATCAATTGCAATTAAGAATAAACATGCCGACTTTGGAATATTATAATACTCAATCCGTCACACAAATATATTTGTGGTATTACGAGATCAACAAAAACTTCATTTAAAATATAAAAATAAAGAATTCATTTAAAATAGTAAACATATTTGGGGTATGTTTGCAATAAATTATACTTTTAAGAGTTAATTAAAATTAGTGATTATGGAAAAATTTATTAAAATAAAAATTGGTAGTATTTGTAAAAATAATTTAAAGAACAGTTAGAGTTTATAAAATAAAATTAATAGTATTTAAAAAAAGTTTATAAGCAAAAAAAACACTCCATTTTCAATTTTTAGTTTATAACTTTTGACAACTTTGTTTATAAGAAAATAGAGAATTGTCTATAAAATATTCAATTAATTAATATGCCTACGAAATTTTCAACGAAAATTGATGGGTCGATCCAGGAGTGTTTGCAAAATCAATCAATCAAGGTGATAATCACTTTTAAAAAAAAAAAAAAATTGTCCTCTATATAGCTTCGTAGCTTTTGAATTGTAAAAGTAATTCTCAATATTGAGTAATGATTGCAAACACTTTGTAGTAATATTACGTACATACATGTATCGTGTGTTACAAATATGCATGATAGTATATTACCTAATTTGTGGGCCATAGTGTCCCAATGATGAGTTCCATGTATATTAACATAGTGTCGAAGCTTGTCATCCTCTTCTCTCGTCCATTGCCCTTTTCTTTTGAGATGCGGCTTTTCTTTTTCATTCTCCATATATATATATATATATATATAAAAATATTCCTTTTGCAAATCTATAGACTTAATTGAATGAGAATGAGAAAGTGATTAATGATGAAGGATATATAGAGAAGGGTGGTGCATTATATATACACTATATAATATGTTGACTCATAGGTACGCGTCAACTTTTCATGGACCTATATGAATATGAGCGTTGGAAAATGGTTGAGGATCGGAAAATGGTGCCTAATTACAAAGCAACCATTTATTTATCATGCAATCATTACAAACTATATAGAATTAAAGGTATAAAATAATGAAAATGCTAATATATACTATTATATATCATTATTTAATGTGTCAATAGACTTTTATACCCTTATCTATTCAAATTAACCACATTTAATAATTATCGTAATACACTCTCTCCGTCTCATTTTATTTACCATTTAGTGTTTCATACTAATTAAACAAATTATTTAGTAATAATAAATCACTACAAAAAAGAGAGGGTTTAACGACGGTTAAAAACTCATCGTTGAATCGAACGTTGCTATGTTTAGAGATGATTTTTTGGCTACCGTAGCTAACTAGCGTCGGTTAACAACCGCCACTGATTAGCGACGATTTTGTCGGCGGCCAATTTGGTCCGGATCCGGATTAGAAAAATCGTCGCTAAATTGTCGCTGATTTTACGACGGTTATGACGTCATCAACCGTCGCTAATAGCGATGGTCTAACCGTCGACAATGCCGATGGTAATAAGCGTCGCTATTAGCGACGACGGTTATGACGTCATCAACCGTCGACAATGCCGATGGTAATAAGCGTCGCTATTAGCGACGGTTGTAAGCTAAACGTGACTTATGAAGAAAAAAAATATGGCTCACGGTGGTTCGAAACCGTGTACAGGGGGCACCTAGGCGGACACTGAACCACCCGAGCCACGAACCATCTTGAATATAAACACCAAGCATTTCATATATATAACTCATCAAGCCTTGCATTAATAAGGCTAATTTTTAAAGCCTCTCAAGGGAACCCGAACACGGACCTCAAAGCGCTGGGCGAGATCAAACCGCCGGGCACTTGCTTTCTTGCGTTTACTTAATATAATTAATTGTATATGTCCAAAAACTCTTTTTTTTAATCCTTTATTTCAATTATCTAATTTAATGATTTATCAACATTTTAATATAATAATTAAATTTTTTTTAATTTATAAATTTTAATTAAATTGTATCATATTATATTAAAATTATATATTTTTATTTATTTTTAAATCATTTTTTTTAATCCCCATTAACTTTTTTATTTTATTTTTTTATTATCTAAGAATATTTAAAATAATAATTATATCTATATATATATTTTACATTACAAATTATAAATTTCATTGAACTCAAGTACTACATTTTCATTTAAATAAGTAATATTTTTTATTTAAACAAAGAACATCTTTCATTGAAATAAGTACTCATTTTCAATGAAAAAGTAATATCTTTCATTTAAATAAGTAATACTTTTCATTTAAACAAATAATACATTTTCATTTAAACAACTTAAAAAAAAATATTTTCATTGAACTCAAGTAATACATTTTCATTTAAACAAGTAACATCTTTCATTGAAACAAGTACTAGTTTTCAACAAAATAAGTAAAACATTTCATTTAAACAAGTAACTACCTTTTCATTTAAACAAGTAATACTTTTTATTGAACTCAAGTAATATCTTTTCATTTAAATAAGCAATATTTTCATGTAAACAAAGAACACCTTTCATTGAAACAAATAATACATTTTCATTTAAACAAGTAATACTTTTCAATTTAAATAAATAATTCTTTTCATTTAAACAAATAATACTTTTCATTGAAACAAACTTCAAAAAAAAATATAAATTATATTGAACAATAACATATACATTTAAAAAAGTAAAATTTTTTCATTGAAAACACACAAAATTTGAAATCAAATGGTCATTTGATTTAATATCATTATATAAGCTTTTATTTAAATATGATAATAATTTTTCTAGAACTAAGTAATAAAAATTCATTTAAAAAATGACAAGTTTTCAATAATATCAAGTAAAAGGAGAAAATTTTATTGAAAGGATGTGCTACTATATCGTTTAAATGCGACATAAAAATCAATAAAACAATTATTATCCAGGAACTGAAACAATTAATATCGTTACATTGGGTACAAGTACGACATTGGAGCCAAAAATATATATTATATATATTTTTTTTTACGTAAAAAAAATAAAATTTGTTAAAAGCAGTACACAAAAATTGGCCTGTATTTTTTTGTTTGTCCCGTCATTCATATATATAAGGTTTCTATTTCTGTTGGTCAATTTGATGTTCATCTTTTCTTTTTTCTTTCTTTTCAAATAAATTATTTAGGACTCGGCGTTGAAGGGCTCTTCGAGAATCAATCATAGACCATATTGCAATCATTTTTGTCACACTTATTATTGAAGTAAAAAAATATTAATAAATTTATCTTTTAACGATTTTATTAATATATTTACAAAATTCATATCTTTTTATTTGATGATTCAATATATATAAAAAAAAAGATAATAAGATCAATAGTATTTTCAATATTTATAATATAATTATATTAATTAAATAAATTATTATTCATTAGTCCCAAAAGATATATGCAATATCTTTTTTTTTTTTTTTATTAATTTACATTTTTTAAATCCTATAATAAAACTATAAAATAAACTTATATATCGTCCCAATAGATGAGAGGTAACATAAACCAAAAATCCTATAATAAAACCATTTTATCATTTGAATATATATAATAAAACATCGAAAAACTATATAAACATACAATCATAAACATATATTTAATACACCAAAAACATAAAAATATTTATTAAAATATATAAATTAATTATTATAATATTTAATATATTTTTTATTTTTTGATCTATTAATATAAGAATCGACTAATGGCTCAGCCATTGGGTTTTAGTTCGTTATTATTTCTTAGGCAATATATATTGTCGAGACTTTGATTCCAAATTGTTCTATCCATGATAAACAACATTTCATTTAATTATATGTATACATTTTGATTCAATCAAAAATAATTTAAATAAATTAAAATAAATTTATCGGTGTAAATTTGTTTTAACCTTAAATTGGTGTCACGATCCGTGTTCATAAAACACAACATTGTTTGACAATTTACAAAAGTCATTATCTCGTTTTGTCTCATCTAAAAACTCAAGATTAACAATATAATCACGTATTACAATTATGATTTCTTTCTATTAATTAGTTTGATAAAATTATCCTAAACTATATGTTTTCTTTTAACACTAAAATATTTAGCTCATATTATTACAATTACAATAAGTGTAGGACAACTCATTCACAAAGTTCGGAGGGAAAGACCAATAATAAGAACTTCCAAAGTGAATAGAAAATCTCACTAAATTGTGAGCCATCATGTTGGCTCCCCTTTTAAAAAGCGAAAGTCGGCGATAACCTCGACAGTGTTAGTGTTTTCCAGATTTCGTCCTGTCAAATGTGACTGTTATAAAAGCATGCGGCTGAGCCGACATGATGTCAAATATAATTACATAATGTATAAATTATAAATCATCATTTACATTTTTTTGAATAACTATCCCTCAAATTTAATGTTGCAAAATAGACCCTTAAATTAATATTAAAAACTTGGAAAATAGTTCTTATTTTTTATTTTATCTATAAATAATGTCTGGTCACTTGTTCATCGTGAAATTGATTTTTTTTTTTCGGACATACACTTTAGTAATATAAGTCACACCCATTAGTAATATAAGTCACACACTTCATTCTACTACGACACTTTTCTTTATAATATAAATCACACCCTTTACTTTTATGAGTAATATTTTTTTTAGTAAAAAAAAGTCACACACTTTACAAAAAAAAAGTCACACACTTTTAGTAAAATAAGTTACACTCCTAACCGGGCCACCAGTAAAAACTTGTTTCACACTATACTTTCTTTAAAAAATTAATTCGTTGTGCTTATTGAGCAACGGCCGAGTTGGTCAATCCTGCTTTTTAAAATAAAGGTCCCGAATTCAGATATTAGTCTCCATGCGGGTTACCTCGAAATTCAGATAAAATTAGTAAGTAATATCTGAGCCACACAAAATTACTAAGAAAGTCAAAGTCTTTAAATATTCATTTACAAACACGCCAAAAAATAAATAAATAGTAGGAATCTTCACGCTGGTTTCCCGGAAATTCGAATACAATTTACTCGTTTTGCTTAAAGACTATAAATACATACTTCTGAGTTCTGGCACATTATTAGATTGCTCAAACAACATCTTGCAACTATTTATTTGATAAATTATGATGTGAATCTTGAATTAAGGGATTCTTCGCTCAGATTATAAACTGAAGGCAGCTTTGTGCAATTGGGAAAGTATTGAGGAAATGAGGATGATACTTCATGCTTTGAGGTGAGTTAAAATAAAAAGTGAATAAATATATAAATATTAATTGAAAATTATAATAACAAGAAGAACAATCGTCAATCATCAATTTCCTTTTGTGATCTTTGATTCTCAATTTTGCAATTTCCTTTTGAAATGTTTGAATATATATCCTGTAGATTTAGTCTGACAGTCAATGGATATTCTAAGTTTTTTTTTCGTTTTAAAACTATTGGAGGGGTTTAACGTTTAATCTTTCATTTTATCCCATTTTCTTCCAATCCAAAAAAAGGAGTTAACTAAGCCCATAACTTTTGTCTATTTTTATATTTTTAGATAGATGACTAAAATAACAAATTTTTGATAAATATATTTTAATAACTGAAACATGGATATTATTTTTTTAAGTACATAAATATTGGAGGAACTTTAACACTGCGTATCTTTCATTTTATACTCGCCAAATCCAATCCAAAATGCAGGAGTACCAAACCTTATATTTATTTAATTATATTTACATAATCCATTAAAATAACAAATTTCATCTAAATATAATTTAATAACTATAAACAAGAAAATTCATCATAAAAAGCCTTGATCACCATTAACTAATAAAACCTCAATTCTACAACATCATTTCGAAAATTGATAACAAAAATCACCAAATAATTCCTCAATGTAATGCACCAAACAATAATATATAATTTATATATACAAACTAATCCATTTTAAAAATCACATCATAATATAATCTCCTCAAAAATAGGCCAGACTGATTCATCATAAAAAGTCTTGATCACCATTAATTAATAAAACCTCAATTCTACAACATCATTTGATCCGGTTGATAAGGAAGCAACCAATATAATTCTCATTGTAATGCACCATTCAATAATATATAATTTAGATCAAAACTTTTAATTCAGTCTTGATCTAATTAAAATTCCCGTCCGATGTGGTAGTAATTATTAATATCAAACCAGTCTTGATCCAATTCAGGCAAAATGATTAGTCCATCAAGAACATCATCAACAAATGCCCGAATTGTCACCATGAGAAGTAGCACAATCTTGATCAACATTAGGACCATGAATGTCACTACTCATGATTAATTCCTGGTAAGTACAATCTACAACATCACTTGAACCGGTCGACACTGACATCTCTGCTTTCAGGCCATTCCCACCTGCAACCACTATACAAGACAAATTAATTAATAACACTTTCCCTCCATTAATTGATTAATTCTCATTGCCAACTGAAAAAATCCCGAGATCATATACATGCAGTTTCAAATTAATTAACAAAGCTTACCCGTGGTTAATGTTGACCTCATTTTCTGGAGAAATTCGTGAGTGGTGACGTTCCAATTCAGCTTCTCAGCTTCCTTCATCATTCGTTTACTGTTGCAGAAATTCTTGATATCATTGTCTGACCTCCCAGGCACCTCCTTCGCAATCTTCGACCACCTTTTAATTACAATTATACAAGAACTAATCTCATCGATCTCAATATCTATATATACATTTTCTAGCAATCTAATGATTAATTAATTAACTAATAAAGTAATCACGTACCCGTTGCCCTCAAAACGCAGTTTTAGAATCTTACGCATTTCTTCATCGGTGAATTTAGCCCGCACAAGCTTAGGATCCAAGCAGTTAAACCATTTTAGTCTGCAGCTGTTTGCACTCTTTCCTGTATCTGCATTAATTAATTTATTAATTTCAACCAACAAGATTAATTAATTATAACCAATTTATAAGTTCAAAATTAAAAGAATCAATATATATATATATATATATATATATATACATAATACATTTATATTGCTTATAATAAGATAATGGCTAGAGTTTGTTATTACCGCAATATTTCAGACTAGGGATTCTAGTTTCTGATTTTTGGGCTCGGTAGAGTGTGAACTCGGTAAACATCTATAGGCGATCCCGTGAGGGAGATAAGTCCCGTTTGAGTGTGAACTCGGTAAACATCTATAGGCAATCCCGTGAGGGAGATAAGTCCTGTTGGTTAAGCAGGTTAAGTTGGTGCCCCTGTGTTAAGGGAAGAGTGGAAACCCGTCCGAACCACTATAAAATCTTGTGTGTTCTTTACTGCTCTATGTTTATACTTGTCATATGCATTCAGTTATAAGCAAAACAACACACATCGTTCTTAAAAGCGAAAAATTAGGAATCACTCTTCCCTCACCCCTGTTTTATAGGCATCACACGACATGTTTCGCTTACGCACGCGCAAAATCGGTTTTAATCGAGACCTACAGTTTTAACGTGAGTAAGATAGAGGATCAGAGTACGACCATCATAAAAAAAACAATACAACAAAGTGACCGGTTACATATAACAAACAAAGTACCGGTTCACATATATAACCACTCGCTAACCGAACAACCTCAAAACATGATTGAATTCTTGAGCATCCAAATATGCATACAAAGCCAAATGAGAACCCAGACAAGAAATCAAAGCCCCCAGGCCATTACAAGTAAAAAACACATAATTAAAGAAAACCCCTCAAAACAAAAACGACATTTCTTTCTTTCTTTCTTGTGTTGGAAAAGACACTTTAGGGCTCCAAATTAATTAATCTGGTCCGAGTGATGGTGGGCAATCAGGGCTCCAAAAGTAAGATGGATCACAGTAGTCGTCATTATCAAAACTAGGGTTACCAGCGGCCACATTGAAGTCACTGATTATTTCCTGATGAGCAGACCAAGAAATAACCGGCACCATTGTTTCGTCGCCTGCACACAAATCAAATCCAATAAACAAATTAAAACCTACCTCTTATGCACTATTTATATATAATATATAACGAGAAAGAAGGAGGTTGAAATTGGATAAACTCCGATTTTATTTCACAGAAAAGGAAGAAAATAATTACCCATGGGCGCAGCAGTAGCTTGGATCCTGTCCGTTAAAATTTGAGTCATTTTGTCGAGGAATTCCTGACTCTTGACATCACAATTCAGTTTCTTAGCTTCCTTCTTCATTCGCGTGTTCCAGAAATTCTTGATTTTATTGTCCGATCTCCCAGCAGGCAAAATCTTCACAATCTCCGACCACCTGCAAGAATAAATATAGTAATTAATTACAACACTTGATATTTATATTATCATAATAAAGGTAGATAGGTACCCATTTTTTTGAAAGCGGAGATTTAGAATGATGAGCATTTCTTGAGGAGTGAAGTCCTCCAGTCGAATGCCGGGACGCAAATAGTTACGCCATTTGCTTCTGCAGCTGTTAGCAGTCTTCCCTATATCTGCGTTAATTCCACCAAAAATATTATAATTATAAACTAATTCAGTTAATTCAAAGAACAAAAGAAACAAAATTAAGATTCAAATGAATGTATATATATTACTCAAGACGCGGGAGACAGTGTCCCATTGAGCAGCTCCATTTCTGAGAACATAGTTTCGGAGCTTCTTCTCTCTTGTCCATAGCGCTTTTCTTTTACGCTCATTCTTTTGCTCCATATTTCTCTCCGATATCATTTTACTGATCAACGGTTCAACTCAGAATTAATTACAAAAATAGTTGATCAAAGATCGAAATATATGGAGATCTACTAATACAATACAGGCGGTGTGGAAAAAAAAAAGGGTTGGAGATGGACAAAAGCAAATTACAAGGACCACCCAACGGGGGGTGAGTCCATCTGCTTTTGATTTTTGTGCCCTTTTTTTCTTTTCAGATATACAAGTCCTACTCGTCAATATGGACTTCAACTTAAAATCGGACTTCCATAATTATTCTTATTGCCGGAAACTAATAAGAATATCTCTATTTTAATTGAATTAAGAGTGAATAAAAATTTAATTCGTGAGAGAAGAGAAAACCATAGTCAAACTTGGTCAACTGTACATAACAAGCTACAACCATCAAGATATTTAGGAGCGATGAAAATATGGTTGAAGAAAAAAGACACCCAAAAAAAAATAAAAAATGATAATGTAAAAAACTAATACTATTTTTATTATTTGTAGTTTTTATTAATATATATATCATGGTAAACATTATTTCTTTGACCTGCAACCACTTTTTCAAAAATCTAATCCGACATTGCTGCCTTAAATCTCCATAAATAGCAATTGAGCCCTTCCCTTCTTTTTTGCATCATTCTATAGTCCATTGAGATTTTCCCATATATAGTGTGGGTTCAAAGTTCTTATTCAAAATTCTATATTTTTAGATATCATGAATATTGATTTTTTTTTTATTTAGTCTAAAAATCCAAATTTTCAGAGTTGTAGGTGATAATTAATTTAACTCCAGAATTGGTCTCCCATGAATCAGGTTTATGCTATGAACTTGAATTATTTAACTCATTTCACTCATTTTCAACACATTTTTCTAAACTACTAAACTTAACCCGTATTATAACTTGTATAGGGTCAAATACTATGAATTAAAAATAATGTTCATATACAAAATTTTGTCTTAACTCCATAATACTACCACTCAGCTCACATTTCTAGATATCCTTAAAACTAAATAGAAATAAAACGCGTCCTTCGAAATTTTTTTTAAAAAATAAAACAAAGAAATTGAGTAATGCAGGTTAGGGTTAGGGTTGAGTTCAGAAGGACTTTTTATTCAGATCTGTGATCCCAATTCTCTTTAGAGTTAGTCTCCCATAAACCAGGTTCATGCCATGAACTTAAATTATTTGACCCATTAAATTCATTTTTAACACATTTTTTTAAATCATTAAACTTGACCCGTATTAATATACGTACCCTGGGTAGGGTCTAATATCATGAATTAAAAACCAATTTCATAACATGTATCAGGTTGATACAAGTTTTTATCTTCTCTTTAATATCAAGATTTAAACAAGTGTATTTTAAAAGCATATATATCGAATTCATACCTAAATATATATTTAACTTTATATATCTTATAAAAATCTACTCCATCAATTTTAAACATTAATTCTCTGTCGTATTTTCTTAAGTAAAACTCTATAGCTTCCCATGTATGTATAAGAGCACTTCTTATTAGACTCTCATATGAAACAAAAAAATAAGTATAGTTAAATGATAATTGGGTTAATTAATATAGTTTATAAATCCATCTAACACAAAATTTTGACCATATAGTTTATAATTAATATATACACGAGAATGAATGATAAAATGTAATTTAATGAAATAGTACTAAGGAATTTCGAGAGAATTATTGGAGAGGCTTAGGCGTGAGCTTGAAGACTCTAATATTATAAAAAAAAAAAAATTTATCTAATAGTTCGAATTTATGAAAAGGTGTGAAATTAATTCTTTTATTTAATTTTCCTAACAATAGGCATGTAAAATTATAGTCCTTAAAAATTTAAACTAAGAAAATAATCCCTCAACCATCCAAAACTACGTTTCACTGTCGTCCTATATCGTTGAGCAGCTGTCGATTCATACCAGCTTTTTCCTCTAGCAGGGTTTGAATTTCTTTGACAGCTTAAAAGTTAATTTTCTGGAATTTTTTATTTATAATTAACACTCTCTCCTTTTTAAATACTCCATAGTACTCTTGTTAATTTCATATTGGGTAAATTGCAGAAATGGTTACATGTGAATTTGTCCTTAAGAAAATAGTTCTTTTTTTAATAAAAATGGTCCCATAGAATTTTACAGGCAAAAATAAATGAATTGAGACCAAATTTATTTTTTTGACAATTCTCTTGGGACCAAACTGTTAAAATAAAATTGGACTATTTCTGCCAAAAAAAAAAAAGAATCAGAAAAAAATGTGGGATTAATATTACAAACACAAAATTCATATGAGACCACTCCTACCATTAACCCATTCCCTATTCCATCAATACTTATACTATTATTTTCACATGAATTTGGAGCAGCAGATGATTAGAATAAATATAAAATGAATGAGTAAAGTAAAAGAATATATAGCTCCTATTTATAAGAGCACTTCGTATTAGACTCTCATATATGAAACAAAAAAATAAGTATTAGTTTATGTCATAAGTGGGTTAAAACACATTTTATTTAAATTCAAGTATTCAACTCACACAACAATTTGCCCATATATAGTTCATAATTAATACTATAAACACACTAATATATGATGACCGGCTAATAAACTGTAATTTAATGAAGTAGTACTAAGGGGTTTCGGGAAAATTATTTGGAGGGGCTTACCTTAACAGATGATACACCCTCGAGACCCTATTTAAAAAAAAACTATAAATATAGAAAAACCATACAATTCAAATAATATTTCAGCCAAAAACTACAAGAAAAATTAAAAATTAACTACGAAATTTAATTTCATCATAATTGAGGGATTGCCTAATTTTTTTCCAAATCATTTAAGCAGCTTCATTCCTTAAATTACCTTATAAATAAATTTACATATTAATTATATTATCCACAGACAATTATATATTTCTAGGTAATTTGAGAATGAGGATGACTACAAAATGCCTACATAATTAAAAAATATTGTAGCAAAGTCGTAGCTAATTACAAATATAATTGCCTAAAAAAAATTTTGTGTAGGTAAATTTACCTACGAAGATTATAAATGTGTAGGTAGATTGATCGTAAGTAATTTGTTTGCCTAGAAAATTAGTTGTGTAGATATTTTTTTTAAAAAAATATTATTCTAAAAATTGGTAACCAAATCATATTAAATCCTCACTTTTTAAGGACCAAATTATTTATGTAGGAAAGTTTTCTTGCCATTTGAAATTTTTTGTAGACAATTCTTCATTTTCTTGTAGTGATTTAAATATGAAATTATTTTTGTTGAAAATTTTGCAGTATTCAATTATTTATTTTATTGTATTAAAATTGAGTGGGTCTCATGTATACCTAAGTACACCGTGCACTCACAGTGCATTTTAGAAACATGCGACTTATTATACTGAAAAGTGACACTTATTTACATTCAAGCGTGCAACTATTAATATATATGGGGAAATAGTTGCACGCTTCAGTGTAAATAAATTGCACTTCTTAGTATAATAAGTTGTCCATTTTTAATGCATGACTGTATGGTGGCCATGGTGTCCCAATCTTTAGGTCCATTTGCCTCAACATATTCGGTTGTCCATAGAACTTTTCCTCTCACTGAATCTTTCTTTGGAAGGTTGAAGAAGACGACTAAAGTAAGCTTGGACTGAGCAGACATTCACCAGAATTGACTAATTGAGATCATATTTCATGTACAGCTAGCACAACCATTCATGGTTGCCGCGGGTTGGATATTATTTTATATTTTGTAATTACTTTTATGGGTACTAGTAATTGAACCCGTGCGATGTACGGCTGGTAGAAGTTGTTGAACAATTGTTTTAATAGTGACTAATATGATTTTCAAAAAACTCTTTAAGAATAACGTTTTAGCTAATTCATATTTAATACACAATTTTAAATTAAATTCATTAGTTAAGTATTGGAAAATCTTGAAACACATTTGAAATGTAAGTGAAAGCATATAACAACTATGTGTTCATGAAAAAAAAGCGTTATGTTAAAATAATCGAAGTTTAAAATTACTATAGCTTCCTAAAACCTCTCTAAAAACGGGAATATTTCATTTTACGTCCTGTAAGTTTGGCTCATTTCAAAATAAATCCTTTATGTTTTGACTTTATCATTTTTGGTCCTAAGTGTACTATTTTCATCCTTTTTTTTTTTTACCAATTTTGGTCCTTTTTCGTCAGAAATTTTTAAAGTGGCCGGTAAGCCACACGAAAAAGGACCTAAATTGGTCAAAAAAGGATGAAAATCGTACACCCTAGGACCAAAAATGATAAAACAGAAACATAAAGGATGAAAATCGTACACCCTAGGACCTAAATTGGTCAAAAAAGGATAAAAATCGTACACCTAGGACAAAAAATGATAAAGCAGAAACATAAAGAATTTATTTTGGAATGGACCAAACTTACAGGACGTAAAATGAAATTTGCCCCTCTAAAAATCACATTTTCTTTTGGTTGATTGGTCATGATCACCGCACTCCAAAATCTCCAAACTCTTGCGATTTGTGACTCTAGAAACTGCCACGTAGAATTGACCATGACAGGAAATCGGTTTGTTCATAAATATGCCAACATTTGCAAGTGATTGTCCTTGGCTCTTGTTTATCGACATAGCATACAATTAGCAGGAACTGCCTTCTCTGAAACTTTGTTGTGTTCGATATAGTAACTCAGGCTTAATCGAACACGTAAGAGCGACACGTGTGATATTGAAATATTCATGCCCAATGGACAAGTATTCACCACTCAGGTCAGGAAAAAAAGAATCAGATGAGCTAAGTCAAGAAGGCCATAAGCAAATCTGAGGACTCAGGCGACCAAAGACCTCAGATATCCTGAGGGTTAGTATGTTCGCACCTCAGATATCTTGAGGGTCAGTATGTTCGAAGACCTCAGATATCCTGAGGGTCAGTATATTCGCACCTCAGATATCCTGAGGGTCAGTATGTTCGAAGACCTCAGATATTCTGAGGGTCAGTATGTTCGCACCTCAGATATCCTGAGGGTCAGTATGTTCGAAGACCTCAGATATCCTGAGGGTCAGTATGTTCGAAGCCTCAGATATCGTGAGGGTCAGTATGTTTGCACCTCAGATATCCTGAGGATCAGTATGTCCGCAGACCTCAGGTATCCCGAAGCGGTCGGAGTGCCTTTACACTCGATATCCCGGCGACCCAAACATCCCGAGGCTCTCGCAGCTCGAGGAGGACAATATTCCAAAGATAAACCGACATGGTTAAAAGGGCGAACAAAGCATCCAACCGAACAAAAGGTTAATTTGGACGACCAAAAGAGTGCTTTACAGACAAGTAAGTTCCAAGATCAACCAGGAAGACGAAGTTGAAAACGTGGCGGCATTCGTGAGTTCTTGCATGACCCGAAGTCTCCAGCTCATGCTTGCCAACCCAGCTCATGCTTGCCGGAGTGCTATAAAAGGAAGAAAAAAGAAGAAGAAAAAAGTTTTTTGGAGTCTAGAGAAAAAAATCTCCCAAAAAGTCATACCCACGAATGAGAGGTGAGGAACAAAAAAAAATGCGAGTGATCATTTATTCCTACTAGAAACCCTAGCACCCGGAGGCGAATTCTCCAAATTATCTTCATCTGTAATGATTCATCTTCATAAGGTGTATCAAATATTGTACGTGTAAAGCTCGCAATACCACATCCTGGCTTGGTATGCCCCAGAGTAGTCATTTCCCGAATTAACCGGGTCAACAAATTCATCTTATTTACGAGCTTATCGTACACGTACATGTTTTGTTTGCGATTGTTACCAAATTAGCCACATAATACTCTCCGTATAAAACGACTCACGACAACTGGCGCTAGAAGGAGGGTGCTTCACCCAAAAACCAACCCATATACGAACCCTTAGAGAAATGAGGCGAAAAAAAAATAAATAAAATGCCTCAATCAAGGAACACATTAAACGGAGAGGTCGGACAAAGCCGACCACATGATCGGAAAAGAGGCTCAAACCTCATAAAGATCGAGGGAGCGAGATTACCAATCTCGAGGATATTGTGAATGATCCGGGCGGTTACAACCAGTGGCCATCACTTTCTTCTTTCGAAAGAAGAAAGAGAGGGCGAGAAAGAATTGCCAAATTAGAAACTCAAGATCGTGAAGAGCGAATCCACGCACACCCGATAGTGAGCAAGTTAAAAAGAAAATTGTGAAGCGGGCAAGTAAAAAAGCCGATGACAAGTCTGATGACGAACAGCCTCAAGGATCTAGACCATCAGCGTTTGGACATTTGAGGATCTCCGCCAAAGACCGAATCGGCAATAATAGGTGACAGGATCCAGGAAAGGAACAGCCAATAAAAATGCCCGCGCCTTCAGATCTTCATGATCATCCGCATGCCGAACAAAAATCGGGGAACAAAATTGTCTATCCATCATCGATTGGTAGTCAAGCCACCGGACTTGGAAAGGGGACCCCATCACGAGCATGACCCACTGGGTCCTCATGATGCGAAATAGCCCCGATCCAAGTCTGTCAGTTCCACAAAAATTGCGGAAATGCAAAAAGCCATCGAGGGTATACAGGCCGATTTGGCCGCGACCAAAAGCCACCCTCGAGCGAACACAATACCCTATTTGCCATTGTCACCGGCTATCATGGCGGCTGAAATACAGGAGAAAGTGGCGAAGTCCCGACCGCCAATTCCCATATTTTATGCTGAGTCCGATCCTCATGTCCATCTCAGCAAGTATTCAGATTTTATGATCGCGATGGGGCCCCGACGGGCGAACACACGGCTTATCATTCCCCATGACTTTGGGGTGATCGGGCACATAGATGGTTTTCTACCTTGCCACCAAGGCCATCACATCTTTTTCGCCCAATTGGGACAACAATTTACATCCACTTTTCATCCATGTGTGCTTTCGCCAAATAAAAAAACAAAGGTTGGAGCATTTCTCCCAACTAAAAAGTGAGTCTGATCGAGCATACATAGAAAGATTTGATAAATGTCTGTATGATGGGGCCCCAGTTGAAGAGGATGCCAAAATCCTTGCGGTGGTCGGGGGCCTGACTCTAAATACTGATATGTGGAAGGCCATGCACCAAGACTGGCCGAACACATATTCGAGTTCCGGAGAAAAGGCGAAAAAATTATAGCCATGCAAGATTTGCTCGCCCAATCACGATTGGGTCAGGAACCAACCACTAGGAAAGCTTTCGGGAAGAAAGTGATGAATGAAGGGGTAAAACCCCGTGCTCTTTCAAACCATTCAAGAAAGAAGCGAAGCTAACGCCTCTACGTCTTTTGGGCGTTTAAATGAGACAATCTTTAACCAAATCAGAGATCGGGACATGTTGGAAAGGCCGAGAAGAATTATAATGGATAAACATCGGCTCAATGCTTCCAAATATTGTAACTACCACGAGTACATCGGGCACAACATCGAAGAATGTCATGACTTACTCCACCAACTTTGGAAGTTATATCGAAGATAATCGTCTTACCCAATTCTTAAAAAAGCCGGTGACGGAGACTCTCGAACGTAAAAAAAGCGAAGATCGAAGGGTAAGCGAAAGGCGAACAAACATCCGATGTTGATCCCAAGAATCACGTAAGAGGTCCGAGTTATCTAGAAGAGGGCCTCTCTATTGTGGGAAGAGGTCGAAAAGTTAAGAGATTCACATGATACGCCCCGAATATGGACCAATGTGGTGGATGTTACCAGCACCAACATTATCAAACGATTTAAAAAAAAGATGGAGATGCGTGCACGCAAAGCATCCATCAAGTGAAGGTAGGAAAGCACATCGGCTAAAGACGCCACCCTCCCACCGATTATGTTTTTCGAAGACGATCTCGATTTTAATCATAACTCCCCACAATGACTCCTTAAACATCGCTGCTCGTCTCCTCGGGTTGAAGGTGCACCGCCTCTGGTTGACGGGGAGCTTATCGCGAACATTCGTTAAACAACACCCTTCGCCCGGATGGAAAAACAAGTTGGAGACTTGAGCGGTTATATTGAACCGTGTAATCATACCATAATGGGTTTTGGGGAATCAGAATCCCGACCCTATGGTATGATTAGGTTAGAAGTCGAAGTTAGAATCAACTCGAATCCGGACATCCGAAATTAACTAGAATGCGGATTTTGTAATCGCCGATGCTCCTTTTCTACTTATAACGGGTTCCTAGGTCGCCCGTTTATTCAGAATTCAAAGTGGCCTTGTTCTACGATTACTATTGTGTTAAATTTACGACCTGAGATGGAACAGAGGCGTAAAGAGATCGGAAGAAAAAGCTCGAGATTGTTTGCTATCATGTGCACGAAAAAAAACAAAGCATCGTCAATATGATGGAGCAAACATGGGAGATTGGTGAGCCAAGCCAGCGAGCAAATACCTCGCCTAAAGATCTTCCGACGAACATAAGTTCGACGAAGCATAGCTCTTCAGCGCGAAAGCACGAATCGCGAACCACGAGACTCCGGGGTGACAACTAATTCCCCAGATCTCCTAGATCAAATGAATATTGATCAGCCGAACGAGCAAACGGACCTAGAGCCTCGCATAGGCTTTGAACCCATGGAGGTTGATGACGAGCACCGGGGGTCCATCCAAGATCCTCGGTGGAAGCAAAAAAGAAAGCGAGCAACACCTGTCGAACAACTGGAGTCCATCAAAATCGACCCGAACAGACCCGAGTTAGAAGTGTTCATTGGTTCAGAATTACCTGAACCAATTCGAACATAAATTATTGCTTATCTTCAAGCAAACTTGGATGTGTTCGCATGGTCGCACGAAGACATGGTTGGCATTGATCCAAAACATGCATGCCACTCCCTCAACCTTGATCCAATACAAACTCCAGTTATCCGAAACGCAGGAAAGTTTAGTCCTAAAAATATCGCGGCAATGAATAGTGAAATCAAAAAAGTTGCTTGACAACAAACCGATTCGAGAGGTAAAATGCCCAAGATGGCTTAACGAACCCTGTAACTTTCGTCCATAAAGTCTAATGGATCTTGGAGGTGTGTATTGATTTCACAGATTTAAACAAGGCATGTCCGAAAGATAACTTTTCGATGCCGCATATCGGTTATTTGGTCGATAATATAACAGGCCATGAACTCATGACTTTTATGGATGCATTTGCTGGTTATCACCAAATACCTATGCACCGGACGATCAAAAAGAATACGGCGTTCTGCGATTGAAAAGAACATGTCTTCGCTGGCGGCAACGTCTGCCGCCGGATTAAAGAATCCGAGCAACATATCAACGTTTGGTGAACAAAATGTTCGATGAACACATCGGCCGAACAATTGAGGTATATATTGATGATATTGTGGTTAAGAGTGAACATAAGGAAGACCACATCACCCACCTCGCACAAACGTTCGATATACTCAGGAAGTACAATATGAAGTTAAATCCAAAAAATGTAGCTTTGGGGTTCACTCGAGAAAAAATTCCTCGGACATATGGTCACCAACGCGAGGGATCGGCGAACCCAACAAAGATTCAAGCCATGCTCGATATGCAAGCTCCCAGAAATGTGAAAGAGGTCCAAAAGTTAACCGGACGTTTAGCTTTCGTAAGCCGGTTTATATCACGAACTGGAGACAAATGCAAACCTTTCTTTGATACATTGAAGAAAGGGAAATTCCAGTGGACCGAGCATTGCCAAAATGCATTCGAATCATTGAAGCGATTTTTGCGGATACTTTCGGACATCGCTTCTAAGCTTTGCCCCAGCACGAACAACTCTATCTCAGTATCTTCTTTGCGTCCGAGCATGCGATCGGTCTGCGGTTTCGTCGAAGCGAAGGCACTATACACTTGCCCATTTACTATGTAAGCCAAGTGCTTAAGGAAGCCGAGCTCCGATACCCACCATTGGAAAAA
This sequence comes from Stenogyne calaminthoides, assembly GCA_037126765.1. NCBI lineage: Eukaryota > Viridiplantae > Streptophyta > Magnoliopsida > Lamiales > Lamiaceae > Stenogyne > Stenogyne calaminthoides. The sequence continues at coordinate 35,057,276 of JBBCBC010000022.1, forward strand.
TTAGCATATGCCCTCGTCATGAGTGTTCGAAAATTACGACCATATTTTTTTCGACCACTCGATCCAGTCTTCTTGACCACTTTCCCATTCGCCAAGTCCTCCAATCGACCGAATCTGCAGCAGATTACTAAAGTGGGCGGTAGAGTTAGAACCTGTCGGCATTACGTTCACTCCGTGAACGGCAATGAAAGAACCCAAAGCTATGGCCGATTTCATGGTCGAGTTGACATATCCTCAAATGCTCGAAAAAAACTATCGACCAACCATGGCGTATGTATGTTGATGGTTCATCAACAAGTTTAAGAGCCGGAGCGCGGCGTAGTTCTCATCGACCAACCGGACAAACATTCTATGACCATCCGTTTTGATTTCCCAGCTACAAATAATGAAGCCGAATATGAAGCTTTGATCATTGGACTACAGATGGCAATGACAATGGGAATTCAGAGGCTGATGATTTATAGCGATTCTCAGATAATCGTTTATCAAGTGACAAAGATCTGAGGCCCGAGGCGAACATATGGCCACAAAGTATCAGCGTTAGCAAAAAGAATTGCTCGAGCATTTTGAACAAGTTTTCATTGAGCAATTACCACGACCGGTAATTTGTTCGCTGATGCTTTGGCACGCTTGGCAACAGCAGAAGGAGTGACGAACACAACAGACATTGTGGTCGTCACAACTTGTTCGCCATCAGTTCCCAGAATTATGATCGCCCAAATAACAGGCGAACAAGAAACTTGGATGACTCCAATCCTGAGTTACCTACAAAAGGGACTTCTCCCTGAAAATAAGGCACAAGCTACTCGTCTCAGATTACAATCTGCTCGCTATACTATCATAGACGAGCGTTTATACAAAAGAAGCTTCTCACTTCCACTTTTGAAGTGTATTACTCCCCGGAAGAAGGTCGTGGTACTTACGGAATAAATCCATGAAGGAGTATCGCGAAATCATACTGGTGCTCGCTAAAGCGCACAAAATAATCGAACAAGGTTATTATTGGCCAACCCTCAAAAAGGATTCATTAGCGTATGCTTTCATGGCGTGCCACGATGATGGCAATTACATGCTCCACTTATTCATAGCCCACCTGAAGAATTAGTGTCAGTTTATAGCCCATGGCCATTTGCTAAATGGGGGATCGATTTGATCGGCCCATTTCCTACTGGCACGTCGGGAGTAAAATTTGTTGTGGTTGTCGTGGATTACTATACTAAATGGGCAGAAGCCGAGGCCATTGTCAAGATCACCGAACAAAGAATGTGGAACTTTGTTTGGAAGAATATCATTTGTCGATTTGGGCTTCCCAATCATTAGTAACTGATAACGGCAAACCGTTCGATGGAAGTGAATTCGAGGCGTAATTGTGCTCGTTTGGGGGATAAAAAACACTACTCAACTCCATACTATCCCCATCAAACCGGACAAGTTGAGGTAGTTAATAAAATCATCAAGCATACCCTCAAGGCGGACTTGATAATTTCAAAGAAATTGGATGGGCTAAGAGTTGCTGAAATATTATGGGCTTATCGAACAACTTTCAGAACATCAACTGCGGAGACCCCGTTTGCCCTGGCATTTGGTGCGGAAGCTGTTATACCCGCAGAAATCAAGATTCCAAGTCATCGAACAATGACTTTCGGAGAGCACATTAATGACCAGACGCTCGCCCTGAGTACAGACCTGTTGGAAGAAAGAAGGACGGAGGTTGATTTCAAAACGCCATGTACAAAAAGAGATCAGAGAAGTTTTACAACTCCAAAGTCCGAACACGCAGGTTCAATGTGGGCGAGCTGGTTTTAAAGCGAGCATTGGGGGTATCAAGTGGTGTGTTCGGCCGAGCATGGGAAGGTCCGTTCAGAGTTATAGAACGTTTGCTAAACGGGGCCTATGACTTGGAAGACCTGAATGGAGTCCCATTGTCCTACTCGTGGAATGCATCAAGTTTGAAAAAATACTATCAATAATAGCGAGCATAGTTGGCTGAACAAAATCGTCCACACAGCTTTAGCGAGCATAGTGTTGGCCGAACAAAATCGTCCACACAGCTTTAGCGAGCATAGTGTTGGCCGAACAAAATCGTCCACACAGCTTTAGCGAGCATAGTGTTGGCCAAACAAAATCATCCACACAGCTTTAGCGAGCATAATTGGCCGAACATAATGGCCGATGTACTGAAACAAACACAAAGGGCCGAACATAATCAGCCATTCAGTTCAAACGAGTAGGACAATCCTGAAAGAAGAGTACATTATGTTCGATACATATCTTCAGGAAAAAATGCTGGACAACACTATCGATAGACAGAAGATACGTGTCAGAACGAGTTGTCAATAGAAGATACGTATCGAACGAGTTGACAAGTGGTGGCAACCATGCAGGGATGAGTCAATCTTTGAGCAAAAGAGCTGTCAAAAAAGTCAAATGTGATGTCAAAAGGGGAGCAAAGTTAAGAGAGCTAGCACCGGTAGCTATGCCAAAGACTAAATGGGAAAGTTCTATAAATAGGGGCATATTAGCGGTTTGAAAAAAGAGAAAAACATATGAAGAAGAAAAAGGAAAAATATCATGATTCTCGAAAAGAAGTCGGTTTAGTATGCCCCAGACGAAAGAATTCAAATCTCGATTCAAAGAATCATTAAGTCGACGACCCAAACAAAGACGCGAACGAGCCCAAGTCTATGTTCACCGACGAACGAAGTTCGTACTCTCGATTCCCCGTGAGCAAAAAGCGAGTAATGGGTACGCAATGCAAAAAGACGACTCAGATTACAGATACCCGTGAAGCAAAAAAAGGGTGATGAGTGTGGGGTCGCAGCTTTAATAAGACGGCCCTAATAACGAAGTGATCGCACCTAAATAAGACGATTGCCCACCAAGAAAGGGGGTTCATAAAGTAACCCATCCGTCGCACCCTAAATAAGACGATCAACCGATTGCAACGACAATAAGACAATCAAAACCGAAAAAGTCGAGAGCGGGCATAGTAAACCCAATGTTCAATTCATTCAAGAAGAAAAGGGCAAAAACCGAAAGCAACAGCGAGCGATGCAACAAAGCAAACATCAAGCAACACAAGTATCAATTTTCATCCTCGACAATTATCAAACAATCGGGGTTAGAGGAGTTGGTTCAATATGTAATCCATCCATTCGGTTGTAAATATGTTCAAACAAAAGACAAGAAGTCAAAGAAAAATACAAGTATTAAAGACATTGTTCAATGAAAAGTGAAGAAGATAAAAAATTACACAACGTATGTTCGACAAAACAAAAATAACATCAAGGAGCAAATTCATAATTGGGGGTAGACGGGAGAGAGATGTCGAACAAATTGTGCTCAGCCCCCTCAGCAACAACTCCTTCAGTATGATCGGGTACCAAATGCTCGCCAGAAGGTACATTCTCTTTCGGTCCGGGAGGTCCCTTTTGCTCGCCCCGCACTTTTGTCGGTCCTAGACTTCGGTCTGAGATTTTGGCCAAGAACCTCGGTGATATTCATGTACCGAGCCCTCTTCCTCATCCGAATCGGATCATCAACTTTGATCCCTTCCGAAGAAACGGAGAAATCACACAGATCATTTAAATCTGACATTGGAAGGTTGCGGTCCGGTGGGTTGTCGATCAGGTACTGCTGAAAACTGGATACAAGAGGGGCAATTTGTTCGCTGCTGGATGCATGGCGAACAGACCGGATAGCATCGGCGAAGGCACAAATGTAGGAGAAGTTGGACATGGAATCAACATACTCATCATCGTGCAGCTTTGAATTTTCGAGACCCAAACGAGTGTTGGTCTCCTCAGCAATGATGAGTTGTTGGCGAAGATCCCCCCATTTTTTTTTCCATGGCCTCGACACCCGGCTTCGGAGTCTGGCTCAACATTCATATCCTCCTGAGCTCTTCGTATACTGGCTACCTCCTCCTGAGAGTGAATCAATTCCTCCTTTGTCTAGCGAGCATCTTCCTGAAACCGGCGAGCATTTTCCTGAGCCTTGCGGGCATCCTCCTGAGCCCGGTGGGCATCAGCTTGTGCCGAAGAAGATTGTCCCTGAGCCAACCTCAGTTCTTCCCGAGCCTGTTTCATTCGCCCTTTTCTTCAAAATTCTGATCAAAGCCAAGTAATTGGCATGGAGGTTAATGGATCGAGCATAGAAACTTTCTCAGAACGACCATTGATTGGCCTGAAGCACCCGCACCAGACATTTAAATTTTCCGGGAGTGGGACCGTAGTGGACTCTTCCAGATCGGTAGTCCATGCTCGAGCGAGTCCGGCAAGCTTTTCCGAACATGCTCGGGAATGCCCTAACCTTGCGAGCACTTACGGCGGCGTAAGAGTTCTTCGATTGGGCATCAAAGCGACAACTTGCTCAACCTACATATATATTCGAGCAAATGAATATAAAAAGGGTGAACAAAAATAACCAAAACAGAAGCAGATCGAACAAAATGTACATGCTTACACGAGCGGATCCCATCCCAAGAATGATCTATCCTCGAGGACCGAGCTCGGGATCTAACGGAGTCCATGATCGGGTCCCTAGGAGAGGGAGAAGATGTGCCAACCTCCATTTCAACAATCTATGAAATTGGACCAACCACGAGGCCCGTTGCCTGACGCGCCTCGATAGTAGGGGTCCGAGTCACCCCGACGCAAGATCGGATTCGCCTCGAGCACGTTTCGCTCGGCGTGCTCGTCCGAAGTTTGTTCGCTTCGGCGTGCTTTCGTCGGAGCTTGTTCGCCAACCCCTTGCTCGGCCGAACGAGTGCTCCTTTTGCGCGGCTTGATTCCCAGGACGGACGGATCGGTTAGCACTGCTTTCGCCTCCCCTCTACTCTGCTTTAGCCTCCCGCTTCGGCTGAATCCGAGCAAGCTCGCGGGCCTTTTTTCTCCGATCCATCTCAGTATGCTCGGATGTACCCACAACAATGGTCACAGCGGGGAAGGCTATAAACAAAATAATTCAGTACGAACAGAAGGGTAATAACGAGCAAAATGGCACAAAATTTATACAAATACAAGAGGCAATCCTTACCAGTAGGATTAACAGCAACAAGATGATGATGAGGCACGAACAAACCTCCTTTCTTTCTCTGATCAGCAGTATTCAGAGTTCTCACAGATCGCTCCGAACGAGACTCCAGATCAATTTGCCAAACGCTGCTAAAATAGCCGCCGTTTGTCTCCTTGTTCGTCGCAGCTAAAATCCCTGAAATAAAAAGCGAGTTAAAATCAGTTCAAATCGAAGAACGAAAGACACAAAATCACTTACTTCGGTACACCCCGAAGTCAGTGGGGATGTCTAAGCGAGCATTTGGTTCGCTTCCAGAGGCCGGGCTTTCCAATCGCCCCCAACGAACCAAAACTTTTCCTTCCAATCACTGATTTTGTTCGGCACGTCCTCAATAATTTTGCACTTGGCATTAGCTTGCATGAACAACCACCCGTGTTCACCCCTCGGACGGGTCAAGTGCACCAATCGAGCAAGCTCAGCTGCTGAGGGATAGTACCTTGGTTTCATCTTGCCGAACAAAGTCAGGAAACTCATGATCATATGCCACCCGCTTAGAAGCTTGAGCCGTAATGGTGATGTTCCATTCCATGAGCAAGCGGGTGATGGCGGGATGGAGGGAAATCGAAGGCCGACTTCCATTGTGTCTAAATTCTGACTACACAACCATCAAGGGGTTGGTCGGCCGCTCATCGTAACCGGTGCCCGAAAAAGACATCTTTTGGAGTTTCATAAATCCAATGCAGCCGAGTGAGCCTATCAGCATCAATTATGCTCGCTATCTTGCTAGCTGGGTACTCGTTCTCAACCCTAATCCTATGAGGTTGCTCGGGCCAATCAAAACTATAACGGCGTTATACTCGTTATCGTTGGACTATGAGGGACACCAACAGTATATCAAGCTCGAATTTTGCTGCCAACTACCCCTATGTTCGATTCGGTTATATTTACACCGCCAAAAAATTTCCCCCTCACAACATTGTCATTCATATTTACATTAACATTATCAACAGCCCTAGACCCAATTTGAATTTGGGGTAAAAAATTATCACTTGAATCGTCCGTAGAATCATTACGGACCAAGTCCCTATCCAATTCATTTAGGGCTTTGTCGAGAATCGAGAGGAAAAACGTAAACGGTTGCGAATTTGCCAACAATTCCTGAACCCGAGACATTCATCTCCGCGTTTAAACGCCACGAGATTCTAACGAGAGGGAAGAAGAGGAACTATGGTGGTCCCGATTCTGGGGAACGAAGAGTTTGAGCAAGAGGCCATAATCACAATTAGAGAAAGAATGCGACGGTTACCTGAGTAAAATTCTTCGCCGGAATGATGAAACCCTCGCCGGAAATTTTCAGACACAGAAAAGATTGAAAGACAGAGGAAAAAAGGGGTTAAGGCGGAGAAACAAGGTATATATAAATGTTGGATTCGATTTCGAAAATCCGGCACAGAATACGAAAACGACATCGACTATGGCCCAATAAGATTTTAACAGTCGGGCCCCATGTCGAATACAAAGCGACCCGGCTGGGGGGTATTGTTGTGTTCGATATAGTAACTCAGGCTTAATCGAACACGTAAGAGCGACACGTGTGATATTTAAATATTCATGCCCAATGGACAAGTATTCACCACTCAGGTCAGGAAAAAAAGAATCAGATGAGCTAAGTCAAGAAGGCCATAAGCAAATCTGAGGACTCAGGCGGCCAAAGACCTCAGATATCCTGAGGATCAAGATGTTCGCTTTCTCGGATATCCCGAGGGTCAAGATGTTCAAGACCTCGGATATCCCGAGGGTCAAGATATTCGCATCTCGGATATCTTTTAGGGTCATATTTCGCACCTCAGATATCCTGAGGGTCAGTATGTTCGAAGACCTCAGATATCCTGAGGGTCAGTATGTTCGAAGACCTCAGATATCCTGAGGGTCAGTATGTTTGCACCTCAGATATTCTGAGGATCAGTATATCCGCAGACCTCAGGTATCCCGAAGGGTCAGAGTGCCCGACACTCAGATATCCCGAAGACCCAAACATCCTGAGGGCTCAGTGTGCTCGAGGAGGACAATATTCCAGCATAAAACTGACATGGTTAAAAGGGCGAACAAAGCATCCAACCGAACAAAAGGTTAATTTGGACTACCAAAAGAGTGCTTTACAGGCAAGTAAGTTCCAAGATCAACCAGGAAGACGAAGTTGAAAACGTGGCGGCATTACGTGAGTTCTTGCATGACCCGAAGTCTCCAGCTCATGCTTGCCAACCTAGCTCATGCTTGCCGGAGTGCTATAAAAGGAAGAAAAAAGAAGAAAAAAAAAAAAAGTTTTTTGGAGTTCGGAGAAAAAAAAATCCCCAAAAAGTCATACCCAATGAATGAGGTGAGGAACAAAAAAAAAAAAAATCACGAGTGATCATTTATTCCTACTAGAAACCCTAGCACCGGAGGCTATTCTCCAAATTATCTTCATCTCTGTAATGATTCATCTTCATAAGGTGTATCAAATATTGTACGTGTAAAGCTCGCAATACCACATCCTGGCTTGGTATGCCCCCAGAGTAGTCATTTCCCGACGAACTGGGTCAACAAATTCATCTTATTTACAGCTTATCGTACACGTACATGTTTTGTTTGCGAGTTGTTACCAAATTAGCCACATAATACTCTCCGTATAAAACGACTCGCGACAAACTTGAATGACAGTTTTGGGTCTAGCGGAGTTAGGGAAAGTCTGGGGATTAACACCAACTCACCCAAATTACTTTCGGTTATGACCTTGCCTTACAGTACATGGTCACCCAGTCTTGTCAGGACCGATCTAGTCCTGTTACATAATCTCCTCGAATGATCTATATTTCTGAGCAACATAACTGGAGTCCCAACTTTCAAAATCAATTCATGATTGGGGACGCCCGGAACACTTCAAGATATTCAAGAACTCCGGCATATGTAAATTAGTCAGTATATCAACATTCGTATTAGACTTGCACACACTATCGAAACTCAAATATGTTCTTTCCTCATTGTCGTTCATGTTCATCATGTATTTATCAATGGAAACGACGACCTCAAGAGTGGGCGCAAGTATGGCCCTGTCCTTGAAATATTTGAGGTCGTCCCGGATATTCTTGAAGTCTGGATACGTGCTACTCACAATCGTGCCAATAAACAATATATAAAATAATTACACAGTTTCAATAAACATTCATAACAAATTTATAACTCAAATTACTTACCTCAATATTACCTGCAATATATACAAAACGTGAATATTAATAGCTATGAACATATTAGAAAAAACTCTTCCACAACTAACTCAACACTTAAATTACTTGTCTCAATACTCCGTGCAATATAAAAAAAATCCTGATTACTTACCTCAATATTACACGCGATATAAGAAAAACCCTGCAATTTACTAAATAATTAAACAATTGCAATAAACATTCATAACCAAATCATAACTCAAATTACTTACCTTAATACTCTCTGCAATATAAAATACTAAAATCAGATTAAATATACCACACAAAATCAGATTTAAAAATTCATAAAATTAGAAATGAGTTCATAACTCAAATTACATACATCAATATTCCCTGCAATATATACAAAAGGTGAATATTAATCGCTATGAACAGATTAGAAGAAACCCCTCTACAATTAATTCAACACTTAAATTACTTACCTCAATATTCTAGGGGCAATATAAAAAAACTCCCTTCAATATACAAAATAATTACACAGTTGCAATAAACATAACAAATTTATAACTTAAATTATTTACCTCAATACTCTCTACAATGTAAAAATATAAAATCAGATTGAATACAAAATAAAATTAAAAACATCATAGGTTTAAAATCAGAATTTTCGGCAGCAGTGGCTAGCGGTAAGGGAGATGATTACTTCTTGTAAAATCAGTTTAGGTTGCTATAGAGAATTAGATTTTTAAGTATATTTAATAGATAGTTTACAAATATAAAGTATTAAAATTAAGATTAAAAAGATATATGGGGGCGTGATCAGTAAGCATATCTTTATAAATTTTAATTAAATAGATTACAAACATATCTTTATAAATTTTAATTAAATAAATTAAAAATATAATTTAAACAACTTTTAATGAGAGTACACGATTTTAAAACGAAATAATGTGGTTAAATTTTTTAATGAGATTAAACGATTTTAAAACGAAATAATGTGGTTGAATTGGGCTTTGCGCAGACTGACATGGTTTCGCCATATAGGTTGAAATAGGTTTACTAATATATAATATTAAGATTAAGATTAAAATTAAAATTAAGATACGTATATCTTTGGAATAAAGATTTTTTTTTATTTTTTAAATGAACCTAAATTAACGTGATGTATATATATATATATATATATATATATCTTTGGAATAAAGATTTTTTTTTATTTTTTAAATAAACCTAAATTAACATGATGTATACAAATATGTATATATTTTTGGAATAAAGATTTTTTCTATTTTTTTAAAGATTTTTTTTTTTCAATCCATTATTATTTGATAATATTTTTTTTAAAGATTCGTCTCCCAATTTAGCAATATTTTTTGGTGGGAAAATCCAATGGTTTCTGCTTTTATATATATATATGACAAAAATGTACTCCTCCAAGTTTATATTTATTAATTTCAGATGCCATATCAAGAAAATGATTGAACAAACTCCAAATTCAAGGGTCATCATACACACGTTTAGGGGTGGAAAATTTACCGAAAATACCGGTTTACCGTACCGAAAATATACTAAATTTATCGGAATTTTTGGTATCTGAAATTTTCGGTACGGTATGGTACCGTACTGGAATTTTCGGTACGGTAATGGTATAAATTTTCAAAAGTCATGGTATACCGGTATACCGAATATATACCGGTATATCGAAATATTTTTCGATATACCGGTATACCGATATATTGGATATATACCGTAACATATTTAGAAAAATATATAATATATTTTATTTTTTAATTTAATAATTAATACATTGGATATATACCGTACATTGGAAATTTATCATTTTATTTTGAATTGTCTCTGTGGGTTTCCTGATTCAAGCTAGAAATTGGAATTCGTAGAATTATTTTGAGTGTTCCCATAGTTAAAAAAACTCGTCTTTAAGGGAGATATATGTTGTTAAGAGATTATTATTCATAAAATATAGGTTTTTTAAATAAATAATCAAGGTATGAACGATATACCGTTAATTCGGTATGAAACGGTATACCATTAATTCGGTATGTACCGAAAATCTCGGTACGGTACGGTATATCGAAATTTCGGTACGGTATAGGGTATGCGATTTTAGCATACCGAAATTATGGTATACCGAACTTCGGTATACCGTAATTTTCGATATGTTATGAATTTTCACATACCGTAAATTACGGTATGGTATACGGTATGACCGATACGGTATGGTATGCCACCCCTACACACGTTTGCTAATATTTTGCTCTATTCAATCGAATTACATGAACAAATTTTAATTTTTTTCCATCTATTGCTTTTTAATATTAATTATACATTTATGTATATGAGTAGGTCTTCTGTTTACAGTGCAACTAAATTGTATTTTTTAATTTTTAATTTTTTGAGATGGGGGTTTGGTTTGAATGTGAAAAAGTGTACAAAGAAAATATATTGTTAAAATTCTTAACTCAACCATTCATATGTCAATTGCAGTTATACTTTAATTTTTTTCATGATTGATTTACTTGAATTTAAACATGGCATAACTTTAATTATACTAGAAATTAGTATATATGATGTTTATTAAATAAGGGTGATTGTTAATCAAAGTTATGGAATTTCCACTCTTTATGTTCTCATTATTTTATTTTATTTTTAATCCGGCAAAATACTTTATTCATGTAAAATGATAGGGTACAAGAAAATAACAAACAATACAATATTACGTACTATTTACAAAATCAACCAGCTAGGTTTATTCTCGCATTGTCTAACCAATTGAAATTAAAAAAAACACACCCTATGCTAACCAACCTAAAGTTTTGCTTTAATTTTATCAACAATTTTTTCCACTCATATGATAAGGTTATTATAAATGCATAATTTATATTGCTTTGTAGCCCAATTTCAAGATATTTTATGGACATTGGAAAAAATATATAAATATTCCTATTTAGATCGATAATACATATAAGAGGAAGTCTTTCATAGGATCAAATTTACACCATTATATCTACGAGTAACACCCATGTGAATCAGGTATTTACATGAACTCTATCACTGTTATGTGTAAAAACTATCACTGTTATGCACAAAAAATTTTACTATTTAAAAATATAAAGCAATTTTTACACGGTGATTGTTTTTGTACATAACAGTGATAATTTTTATACATAGCAGTAAGAATTTTTGTATGTAACAGTGATAGTTGCATTATCTGATTCCGAGTGCTCGGTTTTGGTCCCAGTGAAAGAAGTGGGAAAGTGAGATGTTTGGATTTTTAATGCCATACTTTATTTTTTTTATGCCATACTCATATTGGGATTTCATTTGCTTAAGATTCCATTCCTTTCACTTTATTTTACCCTTCTCTATTTCTTAAGACCAAACACACATAAGTAACATTTCTTTGTTATACCATATTACATTCTTCAGAATCAGCAACTAATTTATAATTCGTAATCATAAAAATAATGGGACTGCAATCAAACTACAACGTAACATTAGGGTACAAACAATAAATGGAATCACTAAATTGTTATTTTTTTAGTAGCAACCAAAGGAAATTGAAGAAAGAAAATTATAAGGTGAGAATAATATTTTGGCTAGACTACTGTGAGCAGAATAAAACCCCAAAGGAGAAATTGTTGTTCTAAGCCTAATTTATTTTCAGGCTAACAAGTAACAATAAATACATTTGAAAGCAAAAAACAATGCAACTTTTTAACAGAATTTTTACAAAAAGTGATTGTCCAATTTGGGGCCAACCCATTTGACTATAATGGGCAGAGATGGCAACCGGCCCGTTATCCTTCCACTGCTGAGAGAGGGTGGTTGTCGCTGCTCTGTGGAACCAGCCTGGCGCAGTACCCACAGCTTTAGGAGCCACGAGGCCCAAGCTTTCGCCCGGGCCACATAGCTCAACTCCCAGCTTGGAACGGGCGGGCCAGAATCCAGACACCACGGCTCAGCCGAATGGACAGGCCCAACGTCCAATCACATTAAAGCCCCCACTTGGGTCACAAGCTTGCGTTACCAAGCTCGGAGAAAGAGCATTGCCTTTTTCCCTGATATAAAGTTGATACGGAGTTTGTATACCTCCGATGTGGGATATCTATATGTTGTAATAACTGACCTCACATTAAATTATCTATGGAAAGGCTTGCCTTACAGATCAAATACGTTCCCGAATTTGAACATCACTGCATTTCAAGATTAAGGGAAGAAACAAAAAAAGTAGAAGCAAATTTGTGTATGAGATTGTTTCATGGATTTTATTGGGCGAGTCAAAACTCCAATCTCAATTATTATTCAATTTAAAAGTTAACGTTTATTGACAAATTGCAATCGAATGATTTCTGAATATCAAGATTTCGTGTTTGTAATTATTAAGTCTGATTCATCGCATATGTGAGAGGAACTTGTATTGTTTCTTCCACACAGTGATGATATTTGTGACCCATGCTGCCATTTTCCATTTCTTAACAAAAAACATATTCATGGCATTTAAATTGACAAACCAAGAAGATCAAACACACATAAGTAATACTCATTTGTCATATAACATTTTATTATCTCCAGAATCAACACCACTAATTATAAAAATAAACATTAGGGTATATAAACTATAAATGGACACACTAAATTGTTATTTTTTAATAACAACCAAGATTAATTAATGGACACATATCTAAATTGAAAGAAAGTAAATTATATGGCGGTCATAAAATATTTTTGCAAGACTCTTGAGAGCAGAATAAAACCCAAAGTAGACATTGTTGCTCCGAGGCTAATTTATTTTCTGCTTCTAAATTGGAAGGCTAACAAAAACTCATCTGAATACCAAAGCAATGCAACTATTTTAAGACAGTCACTCGCTGAACAGAATTTTTGGCAAAACATATATTATATATGTTGGGCTGAACAAAAAGTGATTGTCCAATTTGGGGCTGATCAATTTGACTATATTGGGTCAGCCTGGCGCAATACCCACCACTTTAGGAGCCACGATGCCCAAGCTTTTGCCCGGACCACGTAGCCCAACTCCCAGCTTGGAACAGGCAGGCCAGAATCCAGCCACCAGCCAAATGGGCCGACCCAACGTCCAATCATCTTAAACAATCTTCACTATTTAAGGACTATGTTATTTTTTATTAAAAAAATCTTTAGCTATTTGTAAAATTTTGGAGGCAATTCTTTATTTTCTTCAAGTTTAAGTGCCATAAGAAGTTGAAAAAACAAATTAACCATACATTGCAAATTGAGACTATAACTCTTTACTAATATACTTACTTGTTGCCGCCGTATTTTTTATGGAGTTGTAAAATTGCAATAGATTCTTCATGAGTGATGTCCTTGTGTTCAAGGCCCGGCTTCAATTGGTTAAACCATCTTTGGAAGCAGCTGTTTTCACTCCTCTCTATACACACACACACACATGCATGCATATTAATTAATTAATTTCTATATATAGCAATGTGCTCAATAGCAATCAAGAATATTCACTATATATATATATATATAGTAAGTAGTTAAATTGTTCATATATACCTAACAAGATTGCCACCCTTTTCCAATCGCCTTCTCCATAAATATTGACATGATTTTCGAGCTCGGCGTCTTCTTCTTTCCTCCAGTACATTATAACTTTTTTGACGGAACAGTACATTATAACTTTAATTGAATTAAGAGTGACTAAAAAATTAATTTGTGAGAGAAGATAAAACCAGAGGAAATATTTATAGCAAATTTGATCAACTGTACGTACAAGTGAAACAATCTTCAACCATGAAGATATTTAGGAGCGATGAAAATATGGTTGAAGAAAAGGGACACCCAAAAAAAATAATTAAAAAATTGATAATGTAAAAGAACTAATACTATTGTTATTACTTGTAGTTTAACGAACCACCATACCCTGTGCCATGTGTTAAAGATTCAGAATGGTGAAATACCAATGAAATACGAAAAGTGAAACAGTGAAATCGAACCGAGAGAGGAGGGCCATAGTGGATAATCGGTAATTAAGGTAAAAAATTAATTAATTAGTTTAATTTCCTAATAGATACTCTCACATGAGTGAGACAGTATATACTACTTCCTCCGTCCACCAATCTTATGCACAATTAATTTTTACGCGCATTTTTGCGAGTTAGTTTTGTATTAGTAATTGAAATGATAAAATGACTTTTAAGGATGGGTATGATAGATAAGTCCCTCATCTATCACACCCCTCCTTAAAAGTCACTTTATCATTTCAATTACTTATACAAAACTCGCTCGCAAAAGTCAACTGTGCTTAAGATTGGTGGAAAGAGGGAGTAATATTTAGAATGAGAAATTCAAAGCTAAGTTAGTGATTAAGTGAATAAGTAGTAAGATTAATAATTTTTTATATGCGTATGCATGTACTGCATATCTTTAGTTTGTACTTTGTACCATTGGATATGCATAAAGCGTAAGTTTAGCTTGCGGTTATTTAGGTGGGATATAGTTATGCATCCAAACTCATCTTTTTTATAGTGTAAACTATGCACTCATCTTTTTTATAGTCTAAACTATTATCTAGATTTATATATTTTCTGCACATAATTCATTAAAAATAAATAAAAAAACTACTTACAAAAATTTTTAAGTGGCTACAGAATTTTTTAACTAAGATAATTTGACCCTTAAATGGTGAGAATTAATTGATTACTACTCGCCTATAAATTTTTAGAATTTTAATAGACAAACAAATTACCTACAAACAAATACTTATATATTTGTAATTTTTTTAGGCAAACAAATTACCTACACAAATAATTCCCTAGGCAATACATTTCCGTAGGCAAATTATTTGTAGATAATTTGAGGAATGAAAATGTCTATCTTATTAGAAAATTTTATAAATTTTGAAGGTAACCCTTACTTTATAAGGACGATATTATTGTCGTTGGAAATTCCGTAGTAATTCTCTATTTCTTTTATAGTGATTTTAAGATAATTAATACTCTCTATCCCATTAATTTGTTCACATTTACTGTTTTCTCGTGTTTTATCGAGCGCATTTTTTATTAGTATTTAAAATGATAAATTAATTTTTAAGGAGACATATAATAGAGAAGAGGTATCATACCCCTCCTTAAAAATTACTTTATTATTTTAGATTCAAATAAACAATTTGTTCGTTAAAATACGAAAAAAAATGTAGTGTGAACAAATTAATGGGACTGAGAGAGTATATTTTTATTGCTAGAACGTGATTACCAGTTTTAATTAATTCCAAAGGAAATAAAAAATGGTATTGCAAAAGGTAATTATATGCTCTATGGTATTTAACATTATAAATTTATTAGATAAAGGTTATCTAGTTAAATATTATATCCAATAAGGATTTGAAGTGCTAAAGAAAGGAGAGAGAGTGAGTGTGTCGGAAATGGTTGAAGTAAAGTCCAAAAATGGTTGAAGAAAAAAGTGTAGAAAAATTGATTTTTGCTGGGGTAGAGAGACTTATTGCAATTAAACTATCTCCACAAGAGTATATCTTATTTCCAACGAAAAAGGACATAACCGAAGTGGACGTTTTTTCAAAGATAAAAACTCTTATGAGACGGTCTCATGTATGAGACGGAGTACGATTTAACATAATTAATATCCACCCCTTCCAAAGTGTTAAAACGTCAATGCCTAAATTACAATCCGTCTCACCGTGAGACGGTCTCACGCAAGAGTGCCTCTTTTTCAAATTACCTATATACCTTAATTAAATTATTTTTTATTGATTAAAATTTAATGACAATACGAATAGTTAAGTAATTATCGAAAATATAAATATATAATGTTTTTTTCATTAAGGTGCCAAAAAATTTCATTGAATAAAGATGATAAAATATTAATATTCAAAGAAGAACGAAATGATAAAATTTTACAATTTTAAAGCATAAATTTAAAATTCTTTCCTCTCATCCATCAGGATCATCCATCCCTGATGGATGGTCTAGAAGGAGTAACCATATTTAGTCCAATGAGTCCTCGATATCTAATATTCCCTCCGTCTTTCTCTTATTTGAATATTTGTCAAAAAGATCCGTCTCAAATTTAATTAAATAATATTTTTTCTTTTATTTATATAATTTAAACATTTTAATATATTATATGTCATTACTTTTTCCAACTAAAGTCAACTTTATTTTATTTAATTTAGATAAATACAATTACTTTTTCATTTAACCCCATCAAAGAAAATCTTTATTCATTTTAATAACAATAAACAACTCTTATGTTAAAACTCATTCAAATAGTAAATGTTCAATTAGGCGACGGACGGAGGAAGTAATAAGTAATAATTAACATTTTTAAAAATTAAGAGAATATACAATTTTAATGTAAATCACATATTATTAAATTAAATTAATTATTCAATGAAAAAAAAAGAGAAAAATTTATATGAGACGATCTCGTAAATGAGACACGACGTACAAACTAGCCAAAATCAACATCAATTTTTTGCAAAGTATTAAAACATAATTGTCCATATTATACTTCCGCCTCACCGTAAAGAAAGTAAATAACTAAAAAAGAACTATTGATTATTCTATTATAAAGTGTTGTAAAACTGTTTTCATTAGACAACTCTAAAAATAAATACTCCCCTGTCCTTAGATTACTTGCACACTATTTTTTTTCTCGTGTTTTAGCGTGCGAGTTATTTATTAACATTTAAAATGATAAAGTGATTTTTAAAATGTGGTATAATAAATATATCCCTCCTCTATTAGATGTCTCTTTAAAAATTATTTTATCATTTTAAATATTAATAACAAACTTGCTCGTTAAAACACGAAAAAACAAATAATCGCATACAAGTCATCCAATGGATTGGAGATCAACATCCAACGCTTTTATCTAGATTCGCACATTTTCTCCAACCAAATTCCCCACTAGGGGGTGGGCATAAAACCGAAAAACCAAATTCGAACCGAACCAATGATTTTTGGTCAAATTGGTTCTGGTTTTTAATTTTTTCCAAAAGATCTAGTTCGGTTGAAATTAAAAAAAAAAATTTTTTAGGTTTTATTCGGTTATGGTTTTGAAAAAACCGAATAAACCAATAGAACCAAAATATATATATATAATTAAAAAATATATTAATACATATTAATAAATTTTTCCTTCTTTTTTCATTTCATCTTCACAAATCACAAAGACACAAACCCTAGTCACAACTCTCTCAACCCAATTATCCCTCGGTCTTCCGACGATGCACGGCCCGCAGCCTCCTCACCCAATCCACGCCAACACCGACGACCGCTCCAACACCAAATAACCACTCCCACACCGTAATGGTTCCCACTTGGAATCCAGTATTGCTTTCGAGTTCAAAAAGTTCTGTTGACAAAAAAAATCATCATTTTCAAGCAGAGAATTAATATAAGTTAAGTTTAGATAATTAGATTGATGATGTTACATATTCTTTAAAGTTTCTTACTATAAGACTGATTTTCGAAGCTTTAGATATTGGTATAGAAGTATGATTTGAAGCACAGGGAGACTAATCTTGTTCATTCATGATTTCGCTCAATTTGTTTTGTATTGTGCTTGCGATGATGTAGCAAACTTATGTGAATAGATATGGAAGAGAAATGCAATACATATTTGTGATTATACTGTTTTGTTTTTGGGTAAGATGCGTAAGTTTTTATTTGGTCTTGTTTGTAAAACATTTTGAAACTTCTCTGTATCTGTGTTCTTGTTTGAAGGACATTGTCAGATTCTTGTGAATTTAGATATTCTTTCTTAAGTATTTAAACTTCACTTAGACTGATCGTGCTTTTACTGGACTACAGTTGAAGAATCTGTAATGTGAATGAAATTTATTTCTATTTGTTTTTAGGTTAATTCGATCCTTTTTAGAAGAAACTTAGAACCCTCTGTTGAAAACTGAAGAACATTGTTTCCTTCTATTAAGTTTGGTCAAATTTACTTTCTGGACAAATTTACTTTCTTTTAAGTTTGCTAATCATCCTCATTAAATTTGCTAAATAAATGTGTAGATGTCTACTCAAGAGCAAAGTGAAATGGATGAAGGCAATACCTCTTCGACATTGGCCCCTACCCCCGCCCCTTCCCCTGGCCCCGCCCCCGCCCCTGCCCCTGCTGAACCTGCTCCATCTGCAGTTCCCCCAAAACCAAAACGGAGATCAACTAAGAGGTCACCTGTTTGGGATCATTTTGAAACTTTTGTGACGGAGCAGAATGAGAACAAATCTAGATGTGTGCACTGTAAGAAAGAGTTCCACTCTGATTCAAAAAGAAATGGTACCACATCTCTTAACACTCATATTACTGTGTGCAAGAAACTTACCAGTAGTCTAGATTCTGGTCAAACATTATTGAACTATCAATCTGTAGATAGTAATATGGGGGGAGAAGGCACTCTAGGTACTTGGAAATTTGATAAAGATGCACTTAGAAGAAAACTTTGTCGTATGATTATTGTAGATGAGTTGCCCTTTAAGTTCATTGAGAATGAGGGGTTTAGGGATATGATGGCAGAAGCTACTGGGCCTAAGTTTCAATTACCTTCTAGACAGACAATTTCACGTGATGCTTTCAACTTTACATTGATGAAAAAAATTTGCTAAGGGCACTCTTGAAATCTTCAAACCAAAGGGCCTGTCTTACTCTAGACACTTGGTCATCTTTGCAAAGAATCAACTATATGTGCTTGACTGCTCATTACATTGATAAAAACTGGAAATTGAACAAAAAAATTCTAAATTTTTGTACAATTACTAGTCACAAGGGTAAGGATATTGGTTGGGAAATTGAAAAGTGCTTGAAAGAATGGGAAATTGATAGAGTGCTTACTATTACTGTAGATAATGCTTCTTCAAATGATAGTGCACTTTCGTATTTGAAATATCAAATGGGTGATTGGAAAAGTTCTATTCTTAAGTGTGAATTCATGCATATGAGATGTGTTGCACATATAATCAATTTAGTCGTAACTGATGGATTGAAAGAAATTGGGAGTTCGGTAATGAGAATTAGGGCTGCAGTGCGTTATGTGAGACAATCTCCTGCTAGATTGAAGAGATTCAAAGAGTGCATTGAACATGAGAAATTAATAGTAAGAGTTTGTTGTGTCTTGATGTTGCTACGAGATGGAACTCAACCTATTTAATGCAAGAGTCTTCTCAAAAGTTTGAGAAAGCATTTAATAGGTACAATGTGCAAGATCCGAACTTTGAAATTGAGCTTAGTTTGGATAAGGATGAAGATAATGATAAAGGGATGCCTTCTAAGGATGATTGGAAAAAGGCTAGAAGGATGTTGACTTTTTTGAAAGTGTTTTATGACCTCATGGTAAAAATTTCGGGTTCTTTGTATGTCACATCCAACATGTTTTTCCATGAAATTTATATGGTTGATTGTTTGTTGAAAGCATGGATAGTTAGTGAGGATGTAGAATTGTGTTCGATGACAAAGAAAATGAAGGATAAATTTGATAAGTATTGGGGAGATCCACAAAAGATGAATAAATTGATGTTTATTGTTGTTATGCTTGATCCTCGATACAAGTTAGCTTGGTTTAAGTTTGCTGCTTCTAATATGTACGGGAGTAAGTTGGGTCTAGCATTGACAAATGAGGTGAAAGAATTTTTTTTTTGCTATGTATAATGAGTACAAGAAAGAGTTAGACCCAGAAGATCCGAAGGAAGGAAGTGGTACAACTGAAGTATCAAGTGAGATGGATGTTGATGATCCAACAATGATGGCGAAGATACTCTGCAAAATCAATATAAACAGTTCTACTCTGTTTGCGTGATGGGGAACAACAGTAAATCTGAGGTGGAAAAGTATTTTAATGATGGAATTGAAGAAGGTGGAAGTAAATTCGACATTCTAGCATGGTGGAAAGTGAACAGTCCTAGATTTCTGTTCTTTCGCAAGTTGCTTTGTGATATTTTTTTTATCCCCATCTCAACCTGTAGCTTCGAATCGACTTTTAGTATGCAGGGAGGGCGAGTGCTTGATGCTTTTAGGAGTTCATTGACTCCTAAAGTAGTCACAATCTCTTATTTGCGGTCAAGATTGGCCCCTTGGTCGTCCATTCCAGTTTGCGTTGAAGAAAATTTAGCGGACATTGAGGAAATTTCAAAAGGTAATGTGTTTGTAATTTATATTTTTTCTAGTTTCAATTCATATATTATATCTTTTAAATTTTGATCACCGTGTTCATTTTTAGGTTTGCGAGAAATAGCGTTTGAGCCTTCAACCAATGAATAGAGGCACATGTCTTAACTTGTGTAAGAATAATAGATTCTGATTTTTTTTGTAAAATATGTATTACAATTCTTGTTTAAAAAAAATGTATTACAATTCTTGATTCTTCTATTACAGGGATTTGTGGTGATGAAAGGAGTTTACAAAGGAGCTTTGTGATGAGTTCATTGAGTTTGATACTTGAAGCTGCACTTGCATGGATTTAAAAAAAATTATATATTTCCCTTGGCTTTTTTACAAGTTATGCAAGAACTTGTAATGATATTTTAATTTAAGACTTGTGTGCTTTTTTATTATGAACAAATTGTTATGACTTGTGAGTGATTTGATTGTGAAATTGTGGTTGTGATTTTTGTGAACTTGTAAACTGTGGTGATTTATTGACTTAGTTGCATTTGATAGTGGAAACTACTAGTTGTATTTGTATTTGATCATTGACTTAGAAATATTGAAAATTTGGTTGATAAATCATTAAATTGTGAATTAAGGTTAAATTTCGGTTAAAAACCGAATAAACCGAACAAACCAAATTTCTTATTCGGTTCGGTTATTTCGGTTACTCACAACTTTGGTTCGGTTTTTGGTTTAAACTTGCATAATTCGATTTATTCGGTTCGATCAAAAAACAGTCCCAAACAGACCGAACGCCCACCGGTATTCCCCACCCATTTGCTTTACCCACATATAAATACACACAATCCCTTGTATGTATTCATTCCCCACATCGATCAAGCTCCATTAATGGAACCTTCAAGCAAAACCAAATGTTCCAACTCTCACCCATCCTTCACCCATCTTCTTCTCTACCAATACTCCGATACAGTAGTCAATTTCAACAATATCAGTATCTCTCCCCCACCCTCAATTTCAAACGGAAAAGACCTAAACGCCGCCGTTCACAAAAGCATTTCAATAACCCTCGCAATCCTCACAATGTTTCTCCAGATTAAGTACCTGGAGCCTGGCCTCGAAAATCCGTTCAAAACGCACCCAAACACCATGGCCGTCGCGCTCTGGGCGACTCTCGTCTATTTTCTGGCCTGCAGCGACCAGATCTGTTCTCCGGCGGACGGGCGGCGCTCCGGATCTCGACACTGCGTCGTTTGGTCCGGAAACGTCGTCGGTGCGTCGCTTTTTCGCCTGATTTTATTAGGCCTATACTGTACGGCGCCGCCGTTGTGTTATCTGGAAGAGAGACGCTCAGCCTTCTTTGGCCGGAAACGGTGAAGGACAAAAGTGGGATTTCACGCTCGAAATCTGCGCCGATCAGATGCTAACTGAAGCAGCACAATTTTTTTGTGCAATGTGTGAAATCTCGGAATTGACCCTTAGTTTTTGAGTTAATTCCGTATGTGTACTGCAATGCGTAGTTGCATAAAATTCACAAAGTGCGATGAACGATATGCTCTGTTTGGCTTGTATAAATTGCTATGCTGATATGCTCAATTCGTTTTTAATATGCTGAATTCACAAATTGCATTACACCAGTCTTGATTTTTTTTTTCTTTTCTTGCGTTGATGGACTAATTACTCATTAACAAAATATTTATATGTGAAATACTCACCAATAAGTAAAAATTAATTAATTCGTTAGACATAAAATTCAAAATCAATCTATTTCATAATACGAGAATTGTCAAAGATATTCACATAATGTATCCAACTGAAGCAAAAAAAAAAAAGTTATTCAAACTATTACTCCTTTCATCCTAGAACACTTTGCAACACTTCTTTGTCGATACATCAAAAACTTTGCATACTGAAAAAAGACAACTCTTTACTAAATTCATTCTTACAATATTCACATATTTATAAAAAATGTGATTGATTTGAGACTCATTTATACACTTAATGAAATTACTTTATTTATTTTATACATAAAATATTATAATTACCTTCAAATACTCCACTTATTATACATTTTTCTTATTCTTTGTGCCATAAAGCGCCGTTGGGATGGAGGTATATAAGACTTTCTAAGAAATTCACTTTTTGAAAATTGAGGAAAAAAGATAAAAGAAAAATAAAATGAAGCACTGGCGATTACTGGAATTTTCATAAATGGCCTAGTCAAAGGTCAATTTATCAAGAATGGGCTTACTTGTACAAATATATCAAAAATGACCTTCTTTTCACTAAATGATTTTAAAAATATATTATATATTTTAGTTGTTTAGGTTGTTTAAATTGTTCATTGTGTGTTGTGTATGTTGTTTAAGTTGTTTATTAGTGTAGGATGTTCGAGTTGTTTACGTTGTTTAAGTTGTTCATTGTGTATATTTAAGTTGTTTATTAGTGTAGGATGTTTAAGTTGTTTAAGTTGTTTATTAGTGTAGAATGTTTAAGTTGTTTAAATTATTTATTAGTTTAGGTTATTTGCATTGCTTATGTTATTAAGTTGTTTAAGTATGTTGTTTAAGTTGTTTATTAGTGTAGGATGTTAAAGTTGTTTAAATTATTTATTAGTGAATGTTGTTTATATTAAGTTGTTTAAATTATTTATTAGTGTACAATGTTTAAGTTGTTTAAATTAACTAACATATAGAACATGGTCAATGAATATAGAAAATGAGTGTGGGTGACCATGGTGTCAATGTAGAAGGACTTCTAATATTTTCGAATATGACATATGAAGAATAAATCAATCAGATTGTTTAAACAACAACCCAATTGTTTAAAGAATTTAATTTAATAACAACCTTATCGTGAATCTTTTTAAAATAAGTTATTTATTCTATTTTGAAGGCTTAAAATTCAAAATTAATATTTTCCCACCTAAAAAGAACTAATGCAAACTTCATTTAAACTTAATTTATGGACAATTTTAATTTCACAAATAATATCGAAGACTTAAACAATTTGGTTGTTCAAACAACCTGATTTTAAACAACCTCGTTATTTTTCATTAAGATTAACTTATTATATTTGAATACTTAAAAGTCAAAATTAATATTTTCTCACTTAAAAATAACTAATTCATATTTGGTATTTTGTTTGAACAACCTTAATCTCATAAACAATACTGAAAATTTAAACAACTCAATTGTTTAAATAACTCGATTTTAAACAACCTTGTTGACTATCACTAAAAATAAATTAATCATTCTATTTTAAAGACTTAAAAGATAAAATTGATATTTTCTCACTTAAAAGGAACTAGCTCATACATCTTTTGAACTTCTATATGAACAATTTTAATCTCCTAAACAACGTTTAAGTTTTTAACAACTTGGTTGTTTAATCAACTCAATTTAAACAATTATATTGTTTATCATAAAAAAAAAAAAATTATCTATACTATCTGTAAAACTTAATCGTCATAATTGGAGTTTTATCAATTAAAAAGATGTTAATTCATACACTCCTTTGTGTGAACAACATTGTTTTTTAAGCATGATTGAAGTTTCAAACGACTCAGTTGTTTAAACAACTCAATTCTATACAACTCTACTGTTTAACATAAAAAATAAGTCATCCATACATTTTTTTAAGACTTAAACATCAAAATTAAAGTTTTTTCCATCAATTTGAACTTTTGTTTGAACAATATTATGTTTTAAACAATCGGATCGTTTAAACAATACGATTTTAAAAAAATTGTTTATCGCAAAATATGTTATCCATATTATTTTTAAGACGTAAACATCGAAACTGAAGTGTTTTCACTTAAAACAAGTAAGTAATTCATAATGCATTTGAACTTTTTTGTGAACAATATTGTCTATTTAAAAAGATTGAAATTTTAAACAATCTATTTGTTTAAACAACTCAATTTTAAACAACTCTACTAGTTAACAATGAAAAGCTAGAAATAAAGTTTTATCACTCAAAAATAATTAATTCATACTCTCTTTCACATTTCATGAGAATAATAACGAAGTATATATAATATTGAAATCTTAAACAACCAAGAGTTGTTTAAACTACCCAATTTTAAACAACCTTATTGTTTATTATTAAATATAAGTTATATATATCATTTTAAAGACTTAAAAGCTAAAAGTTAAGTTTTATCACTGAAAATAATGTAATTTATACTCCATTTGTGAGAATAATAATGAAATATATACAATACTGAAGTCTTAACAATCAAGAGTTGTTTAAAAAATAACTCATTTTTAAACAACCTCATTGTTTATTATTAAACATGAGTTATTTATAGCATTTTGAAGAATTGAAAGCTAAAAATGAAGTTTTATCACTAAAAAATATGCAATTTATACTCTGTTTGGCCATTCGTGAGAACAATAACGAAGTATAGTACACAAAATTGAAGTCTTAAACAACCAAGAGATGTTTAAACAACACAATTTTGAACAACCCTGTTGCCTATTATTAAATATAAGTTATCTATGTAATTTTGAGACTTAAAAGCTAAAAACGAAGTTTTATCACTCAAAAGTATGTAATTCATACTCTGTTTGACCTTTCGTGAGAACAATTACGAAGTATAAACAACACTAAAGTGTTAAACAACCAAGAGTTGTTTAAACAACTCAATTTTAAACAACCTCGTTTATTACTATTAAATATAGGTTATCTATATCATTTTGAAATTTGAAAGCTAAAATTGAAGTGTTATTACTCAAAACTATGTAATTCATACTCCATTTGATCTTACGCGAGAACAATATCAAAGTATAAATAACACTGAAATCTTAAATTATAAAGAGTTGTTTAAACAGTCCAATTTTAAAACCTCATTGTTTATTATTAAATATAAGTTATCTATAGCATTTTGAAGATTTGAAAGCTATCAATGAATATCACTCAAAAATATGTAATTTATACTTTGTTTGACCTTTCATGATAACAATAACGAAGTATACACAACACTAAAGTCTTAAACAACCAAGAGTTGTTTAAAAAACTCAATTTTAAACAACTTCGTTGTTTATTAGTAAAAATAAGTTATCTAGATAATTTTGAAAACTTGAAAGCTAAAAGTGAAATTTTATCACTCACCAATATGTAATTCATACTCCATTTGACCTTTCATGTGAACAATGACAAAATATATGCAATATTGAAGTTTTAAACTCTGTCAAAAAAAAAAAAAAACAATAAAAGTTGTTTAAACAACACAATTTTAAACAACCTCGTTGTTTATTATTAAATTTAAGTTGTATATATCATTTTGAAGATTTAAGAGCTAAAATTGAAGTTTTATCACTCAAAAGTATGTAATTCATACTCCACTCAACCTTTCACTTGAACAATAACAAAATATATGCAACACTGAAATTTTAAACAACCGAGAGTTGTTTAAACAACATAATTTTAAACAACCTCGTTGTTTATTATTAAATATAAGTTATTTATATTATTTTGAGACTTGAAAGCTAGAAACGAAGTTTTATCACTCAAAAGTATGTAATTCACACGTTTAATTGAAACAATAGCTAAAAGTATAAACAACCACGAAGTTTTAAACAATAAAGAGTTGTTTAAACAACGCAATTTTAAACAAGCTCGTTGATTACTTTTAAATACTATATGTTATCTTTATCATTTTGAGGACTTAAAAGTTAAAATTGAAGTTCTATCACTAAAAAAAACTCCGTTTGACCTTTCGTGAGAATAATAACGAAGCATAATCAACCATGTTTTACCTTTCGTAAGAAAATAACGAAATATAAACAACACTAAAGTATTAAATAACAAAAATTTGTTTAAACAATTCAATTTTAAACAACCTCGTTAATCATATATTATCTATAACAAAAAAATTTGAATTTCGTTACCAATACAATCATAACAAAACATACTTTGCTACAACTTACAAAAACTACAATTTCATTTCAAAGAAATTATTACATAAAGTCATATATTCGATACTAAAATATTTGATTCATTACTAATATTTTATTGCAATTACTAGCTCATTTCATTCAAAGAATAAATAACAGTTACAAATAACTTGTTGATTCTTCTACACATTAAACAAAGAGCCATAAAATAATGGTTCAATAGAATAGCAAATCTCCAAATGCCCTTAGTCAACAATATCACGTTACCCCTAAAATGAAAAAGTTACCCCTAAAATGAAAAAACACTATCCATAACATCTGAAATTGATTCAAAAATAAAATATGTAAAGATCTTCTAAACGAATATTAAAAAGTGTATTTAAACACTTCAGTGTACCTGAAAACTTAATTGAAAAAATATATAAACCAAAAAGTGTTACTTAAACTTGAACTCTTGATTTATCTGTCGTCAATCAATTTGAAACTTCAATGTCATGCAAAAGATACACAACACTAAAATATCATAAGATTAAGAATTTAATGCACAACAACAAAATTTTAGTACCTGAGATAGTAATAATTTATAATGCAGAACAAGATTACTTCCCACCACAATTAGTTAAAGCAATCAAACGGTGAAGCAAGAAAATTTGCATCAGATAAACGGGTGAATTGGTTAAAGGGAAAAGGAAACAACCACTTCAGACCAGGACTGTACATGCCACATATAATTAAGCTGTTATTTTTTTATCACATAAAACCAAGCTGTTAAAACATGTTTTTTTGGTGCAGTTATATACAACTTTAGGTTAACCCTCTTCCCCACCCTATTATACTTTCCTTCTCATCATATTATACCAATTTAAAAGTTTTGAGTGAATGTAAATACTTCATACATGAAAACTAAATCAGATGTCCATATAAAATTTCACACCTTATAAACTATTAGACAATATAACAAGTGGCCAATCGCTCAATCAATTACGTCCACAAACACAAACACAAGTCAAAACCCTCATTCTCATCTGCAGCAATCGGAGCTAGCAACCTAGATCAACTAGTCAATAGAACTATGAATAAATTATTTTAAATATGAACAATAAGAAACCAAACAATCGAGCATAAACTCACAAATATCTTTTCTCTCTTCCAACCAAAGATCACACAAATATATATACATTTTTAATGGCAAAATATATTAATTTCTCATAAAGAGTTGGTTTCCCATGAACCCGGGTTCATCTTTATGAACTTTAATTATTTGACCAATTTCACTCATTTCCAACACATTTTTCAAATCACTAAACTTGACTCGTATTATATTACTGAAAAGTCAAATGCCATGAATTAAAACTAAGACTCATAACATGAACTAAATCTATGCAAGTTTTTATCTCTCATAAAATACTTGATTAATTACTTGTAGGAGAATGTCGAATTAATATTGTATATAAATCTTTCATGAATTTGGTCACAAGAGCAACTTTTATAAATATTTTTATTATCAATGCATTTTCTTATTTTCATATATATACAAAGGGGATGAGTTTATAAATAGCCTAACATAAAATTAAAAGTTCTTTTTTGTCACAAAATTTATAATCATTCTATTTTAGTCAAGAGAATATACTTTTTTCCAACTTTACCCCTTTTTATGCTTTCATTATTTAAATTCATACCACCATATATACATCCCGTACCAACCAAAGGTTTTCATAACTTAGAATCGGGTGATCGAATCCCATGACGAACCACCGGTCACTGTTCAACCGATCGGACAGGTTCAATCATTTCAACCGTTTTTCTATGTTTAGTTAAAAAAACAAAATAAGTATACACCTACAAAAATTTAAATATATATTTTATAACTTTTCATATCATATTTTATAAATTTTGTCTCACATCATACATTTATCCCACATCGAAAGTGTTAGAGAAAAATGTGAGAGGAATATAGATTTAAAATTTTAAATATTTAATATAAATTAATAATTATTTTTTTTAAAAAAGAAAAAAACCAGTTTTTACCGGTTGAACCGGGTTTTGACCGGTTTTGACCGGTTCAACCCTGTTCAACCTGAAATTCGGTTATATAGGTACTTTTTAACCAAAGTTACCGCGGCGGTTCTCGGTTCAACCCGGTTGAGCAGGCAGTTTCAACCTCGCTTTTGAAAACATTGGTACCAACATTATTTCAGTCCGTACCACCCTTTAATTAACTCCCTACCACTATTACTTCAATCCGTAAATATTGTTTCAGTCCGTACCACCATTCTATTAACTCTGTATCACTATCAGTCTCGTACCACACTTATTTTAACCTCGTACCACCTTTATTTTAACACCGTACCACCATCATTTCAACTTGTACCATCAATTTTAAATTTGTACCACAATTATTAATTTCGTACTACAATATATTAACCCCGTACCACCATTTAATGAAGCCCGTACAACCATTTTTAAAAAAAAATTTGTTGACTTCATTAAAGGTATAATTGCCCAAAAAATTATTCTCTTCGCTAAAAAATAATGAAATAAAAAAACTTGATAAATGTTTTTTCCTCTCTAGATTAGATTATGTATGTGTATAATAAATAGTTTATTTGATTTCAGCTAGGATTTTAATTTTCAACCAAATTATATTCTCAAGGAAAACAAGAGAAGATATCACATTCCATTTTATGTAAATTTCTTTTTCTTAAAAATTATACAAAAAAAAAATCATGCCAGTTTACAAATCGTATCAAGACGCCAAATTTTACACAATTCAAAGTAAATCTCTCATCATTATAACCATGTTTTAAATGATGGAGCCAGACCAAGAGTGAGGCGGGTCGAGGAAGAACCCGTCTCTGTAGTTGCAATGCCGCCACCACAGCAGCCTTCAGCTACGGTAGTTGGTGGTGGCAGCACTGCAGCAGACTGGATCATGTCCCTCAATCTTGTCGTCATAATTTGTCGAAATTCCTCACTTTTGACGTCACAATTCAGTTTCTTAGCTTCCTTCTTCATTCGCGTGTTCCAAAAATTCTTTATGTCATTGTCCGTTCGCCCGCCCAACTTCACCGCAATCTTCGACCACCTATTAAATATTACAAGATTTTATTAAAATTTGATATAAATTTCGATACTAGTCCCACAAAAATTGTTCGCAAATAATTTTGGTACCTCTTCGAAAATGGTCATTTTTTTTCGCAAATTTAGTCCAAATAGTTAACAATTGAACAGAACTCTGACATTTCCGTGGAACCAAAAATGAAAAAGAAAAAGATCAATTTTGTAAAATTTCTAACAACATCCCATAATCTTGGACGGAAAATTCCTATGCATGGTATCAAAATTGTTAAAAAAATGATCATTTTAACCCATATATATAAGTCAACGATATTGTTCCACAAAATTAATATAATAAAATGTATAAAATGCATAAATGATACAACGTATATATATATACTAACTGATTGCCCAATTCAGAATGGAGTTTGAGAATCAAGATCATTTCTTCATCAGTGATATTCCCCCGACGAACGGACGGTGATAAATAGTTAAGCCATCTGAGCCTGCAGCTGTTTCCGCTCCTCCCTACAGCTAAATTTAATTCCTCCATTAATTTTTTTTATCGGACATAGGTAGTGTTGCTCTAACCATTTGAGTAATTCCACTTTGTCTAATTCCTTAATTAATGCATCAATTGCAATTAAGAATAAACATGCCGACTTTGGAATATTATAATACTCAATCCGTCACACAAATATATTTGTGGTATTACGAGATCAACAAAAACTTCATTTAAAATATAAAAATAAAGACTTCATTTAAAATAGTAAACATATTTGGGGTATATTTGCAATAAATTATACTTTTAAGAGTTGATTAAAATTAGTGATTATGAAAAAAATTATTAAAATAAAAATTGATAGTATTTGTAAAAAAAATTTAAAGAACAGTTGGAGTTTATAAAATAAAATTAATAGTATTTAAAAAAAGCTTATAAGCAAAAAACACTCCATTTTCAATTTTTAGTTTATAACTTTTGACAACTTTGTTTACAAGAAAATAGAGAATTGCCTATTAAATATTCAATTAATTAATATGTCTATTAAATTTTCAACGAAAATTGATGGGTCGATCCAGGAGTGTTTGCAAACTCAATCAATCAAGGTGATAATCACTTTTTTTTTTTAAAAAAAAAAATTGTCCTCTAGCCTAGCTAGCTTTTGAATTGTAAAAGTAATTCTCAATATTGAGTAATGATTGCAAACACTTTGTAGTAATATTACGTACATACATATATTGTGTGTTACAAATATGCATGATAGTATATTACCTAATTTGTGGGCCATAGTGTCCCAATGATGAGGTCCATGTATATTAACATAGTGTCGAAGCTTGTCATCCTCTTCTCTCGTCCATTGCCCTTTTCTTTTGAGATGCAGCTTTTCTTTTTCATTCTCCATATATATATATATATATAATATTCCTTTTGCAAATCTATAGGCTTAATTGAATGAGAATGAGAAAGTGATTAATGATGAAGGATATATAGAGAAGGGTGGTGCATTATATACACACTATATAATATGTTGACTCATAGGTACGCGTTAACTTTTCATGGACCTATATGAGCGTTGGAAAATGGTTGAGGATCGGAAAATGGTGCCTAATTACAAAGCAACCATTTATTTATCATGCAATCATTACAAACTATATAGAATTAAAGGTATAAAATAATGAAAATGCTAATATATACTATT
Organism: Stenogyne calaminthoides; assembly: GCA_037126765.1. Lineage (NCBI taxonomy): Eukaryota > Viridiplantae > Streptophyta > Magnoliopsida > Lamiales > Lamiaceae > Stenogyne > Stenogyne calaminthoides. The sequence goes on from JBBCBC010000022.1 coordinate 35,088,284, forward strand.
ATATATCATTATTTAAGGTGTCAATAGACTTTTATACCCTTATCTATTCAAATTAACCACATTTAATAATTATCGTAATACTCTCTCTCCGTCTCATTTTATTTACCATTTAGTGTTTCATACTAATTAAACAAATTATTTAGTAATAAGAAATCACTACAAAATAGAGAGAGTTTAACGACGGTTAAAACCTCATCGTTGAATCGAACGTTGCTATGTTTAGAGATGATTTTTTGGCTACCGTAGCTAACTAGCGTCGGTTAACAACCGTCACTGATTAGCGACGATTTTATCGGCGGCCAATTTGGTCCAGATCCAGATTAGAAAAATCGTTAAGCTAAATTGTGCGTTTTTTATTTTCAACGACGGTTATGACGCCATCAACCGTCGCTAATAGCGATGGTCTAGCCGTCGACACTGCCGATGGTAATAAGCGTCGCTATTAGCGACGGTTATAAGCTAAACGTGACTTAAGAAGAAAAAAATATGGCTCACGGTGGTTCGAAACCGTGTACAGGGGGCACCTAGGCGGACACTGAACCACCCGAGCCACGAACCATCTTGAATATAAACACCAAGCTTTTCATATATATAACTCATCAAGCCATGCATTAATAAGGCTAATTTTCACTCTCAAGGGAACCGAACACGGGACCTCAAAGCGTCTGGGCGGGGATCAAACCGCTCGGGCACTTGCTTTCTTGCGTTTACTTAATATAATTAATTGTATATGTCCAAAAACTCTTTTTTTTAATCCTTTATTTCAATTATCTAATTTAATGATTTATCAACATTTTAATATAATAATTAATTTTTTTTTACTTTATAAATTTTAATTAAATTGTATCATATTATATTAAAATTATATATTTTTATTTATTTTTAAATCATTTTTTTTTACACTTTTTATTAACTTTTTATTTTATTTATTTTATTTTATTATCTAATAATCTTTAAAATAATAATTATATCTCTATATATATATTTTACTTTACAAATTATAAATAAATGATTATATTATTTTAAACAAGTACTACTTTTAACTGAATTCAAGTACTATTTTTTATTTAAACAATTAACATCTTTCACTTAAATAAGTAATACTTTTCATCTAAGCAAGTAACAATTTTCAATGAAACAAGTAATACTTTTCATTTAAACAAGTACTACATTTACATTTAAACAAGTAGTAATACTTTTCATTGAACTCAAGTACTACATTTTCATTTAAACAAATAATATTTTTCATTTAAACAAGTAACACCTTTCATTGAAAAAGTACTCATTTTCAACAAAATAAGTAAAACGTTTCATTTAAACAAGTACTACATTTTCATTTAAACAAGTAATACTTTTCATTGAACTCAAGTACTACATTTTCATTTAAACAAGCAATATTTTCATGTAAACAAAGAACACCTTTCATTGAAACAAGTACTCCTTTTCAATGAAACAAGTAATACTTTTCATTTAAATAAGTAACACCTTTCATTTAAACAAATAATACTTTTCATTGAACTGAACTTAAGAAAAAAATACTTTTCATTGAATTCAAGTAATACCTTTCATTTAAACAAGTAACATCTTTCATTGAAACAAGTACTACTTTTCAATGAAATAAGTACTACTTTTCATTTAAGCAAGTAACACCTTACATTTAACCAAGTAATATTTTTTATTGAACTCAAGTAATACATTTTCATTTAAATAAGTACTACTTTTTAATAAAACAAGTAACACCTTTCATTGAAAAAAGTAATATCTTTCATTTAAACAAGTACTGCTTTTCAATAAAACAAGTAACTCTTTTCATTGAAACAAGTAATACTAGTTACGTGGAAACAAGTAATACTAGTCACACAAAAATATAAATTTTATGAACAATAACATATACGTACCAAAAATAAAATTTGTTCAAAGCCAACACACAAAATTTGAAATCATATGGTCATTTGATGCATATCATTATATAAGCTCAAATTTGAAATATGATACTCAATTCTTCTAGATTAGTACAAAATAATAATTAACAAAATGACAAGTAAATAATAATATCATGAGTAAAATGAGAAAATTCTTATGAAAGGATGTGCTACTATATCGTTGTTTTGCGACATAAAAATCTAAGTTCTGCGTGTATTGTGTTACTTGTGGAAAAATTATTATTCAGGGAACTAGCAATTAAGGATCGCAACATTGGGTACAGTATGACATTGGAGTCATATATATATATATATATATATATATATATATATATATATTAATAAAAGTTTTCTCCTATTCTTAATTAATAAGCAGTACGGTCAAATTGGCTTGTATTTTTTTGTTAATGTCCCGTCAAATTGGTTTCTATTTCTGTTGGTCACATTTCCGTTCATCTTTTCTTTTTCTTTCTTTTAAATAAATTATTTAGGACTCGGCGTTGAAGGGCTCTTCTTGCAATCATAGGCCATATTGTGCTTATTTTTTGTCACACTTATTATTAAAGTAAAAAATATTAATAAATTTATTTTTTAACGCATTTTATTAATATATTTATTAAATTCATATCTTTTTATTTGATGATTCAATATATATAAAAAGTTTTTTAGATAATAAGATCAATAGTATTTTCAATATTTATAATATAATTATATTAATTAAATAAATTATCCTCCCTCCGTCCCAAAGATATATATCATTTTTTGTTTTTTTTAGTCCTGAAGTTTTTTTATAAGATTAAAATGATAAAATAATTTTTAAAGATACATACGATAGATGAATAGATATAATAATAATACTTTAAAAATTACTTTATCATTTGAAATATTAATAAACAACTCATTCTCTCAATATATAAAAAAAAAGTGTGCGTATATTTATGGATTGAGATATAGTAATATAATAAAAATAATTTATTAACTATATATAAATTAATTATAATACATAATATATTTTTTATTTTTTTCTATTAAGTTGGACCCGACTAATGGCTCAGCCATTGGGTACTAGTTCGTTATTATGAGGCAATATATATTGTCGAGGCTTTGGATTCCAAATTGTTCTATCCATGATAATGACATTTGCATTTAATTATATGTATACATGTTGATTAATTTATATATTTAATATTTTTCTTTTGCAAGTCTACGGTTTCTGGTATTGTGAGATTTGATTAAAAAAAAAAAACCACAAATATATCCGAATATTATAATTACTCAATTGTGAGATTTGATTAAAAATAAACAAGTACACAATAAAAAAGGAGTAAAGACGCATGAAATAAATTTATCGGTGTAATTTTTTTTTTTTTACCTTAAATTGGTGTCACGATCCGTGTAGCATGTAACACAACATTGTTTGACAATTTACACAAGAATTTGTAAGAATTTTGTCTCATCTAAAAGCTCAAGTTTATAGAGAGATGAAAAATTAATTCATTTATACATACTTCCCTAATAAAATTATCCTAAACTATATGTTTTCTTTTAACACAAAAATATTTAGCTCATATTATTACAATTACAATAAGTGTAGGACAACTCATTCACAAAGTTCGGAGGGTCAGACCAATAATAAGAACTTCCAAAGTGAATAGAAAATCTCACTAAATCGTGAGCCATCATGTTGGCTCCCCTTTTAAAAAGCGAAAGTCGGCGATAACCTCGACAGTGTTAGTGTTTTCCAGGTTTTGTCCTGTCAAATGTGACTGTTATAAAAGCATGCGGCTGAGCCGATATGATGTCAAATATAATTACATAATATATAAATTATAAATCATCATTTACATTTTTTTGAATAACTATCCCTCAAATTTAATGTTGCAAAATAGACCCTTAAATTAATATTAAAAACTTGGAAAATAGTTCTTATTTTTTATTTTATCTATAAATAATGTCTGGTCACTCGTTCATCGTGAAATTAATTTTATTTTTTTTACAGACATACACTTTAGTAATATAAGTCACACACTTCAGTTACCACTACGACACTCTTTGCTATAATATAAGTCACACCCTTCACTTTTATGAGTAATATTTTTTATAGTAAAAAGTCACACACTTTACAGTAAAAAGTCACACACTTTAGTAAAATAATTACACTCTTTAACCAGTTTCACCGTAAAACTTGTTCACAGTATACTTTGCCCAAAAATTAATTCGTTGTGCTTATTGAGCAACGGCCGAGTTGGTCAATCCTGCTTTTTAAAATAAAGGTCCCGAATTCAGATATTAGTCTCCATGAGGGTTACCTCGAAATTCAGATAAAATTAGTAAGTAATATCTGAGCCACACAAAATAACTAAGAAAGTCAAAGTCTTTAAATATTCATTTCCAAACACGCCAAAAAATAAATAAATAGTAGGAATCTTCACGCTGGTTACCCGGAAATTCGAATACAATTTACTCGTTTTGCTTAAAGACTATAAATACATACTTCTGAGTTCTGGCACATTATTAGACTGCTGAAACAACATCTTGCAACTATTTATTTGATAAATTATGATGTGAATCTTGAATTAAGGGATTCTTCGCTCTGAAGGCAGCTTTGTGCAATTGGGAAAGTATTGAGGAAATGAGGATGATACTTCATGCTTTGAGGTGAGTTAAAATAAAAAGTGAATAAATATATAAATATTAATTGAAAATTATAATAACAAGAAGAACAATCGTCAATCATCAATTTCCTTTTGTGATCTTTGATTCTCAATTTTGCAATTACCAGGTGGAGTTGACTTTGCTGAATATATATCCTGTAGATGTGTAGATCAGGAAGCAGTCTAATTAATATATTCGAGTAAGTCTTTTTTCGTTTTAATACTAACTTGGCCCATAACGTTTAGGCTTTCAGCCAGGCCCATATTTCTTTCAGTTAAAAAAAAGCCCAGTTAACTTGGCCCATAACTTTTGTCTATTTTTGACCTTAAGATAGTTGACGGAAGTACTTTCTTTTAGTCTGACACATGGATATTCTCTTTTTTTATTTCCCCAAAAGATTGGAGGGGTTTAAGTCGGAATCTTTCATTTTATACTATTTTTATCCAATCCAAAATGTAGGAGTATTAAGAAAATATTTACCTTTCTAATATATTTTTAATAATTGTTTAAAATAACAAATTTATCTAAATATATTTTAATAACTGTAAACAAGAAAATTATTCTTAAATTACATACATACTCCGAGGAACTGTATGCAACACTGCGTACTTCCAATCTTAAGTCGCCAAATGCTGCCTAAATGCAGGTACCAAACCTTACAATTTAATTATATATACATAATCCATTAAGCAAGTTGTCATCATAACTATAATCTATCAAGAATAGTCCAGACTGATTCATCATAAAAAGTCTTGATCACCATTAATTAATAAAACCTCAATATAATTCTCATTGTAATGCACCATTCAATAATATATAATTCAGATCAAAACTTCCCCTAATTCAGTCTTGATCTAATTAAAATTCCCGTCCGATGTGGTAGTAATTATTAATATCAAACCAGTCTTGATCCAATTCAGGCAAAATGATTCGTCCATCAAGAACATCATCAACAAATACCCGAATTGCTTCACCATGAGAAGTACCACAATCTTGATCAACATTAGGACCATGAATATCACTACTCATGATTAATTCCTGGTAACTACAATCTACAACATCAATGGAAGCAGTTTTTTTTTTTTTTAAATGTTAACTTGGCCCAATAACTTTTAGGCTTTCTACAACGCCCATGTTTCTTCAAGTTAAAAAAAAAAAAAAAATCCCAGTTAATTATATTAGTTTGGTACACTCTGACTCCATCATTCATTCCCTTCTTATTGCTCTTTTTTTGGTCTATATTTGACCTAGATAGATAACTAAGTGGCATGAAATGTTTGACGGATGTACTTTCTTTTAGTCTGACACATGGATATTCTCTTTTTTCCCCAAAAGATTAGCGGAATTTTATACTACTTTTATCCAATTCAAAATATATAGGACTACTAATAACTTTAAACAAGAAAACTATTCTCATATTACATACATACTCCGAGTAACTGCCTGACTCACTAGTAAGTACTTCCAATCTTAAGTGGAGAGTAAACAAAAACCACCAAATCCAAATCCTGCCCAAATTTGAAGGTACCAAACTTTAATGTCGCCAAAATTTTCTCGATCAATATTCATCAAAGACAAAAACTCATATGAGACGGTCTCATGCATGAGACGGGCTATAACTTAGCACAAATCACACCCACCCCTCCCAAAGTGTTAAAGCGCCAATGCCAGATTGTACCTCATCTCATACAAATGTGTCTCATTCTCAAAAATTAAAATTATCAATATCAAACCAGTCTTGATCTAATTCAGGCAAAATGATTCGTCCATCAAGAACATCATCAACAAATGCCCAAATTGCTTCACCATGATCACAAGTACCACAATCTTGATCAGCATTAGGACCATCACTACTCATCATTAATTCCTGGTAAGTACAATCTACAACAATATCACTTGAACCGGTCGACACCGACTTGTCTGCTTTAAGGCCACTGCCACCTGCAACCACTATATACATATATATCACTCCTTAATTCCCATAATAACTTGCACATCTAAAAATAGAAAACTCTCTATAAATTTCTTCCTCACAAGTTACAATATCCACAATTTTACACAAAATAACATTATAATTCAATTCAGGCTATGTCTTATATGCATCCAGGTGCACCGTACACTCATAGTGCATCTTAGAATCATACAAATCGTTATACTGAAAAATTCAACTTGTTTATATCGAATCGTGTAACTATTAATTAATATGTAAAACTAATTATGCGATTCAATTTAAATAAATTGCATATTTCATTAAAAGCTAATCATGGGTCTGGTGTGTCCACCATATGGTGCAGAGGGATGGAGTAATAGATCTTGATATAGTAATTAAATGTAACATTAGCCAGATCACCCATAATACATTAATTTACTCTATATATTAATTGATTAATTTCTCATTGCTATATAACTTAAAAAATCCCGAGATCATAAATATACATGCAGCTTCAAATTAATTAAAAAAACTTAATTACCCGTGGTATGAGTATGATCAACAGGTAATTGTATCCTTTGGGTTAATTCGTGAGTGGTGACGTCCCAATTCAGTCTCTCAGCTTCCTTCTTCATTCGTTTACTGTTACAGAAATTCTTGATATCGTTGTCTGATCTCCCACCCAACTCCTTCCCAATTTTCGACCACCTTTAATCGATCCATGCATATTCATCCATATATATATATATATACATATTTTCCAGCAATTAATGTAATGATTAATTAATTAAGTAATAAAGTAATTAGGTACGTACGTACCCGTTGCCCTCAAATCGGAGTTTTAGAATCTTAAGCATTTCTTCATCGGTGAATTCACCCCGAACAAGCTTTGGATCCAAGTAGTTAAACCATTTCAGTCTACAGCTGTTTGCACTCTTTCCTATATCTGGATACACATATTCAACCAACAAGATTATAATTAATTAATTTAATTCAAAACAAAAAAAACAAAAATTAAGATATATATATTTTCAAGAAAATCACTCATGACGCGGGAGACAGTTTCCCATCGACCAACTCCATTTCTGAGAACATAGTTTCGGAGCTCGTCCACTTCTTCTGTTGTCCATAGCTCTTTTTTTCTATTACGCTTATTCTTTTGCTCCATATTTCTCCCCGATATCCTTTTAATTAATGAACCCTAGCTACCTAGGTTCAACTGAAAATGACAAAATCGTTGATAGTCGGAACGAGTTTCCGATGAAGGATCGAGAGAAGGCCAGGCGTGCATAAATAGAGATGACAGTAGTAATACAGGCGTTGGAAAAAAAAAAGGGTTGGAGATTGAGAGAAGAATAGAAAGGACCCACCGATATCCTTTTAGTACTGATCAACGGTTCAACTGATAATTATAAAATGGTTGGTAAAGGATCGAAATGGAGATGTACTAATACAATACAGGCGGTGAAAAAAATATGGTTGGAGAAAACAAAAACAAGGACCCACCCAACTGGAGTCGGGGGTGAGTCGATATGCCTTTGTTATCACCATGTGTTTGTTTTTGTGAGCTGACTTAGTAAAAACCTTACAATTTAATTATATATACATAATCCATTAAGCAAGTTGTCATCATAACTATAATCTATCAAGAATAGGCCAGACTGATTCATCATAAAAAGTCTAGACACGACACGAACACGAAAAATTTCGTGTCGACACAACACGACACAATATGACACGATAAGAAAAATAAATAAATTTTAAAATAGAATTTATATTAAAATTTTGATATTATACGATATGACACGATACGATATGACACGATAATACACATTAACACGATATGACATGATAAAAAAAAATTCTAATAAAATTATAAAATATCAAGTCATACGTATAATAAAATATTTTTAATTCAAACTTATCGAGTTGACACGAACACGATAAGGCTAAACACTAACCCGCAATTTTCGTATCGTTTTCTGTCGTGCTATCTTGTCGTGTCTGAAATTGTCATCCCTAGTTTACATTGAACTGTGTAATTATTAATATGAAAAAATAATTGCACATTTCAATATGAACAAATTGCATCTTTCAGTATAACAACTTGCACGGTTTTAAAATGCATTATGAATGTTCGGTGCACTTAAGTACATACAAGACTTAGTCATTCAAGGAATGTGAAGGCTAACGTTGTATATGAATGAGAAGGCATAACTCTATGTCGTCTATTTTTTTAATCTGATTTTCTCACTAAGTTTCCTAGTTTTTTTTTTCTAGGTGACTGTTACAATATATAAATATAATTAATGGATATAGATATGTTATTAGTCGGTACTATGTGAATTTTGATTTTGATGTGGTTTTGTTATTTACTAACTAATAAATAAATATCATACATGTCTAACACAGATTGAATGAGTAATATGAAGTAACTGTAGAGATGCTTGGTAATAAATTGTGAATTCTTTATTTGACCTTAACATGCCTATTTATACTGATTTGGCTAGCATGAGCTGTCATTTTACAAGATAAGATTACACACGAACGTGACACGTGTCTCGCGGGACTTTGTTCGCTGACATTTGTCTTTGTTTAAATCTGAAGTCTTCCACTTTTCATTCAGGTGTTCTGTGTTTGGTATCTTATCCGCTTATTGGACATGGTGTGGGCTTATGTCTCAATTTGAGAACGTGTTCACCTGACGAGGCGAACATGTCTTCGTCCCTATGGGACCATGCCATGGTGTCTATCTCGTGCTCGCCTAACGGGGCGAGCAAGTGTGCTGCTCCTTGCCTGACATCACCGTGTTCGCCTAGTTAATGATGCCTACATAGTGAACACGTGGCCGACTATATATGGATGCCAATTGGTTTGAATGTCGGCCTGGCGAGCATAATCAGGGGTTCGGGAGTTGATGGACTTCTTATTGGTCCACGTGTGTTCATGACAAATAGTGGTCGATGGTCTTTGACCCGTGGTTGACCGTGTATATATTATTTGTCGAGGAATAAATTATTCCTAACCTAAATTATATGTGATTGTTGGATCGAATAATTAATTATTGATCATTTCAATAATTTAAATTATATGATGCATAAAAAGTATCATTGTTTTGCATAAAAACTATTAATATTACACACAAAACGAATCACTGTTTAAAAAAATACTTTATATTTTTTAATAGTGAAATTTTTTATGCATAATTAATAATGATAGGTTTTACACATAATCTTATATTATAATATGAGGAGTGCACTCACTATATCCTGCCAAGTGGCAGTCCTCTTTTCTTGCCAAGTGGCAAATTGAAATAAATTGAAATATAAGTTAATTATTTTATATTTTATTTATAAAATAACTAATTAACTATTGTAAATTCTTAATTATAACCCCACGAATTTTATTCTCCGCGCTATAGGTAGTGATGCTATAACCATATGAGTTATTCTACTTCGTCAACTTAACTTATACTAATAATCAACACAAAATTAACCTTGATTTCAAAAGGATCTATTGGATTCTTTTAAGTCAAATTTATTTCCTCTTCCAACCAAACATCACATAAATATATATTATTTAATGACAGAAATATATTAGTTTCTCATAAATCAATGTTTTCATATTTGAACCGATAACCAAATCGAATTGGGTATAGATTGAAGCTTCAACTGTTAAAATGATTCTTATCAATATTTTTAAAATATTCCCTATATTACATTAAAAATAAAATAAATATGCACTTATAAATTTTAAAATTATATATTTATTAGTTTCATTTTGAAATAAACACAATAGAATCATAGACAATACAATACAATTTTAAATAAGGATGATAAAAATAAGAATTAAGTTTTAAATTAATTAAAAAAATTTAAAAATTAAAAAACCCGGTTCAACAAGTTTTACCGATTTTTCGGTTTTGATTGGTCTTCCCGGTTCTGGCTGGTTGTTTTCGGTTCAACCGTAAAAACAAATTTTTTAGGCTAATCAGACCGGTTCAACATGGTTCTGAAAATAATGCATAAAATACTTGGTTAATTACTTGTAGGAGAATGTCGTATTAATATGTATACAAATCTTTCATCAATTTGATCACAAGAACAATTTTATAATTTTTTTTTTATCATCAAGGCATTTTTTATTTCTATATATAAAATGTGATCAATTTTTTACCCCACTAGATTAGATTATGAAGGTGTATAATAAATACTTTATTCGATTTCAACTAGGATTTCAATCCAATTATATATTGCTTTAAAAAAAAAATCCAATTATATATTCTTAAGTAAAACTCAAGAAGACACCACATTCCATCTTATGTAATTTTCTTTTTTTAAACATTTTTACAAAAATCACGCAACTTTACAAATCATATCAACACGCAAATTAATTTTACACGATTCAAAATTAAATTCCCATCATATTATAACCTGTGTTTTAAAAATCGGGTCCGACCGGCCGGTCGGACCGGTCGGACCGGTGAACCGTCCCAAAGCGGCTCAATAGAGGTGTATAGAACCGCTATTGGACCGCCCACCTCAAAACCGAAAAAACTGCTTCGAAACCGAACCGTGAACCCGGTTTTTCATTTTTTCAACAAAAAAAAAAAAAAAAATAAAAAAAACGCCGTCATGCTGCAATGGGCACGGTGGTGGGCGGCGGCGGAAATGGTGTAACAGGTCAAATTTATATGTTCAATATTTCCGGGCTAAAAAAGAGAGAGAAGAGAGTTACCTGATAATCTGATATCTGGGGAAGAGAGAGCGGGTGGCGTGAGAGGTTGTCAGGTGGTGGATGGCTTGGCGGGCGACGATGCCGATTGAAGAAGAAACTGGAGAATGATGAATATGAAGGAAGAGAGAAGATTAGGTTTTTAACCGCCCCCACTTTTTTTTTTTTTTTTTTTTTTTTTTTAAATTGACCCATTTATCATTTTTTGGGCTTTGCTTTTCATTTTTCATTTATAAAATACAATTAATATGTATTTTTCTTAAAAAGAATTTAAGTGTGCTCCAAATTTTAAAATGTTATTTTAGAAGGTTTCTAAAAATTAAATTTAATGAATTCAAGTGTAATTATAATATCATCTCCTCAGTAAAAAAAATAAAAATAAAAATTATAATATCATCTCAATACTATTTTAGTATTGATCTTTGAAATTTTAAATATCAAGTAATTAAATATCAAAAAAAAAAATTAATGCTTGTGACTTTTGTATTGTTGATGACATTTCTATTATGTTTGGAAATTGAAATTTGAAAGTTGGAATTATTTATGTTAATGGACATTTCTATTATGTTTAGAAATTTAAGTTTGAACTTTGAAGTTTGAAGTGAGTTTAGATACTTTATATTCACTTATCATACTCTATATTTTGAATTTTTTAAAAAATTATGCATATTATATATATATATATATATATATATATATATATAATATTTATTATGACGTCATACCGGCTCAATCCGGTCCGACCCCGGTCCAACCTTTTTTTGGGGTCGTCCGGCTCAACTTCCGGTTCCGGTTTTTAAAACATAGATTATAACCATGTTTTAAATGATGGAGCTGGGTCATGAGTGTGGCTGGTTGAGGAGGAACCCACAATTGTGCCACCTGCAATTACGGTGGTTGGTGGTGGCATTGCTCCGGATTGGACCCTGCCTCTCAATCTTGTCGTCATAATTTGTCGAAATTCCTCACTTTCGACATCACAATTCAGTTGCTTAGCTTCCTTCTTCATTCGCGTGTTCCAAAAATTCTTGATGTCATTGTCCGTTCGCCCAACCAACTTCACCGCAATCTTCGACCAACTATTAGTTACAAGATTTTATTAAAATTTGAAATAGATATTGTATGATAAATTGCAATACTAGTCCCATAAATTTTCCTCAAACACTTATAATATCTATCTATATCCGAAAATAGTTATATTTTTTGCAATTTTATCCCAACCGCTAATTATTTGATAAAATCCGCTAGTTGACCAAAATTGATCGAAAAATTATCGATTTCGTAAATTCTTCACAGCAATGTGAGTTAGTTTTGAACGGAAAATTCATTTTGGACCAAGATTATAAAAAAGAAAAAAAGGACCATTTTCGTGATACAAAATCCTATAGAACTGAAAATGCAATTAATAATTATAATATACATGTAGTCATGCATTTTGATGATAAAACATGTATATACTAATTAGTACTAACTGATTGCCCAATTCAGAATGGAGTTGGAGAATTAAGATCATTTCTTCATCAGTGATATTCCCCCGACGAACGGACGGTGATAAATAGTTGAGCCATCTGAGTCTGCAACTGTTTCCACTCCTCCCTACATCTAAATTCAATTCCTCCATTAATTAATGCATACATAGCAATCAACAATAGACGTGCAGACTTTGGGATATATATAAGAAATACTCCCTCCGTCGTACAAAGATAGTCGTGTTTATAGCATTACACAGATCAATAAAGACCTAATTGTAAAATTATAGAAGTGACTATAATTTAGAACACACAAAATATGAAATTATAACTATTTTTATGGGACGATTAGAGTAGTATTGCCTAAAATGTTTGAAGATGAAGTGAAAAACCTCAATATTTGACTACAAAAATCGGTAGGGCCCAATCGGCGGGCCCGGTACTAAAGTTGTTCCTTGGACAGACCTCGTCTCGTGCGTAGCTTTTGAATATAAAAGTAATTCTTAATTATATTGAGTAGTGATTGCAAACACTCCTTCATACGTGTTCGAATATTGTTATGTAATAATATTGAATCACAAATCACTACAATATAAGTTACATTATGTAACGCCTAAAATATGTTACTTAATAGCTATAATGTGTTACTTATAAAGCAAATAAGAAACACTTTTTAAGGTGTTGCAATTGCTAATCTTGACCTAAAATCTAAAGTAATACTTTTTATAATTTATGTATCACTTTAAAAAAATGTTACCAATCATGTAACGTTTTATGTAACACTTTAAAAATGTTACTCGATGAACTTTAGGTAACACTTTTTGTAAGAAAATAAATTATAAAAAAAAGGTGAAAAATTGTAGTTCCTTGGGAATAAGCCTTGGACCTCAAGGAATTTTTAACTAAGCCATAACAACTAAGCTAATTCACGTCTTTTTACCTATTATGAACGCTAATTATACTTAAATCTGTTTGTCGTTTGTTTGTTGGTTTGCTTTTTTTTTTTTTGCTTTCTTTTCTTTAAAATAACATTTATTAAAATCAAAATTTCCTACCTACTCTTCTTATGAAAAATCAAAATTAGTATAATCATTTTTTATATTATAATTCTAAATAAAAACTATAAATTATATATTTTTACATATATTAATAAACATACATATTTTATTATGTAATAAATTTAGTATAGGAACATAAAATGTTTAAAGATTATAAAATATATTGTTAAAATATTTTATATATTATTTACTAAAATAATAAATAATATAATAAATTATTCTGTACAAGAAATATATAAATGTAATGCACATAATACATATCAAATTTATTTATTATATGTATTATAAATAAAGTATATTTATATGTTTATTTATATAAATAGTTAATACAAATTGTTACAAAAATATGTTATAATATATATTTAAAAGTGTTGCCTGAAAGTGGTACATATGTTAAAATGTTACTTAAAAAGTGTTACATTTGTTAAAGTGTTTCTAAAAAATATTACTTATGTGAAAGTGTTACCTAAAAAGTGTTACCTATATAAAAGCATTATTAAAGAAGTGTTACATATTTAAATGTGTTACATGCAAGTGTTACATATTAATAAAGTGTTACATAAGGTGTTACATAATATGTAAATTAGAATAGTGTTACCATAATGTGTTACATAAACTAAAAGTGTTACTACAAAGTGTTACATAAAGTTAATTATGTTGTAGTGAATAGTCCCATAACTTTGGCCTCAATCAGATGTAGTCCCATAAGTTTTTTTGTCGTCAACTTAGTTTCAATAATTTTGACATTGTCAAATTTTAGTCCCAAATCGGGCAAAACAACGTTGTTCCGGCCAATTTGAGACTAAAATTGGACATTGTCAAAGTTATTAGGACTAAATCGAAGACAAAAAAATTTATGGGACTAAATCTATTTGAGACCAAAATTATGGGACTGTTTGCGATTCAAACTCGATTAGTGTGTAACAAACATATATGTTACCTAATTTGTGTGCCATAGTGTCCCAATGATGACATCCATGTGTATTAACATTGTGTCGAAGCTTGTCATCCTCTTCTCTCGTCCATGCCCCTTTTCTTTTGAGCTGCTGCACCTCTTCTTTCTCATTTTCCATATAAGGCTTAATTAAATGAGAATACGAAACTGATTAATGAATAATGATGAAGGATAGAAAATTAAGGGTGGTGCATTATATATATATATATACACCATATATGTTTGACTCATATACGCGTCAACTTTTCATGGAGCTGTATGAGCGTTAGGAATAAATGGTTGAGAATCGGAAAATGGTGCCTAAAGAAAGCAACCATACGTGCATGGTATATTATTATAATTTCATTCATTATTTTAAATCTACTATTTTAAGACGTACTATATTCTCACGTTAGGGCATTGGGCCTTCAAATTTAATTGTGATCTATCATCTATTAATATAATTGTACATAAAAATACTTACTAAAGTATTAACAATTTTTGTCTTTCAATTTTTTTTTTTAAAGGAAATTTTGTCTTTAAAATTATTTAGTTATTTATAAGGTGTAACTAAAAATTAGCAAACTGCTTTATCATGCAGTCATTACAAATTAAGAAGAATTGAAGGTATAAAATAACGAGGTATAAAATCGAAAATGCTGATATATATATACAATTTTGATAATATCGTTCTTTATTATTTTTTTTTCGGGTATCCGGCCCAAAAATCGACTAATCCGGTGGACCAAAACCCACCGTCACTAGCAGAGGTCTCACTTCAAGCCAGAACAAAGTTTTGTATAGATTGACCCATCTCAAGAGTTGATCGCACCTAAGAGGTTTTATCTCTCTAATTTTATACATTAACAGAAATCAGTTATCTCGTTATCTAGGGTATCAAAAAACTTTTAATTATACCCTTTATCTATTTATATTAACCACATTTTCCGTCAAAAAGATAATCACATTTAATATTTACCCTAGTACTCGCTTCTTCCGATTTTATTTACCATTTAATGGTGCATACAAATTTAAAAAAAAGCATTTAATAATAATAAACATAAATGTAATTTGTCATTTTTATCTTTTATTTATTTAAATGACCATTGGATGCATGTTATCACGAAAGTGAATATAAGGTCAAATTTAGAATTGATACTTAATCCTCTTAAATTAGTGCAAATGACAATTAGTAAAATGATAAATAAATAGGAATACCATTTTAAATAAAATAAGAAAATTCTTATGGAAGGAGGTACTACTATATGGTGGTTATGCGACATAAAAATCAAGTTATGCGTCGCATTTTGTTACGACTTACTTGTGCATAAATTATCAGGGCCGGCCCTGGCCCGTGCAGCCCATGCCGTTGCACAGGGCCCTACTCCGACGAGGGGCCCCATTTTTATTTTTTTCTATATATATATATATAGGTCAAATCATTAGTGTTTGTGTTCAGGAAAAAATAAATCTTTGTAAAGAACTCAAATTAAAAAATCAAATTAAAAAAGATAATCTTACGGAAAGAAAACAATTAGGTCAATTCTGTGACCAATTTGGATTAGATAATCCTAATTCAAAAAATAGTTCGTCTAAGACTAATAAAAGAGATTTTAAACATAAATCTAATTATAAAAGAAGAAAACTTAATTCTTCAAAACAAAAAGAGAAAGATTATGATAATAATAAAAGTAAAAGAAAATCTTTTAAAAAGAGAAGATATGATACAATTATTTGTAAAAAATGTAATAGGCCTGGTCATTATGCTAATCAGTGCTATGCAAAAGACAAGATTAAAAATCTTGATAATAATGAAGAGTTAAAAGAAACTCTTTTTAAAATTGTTATGAGTCCTAATATTGATACAGAATCAGAAAAGTCTTATAATGACTGTTCTTTTGTTGAATCCTCTTCGGATGATGATAATTCTGTTAAATCTGATAAAGAAAAATGCAATGAATGTGTACTTGGAAAACCTTGTCTTAATTGCATCAGTAATACTGATAATACTAATAATGTTGATAATGAGTTTTATAAACTCATGAGTCAATTTCAAGATATGAATATTAGTGTCTTAACTAATAATAATATTTTAGAATTTCTTAAACATATAAAAATTCTAGTTTAAGAGATAAAATCATTGAACAATTTCATGATTCTTTTAAGAATGAAGACAATGTTAAAACTAGTCTTTCTAAAAAGATTGATAGTAATTATTATAATATGGGTGAATTAGAAAGACTTCTTCGCCTAAAAAATATGAAGAATAATCCTGTAACTATAAATGATTTAGTTCATGAAATTGATAATCTCAAAACTGATGTAAAGATCCTTAAAAAGCGTAATCTTGATCTTTTCTGTCGTTTTCTTTTATGGAGAAAGGTAAATAAAAATTGAAGATTGTGAAACCAGCTATAATACTCTTTCACAATACTTGGATATTGATGATAATTTTAATATTGAGAAGAATCATTTATCTACCATTAATATGGTTATATCACATAAATGGTATACTAAGATTTCTCTTCTTATAAATAATTCTTATAAGAAAGATTTTATTGATATGATTGATAGTGGTGCTGATTTAAGTGTTATACAGTTAGGAATAATTCCTACTAAGTTTTTTGAAAAAACTACTCATTCACTTTCTCATGCAGGTTGAGGATCTTTAAAGATTAATTATAATCTTAAAAATGCTTATGTTTGTGTTGATGATTGTTGTATTCCTAACGACTTTCTTATTGCTGAAGACATCACTAGTCAAATGATTATTGGTCTTCCTTTTCTATTTAAAATATATCCTCTTACTTTTGTTGGTGAAAAAGGTATTACAGGGTACTTATAATGGTAAACCTATTACTTTTAAGTTTATCACTAAACCTATTCATAAGGTTCTTAATTTGATTCAAGATCAAATTAATAATAAAAATTGTCAAATCAATTTTCTTAAAGATGAGCTTAATTCTATTACTATAAGTGATAGATTAAATAATCCTAAACTACAGGATAAAATCAAATTTTTAATAAATAAATTCTCTATTGAAATTTGTAATGATTTTCCTAATGCTTTTTGGGATAAAAAGAAACATATAGTTTCTCTTCCTTATGAAGAAGATTTTAAAGAGAATAAAATTCCGACTAAATCTAGACCTTGTCAAATGAACTCGAATACTTAGAGTTACGTAAAAAAGGAAATATTTTCCTTATTACAAAAAAAGCTTATAACTCCTTCTAAATCTCCTTGGTCTTGTATCTTTGCTTTCTATGTTAATAAACATTACGGCGAGGAACGCGAGTTCCTCGTTTAGTTATTAATTACAAACCTCTTAATAAGGTTTTAAAATGGATTAGGCATCCTATTCCTAATAAAAAGACGCGTTCTTGTGATTAGTCAATGCTCTTATTTTCTCTAAATTTGATTTAAAATCAGATTTTTGGCAAATTCAGATTAATCAACCTGATAGGTATAAAACTGTCTTTAATGTACCATTTGGTCATTATGAATGGACTGTTATGCCTTTTGGGCTTAAAAATGCTCCGTCTGAATTTCAACAAATTATGAATGACATTTTTAATCCTTATAGTGATTTTATTATTGTTTATATTAATGACATCCTTGTATTTTCTAAAGATATTGAAATACATTTTAAACATCTTGATATGTTTAAAAATTTGGTCATTAAAAATGGTCTTGTCATTTCAAAACCTAAAATGGTTTTATTCCAGACTAAAGTAAAATTTCTTGGTCATATTATTGATAAAAGTAATATTATTCCAATTCAAAGAAGTATTGAATTTGGTAATAAATTCCCTGATGTTATAACTGATAAAACTCAGTTACAGAGATTCTTAGGAAGCCTTAATTATGTGTCTTCTTATATTAATAATCTTGCTGAAGATTCCGCTATCTTATATGATAGACTTAAAAAGAATAATTCTCCTTGGAATGATGACCATACTAAGGTTGTTATCAGGATAAAAGAAAAGGTTAAAAATATTCCTTGTCTTATGCTGACTAATCCCTCTTGGGAAAAAAATTGTTGAAACTAATGCCTCAAATTTGGGGTATGGAGGTATTTTAAAACAAATTAATCCTGATAATAAAAAGGATTATATCATTAGATTTTATTCCGGTAAATGGAATAATAGTCAGAAAAATTATTCTGCCACAGCTAAAGAAATTCTTGCTATAGTTAAATGTGTCCTTAAATTTCAGGATGATTTATATAATCAGAAATTTACTATTAAAACTGATTGTAGGACTACTACTTTTATGCTCTTCAAAGATTTTGAACATAATGTTTCTAAACAAATGTTTGCCGGATGGCAATCGCATCTTGCTTATTTTGATTTTGATATTGTTTATAAGCAAGGGAAGGATAATCATCTTCCAGGTTTTTTAACACGTGAATTTATTTCTTCATGATAGAAATGAGTCATGCTGGAAGGAATCCATATTCCTCTTATAGGGGAAGAGGAGGAAGAGGCCATCCTCCGATTATACAACATGGGAAGAAATCCCTTTTTAACCAGAATATTTCTGGAAGTGGCTCTTCTTCAAAAGGAGACAATGTACAAAAGGAGTTTCAAGAATTCCTGAGACAAAGGGGAAAAAAATTCACCAATTGAGGACAATTCCTCAAAAGCAGAAGATGAAGAATCATATTCTTCAATTGCACAAAAAGAATACAAATTCTTTGATTCTTCTAAGAAAGAATTGATTCTTATTATTGAAGATGATGATGAGAAATTCAAAGAGTCCCCATGGATTCTTATGGAAAAGTATTTTTCAAATTCAAATTGGAATGTTGAGACTTACAAATACAGAGGATTTTATGAGAATATTCTCATTAATCTCGAAAGTGTCTAAATCCAGCATTTTCCTCCTAAGAGTAAAGCTATCAATTACTCTAAATTTATTATCAAAAAGATTATTTCCATCCAAGAATGGGGAACTTCACCTTTTACAGAAAGAAGTATGACTAATGAAGTCACACATACCATTTACCAGTACAATTACTGGGATTACCTTCAAAGTTTTTATAAAACGTTATTGTATCAGAATGCTAAGCATTCTCATACGTGGTTGATTAAAATCTGTGAGAACATTGGCAGGAATCAAATTCCTAACTGGCTTTTCTCATGGTGGGGAAATTTTGGGGCTTTGGCAGATATCTTGCAAGAAGAGGTTAAAAATCTCTTAAAAGAATATACTATTGTTTCTTCAGACTTAAAGTCTCATAATACGAGTGGTAAAACTACTTGTATGCTCTTTGTGGATTCTGGAATCCCATGGGTTCTAAAATGGAGACCAGAGTTTGGTTATACTGAACATGGTACACCTTGTTTATGGAGAATCCGTACAACACGATTTTGGAATAACTTAAATGTTATTACTCCTGGCTCCAATGAGTCACCATTACAAGAAAATATTTCACGGATTAAATCCAAAATGGAAGAATACAGAAAAAATTTTGTTGATAAGACTTCTAGTTCTCTTCCATCATTCTCTGAATACTCTAAGAAGTATTTTGGTATTTTCTCAAAAGAAAAAATTATGGATCTTTATATGGATCATATTAAGAATGATTTATTCAAAGATATTGATTTTTCTGATTCAAAATCAGATGCTTCAATGATTTCTGGATCTGATCTTCAAGATGCGCAGGATCCAAATGAAGATGATCAGGAATTTTCTATTCAAGAAAGTTTCGATCTTTTGAAGAATTCTCTCAAAGGGAAATTAAAATAAGGCAAGTTTTAATTGAAGGTTCTTACCCTAATGATTTCTTTACATCCTTTACAACGGAAGGATGGAATATTCAGCATGGAATAATTCGTTCCAGATTATACTATCTCCTGACTAATACAGGAGTCTTACATTACAACATTTGGAGAATTCCTTCTCAAATTATTATTGACCATGAGAATAATGTTATTAATGATAAGAATTATCTCAAAATTCTTAAGAAAAGGATTAGAGTTTTGGAAGTATGGATTCCATGGCTTGAAGCTTCACTAAGAGGAAATCAAGGAAGAAATGTTTATCCAACTCATCGTCAAGAATTGGCCAATTTCAGGGAGTCTCTTAAACTCCTAAAAAAGCAAGCTTCATTGTTGGCGATTTAGTGAAGATTTGGACTTAGCACATTCCAGCAAGATGTGTCTATAGTATCAGACAAAATCAAATTTTCGCCATTGCTTACGATAGCAGACAAAGAACTGTTCCTGAATAGTAATTACTATTCGTACTTTTTACTTTTTAGCTTTTGCGGTTTTGTTTTTTCCGCACTGTTTATTTTTTATTTTGGAATCCGGGGTTTCATGTCCGGCTCTTTCATCTATAAATAGACTTGATTTTTCATTTGAGAGATACGCTTGAGTTTAGACTCGCCCTCTCTTTTTTCTCTCTCTGCCCCTCTCTTGTGTGCAACCCTTGTAGTCTTGTAATAAATATGTTTATAAGTTTGTTTATGGTAAAGGCTCATTAAGGTATAATTATTGTTATTTTGTTTTTATATTTATATTTCTGATGATCGCCGCCTCTATGGACGGCTAGAATACTTGTATTGAATCATGGTCTGACTTAAATATACTCTACTATCATGTGCATTTAGAATTATATTCCTATAATGGTCTGTAATTTGATATATCAAAGGTAGAGTTAGTTTAACCAGTAGGTTTGAGCTTTCCAGTGATATTCATGAGTTAACTATGTGGGCTAGCCCTTGTTGCCGTAATGCCAATGAATAGGCGCAGACATTTTCTTGGCGTAAAAGCTTTTTTATAGGCGTTGGAAAAAAAAAAAAAAAAAGGGTTGGAGATTGAGAGAAGAATAGAAAGGACCCACCGATATCCTTTTAGTACTGATCAACGGTTCAACTGATAATTATAAAATGGTTGATAAAGGATCGAAATGGAGATGTACTAACACAATACAGGCGGGAACACTATTTTATATACACTATCACTATATGTTATGGTTGACTTAGTTAAACCTTTTTTCTTTTCAGATATCCAAGTCTCACTTGTCCATCTGGACTCACGGGAACACTATTTTATATACACTATCACTATATGTTATGTATATAAAGTACTCCCTCCGTTCCAATCATAATGGTAAAGTATTCATATTTTCGTCCTAATCATAATGGTAAAGTTACTTACACACTTTATTATTTTATCACTTTATTACATAAAATATTAATAAACAACACTTTCTACCCCCAATTACTCATCACTTTATCATATAAAATACTAATAAACAACTCTTCCAGCCCCACCACTTTACACTTTATCACTATTCCACTAAATCCTTATGAACAGTAAAAATGTCATTATGATTGGGACGGAGGGAATATTATTTATAAAATTGGTGTAAAAAAAAAGTACTATCTATAAAGTAAAGTAATTTTTTGAATATTTATAGTGTGCTAACATTACATTAAGAAAATGAAGAATTGACTTTAGAAATTTTCAATAAAATATTGCGGTCTATGAATAACGAGAATTGTCTATTATATACCCTTTTTTTTAAACAAAAAAAATAATAAAATTATGAAGAAATTATAAAATTGATATTTTATTTCTGAATTTATTTTTTATATTTTTAATATGAATGTCAAATTAATAAAAAAATGAGATTAATTTGATATAAGATACATTTAAAAAA
Source organism: Stenogyne calaminthoides (assembly GCA_037126765.1). Taxonomy (NCBI): domain Eukaryota; kingdom Viridiplantae; phylum Streptophyta; class Magnoliopsida; order Lamiales; family Lamiaceae; genus Stenogyne; species Stenogyne calaminthoides. Next base: position 35,110,658 of record JBBCBC010000022.1, read on the forward strand.
ATTAAAATGAAATCTTATCGAGGACTGACTTGATATATGTTGATGGATTAACAAGAAAGGAGCAGGTTACAACCATGTTAATTTCATTAACAAAATAAATTCCAATTAGGCAATTAACAAGAAAGGAGCAGGTTACAACCATATCAAATAAATTCAATAGAAATATGAGTGAATATATCTCTCAACAAAATTGGGGTGAGTTCGAACCCAGTTCAATGAATATTACCATTTTCTGGCGCAGTTAACAAAAGTACCTAAATTTGAATTAATTGAGCTACCTTTGTTTAATTAATTCAACTAACATGAATATATATATATATATATATATATATATATAATATATATATATATATATTTACACACGATAATTTGTTTAAAGCTCAAGAGTTGGTATGCTGTGAAACTTGTTCACGTGAAATTGATTTTTTTTTTACAGGTATACTCTTTAGTAATATAAGTCACACTCTTTAGTATTATAAGTCACATCCTTCACTTATCACTACGTACGATATTCTCTTCTAAAATATAAGTCACACCCTTCATTTTTATGAGTAATACCCTTCATAGTAAAAAATCACACTCATTATTAGTAATATAAGTCACACTCTTTAATCAATTTCACCGTAAAACTTGTTCACCCTATGCTTTGTCAAAGCTCAATGGTTAACAATATTTATACTACAAAGACATAGTTGAAATGTTATTTTTTGTCCCTTAATTCTCACCAATTTTAATTTTTGTTCACAATTTTTTATTTTTTATTTTTGAAAAATTTGTCCTTGCACATTTATCCCTTAAATATTTACCAAATATAATGTTTTTGTTATCTTTGCACATTAAAAGAAAATTCAATCGGTTGAATTTTAAATATAACAACCACATAAATATGAGATGATTTATAATTAATAAATAAAAAATAAATGGAAGGTAAAATATTCAAATTAAATAATGAATGATTGATTTAAAAAATTAAAAATTAAAAATTATATAATAAATAAATTCTCTCATAAATTTAGAGATTTGTAATAAAATCACCGCTTAGATAGGAATTTCAAAGCTTATCATATATCATTTGTTCCCTCAAAAAAACAAAAAAATCATGTATCATATATATTTTATCGTTTAGACCCTACAAGATCTGTAAATTTAGATTTTAGACCACTATTATTTTCCTGTTGAAACATAATTTAAAAAAGAGTATGAAACCAATATTATTTTCGAGACAATTTGAAAAGAAAATATGTATGCATTCATGTGCATTGCCATTCACAAGTGTGTAAATTCCCAGCTAAAATTTATCAATTTCGACGACAATACATAGGCTCAAAACATGACCAAATTCAAATTGCCAATAAGCTACCATGAGAAAATAATTAGCCAAATTATCAGACAAATTGGAAATAGAAAAATTTCAGAAATTGAATATGTGAATATAATTGCAACTAATTTTAAGTTTACCTTTAAAAAAGAAAAACTAACTTAAAGTTTCTAAAATTTCTCGTATATGAAATTCCAACATCCAAAAGCATTGATTCAAGTGCAAAGAATTTTGACGAGATTTAAGTGGAAAAGTTGAATTTTATGTTCTGGATTGATAGAGAGAGAATATTCACTAATACACATTTGAGCTTGGACAGTTGTGAAAAATGACCTTGGAGAGCTGTTATAACCGCTCTCCAAGAATGATTATCAAAAGCTTGAAACTAATAAAAACCGCTGTCTAAGAAATCGACTTGACGGCCGGTTTTGAACCATTGTCAAGATTAGCAAAACGGCGGTTTTCAACCGCCGTATCCAAATTCCACTTTGGACAAATGGTTTTCAACCGTATCCAAATTCCTCACTTGATATTGATATACGTGATAAAAAAATATTAAATTTAATTTTTTGCGATTTTTTATCGACGAAATGTGTTGGTTGGTGGCGTGGTGGGATGTGCTGGTGGCAATGGCGATTGCAGAGAAAGTCGCGATGTGCAATTGGTTTGCATTTCGTGTATGTATTTTTTTAATATTATTAGTTTTTTTTATGAAAAAGTATTATTATTTTGTTAGAAAATATCAGATGTTCTAATATAAAGTATTAGTTGCGAAACAACTGCATGATAAAGTACTTTTATATTATCACTACAAAAAAGTCGGGTTTTAACGACGGAAATTAGCGACGGACACAATAATGCGTAAGCTAATCTATGACGGATGTAGCGATTTTAATTAGTCAAACGGTTAAATCCACCATTTTTAGCGATGGACACCAAAATCGTCGCAAACTACGACGGTTTAGCAACGGTTCATCGACGGTTAATTCGAACCGCCACTTCAAGCGATGTCATTAGCGATGGATACTTAATATCCATCACTAAATAGTGCAGAAAACGAAGAGATACGCCCGTTGGGAGCCGATGTCATTAATTTAGCGACGGATTTGTGAAATCCGTCACTAAATCTAATTCTATATATACCGCCGCTGCCTGCCCATTTTTCCCATCAATCAAATCAGAATACAACACAAACGAGACAATTTCATCTGTATTCTTCGATATCACGGTAATATTTTAATGTTTTTTTGTTTATTTATTTATTTATATTTAATTGTATTTTATATTAATTAATTAATATATAAATTTCATATTTTATTTAGATGGATCTTTGGTAATAACGTCCAAGCATCATCCCGGACGCCTATTCCTCGCTTGCTATCAATATCATCAATGGAGAGTAAGTGTTGTTTTTTTTTAATTATATAATTAATTAATTTAATATTAATTATTAATTATGTATTTATTTTTTAAAGTGTTAGTACCTGGTCACGAGGCTTCCACTATAGCCAAAAACGTCATCATGCGGGTGGGAATTGTTGTCAACGCTTACAATTGGAAATATGTGCCAACTAACTAGCGTCAATTGTATTTCGAGGAGTTTACGGTATAAAATTTACTTAACTTAATATTTTATTTCAATATATATTGATTACAATTAATTTAATTATCTTATTATATTCGAAATATAGAAACAAGCTACGTGGAGTCCCGATCTCGAGACCAATGAAGTTTACAATGCATTTTGTAAGGTTGCTCAACGACAGTACCATGACATGATGCACAGGTGGCGTAGACAGTGGAGGGAAGAAGGGGTGAACCTATCAGAAGAACTTGGGGACGAAGTATGGGATTCAATTGTGGCTGTTTGGAGAGCAAATCCCTTCTAGGGTCAATGTTTATTTTAATTATGTTATTAACAATTTATAATTTTGTGTTTAATTTTGGTATGACTGAAATTTTTTAATTTATGTTATTATTTTGTAGTGTGATTGTACAATTTTAATATCTGTTTTTTTTAATGAATGATCGAACAATTTTAATTTTATTTTTTTTTTAAAAATTATGTTTTTAGCGACGGTTTTGGCGACGGAATTATCGACGGAAATTTGAATTCTGTCGCTAAACCGTCGATAACTACGACAGTTATTTCCGTCGTTGAATCCGTCTATAATTAATAGCAACGGTTTTATGTAACCGTCGTTGTATCTGTCGCTAAACACAGACTAAAAAAACCAGCAGTTATATTTTACACAAAACAGTCGAACCAACTCCATTTTTTTCCAAAATCAACACCAAATTTTGTGTAGATAGAGCCGAAAATTATTTTTGAAGTGCATATTGTGTAGCGGAAGCATTTCGACTCCTCGAGAATGATTTTACCGTACGTTTTCACATTTCTACCGTTTAAAAAATATATATATATATATATAGTGTAATGTATATAATTGATAAGTTTATTTTGTATTTGATGTTGATATATATTGTGTAGATTGTTTATGTTAAATGAATGTTGTGATCATATATTGCGTGGATTTCTTTGATGTTATTTGATAAGAATAATATTTTTGGAAATTTACATATACAGACTAAACTCTGTTCAATTTTTTGTAGAATTAACATATTGATATGATTTGAAATAGATGGAATATCCGAATCGTCAGTGGATTTATTCGACTCCTCGACTTATCAACGAACGTATAAGTATGGAGTTCTTGAACGAAGTTAATAACTTCATTCACTTTGCAATTAATCAGGGTGCAGCAAATTCAGAAGGTCGTATAAGATGTCCTTGTAATGCAACAAAGTGTCAGAACAAGTTATACAGAGCGATTGTCGATGTTCAAACACATATCATCATGAATGGTTTTGTACCTAATTACTACAATTGGACACGTCATGATGAAGATCGATGGAGTGTTTGTTGGGATATTTTAGTTTTGATGAATTATGCTAAAACATTATTAACTTGTGTTATTCAAGCTAATTTACAGATAACAAGTTAAGGGGGAACGAAAGAACAAATTGAGGGGGAACTCACGAAATCAGAAGAAGATGATCGAGTTCAGACGAGGATGCAGACGAGACTGATCGAGATCAGATAAGTAAGATGAGTTCCGGAGTCAACTGATGAGCTGTGCAAATCAGATGTGAAGAAAAGCTAAAGCCAGCAAATCAGAAGAGAAGGTTGCAGATCAGAAGATGAGAAGATGAGACTGATCAAGATCAGACGTGATCGAGGTCAGATATGAAGAGGAACAGATGAGACTGATCGAGATCAGACGTGATCGAGATCAGATATGATAAACTGATATGCTAACCTGATGAAGATGACCTGATGCTATCCTGAGATGATCCTGAAGATATGTTGATCTGATCAGTCGAGCTGATCAGATCAGACAAGAAGAAATCAGATAGCCTGAGTCAAGTGACCTGAGGGTCAGGATGTCTGAATTCAGAAGAGCTGAACTCAGTAAGCCTGAGTGTCAGTATGCCTGATCAGACAAGGTCCGCTGAAGAGAAGTCTGCTGAATCAAGAACCCTGAGTAACCTGAGGCTCAGATAACCTGAAGGCTCAGATAGAACTGAAGATCCTGAGACTCAGAAAATCCTGAAGAACATAGCCGTTAGAGACTCAGAAGAAACTAAGGAATATAGCCGCTAGATTCAGCTGACGTGGACCAATGAGAGGAAGACGACAAACCTGAAAAAGCTGCAAAAAGCTACAGAGTAGTATGGATTTGAATGTGATTCTCTCCAACGGTAACATTCAAATCCACACTATAAATACAAGTTCTTCCCTCATTATCACGAGTGGATGAATGTGGAAGAGTGTGAGAATGTAGCAAACAATGCTACAGAGCTAAGAAGATATGGGTTCCAGCAGTTCCCAGCCAAGGTCGTGTGCCAGATGATGCGAGTCCTGAAATATGGCCTGATCGTAGCACGACTAAGGCATTCAACACAGCTACAGAGCCAAGAGCCATATATTCAAGCATTCCCACCATAGAACACAGAGCAAGAAATACACGCATATATTCAAAGAGTGTTCTACCCTAGATCTAAGCACCAAATGTAATATCCTAAGCTTAGAGAGATTTTCCCATCCTTAGCATTGAAGCTAAACAAATGTAAGGGAAAATCTCACCCTAGTTGGAAACCAAACAAACCTTACCCAAATCAGTTTGATAGGTTAAGTTTGTAGGTGAGTGTGAACTCGGTAAACATCTATAGGCGATCCCGTGAGGGTGATAAGTCCCGTTTGAGTGTGAACTCGGTAAACATCTATAGGCGATCCCGAGAGGGTGATAAGTCCCGTTTGAGTGTGAACTCGGTAAACATCTATCGGCAATCCCGTGAGGGAGATAAGTCCCGTTGGTTAAGTCGGTTAAGGTTGCCCCTGTGTTAAGGGAAGAGTGGATGTAGGACGGGTTTCGTCCGAACCACTATAAAATCTTGTGTGTTCTTTACTGCTTTATGTTCTTACTTGTCATATGCATTTGATTCTAAGCAAAACAACACACATGTTCTTAAAAGCGAAAAATTAGGAATCACCCATTCCTCTCCCCTGTTTTATATGCATCACACGACATAGTTTGCTTCCGCAAGCGCAAATTGTTTTTCCTAATAAATCGGGACCATCAGTGTTGATTTCAATACACTTGAAAAGTATTATAATGCTCTGGTGGGTTTCAAGATGAGGCTATGGAGGAGGAACCAAATGAGGAAGCATCTAACTTTTACAGAATACTCAAAGCAGCTGACGAAGATCTTTATGATGGATGTCAAACTCACTCTCTGTTGTCATTCAATGCTCGACTCATGGCTATCAAGGCTGAGAACAAACTTTCTCAAAGAGCCTATAACCATATTAGTAAGTTGATCAATGAGGTCTGTCCTCCCGGTAATAAGGTGCCTATTACAGAATATCAAGCCAAGAATTTGTTGAAGAGTATGGGTCTACCAGTAGAGAGTATTGATTGTTGTATCAATAACTGCATGTTATTCTGGGATAATGAAGAAGAAACGAATCTTGATAAGTGCAGAATTTGTGGGCACTCTCGGTACAAAGTACCACGTCGGAACTGGACTGACGGTTGAGGGAAGCAGAATAAGAAGAAGAAAGTGGCAAATAAAATGATGTATTACCTCTCTATCATTCCTCGGCTTCAGAGATTGTATCAATCTAGTGCCACAGCCAAAGATATGACATGGTATCATAAGGAGTCATCTGATCCTGATTCCTTAGAGATGAGACACCCTGCAGACGAGTTGTTTCCTATTTTTTCGGACGAACCTAGGAACGTTCGGTTAGGTCTCAGCACTGATGGTTTTTGCCATTTGGAATGCACGGTAAGCAGTATTCGTTATGGCCGATTATATTGACTCCTTATAATCTACCTCCGTGGATGTGCATGAAGCCCCAAACTATGTTTCTCACAGTATTGGTACCTGGCCCAAAGAATCCAAAGGACAAATTAGATGTTTTCCTTCAGCCTCTGATAAGAGACTTGATACATCTGTGGGAAAATGGAGTGCTGACATACGATGTATCGAGAAGGCAAAACTTCACGATGAGGGCTGCCCTGCTTTGGAAGATCAGCGACTACCCTGCGTACTCCATCTTGTCCGGATGGAGGACAGTTGGGAAACAAGCATGTCCTTACTGCATGGAGGATTCTGACGCTTTTAGTCTTCCGCTTAGCAGAAAAGTTTCATGGTTTGATAACCATCGAAAGTTTTTACCAGATAATCATCTTTTTCGAAAGAATAAAAAAGACTTTATCAAGAACAAAATCGTTACAAAAAACGGCTTGAAAAAGAGATTAGGTATTTTTATATTAGTTGTTTTAAATGAATTAATATATTTCTTTCTACGAACGATAAATTAATTAACTTGTAACTTTTTGCATTCATGTAGGTAAAAGGTTGTTAAATCAAATTAATCAGAAGGGATTGACGAAAACAACAGAAGAGCATGCTGAGGAGCATAATAAAATGGTACCGGGTGGTTGGAAGAAGAAGAGCATTTTCTGGGATTTGCCCTACTGGAGCTCACTTTTGATTCGACACAACTTAGATGTGATGCACATCGAAAAGAATGTGTTCGATAACTTGTTCCACACAATCATGAACACAGAGGGCAAGACAAAAGACATTGCAAAGTCGCGCGATGAGTTGAACGAGATATGCAAATGTGATCACTTGAAGAAGGATGATGGTACATGAAGATGTCCCCAAGCCAATTACACACTTGATAAGAAACATAAAGTTGCTTTGTGTAATTGGATTGAAGAAATGAGATTTTCAGATGACTATGTTTCCAATTTGAGTCGTTGTGTAAACACATCAAACGGGAAGGTGTCTAGGATGAAAAACCACGATTGTCACGTGTTTATGCAACGATTGTTGCCCCTCGCATTCCGGGAATTCCTACCGAACAGTATCTGGAGTGGTGTAACTGAATTGAGTCTATTCTTCAAATATTTAACGTCTACAATGATTACGCAGACGACATGGTCCGTTTGGAGAAAAGACATTCCAGTTATTTTATGCAAATTGGAGCGCATTTTCCTCCCAAATTCTTTTGATTCGATGGAGCACTTACGGTGCACTTAGCATATTTTGTGGTGTTTGATTCATCTCCGAGTTGAAAGCCTTTTGTTTAATGTATCTTCTGAGTTGAGAACTTTATTTTATTTTTCATTGTGTTGTCTTGTGAAGACAATTTTTAGTGTCAAGTTTATAACAACATAGGCCTCGGAAAACATATTAGAGAAAGTGGTATTGACTGCATTGTGAGTGTGGTGGATCGACGAGTGGAACAATCAATAATACGGAGTGCTGCCAGTGATTATATGATGAAGATAACTTGTAAAGTTATACTAAAACAGCTTAGTGATTACGTAGTTTGTCGTAAAAAAGTCAATAATTTGGCTCATCATTTTGCTTGGACGCTTGAATTATTCTCAAGTCCTTATTATTGAGTCGAGCTTCCAATTGCTGTGGATGGCCTTTTCAATATTTATTGTTTTTGCATTTAAGTTATAAGAGTTATTTTTGTTAAAAAAGAAAAGAAAATAAAATATTCATCACATCATATATATGCATCCATTCATGTGCATTGCCATTCACAAGTGTTAAATTCCCAGCTAATTTATCAATTTCGACGACAATAGGATCAAAATATGACCAAATTCAAATTGCCAAAAAGCTACCATGAGAAAATAATTAGCCAAATTAGCAGACAAATTGGAAATAGAAATATGTCTGAAACTTAATATGTGAATATAATTGTAACTAATTTTAAGTATACCTTTAAAAAAGAAAACTATTTTAAAGTTTCTAAAAGTTCTCGTGGATGAAATTCCAACATCTAATGATTCAAGTGCTGGAAAAGGATGTTCAAATAAAAAAAAAAAAAAAGTGCTGGAAAAGGGAGGAGAGAATTTTGACGTGTTTTTAAAGTGAAAAAGTTGAATTTTATGTTCTGAATTGATAGGAATAGAATATTAAAATAACTGATCTGATTATTAATGAATGCTGACAAATAAACTGTTATATTTAAATTTAAAATGATTGAGAAAACGATAGAGTGGTCCGGTGGTCCCTTTCTAATCAACGTGTGATATAATGTACTTTTATCTATCACCACACTTTCCTTTTCTTAACGAAAATTGAAAAGAGGATATTGGTTCGGGAAAAAAAAATGAGGACCTAACTTTCACTTGAATCATTACATATTTATTGAAACGTAATATTCGTTCCAAAAGTTTTAAACATAATACAAGTTTTAAATATGATTTACTTATAATTAATTTAATTAAATATAAATGTTGTGAGGCAATTTCTTATAAAAATTATCTCATGTAAGATTATTAAAATTCTTTAAAATAACTAGAATAAAATTTAAATATAAATTAATAAATAAATGAGTAGAGATACAAAATAAATACTCCTATAAATTAAATTCAGCTAAAAAAGCTGTCATACGTTATTGCAATTTTCACTTGCTCGTATCATAAAGGCCATGTTACTATGCAAATATCTAAAAAAAAAACATCGGTAAGATTAGCGTGGGCCCACCGAACCGTCCAAATTCAAAGTTAGATTTAGCCAATCTTATACTACGCGCGGTTCGTTTCTCCATCAAGCGTGTGGCTACACACAAACACAATCCAAACAATGAATATAAAAATATGTATATGCCTCGCACCTAAAACAATATTTATTTTCCTTAAAAAAATAAAATAGTTATTTAAGATTGAAGGGAGTATTAGTGTATTACTAATGAAAATACAAAGAAGAAGAAGGTTATAAATTAGAAGAAGAATATACATTTTCTCAATTTTCATTTTCTCATATATATATGCATGACAAGTTAATTAAGATTAAATACAAAAAAGAAGAAAATTAAATGAAAGTTAATTAAGATTAATTAAGTACAATTTGGTTACGAACTTTACTAGTTTGGTAACATGTAAAATACAAATTGAGTGAACTTTGCCTTCAATGGTCGCCCTCATCGAGTTATCGTGTTTGTCATTTATCTGCCATTATCTTTTAGTCTCCCATAACCGATTTACTTAACCTACTAACAACTAATTTTGTCCCATAAAAAAAATAATAGTCTCTCCCATCAATACTTCATAGTACTTTTCAATTCTGTACTTTCTTTCCTAATTTTTTTGATTTCTTTTACACTCTATATTTCTCCAAAATTTGTATAGCTTTTTTGGGAAATTGTCAATTTTACTCTAACTGAAACGTTGTTTGCAATTTGGATTTGCAAGTACATATCCCAAAAATAATAAAACCTGAATCTTAGTCATGTAACTTCAAATGTCGAGGGGGTGGGGGAGTATAATGGATTTTTATTCCCATTTGTATACACAAAGATTAAAGATTATACAAGTGTCCTCTCATAATCGGATCGGCAACCAAACCAAACCGGCATCGGTTGGACCACTCGGGCCTTGAACATAAGGACATCACTCATCAAGAATTTATTTCAATTTTACAACTTCATAAGAAATACGGCGGCAACAAGTAAGTATATTATTACCTCCCTCTTATGTCCTGACTCATTGTTCACAATTACTATTTTTTCGTATTTTAACAAATAAATTTTTATTAATATTTAAAATAATAAAGTAATTTTTAAGTAGATAGATCTATCATACACCATCTCAAAAATTATTTTATCATTTCAAATACTAATAAACAACTCGTTCGCAAAAATACGGGGAGAAAGATGGTGTGAAGAAAGTGTTGGAACGGAGAGAGTAGTAAAGAGTTATAGTATCGATTTTCAATCTATGGTTAATTTGTTTTAACCTATGCCACTTAAACTTGAAGAAAATAAATGATTGCCTATAAATTTTCCAACAAAAAATAATTTGGTCCTTAAATAGTGAACATTGCTTATGACTTGCGCGTCTACGAATTTCTAAAATTTTTATAGACATACAAATTACCTACGAAGAAACTACATATACATTTGTAAATTTCGTAATCAGACAAATTAGCTATAAAAAATAATGCCCTAGACAACTTAAATTTCTATGGACAATTAGTTTAGAAAATGACCTATAAACAAACTCACCTACGAATTATACATTTACATAGATAAATTTACGTGTGAAGGAAAATTCCTATATGATTAGGAAATTTTGTAGGCAACTCATAAGCAATCCTTAGTATTTAAAAGCAAATCTATTTTCGTTAGAAATTTTCATAGGCATATTAAAATACTTAGTAGGCAATTCTATATTTTTTTAAGTGAATGTACAATTTCTTTTATTCAATTGCAATATTGTGTACTATATGAAATAGAATTACTTGATTGCAAATGCATTATTTTTGTAGTATTTTTCTGCCACAATTGCCACAAACACTACAAAATAATAAGGAATTAACTATGAAATTTTTAATACCGTTCTCCAAGAATTTTTTTTTTTAAATCGATTAGGTAAAACCACACTCCAAGTGATACTTTGAAGTGCGGTTATTAAAAAGGGCTGTCCAAGTGGAGCTGTCCAAATTCAAATGTGTAGTAGTGAAAAACAATTGTGTCTTTAAATTAAACGCCTACGACTTAGCTCCATATTTTCCTAATCATGTATACATCTTCATTCCAAAATTACCTATTACATTTTAGCAAGTAATTTGTTTGTAGATAATTTGAGAAATAAAAATATGTATATGATTAGAAAATTTTACAGGTAAATAGTAGACAATTCTTAATATTCAATGACGGAATATTTATCCATGAGTTTTTATCTTTAAAAAAACGTTCAATTCTGTTATGTCCTTTTTCGTTGGAAATAAGATATACTCTTGTGGAGATAGTTTAATTGCAATAAGTCTCTCTACCCCAGCAAAAATCAATTTTTCTACACTTTTTTCTTCAACTATTTTTGGACTTTTCTTCAACCATTTCCGACACACTCACTCTCTCTCCTTTCTTGAGCACTTCAAATCCTTATTGGATATATTATTTAACTAGATAACCTTTATCTAATAAAGCCACTCTCAACCATTGCAGTCTTCTCCAACCATTAGATCTCAAATTTAATCCCCAATTTTTAATCTTGGTTTCTCTTAAAATCCCAGTCTTTACATGTGATTGTGTATTTGGTCACAAAGCAAGCGTTGATAAATGGTTGAACAAAGTGTTATAGTTAAAAAAACAAAGTAACTATTTATTGTGGGAATGATCTGTGTGAGTAATTTTTTAAAATAATATAGGAGTATAAATCATTATTACTTATTAGTGGTGTTCAACGCTCAAATACTTGCACAAAGATATAAAACGGAGTTCTTTTTTAACATTAGACTTGCCCAATGTAATGGATGGCATCACGTAATATACATTTTATTTTTATACAAGTGAACCAAAGAGTAAAGATAACTACAATCAAGTCCTAAAACAGTGAAAGATAACTTCATGGAAGAATTGGGCCTTGAAAACTGCTTAGACGGGCCTTCAAAGTATTGGTAGAATACAGGCTGCAGCAATGGGCCGTGCTTCTTGGAATGAGACTATCTATTTCATATTTGATGTTCCACTTTATATTTAACAATATAATAGAATGACATGTGAAACTGAGAGAATTCCGTCTCATCTAAAAGCTCGAGCTTGTAGAGAGGGTCGGGAATAATCTATTTACTTAATTTCCCTCAACACTCCCCCTCACTCGTGGGCCGAATCATTGCCTCTGCTCTCTGGAGAGGAGGCCCAACAGAGTGGACAATTTAAATGGGTGGAGTGCTTCCACGGGAATCGAACCCACAACCTGGGCTCTGATACCATGAGAGAATTCCGTCTCATCTAAAAGCTCGAGCTTTTAGATGAGACGGAATTCTCTCAGAAACATTTAAAAATTATCAACGAACCATTATAATTTTGGGTTCATATATTTCATTATCTAGACGTATTTTGCTCTAAAAATTCTCATTTTCTTAAAATATGAGCAAAACGCAACCTTTCTCCTTTTAAGTGTAATTCATTAATTTAATACTCTCTCCACAACACTTTGCACACCCAAAAAATGAATTTTCTTATTAAATTTCATACTCACAATATTTATATATTTACACAAAACCTCATTATTTTGGAACTCACTCATACACTCAATCAATCTACTTTATTTACTTTATACATAAAAGTCTACAAAATTTTCTTTCAACACTCTGTTCATTATACTTTTTTTTAAATATCTTTGTGCCATAAAATTAGTGCAAAGTATTTCGGGACGGAGCGAGTATAAAATTTGTATAAAATCCAATCAAATCAAGCAAATATTACACTAAACAAACTCTTAATTACCAATTAAGCTGAGACTTGTATAGTGATCTAACGTTGAAGAATTTGTCGTACCCAGTAGAAGTCAGTGGTTACTTTCTTTTGGAACATTCTCTTCAACCATTTTTTGACCAAATATATATTCAGTTTATTCGCAAACCCTTCTTAAAAGATTAGTCTTTCCTAAACAAATATTTTTATATGCACAATTATGAAAAATCTTAATGTTTCTCGTGAATTGCAGATAATGTAAAGCCATCTAGGTATTAAGTAATGTCCAACACATAATAATATATACAGATTAGTTAATAAATTGTTTCAGTATGTATCGTTAGTTTCTTGTATTTGATGTGAAATTTAAACGAAATGACAAATAGGTAATTAAACTTAACACAAATTAAATTATATCACAAAAGCTCCCATGGGATGGGATATCCATTGTGGCCAAATTTGCAGTCAAATATAAAAAACCAAGACAGGTGGCCCATGAAAAAGCAAGGAACAAATATTTGGTTGGAGTATTATATAAAGGTAATATGATAGCTAGTTGAAAATTAGCTTCGTTATTCCTATTTCTTGTGTCAAGTTTTAGGTTCCTTTGACTTTAGGGGTGATAATATTGTACATCAACAAAATGATAAAAACTCACATACAAATTAAACAAATCAATGTACATCAAAATATCATGCTTAAATTATTAAATGTCTCATCGTAAAATTATCTCACGTAAGTATATCTCTGACAAAATATTTAGAGTGATGAGTAGGGAATTTATTGTGAAAATTTTAGTTATTATGAAACTTATAATGTTAAATATCATAGAGCATATAATTACCTTTTGCAATACCATTTTTTATTTCCTTTGGAATTAATTAAAAGCTGTAATCACGTTCTAGCAATAAAAATATACTCTCTCAAATTCCATTAATTTGTTCACACTACATTTTTTTTTCGTATTTTAACGAGCAAATTATTTATTTAAATCTAAAATAATAAAGTAATTTTTAAGGAGGGGTATGATACCTCTTCTCTATTATATGTCTCCTTAAAAATTACTTTATCATTTTAAATACTAATAAAAAATGCGCTCCATAAAACACGAGAAAACAGTAAATATGAACAAATTAATGGGATAGAGAGTATTAATTATCTTAAAATCACTACAAAAGAATTAGAGAATTACTACGAGAATTTTCAATCTAATAATATCATCCTTATAAAGTAAGGGTTACCTTCAAAATTTATAAAATTTTCTAATAAGATAGACATTTTCATTCCTCAAATTATCTACAAATAATTTGCCTCACGGAAATGTATTGCCTAAGGAATTATTTGTGTAGGTAATTTGTTTGCCTAAGAAAATTACAAATATGTAAGTATTTGTTTGTAGGTAATTTGTTTGTCTATTAAAATTCTAAAAATTTATAGGCGGGTAGTAATCAATTAATTCTCACCATTTAAGGGTCAAATTATCTTAGTTAAAAAATTCTGTAGCCACTTAAAAAATTTTGTAAGTAGTTAAAAAATTCTGTAGCCACTTAAAAAATTCTGTAGCCACTTAGAAAATATATAAATCTAGATAATAGTTTAGACTATTAATTCATTTTTTACCTTAATTACCGATTATCCACTATGGCCCTCCTCCCTCGGTTCGATTTCACTGTTTCACTTTTCGTATTTCATTGGTATTTCACCCTTCTGAATCTTTAACACATGGACACAGGGTATGGTGGTTCGTTAAACTACAAGTAATAACAATAGTATTAGTTCTTTTACATTATCAATTTTTTAATTATTTTTTTTGGGTGTCCCTTTTCTTCAACCATATTTTCATCGCTCCTAAATATCTTCATGGTTGAAGCTTGTTGCACTTGTAAGTACAGTTGATCAAATTTGCTATAAATATTTCCTCTGGTTTTATCTTCTCTCACAAACTAAATTTTTAGTCACTCTTAATTCAATTAAAGTTATAATGTCTTTGGAGGAAAAGAAGAAGAAGGCGTTGAGCTCAAAAACCATGTCAATATTTATGGAGAAGGTGATTGGAAAAGGGTGGCAATCTTGTTAGGTATATATGAACAATTTAACTACTTACTATATATATATATAGTGAACATTCTTGATTGCTATTGAGCACATTGCTATATATAGAAATTAATTAATTAATATGCATTCATGTGTGTGTGTGTATAGGGAGGAGTGAAAACAGCTGCTTCCAAAGATGGTTTAACCAATTGAAGCCTGGCCTTGAACACAAGAAAATCACTCATGAAGAATCTATTGCAATTTTACAACTCCATAAAAAATACGGCAACAAGTAAGTATATTAGTAAAGAGTTATAGTCTCCATTTGCAATGTATGGTTAATTTGTTTTTTCAACTTCTTATGGCACTTAAACTTGAAGAAAATAAAGAATTGCCTCCCAAATTTTACAAATAGTTAAAAAAAATTTTAATTAAAAATAACATAGTCCTTAAATAGTGAGGATTGTTTACGATTTGTCTACGAATTTATATAATTAAAAATACTGAGGATTTCCTAATTGCTATGACCAACATGAGGGGGGAAATCCCCCCAACCATCACCATTGACTTTGGTGATAATGAATATGGTTTTTCTAATTGGGATCATTTTGCTAATGGTGCACCTTTTACTATAGATGATATTCCTCCAATTAACTAATTGGATCATTTAATGTCCTTTATTAGTAGTTTTTGTTTTGATAAGGAATTTAAATTTCTGGTCTTTACTGTCTTTATGTCCCCAATGTTGTGATTTTTGTTTAAAGTTATGTATGTGGGATTGGAAGTAGTGTTTCAAACACACTTATTCTCTCAGTTGATGTTATGGAATTAAGGAGCAATTTTCTTGTTTATTGGTAATTATTATCTTTGAGGTACTGCATGAAATTTGGTATCCGTCACCAAGGACTGATTAATTTGGGGGACTAGAACCTAACGTTCACTAGTGGGGCGGTCCTACTTTAAGCTAGAATTAAGGTTTGTATGGACTGATTCATCTCAAGGACTGATCGAACATTAGGAGATTCAAATCTGAGAACTAAAGAGGAGCATACTTCTAAATCTCAAACCTACACCATTAGGTCAACCCAGGCTCCAAGCGAATTTTTATTACATAATTAAACTTCCTTTCTTATTTAATTGAAGTATCAAGAATGTCTAAATTACACCCGGACTTCTTCAACCAACCCTCGAATTTGACCAAACTACCAAAAAATCTTCACTTAAAGATGAGGAGTAGAATTTTAGTGGTCCTGATTATGAGTTGAAACAAAATTTTACTCCTAGAAACACTCAAAAATCACCTATACAATTGTCCAATTTTTTACATGCACGCAGCACTATCAAGTGTCAACCACAATACATTCCACCCTTACGTATATATATATATACATATTTCATGTGGCAATAAATAGCATACTAATCACCATTTATGATTTTCAATACGAAGAATTTCAAAATCTGAAATTCTTGTATTAACTATAATCAAATAAAACGCATCTTTAATAATTTAATTAGGGAAAAATAACGGAAGAAGAATCAAGAGATTCTTCAATTATTTGGAATGGGCCAAACCATTTTGCAATGGGTACGGTTATTCACACCCACATCACTTAGGATGGAATTAACATGGGCCTGGTCCAAAAGCCTAAAATGATGGGCCATTTCTAATTTGAATTTCTTAGACTCGGCTTTATTTATCAAATCCAATATCAATATCAGAGTAAATCTCTTCTCACCTAGCACTCCTTGCAACTCAAATAAAAAGTGAATGAACTTTATCTATAAATCTATTTTAATTATTAACCCGCAAATTTTTTTAAGTGTGTACTTTTAATTGGACTAATGAATTTTCTTTCCTTATTTCTTACATAAACATTGATCTGACTCTGACCCATTTTATAATTAGTTCGCCTGTGTTGTTGCCCATTGATCTGACTCTGACCCAATATAAGATGTACACATTTTAGAAACTACAACTTTTATGGGGCTCATGTGCATCTTCGTGCATCGTGCGCTTATAGTATCTTTTAGAATTAAACAATTTATTATATTGAAAGATGTAATTTATTTACATTGGACTATGTAACTATTAATATGAAAAAATAATTGCACATTTTAGTATGAACATATTACACCTTTCAGTATAACAATTGCACGGTTCACCTGGATGCATATAAGACTTATCATTCCAGGAATGTGAAGGCTAACGTTGTATATGAATGAGAAGGCATAACTCTATGTCGTCTATTTTCTAATCTGATTTTTCCCACTAAGTTTCCTAGGTGTGTTTTTTTAAAGGGTGACTGTTACAATATATAAATATAATTAGTGGATATAGACTTATTATTAGTCGGTATTACGTGGATTCTGATGTTATTTTGTTATTTACTACTCCCACCGTCCCTTAGTTATTTGCACACCTTAAAATGACAAAGAATTTCACAATCTCCACCCTCGATATCTTCACCTCACAATATACATTCTCCATTCCCTTTGAAAAGTCAACAATTAAAACACCAAAAGTTACTTTTTCTTAATATGTGTGTCAATTTTAATGTGCAAATTGTTAAGGGACGGAGAGAGTAACTGACAAATAAATATCATACGTGTCGAACACGGATTGGATGGGTATAATATGAAGTAACTGTAATGGTGCTTGGTAATAAATTGTGAATTCTTTATTTGATCTTAATGGGCCTATTTATAATGATTTGGGTCTCAAGAATCAAATTCCGAGGGATCACTTAATTTTTGATTGAGTGGTGATTGTGGAATTAGGAGGGTGTATTTATAGATTTCTAGGTATCGATTCGTGAATAGGTGCAATATTTGATATAACCCTTCACTTATTTCATATACCATTTCATTCATACCTCTTCATCTAATACACACCATTTCGAGGTGACTTTTTCATTCACCTAAAAAATTCCAACAATTTTGAGCAGGGGGTTTGTTGGAAATTTTTGGTAGATTGTGTGTGTAAACGAAGATGACTATTGAAACTAACACAAAATAAGTTGAGGCAAGAGTTAGACTCTCTTTCCGTAAGACGATATTGCCTTGTACCCAGGTGCAATACGGTTTCTATGGCAATCGCCCCCAAGATACAACGACTTTAAAGCTTTCCGGCCGCTACACTACGAATCGAAAACTATCGGCGAACCAAACAATATTCTGAGCTCTCTCCGGAACACGAAAATGAAGGAAGGGAATAGAAAACTTCGACCTCAACTGATAAGACTCAAGAATCAAATACCGAGGGATCACTTAATTTTTGATTGAGTGATGATTGTGTTGGGATTATACTGGAAAGTATGCTTTTACTTTGTATAATCAAACTGAATTTCTGTCTTATTTACTGAAATAAATTATTTATCACTGATGCTTTAAATATCATTGAATGTTACATATATTTACTGCATAACTGTTCAATAAATAGTACGTGTTACATTGTAGTTAATTTAGTGATACCAGATCACATAAGATACATGAGTATTAGTACGTAGTTCTTAAATCATCAATATATATATATATATATATATATATATATATATATTTTATCTATAATAACTTTTGTAACAGGTGGTCGAAGATTGCAAAGGAGTTGTCTAAGATGAGACCTGACAAAGGAGAAACGAATGAGCAATATGATTAAGAATTTCTGGAATGGGCCTCGTCTTAAAGAAATAGCTTTGGAACTGGGCCTTGAGCCGGGGACTGAGGATTTCCTAGTTGGGGAGGAAATCCCCCCAACCATCACCATTGACTTTGGTGATAATGAATATGGTTTTTCTAATTGGGATCATCTTGCTAATGGTGCACCTTTTACTCTAGATGATATTCCTCCAATTAACTAATTGGATCATTTAATGTCCTTTATTAGTAGTTTTTGTTTTGATAAGGAATTTAAATTTCTGGTCTTTACTGTCTTTATGTCCCTAATGTTGTGATTTTTGTTTAAAGTTATGTATGTGGGATTGGAAGTAGTGTTTCAAACACACTTATTCTCTCAGTTGATGTTATGGAATTAAGGAGCAATTTTCTTGTTTATTGGTAATTATTATCTTTGAGGTACTGCATGAAATTTGGTATCCGTCATCAAGGATCGATTAATTTGGGGGACTAGAACCTAACGTTCACTAGTGGGGGGTCCTACTTTAAGCGAGAATTAAGGTTTGTATGGACTGACTCATCTCAAGGACTGATCGAACATTAGGAGATTCAAATCTGAGAACTAAAGAGGAGCATACTCCTAAATCTCAAACCTACACCATTAGGTCAACCCAGGCTCCAAGCGAATTTTTATTACATAATTAAACTTCCTTTCTTATTTAATTGAAGTATCAAGAATGTCTAAATTACACCCGGACTTCTTCAACCAACCCTCGAATTTTACCAAACTACCAAACAAATCTTCACTTAAAGATGAGGAGTAGAATTTTAGTGGTCCTGATTATGAGTTGAAACAAAATTTTACTCCTAGAAACACTCAAAAATCACCTATACAATTGTCCAATTTTTTACATGCACGCAGCACTATCAAGTGTCAACCACAATACATTCCACCCTTACGTATATATATATATATACATATTTGATGTGGCAATAAATAGCATACTAATCACCATTTATGATTTTCAATACGAAGAATTTCAAAATCTGAAATTCTTGTATTAACTATAATCAAATAAAACGCATCTTTAATAATTTAATTAGGGAAAAATAACGGAAGAAGAATCAAGAGATTCTTCAATTATTTGGAATGGGCCAAACCATTTTGCAAAATTGAAATTCTTCTTTTTGTGCATAGAGAACTCACGTGTTTCATGAAAAATTCTCAAAATCATAAATTAGAATATATAAGACAGTAATTTAGCATTATAAAAGTAAGGCTTACTTGATTTACAATCAGCAATTAGCAGTACACCGCTTCCTCAAACATGAGCCAGTCCAGCCAACTGTAAATTTAATTAATAAAACAAATTAAATCACAAAAAAGATTTTGTAGATAGAAGCTATAAATCAAAATAAAGAGTATAGAAATGAGTCGCGACGCTCTCTGTTTTTACGCTCAATAATTTATATCTGAAACTTGAATGGATATGAAATGAATAAGAGTTCCTTTGTTTTGAGTCCATAAAAATGAAAATGAAAAGGCTATTTCTTGAATCTTGACTTTGCAAAGAGAAGAAAGTCTTCTTTGTTTTGATATTATTTTAATTGGAAATTATATTCTAGTTTCGGGGTAACCCCCTTGAAATTTCCCATGTTTTCAATCTTATTGGGCCTAAGACAGCCCATTAGTTACATTATTAGCCCATTTTATAATTAATTCGTCTATGTTGTTGCCCATTGATCTGACTCTGACCCAATATAAGATGTAAACATTTATGAATCTCCGTATGCGTTTCAGTCTTGGCCGCGTTTTTATAGTGTCTTTTAGACTCGAACAATTTATTATATTGAAAGATATAATTTGTTTACACTAGGGGTGGCAAGTCGTGTTATCGAAATAGGTGTTTAAATGCCGACCACGATAGTGACCGCGACACGATAAGGCCAAACACGAACCGCGACCACGATAAGAATTAAAATTTTACCACGACACGAACATTTAAAAAATTTAAATTAACACAACACAACGATATGACATGACATAAAAAAAATAAATAAATTTTAAAATAGAATTTATATTAAAAATTTTGATATTATACGATATGACACGATATATGACCGCGATAATACACATTAACACGATATGACACGATAAAAAAAAATCTAATAAAATTATAAAATATCAAGTCATACGTATAATAAAATATTTTTAATTCAAACTTATCGGGTTGACACGAACACAACACGAACACGAACACGATAAGGCTAAACACTAACCCTTGATTTTAGAATTTTTTTCGTTTTACAATGTCATCTATCTTGTCGTGTCTGAAATTGCCATCCCTAGTTTACATTGAAATGTGTAATTATTAATATGAAAAAATAATTGCACATTTCAATATGAACAAATTGAATCTTTCAGTATAACAACTTGCACGGTTTTAAAATGCATTATGAATGCTCGGTGCACCTAAGTACATACAAGACTTAATCATTCAAGGAATGTGAAGGCTAACGTTGTATATGAATGAGAAGGCATAACTCTATGTCGTCTATTTTTTTAATCTGATTTTTCTCACTAAGTTTCCTAGTTTTTTTTTCTAGGTGACTGTTACAATATATAAATATAATTAATGGATATAGATATGTTATTAGTCGGTATTATGTGAATTTTGAATTTGATGTGGTTTTGTTATTTACTAACTAATAAATAAATATCATACATGTCTAACACGGATTGAATGAGTAATATGAAGTAACTGTAGAGATGCTTGATAATAAATTGTGAATTCTTTATTTGACCTTAACATGCCTATTTATACTGATTTGGCTAGCATGAGCTGTCATTTTACAAGATAAGACTACACATGAACGTGACACGTGTCTCGCGGGACTTTGTTGGCTGACATTTGTCTTTGTTTAAATCTGAAGTCTTCGACTTTTCATTCAAGTGTTCTGTGTTTGGTATCTTATCCGCTTACTGGACATGGTGTGGGCTTCTGTCTCAATTTGAGAACGTGTTCGCCTGACGAGGCGAACATGTCTTCGTCCCTATGGGACCATGCCATGGTAATGTCTATCTCGTGCTTTCGCCCTAATCAGGCGAGCAAAAGTGTCTTCTTCCTTGCACGACATCACCGTGTTTACGCCTAGTTAATGATGCCTACATAGTGAACACGTGGCCGACTATATATGGATGCCAATTGGTTTGAATGTCGGCCTGGCGAGCATAATCAGGGGTTCGGGAGTTGATGGACTTCTTATTGGTCCACGTGTGTTCATGACAAATAAGTGGTCGATGGTCTTTGACCCGTGGTTGGTCGTGTATATATTATTTGTCGAGGAATAAATTATTCTTAACCTAAATTATGTGTGATTGTTGGATCGAATAATTAATTATTGATCATTTCAATAATTTAAATTATATGATGCATAAAAAGTATCACTGTTTTGCATAAAAACTATTAATATTACACACAAAACGAATCACTGTTTTAAAAAATAATTTATATTTTTTAATAGTGAAAGTTTTTATGCATAATTAATAATGATAGGTTTTGCACATAATTTTATATTATAATATGAAGAGTGCACTCACTATATCCTGCCAAGTGGCAATCCTATTTTCTTGTCAAGTGGCAAATTGAAATAAACTGAAATATAAGTTAATTATTTTATATTTTATTTATAAAATAACTAATTAACTATTGTAAATTCTTATTATAACCCCACGAATTTTATTCTCCGCGCTATAGGTAGTGATGCTATAACCATTTGAGTTATTCTACTTCGTCAACTTAACTTATACTAATAATCAACACAAAATTAACCTTGATTTCAAAAGGACTATTGGATTCTTTTAAGTCAAATTTCTTTCCTCTTCCAACCAAACATCACATAAATATATATTATTTAATGGCAGAAATATATTAGTTTCTTATAAATCAATGTTTTCATAATTGAACCGATAAACAAATCGAATTGGGTATCGATTGACGGTTCAACTGTTAAAATGATTTTTATCAATATTTTTAAAATATTCCTTATATTACATTAAAAATAAAATAAATATGCACTTATAAATTTTAAAATTATATATTTATTAGTTTCATTTTGAAATAAACACAATAGAATCATAGACAATATAATACAATTTTAAATAAGGATGATAAAAATAAGAATTAAGTTTTAAATTAATTAAAAAAAAATTAAAAAAACCCGGTTCAACAAGTTTTACCGACTTTCCGATTTTGATTGGTCTTCCCGGTTCTGGCTGGTTGTTTTCGGTTCAACCGTAAAAACAAATTTTTAGGCTAATCGGACCAGTTCAACATGGTTCTGAAAATAATGCATAAAATACTTGATTAATTACTTGTAGGAGAATGTCGTATTAATATGTATACAAATCTTTCATGAATTTGATCACAAGAACAATTTTATAATTTTTTTTTTATCATCAAGGCATTTTTTATTTCTATATATAAAATGTGATCAATTTTTTACCCCACTAGATTAGATTATGAAGGTGTATAATAAATACTTTATTCGATTTCAACTAGGATTTCAATCCAATTATATATTGCTTTCAAAAAAAAAATCAATTATATAAAACGCGAGAAGACACCACATTCCATCTTATGTAATTTTCTTTTCTTAAACATTTTTACAAAAATCACGCAACTTTACAAATCATATCAACACACAAATTAATTTTACAAGATTCAAAATTATATTCCCATCATATTATAACCATGTTTTAAATGATGAAGCTGGGTCATGAGTGTGGCGGGTTGAGGAGGAACCCGCAAATGTGCCACCTGCAATTACGGTGGTTGGTGGTGGCATTGCTCCGGATTGGACCCTACCTCTCAATCTTGTCGTCATAATTTGTCTAAATTCCTCACTTTCGACATCACAATTCAGTTGCTTAGCTTCCTTCTTCATTCGTGTGTTCCAAAAATTCTTGATGTCATTGTCCGTTCGCCCAACCAACTTCACCGCAATCTTCGACCAACTATTAGTTACAAGATTTTATTAAAATTTGAAATAGATATTGTATGATAAATTGCAATACTAGTCCCATAATATTTCCTCAAACACTTTTAATATCTATCTATGTCCGAAAATAGTTATATTTTTTACAATTTTATCCCAACCACTAATTATTTGATAAAATCCGCCAGTTGACCAAAATTGATCGAAAAATTATCAATTTCGTAAATTCTTCACAGCAATGTGAGTTAGTTTTGAACGAAAAATTCATTTTGGACCAAGATTATAAAAAAGAAAAAAAGGGCCATTTTCGTGATACAAAATCCTATAGAACTGAAAATGCAATTAATAATAATAATATACATGTAGTCATGCATTTTGATGATAAAACGTGTATATACTAATTAGTACTAACTGATTGCCCAATTCAGAATGGAGTTGGAGAATTAAGATCATTTCTTCATCAGTGATATTCCCCCGACGAACGGACGGTGATAAATAGTTGAGCCATCTGAGTTTGCAACTGTTTCCACTCCTCCCTACATCTAAATTCAATTCCTCCATTAATTAATGCATACATAGCAATCAACAATAGACATGCAGACTTTGGGATATATATAAGAAATACTCCCTCCGTCGTACAAAGATAGTCATGTTTGTAGCATTACATAGATCAATAAAGACCTAATTGTAAAATTATAGAAGTGACTATAATTTAGAACACACAAAATATGAAATTATAACTATTTTTATGGGACGATTAGAGTAGTACTGCCTAAAATGTTTGAAGATGAAGTGAAATACTCAATAATTTTCTACAAAAATTGGTAGGACCCAATCGGCGGGCCCGGTACTAAAGTTGTTCCTTGGACAGACCTCGTCTCGTGCGTAGCTTTTGAATTATAAAAGTAATTCTTAATTGTATTGAGTAATGATTGCAAACACGCCTTCATACATGTTCGAATATTGTTATGTAATAATATTGAATCACAAATCACTACAACATAAGTTACATTATGTAACACCTAAAATATGTTACTTAATAGCTATAATGTATTACTATAGTAAATAAGTAACACTTTTAAGGGTGTTGCAATTGCTAATGCAGTCTAAAATCTAAAGTAATACTTTTTATAATTTATGTATCACTTTAAAAAAGTGTTACCAATCATGTAACATTTTATGGTAACACTTTAAAAATGTTACTCGATGAACTTTAGGTAACACTTTTTGTAAGAAAAGAAATTATAAAAAAAAGGTGAAAAATTGTAGTTCCTTGGGATTGAACCTTGGACCACAAGGCATTTTTAACTAAGCCATAACAACTAAGCTAATTCACGTTTTTTTACCTATTATGAACGCTAATTATACTTAAATCTGTTTGTCGTTTGTTTGTTGGTTTGCTTTTTTTTTTTTTTTTTTGCTTTCTTTTCTTTAAAATAACATTTATTAAAATCAAAATTTCCTACCTACTCTTCTTATGAAAAATCAAAATTTGTATAATCATTTTTTATATTATAATTCTAAATACAAACTATAAATTATATATTTTTACATATATTAATAAACATATATATTTTATTATGTAATAAATTTAGTATAGGAACATAAAATGTTTAAAGATTATAAAATATATTGTTAAAATATTTTATATATTATTTACTAAGATAATAAATAATATAATAAATTATTCTGTACAAGAAATATATATAAATGTAATGCACATAATACATATCGAATTTATTTATTATATGTATTATAAATAAAGTATATTTATATGTTTATTTATATAAATAGTTAATACAAATTGTTACTAAAATATGTTATATTATATATTTAAAAGTGTTGCCTGAAAGTGGTACATATGTTAAAATGTTACTTAAAAGTGTTACCTTTGTTAAAGTGTTGTTAAAAAATGTTACTTATGTAAAAGTGTTACCTATATAAAAACATTATTAAAGAAGTGTTACATATTTAAATGTGTTACATGCAAGTGTTACATATTAATAAAGTGTTACATAAGGTGTTACATAATATATAAATTAGAATAGTGTTACCATAATGTGTTACATAAACTAAAAGTGTTACTACAAAGTGTTACATAAAGTCAATTATGTTGTAGTGAATAGTCCCATAACTTTGGCCTCAATCAGATTTAGTCTCATAAGTTTTTTGTCGTCGATTTAGTTTCAATAATTTTGACATTGTCAAATTTTAGTCCCAAATCGGGCAAAACAACGTTGTTCCGGCCAATTTGAGACTAAAATTGGACATTGTCAAAGTTATTAGGACTAAATCGAAGACAAAAAAATTTATGGGACTAAATCTATTTGAGACCAAAATTATGGGACTGTTTGTGATTCAAACTCGATTTTTGTGTAACAAACATATATGTTACCTAATTTGTGTGCCATAGTGTCCCAATGATGAGATCCATGTGTATTAACATAGTGTCGAAGCTTGTCATCCTCTTCTCTCGTCCATGCCCCTTTTCTTTTGAGCTGCTGCACCTCTTCTTTCTCATTTTCCATATAAGGCTTAATTAAATGAGAATACGAAACTGATTAATGAATAATGATGAAGGATAGAAAATTAAGGGTGGTGCATTATATATATATATATACACCATATATGTTTGACTCATATACGCGTCAACTTTTCATGGAGCTGTATGAGCGTTAGGAATAAATGGTTGAGAATCGGAAAATGGTGCATAAAGAAAGCAACCATACGTGCATGGTATATTATTATAATTTCATTCATTCATTATTTTAAATCTACTATTTTAAGACGTACTATATTCTCACGTTAGGGCATTGGACCTTCAAATTTAATTGTGATCTATCATCTATTAATATAATTGTACATAAAAATACTTACTAAAGTATTAACAATTTTTTGTTTTTCAATTGTTTTTATAAAGGAAATTTTGTCTTTAAAATTATTTAGTTATTTATAAGGTGTAACTAAAAATTAGCAAACTGCTTTATCATGCCGCCATTACAAATTTTGAAGAATTGAAGGTATAAAATAACGAGGTATAAAATCGAAAATGCTGATATATATATACAATTTTGATAATATCGTTCTTTATTATCTTTTTTTCGGGTATCCGGCCCAAAAATCGACTAATTCGGGGGACCAAAACCCACCGTCACTAGCAGAGGTCTCACTTCAAGCCAAAACAAAGCTCTGTATGGATTGACCCATCTCAAGAGTTGATCGCACCTAAGAGGTTTTATCTCTCTAATTTTATACATTAACAGAAATCAGTTATCTCGTTATCTAGGGTATCAAAAGACTTTTAATTATACCCTTTATCTATTTATATTAACCACATTTTCCGTCAAAAAGATAATCACATTTAATATTTACCCCAGTACTCGCTTCTTCCGATTTTATGTACCATTTAATGGTGCATACAAATTTAAAAAAAAGCATTTAATAATAATAAACATAAATGTAATTTGTCATTTTTATCTTTTTTTTATTTAAATGACCATTGGATGCATGTTATCACGAAAGTGAATATAAGGTCAAATTTAGAATTGATACTTAATCCTCTTAAATTAGTGCAAATGACAATTAGTAAAATGATAAATAAATAGGAATACCATTTTAAATAAAATAAGAAAATTCTTATGGAAGGAGGTCATACTATTTGGTGGTTATGCGACATAAAAATCAAGTTATGCGTCGCATTTTGTTACGACTTACTTGTGCATAAATTATCAGGGCCGGCCCTGGGCCCGTGAAGCCCATGCCGTTGCACAGGGCCCCACTCCGACGAGGGCCATTTTTATTTTTTTTCTATATATATATATATAGGTTAAATCATTAGTGTTTGTGTTCAGAAAGGGATAAATCTTTGTAATGAACTCAAATTAAAAAAGATAATCTTACGGAAAGAAAATAATTAGGTCAATTCTGTGACCAATTTG
This sequence comes from Stenogyne calaminthoides, assembly GCA_037126765.1. NCBI lineage: Eukaryota > Viridiplantae > Streptophyta > Magnoliopsida > Lamiales > Lamiaceae > Stenogyne > Stenogyne calaminthoides. The sequence goes on from JBBCBC010000022.1 coordinate 35,138,355, forward strand.
GATTAGATAATCCTAACTCTAGAAATAGTTCGTCTAAGACTAATAAAAGAGATTTCAAACATAAATCTAATTATAAAAGAAGAAAACTTAATTCTTCAAAACAAATAGAGAAAGATTATGATAATAATAAAAGTAAAAGAAATTCTTTTAAAAAGAGAAGATATGATATAATTATTTGTAAAAAATTTAATAGGCCTGGTCATTATGCTAATCAGTGCTATGCAAAAGACAAGATTAAAAATCTTGATATTAATGAAGAGTTAAAAGAAACTCTTTTTAAAATTGTTATGAGTCCTAATATTGATACAGAATCAGAAAAGTCTTATAACGACTGTTCTTCTGTTGAATCCTCTTCGGATGATGATAATTACATTAAATCGATAAAGAAAAAATGCAATGAATGTGTACTTGAAAAACCTTTTCTTAATTGCATCAGTAATACTGATAATACTAATAATGTTGATAATGAGTTTTATAAACTCATGAGTCAATTTCAAGATATGAATATTAGTGTCTTAACTAATAATAATATTTTAGAATTTCTTAAACATATAAAAGATTCTAGTTTAAGAGATAAAATCATTGAATAATTTCATGATTCTTTTAAGAATGAAGACAATGTTAAAACTAGTCTTTCTAAAAAGATTGATTGTAATTATTATAATATGGGTGAATTAGAAAGACTTATTCGCCTAAAAAGTATGAAGAATAATCCTGTAACTATAAATGATTTAGTTCATGAGATTGATAATCTCAAAACTGATGTAAAGATCCTTCAAAAACAGAATACTGATCTTTCTGTTCGTCTTTCTTTTATGGAGAAAGGTAAAGAAAAAATTGAAGATTGTGAAACCAACTATAATACTCTTTCACAATACTTGGATATTGATGATAATTTTAATATTGAGAAGAATCATTTATCTACCATTAATATGGTTATATCACAGAAATGGTATACTAAGATTTCTCTTCTTAGTACATGTTGCATTTTGTTTCAAAAAATAGTATATATTACATTTTGTTTTAAAAAATAGTACATGTTGTAATTTGTAAAAAAAAAAAAGCAATAGTGCATGTTGTAATTTGTAATTAACCATTTAATGAAATAAATAGTAAAATACTCATCATGAGAACAATAATATTATGTCATGAGAACAACTATTATAAAATCAATGAAAAAAAAAGATGCACTATTTTAAAGTTATTAAGTTGATTGAAAATTTTTATATTGAGATTTTTTTAAATTAATAATTTATCACATTAATTTTATAAAATTATAATTTATTTATTTAATATATAAAATAATTAAATAAAAACACTAAAAAGTTAATTTAAAAACATTCAAAATAAATAGTAATTTAATTAATTAATCAGAAAATGTGAAGAGAAAGGAAATGAATAATGACGTCAGAAGTGTGAGTTGTTGAAAATGGAGAGAATATGCAAAAAAAAAAATTAAATTTTAATTATGTAAATTCTCTATTGAAATTTGTCGTGATTTCTCATAATGCTTTTTATTTAGAAAGAAACATGCAACTTATTGTGTTGAAAAGTGTGATTTAATTACACAAAAAAGTGCAACTGTTAATATGGGAACATAGTTGCATGCTTCTGTTTGGAATAATTGAACATTTCTATTTTATACTATTTTATATAGTTGCATAAAAAAATCGTTATAAAGTCACTTCGTGCACATGAGACCCACTCAAAAATTTAATACAAATACTCTTCGCGGTTGTAAATTTCTTAATTAAATTTTTTTAAATTGAATACTTAATTATATTAAGCCCTCAGATTTTGCCACATCACTCAATTAATAAAAATGCATTTCTCTCCCCTCATATACAAATTTTGACCACGTTCTTTCCTTTTTTTCTCAACGGAATATATCCTCATTTTTCAAATTCAAAATAGCAACTTTGATAGGTCAAGTGATTAGAAACTTTAATGTACCATTTGGTCTTTGAGGTGAATCGAGTTATGCCTTTTTGAGAGGGAATATTTTCTTTTTGGTGGTCCCCTCTTGGGTTATGATTGACATTTTTTAATCCTTTAGTGGTTCTTATTATTTTATGATGATTACCTTGTCCGGTTCTAAAGAGATAAATAATGTTGCCATGAAACATCTAGAAGAAATTATTGTAATTGATTATGTTAGAAAACTATTGTAATTGATTGTCTTTAAAAAAAAATGCATTTTTCGTTCCCTTCCGGTCTACAACGAGATAAAATGATGTTGCCATGAACACGATGATAGAAGGAATTATTGTAATTGATTATGTTAGAAAATTATTGTAATTGATTGTCTTTAAAAAAAAAATGCATTTTTCGTTCCCTTCATCAATTCTGCTCCAAATTATTTCCTTTCCATTTTCCCGATTTCCTCTTCATTTCTGGCATTATATACATTTTTGCTCCCAATTAAGTGTAGTCTTATATCATAAATGATTTAATATAAAAATTATTGAATATAAGAAATCCAATCAAATGGGCATGAAATAAGCTTTTATTTACGAAGGTGAGGATTAACAACAATTTAATTTCAGCACATATATCTATTGGCTTTGATGATGATGATGATATATTAGTATACCTCTAGAAATTTGAGTGTTAATTTTGGAGTTTTATTCTAGTATATAACCAGTCATAACCCACTTGGAATTTTTGTGCTCAGTAAATGTTTGTAAAAATCCTGAATGAAGAAAATGCACAGGAAGAGAGAAGAAAAATACTTTCTAGAATGAAAGCTATAACGAACTATAGCTTAAAGCTCTCATGGGCCCAAGAGGATTAAATGATTATTCAATGTAGTTTCTCAATTTCGAAGTATTTAATAAAAGAGTGGGTCTCATGTGCATTAAAATGCACAGTGCATTTATAATGTATTTTAAAATATGTATATTGTTATACTGAAAGTTGCAATATGTTTACACCGAATCGTGTTTTTTTCATATTAATTATTACGCGATTCAATGTAATCAAATTATTTATTTTAATATAATAAATAGCACGATTCTAAAATACACTATAAATACTTTAAAATATATCTGGATACATACAAGATTTAATTAGTCTTAAAAAAGTGCCTACGCATTTGCATCCACGCTTTTATTTACATGCATATAGCAACATTTCTGTTATATATATATATATATATAATTTGTTTATGAGTGCCACTAAACACACCCCAAAATCCTCTAAACACGCCTCATTTGTTAAGCACACTCCAATAACATTTAAAAATTAAATTGTATTACTAAACACACCCCATTTCTTTCCTATTATATCATTCCTTTATTAAAATAGAAAAGTAACGTTTTTCTACCTTTCATTTTCTCTTGAATATTTCTCCTAAAAAAGTTATTTGATTCTTTTGTATTCATTAATTTTTTATGAAAAAATTCTTCGAATTTTATATAAATTCAAAAATATATTATAAAAAAAATCAACTATTTTTTTTTAAACATAAATAAATTCAAAAAATTAATTTAAAAAAATCTCCAAAATCATAAAAATGGCTAAATACAAAATAAAAATACTAAATCAACTAAATTTTAAAAAAAATTAAATAAAAAATACTGATAAAATTAAATAAAATCTGTAAAATATTTTAAAAAATATATCTATATCTAAAAAATAATTAAATAAAAAAAATCAGTAAACCTAAATAAAATATGAAAAAATTTAATTAAATTAATTTTGAAGATTTATTTTATTTTTAATATTTTATTTGGTTTTAATTTTTTTTTAATTTTTCTTAACATGCTTATTTTCTAAGATTTCGTTGATTTTTATAATATTTTTAAATTTTAATTTAATTTTTTTTAGATCATATTTGTTTATTTGATTATTTTAATTTTATTAATTTTATATTTTAATTTAATTTTTTAAAAAATTTGAATTATTTTTTCATGTATAAAATTTAAAAAGTTAGATGGACAAAAAATAAAGGACCAATCAAACTGACAAAAAACTTAAAAAACTAAAATCAAAGTAAATAAAATTTAAAAGACAAATAATACCCATATTTATATAGGGTAACTTATCCATTCTATATATATTTATTTTTATTTTAAAAATTATGAGATGTGTTTAGTGCCCTCTTTATTTATTAAATAATGAATATGATTGTGTGCAAGTCTACACCTACCTACTAGTACAATTAATAAAAAACGCCAACTTGTGAATATAAAAAGTTCTTTTAGTCGATGTATTTTGTACTCCATATTTGTTTTTTTTTTTTTTTTTCGTATGGAGAATTTCCTCATAAGTATATATAACCGTGTGGAAATCATCACGCGGGTTACCGCGAAATTTGAATAAGATTCCCAAGTACTTAATATCCGATCCACACCAAAAAAAAAAAAAAAAAAAAGACAAAATTTAGGAATCTTCATTCGGATTACCGGGAAATTAATTAGAATTTAGACTTATTGGTTTACTTTGCTGGAAAGTCTATATATATATATATATATATTTCTGGGACAGTCATGTACTCAAACGAGAGCTATAACAAAGCAATCAATCAAAGTATTTTGTATATACATTCGTGGACTCCGACGTAGCTTCTTCTCTTTCTTAGCATTTCTGTACAGATTTCTGCAATGATCCTGAAGTTGAAGTTGGATAAACTCGGATTTTATTTCACAGAAAAGGAAGAAAATAATTACCCATAGGCGCAGCAGTAACTTGGATCCTGTCCGTTAAAATTTGAGTCATTTTATATAGAAATTCCTGACTATTGACCTCACAATTGAGTTTCTTAGCTTCCTTCTTCATTCGATTGTTCCAGAAATTCTTGACGTGATTGTCCGATCTCCCAGCAGGCAACATCTTCGCAATATTCGCCCACCTAATTAGAGTAGTTCATCATATATGTATATGTATAAATAAATAAAGCTAGCTACTTTAATAAACTTATAAATAAATAGTAGCCGTAGCTAGATACCCATTTTTCTGAAAGCGGAGTTTTAGAATCATGAGCATTTCTTCATTACTGAAGTCCTCCAGTCGAATATCGGGACACAAGTAGTTACTAATTAATTTGTGACAAATGGAATTAATTAATTAAGAAAAGATAATCAAGAATATATACATATACATACCTAATTTGGTGGCCATGGTGTCCCAATCTTTAGGTCCATTTGCCACAACATACTCTCGGAGATTGTTGTCCTCTTGGGGTTTCCATTTACCTTCTGCTCTCATTGAACAATTCATGTATATGACAAGGGTGCATATGTGTGTATATATATATAGTGGCTATTCATATTTACTGTTATGTGGTTGGATAGATGTGACAATTAATTAATCTGAAGCTATATGCAAGCAGACATCTTCGTTGATCTTTTTCATAATTACTTGTGACTTTTTGTTTAAGGATAGATTTCGGTCTCACTTGTCGATTTTGACTTGACTACGTACTCTCTCCACTCCACCTTTTATTTAGGGTTATAAGCTTATCAACGAATCTATTCTATTTTTGTTGATTTTTTATGTTTGGCGTTTGCTAGCTAATATTGATGCTGATGGGTGTTAAGTGCTGATTAATGTTCAATTAATATATATATATACTCCTATATCATTGTATATATGTAGCATGTATTATCAGAGTAGAATGAAATTCGTGCTCATTTATGTAGCATATATAGATATTGATGCTCTAACTAGTTGAGTTATTTCATTTTGTCTTTATTTACTGCTCGTATTAATTTGAGCATACGAGCTTTGATTATATATGCTTCTGATTTTCTCTTTTCTTCACCTTTCCAACGTTGATTTCTATCTCATCTAGGGTGCATATCTAGCTAAGAGAGTAAACACTAATTAACAAATTCTTCGACATTACAATATATGCACTCAATGTGAAATTAAAGTAGTGTAAATTCGAAATTTGTTTGCACATTAATTTATATCTATTTGATAATCAATTTAGAATGATTATGAAATAAATGTAGTTTATAGCCACTTAAGTCTTGATGGAATAATGAGTTATGAATTGGGTCTCACTACTCACACCCCAAAATCCCCGATTCACACCCCATATATTACACACACCCCACTAAAATTTAATAATTAAGTTACATTATTAAACATACCCCAGAATAATATTGATTCATCATGAAGAGTCTTGATCACCATCAATAGAACCCAGACAAGAAAATGATGGAATTCTTGAGCATTCAAATATGCCATACTAAGTCAAATGAGAACGCAGAGAAGAAATCAAACATTACAAGTAAGAAACACACAATTAAAGAAAGAAAACCCCTCAAAACAAAAACGACATTTCTTTTTGTTTCTGGTGTTGGAAAAAAAAAAGACACTTTAGGGCTCCAAATTAATTAATCTGGTCCGAGTGATGGTGGGCAATCAGGGCTCCAAAAGTAAGATGGATCACAGTAGTCCTCATCATCAAAACTAGGGTTACCAGCGGCCACATTGAAGTCACTGATTATTTCCTGATGAGCAGACCAAGAAATAACCGGCACCATTGTTTCGTCGCCTGCACACAAATCAAATCCAATAAACAAATTAAAACCTACCTCTTATGCACTATTTATATATAATATATAACGAGAGAGAAGGAGGTTGAAATTGGATAAACTCGGATTTTATTTCACAGAAAAGGAAGAAAATAATTACCCATAGGCGCAGCAGTAACTTGGATCCTGTCCGTTAAAATTTGAGTCATTTTATATAGAAATTCCTGACTATTGACCTCACAATTGAGTTTCTTAGCTTCCTTCTTCATTCGATTGTTCCAAAATTCTTGGCGTGATTGTCCGATCTCCCAAAGGCAACATCTTCGCAATATTCGCCCACCTAATTAGAGTAGTTCATCATATATGTATATGTATAAATAAATAAAGCTAGCTACTTTAATAAACTTATATATAAATAGTAGCCGTAGCTAGATACCCATTTTTCTGATAGCGGAGTTTTAGAATCATGAGCATTTCTTCATTACTGAAGTCCTCCAGTCGAATATCGGGACACAAATAGTTAAGCCATCTGAGTCTGCAGCTATTTCCACTCCTCCCAGTACCTATATATATATATATATATATAATTAATTTGTGACAAATGGAATTAATTAATTAAGAAAAGATAATCAAGAATATATACATATACATACCTAATTTGGTGGCCATGGTGTCCCAATCTTTAGGTCCATTTGCCACAACATACTCTCGGAGATTGTTGTCCTCTTGGGGTTTCCATTTACCTTCTGCTCTCACTGAACAATTCATGTATATGACAAGGGTGCATATGTGTGTATATATATATATAGTGGCTATTCATATTTACTGTTACGTGGTTGGATAGAATACAGGAGTGAGTAATTGAGATCACCTTACAATGTGGGGAGGGCGAGGAGATGAGATTTAGGAAAAAGACGAACAATATCATCTTTTCCTAGGAAGTCAAGTTCTATTCTCTATTTTTTTACCTTTTATTGGGATGACGAATTGCATATCAACCACCATGGAGATGTACAATTATTAAAAATATTGATGATGTATCAAAATCTTAATTTTAAACATTTCTTTTAACATTCTCCTATATTTATCTATAGCTAGTTCAGACATATAGCAACCGGGTACGAGATTTAAATTAACGTCATGAGTTTTAATTCTTTATATGTATATATATTATGGGCAAAAAATTATTTGAAACGGTTTGATGTACGAGATGGGGTATAATTTAGCATAAACGAAAACATTCATCCCTTCCAAAATGTTAAAGCGTCAATGTTCAACTTATGCCCCGTCTCACCGTGTGACCATTTCATCCCAGTGTACCTCTATATTATTATAAGCGTTAAATCTGATAAAGATAAAATTAGAACACCATATGTCTTTAACATAGAATCAATTTCAAAGTTTTGCTTAAATTTCATCAACAATTTTTTCAACTGCAAATGGTGTCTTTCTAAAGGATCAAGGCATTTCTCAGACGGTGGGCCCGAATACAAGTATAAAACAATGAAAATTGTGGCTAGGCCCGAGTAGTCCCATATTTAGAATCAGATATGAGACCAATCTCACACGGCCGGATTATTTTACCGACTCTAACTTTGGACCACTTAATATCTAACCGTCTACATCAACTATACTTTTCAACAGGATTATTATTAGCTTTATATAACAAGGCATAGTGTTCTCTGATTTTTTTTATGCTACACTGCTGGCCAGTATGCAGTAGTGCATTAACATGTTGTACCACATGCTTAATGTGTTGTACAGTACAACACGTCAATACATGTGTTACAACATTATAAAGCACAGTTGGGCAATGTAGCATGAAAATAACCGTCTTCTCCTCTAGGCACTACATATAACCATATATATTCTCATATACTCACTGCATATATATACATATAAAAGCTTTGTTGGCAAATATTCCAAAAAATGATCAATTTAATTTGGTGAGAGTTTCCGTGGAAATATTGGCCCTGTTGTAATGTACTAATTATATAATATTAACGTTAATTATGATGATTCAAATATTCAGGGGACAGACTCTTGTATGCACCAGGGGCACCGTACAATTCAAGTGTATTTTTTTAACGTGAAACCTACTTTTTTGAAATGTTGAATTTGTTTACACTGAAACATTCATCTTTTCAGTGCAGAACAAGTTGAACGTTTTAAGTAAACAAATTGCACATTTTAAAAAAAAAATACACTTGAATTGTATGGTGTACCTCGTGCACATATGATTTGCTCTATATTCTGATATATTTAACATCAATTATAACAACTTTTGTTTAGGTTCTAATTAGTTGGGTCTCTCGAGCGAGGAATAAAAATGTGAATTTCAATTCTTTAAAAAAAAAAAAGTGAATTTCAATATACGCAGAAAATAACAAGAATAATAGACATTTAACTATTTGTAGTTTAATTTCACGCGTAAAGTTTTAAGTTCTAAGACGGTGGACTTCAATTATAAAGTGAATAATATAAGAAGCCAACATATTATTCAAACTCCTACATATAATAATTTAAAATAAATAAAAGTGCAACATAGAATCAGTCAACAAAAATGCATGATAATCGACGTATTCACATGCAAGAAGGATTTTTCTCAGGTGGCGTGTTCATCCAGCTGTCTGACGTGAGTCATTAATTTAATAAAAAAATAACACTCCCCCCGTCCCAAAGAAACGTGCACCCCTAGCCGGACATACAAAATAAGAAAACTTACTTTATTGGTATTATTTAAATCAATTATATTGATATTGTGAGAGTGTAAGTTTTGAGTGCTTTGTCATTTTAGGAAACGTGTACATTTCTTTGGGACGTCCCAAAAGAAAAAAACGTGCACGCTTTTATGGGACGGAGGGAGTAACATTTAGCTTCATAATAGAACAAAATAACTAACTTTATGGAAAAATATAAAATTATTGACATGCCCTTATAATATTTTTTAAAATAATACATATTTTAGGTAATTACAAATATAACACTTTGTCCCAATTTATGTTAACTAACTAAAGTAATTAAACATATCTTTAATTATATACTAGGAACAAATGACATTTTTTTTATAACTCGGTATCCGCGGTCCAATGATCGATTAATACGGGGGGTCAGAACCCACCGTCCATTAACGGGGACCCCACTTCAAATTAAAGCTAAGCTCTATATGGAGTGACATATATCTCAAAAGAGTAGGTTTACTGTACAAATTTGTATAGATACAAATCAATCAATTTAGGAAATTAACTAATTCGCAGGTCTAAGATGATCCGATCAAGCGAGTGAAGGATGGGTTGGGTAAAGTGAAATTGGGTCTCAATTGAAATTTGTATGTATACAAATTTGTATACTAGACTTTGTCATCTCAAAAATTGATCGGGTTCGAACCTGAAATTTAGAAAGGAGCATGAGAGAATTCCGTCTCATCTAAAAGCTCGAGCTTGTAGACTGGGTCGGGAATAATCTATATACTTAATTTCCCTCAACACTCCCCCTCACTCGTGGGCCGAATTATTGCCTCTGCTCTCTGGAGAGGAGGCCCAACAGAGTGAACAATTTAAATAGGTGGAGTGCTTTCACGGAATCAAACCCACAACCTGGGCTCTGATACCATGAGAGAATTCCGTCTCATCTAAAAGCTCGAGTTTTTAGATAAGACGGAATTCTCTCAGAGCACACTCCTAAATCTCAAGCCTCCACCACTGTTTAATGTGTTTACTAGTGAATTTCGTTTTCTTTAACTATTTTCCCCTATACTATATCATATATATGCAGGGGCGGAGCCACCTTATGTGTTTGGGGGGCCACCCCCTGCCTCTCACCACTACTTCATATGCAAATCATGTCTACAAATTCATATAATCTTTCCTTCAGTTTTAAATTGCAGAGCATATGTATATACCTGATAATGTTCATATACTGCTACACGTGTCTACCAAAGTTAGTATTAATTTATATGTATTATTTGTTTTGAATGGACATTTTTTTTTAGTTATATCTTATGATGTCTTTTTTCTTTTATTTTTTGAAAAATAAGTTTTCAATGAAATTTGTTTATAATATGAAATTTACACCATTACATATATAAATTAAAACTTAATGTTATAGTTTATAAAAGTAGGAGTATTAATTTATAAATGTAATGATATCAATTTTATACAATAAATAAATTTTATAGAAGAGTTTTTATATTTTAATAAATTAATATAAGTAATTTTACTTCTTATGTGCTGCCCCTTAAGATTTTATGAATTACAAACATTGAAACATATACTAAATAGTAGGTTTAGGGTGAAAAAAAAATGTTATATGAAAGGGGAAATGTTGTTATAATTATCTATTATTGGCCCCCCCTCAACAATATGTCTTGGCTCCGCCCCTGTATATATGACGATCCCCAATTTTTTAGAGAATACGTACAACCCTATATCAAAAATATGGTGAAATAGTATTTTGTTTTAATTATATCATAGCCACATTCTGGAGGATAAACAGCCACATACGCACAGCACAAAACCAGAAATAAGATTAAAAAAGAAGAAAAACGATAAAGACGTTGTAAGAAACAAGACACAGTGAAAATTTTAGTTTCTTTTGTTGGAAATTTGGTTATTGAGTGTTTCAAACATCCATGTTTGATCAAAAATGTTGGAGAATTAAACATTAATTTTCAGAAAATTAAACGTGATAGGATCGTTCTACATGAAGTAGATGATCGTGGTATATTAATAATCTCAAAATCGAATTTTGATGAGTGAGAAATTATTTCGAAAATTTGAAACGTCGCAACGTTTAGAGAAATAATTTCTAATGGGTGGAGCTAGACTTAGTGTCGTCTTCTCACTTATCCCACATAAAACACTTACAAGGAAATTGTATTGTATAAAGATAGACATAAGTGTTGGGATTATACTGAAAAGTATGCTTTTTACTTTGTATAATCGAAACTGAATTTTCAGACTTATTTACTGAAATAAATTGTTTATCACTGATGCTTTAAATATGATTGAATGTTACATATATTTCTTTATAAGATAACCTTTCAATAATTAAATGACGTGTTACATTGTAGTTAATTTAGTGATACCAGATCACAGAAGATTAAATTAACAGTCCCTTGTAACTAAAAGTACGCCATTCACGACCTAGATGGGAATCACGAAAGGTTGAGGTGTAAGACTCAGATTGGTTTGTCTTGACCAAGAGATTACACTAGTGCATGGTGATCTTATTTGAATAGGACCTACTGAGGAGGATAAATTCTTCAGAACTGAACAAGGAAGAATTAGACCTCAGTGGTTCGTTGTTTCTTAACCTTCGTCCCTTAAATAGGATCATGTGGGATTGGTAACTATTGCTTTGACTTATCATGGGTAGCGAATCAAAGAGATTCAATACTTTTTATCTTGGGCAATATTATTGGTCACATGTGATTGCTAAGATTTAATACGAATAATCGTGTGCAAGTATCGCTTGCTTGATTTGCCCATTGGGAGGTTCATAAGCTTTATCATACCAAATCTTGCAAGTGGAATTAGTTTCCGTATGGATAATAATGTTGAACCGTTCTCGACCAAGGACAAAAGATGTTAATTAATGGAAAGCTATTTGATGGCTTGAATTAATTAATGGGCTAGATAATCTTAAACACGGAAAATAATGACCGGGAGCCATATTGATTTGTAATATATGGGTTAAGATGGATAGTCAATATTAATTATGTAGTGGGATTAATTAATTTTTATGGGCTTGAATTATATTGTGGCTCAATATTAGATATTCAAGATCCATTAGAAGGTCCAATCTTAATTCTCCTAAAGGCCCCCTGAGTAGCCCAACAAATAGTCCATTAACTGAAAATGTGATTAAAATAAAATAAATATTGTTGCTTAATTTTTCCTAATTATTTCGAAATTTATGGATAAAAGAGGGAGAAAGATTTTCTTTGAATTTTGTTATGGAATGAAGATATGTATTCTTGGAATACAAGATTATCTCATTAAATTCAAGAAATCCCCCACTTGGTTATTCATGAGGAAATTTTCGAAAATTTTGAATATAATTGGCAAGAAAGATTTTCTTGATTTTCTTGAAAAGATATTATGGAAGATATGTATTTCTTGAAATACAAGAATATCTCATAAATTCAAGAAGATCCAAATCTTGGATTCTTGCTTCATTTTTTTGAAATTTATCCATAATTGAGGAGGTGGGATTTTTGTGGAATATTTTAATTATGGAAAAAAGAATATAGAAGATATATTCAAGATTTCTTGGTGATCAAGAAAAGTCTTTTCCCACATTGATTTTTCACTAAAAATTTAGGACCGCCTCTCTATAAATAGGGGATGATTGTTTCATTCCCAAAGTACAATTCCATGTCTTTGGAAATATTAGTAAATCCACAAAAGGTGGTGCAACAAAGTTTATTTTTTTTTTTTGTTAATTGTTAAACAAGTGTCCTTCCACCGGATAGTTGAGCAAGGGCTAAGGGAATACTTGGGAAGTCCTTTTGGTTAGTCCGTTCGACCGAAGTCATTGCCATCCCGAGAGGTACGTTCACGTAAACCCCGTAGATTCCGCATGCGTAGGTTTTACGTGGCTTTTTATATGCATGATATGTTGTTGCAATTATTATTTGAATTAATATAGGATTAATTCATGCTAGTAATAATTAAAGAATTAAATTTGTATTTAAATATTCACCCGAATAGATCTCATGCAAAATCATTTCCCAACAAGCGCATCGAGAGCCACGGTTTTGCCTCTGAATTTTTTAAATTGTAATTTAATTAAATGGACATTAAATTTAAAATTGGATAGTAGAACTGCTAGATCTGTTTTTGCGGTATCCAATTGTCATGGATTTTAATGTGTTTATTTATGCATGCATATAAATTGTGGTTTTAATTTATTCGTTCGGTTTGTTTTTTACTCGTGAGAAAATCCACGAGTAGACTAGGATTTATTTGATTTGATCAATGTAATAGACTAGTCTAGATCTAGGTTTATTTATTTTTGTAAATAAATTATAACCGGATCGAAACGAAGAGACAAAAGAATTAAAGGACAAAATCCGCAATCGTGGCGCAAGGCGCGTAAGCTACCGGCACGCGACCGGCGCAGGGGCGAGGCCGGCCGGCCGAAACAATGCAAAACGACGGGCGCCGAAGACGGGCGGGTACGCAGGCGGACTTCCATCAGCGAGCGGACGGGCGGATGGACGCCACGGGCGACGATCTGGTAGTCTTCTTAGGATACGCGGGCGGAGGTCGATGCGGGATGAGCTGTGAGCTTTGCGCGCCGTCGCTGAGATCTACCAACGCCGCCCGAGATCTACCGCCTTTGGCGACACTCGAGGCTGAAACCTTGACTTCCGGCCCGGGCGGGCCGAGGTGCCGAGGTCGTTTCTAGGCAAGTGGCGGCGGGATCTTGGCGTGCATCCCTTGGTTGTGAGTTACTGGCGTGGCGTTTGAGACGGGCGTATTTTTTTTTCGAGATGAACGAGTGGGAGAAATTCGAGACGTGTTTCTTCAAGATCAAGCCAAGAAAAAATCAAACCATGACAATTGGATAATTTGTGCCCCAATATGTTTATTTTTCTGTTTTTGCTTGATTTATTTGTGCTTATCTTATGCTTTATTTAATTTGTTTAAATGTGTTTGCATGAGGGTTGCCAAATGGAAAAATCTCACCTTCAAAATTACTAAGTATGTTTAAATAATTAATTGACAATTTTATTCCTGATAATAAAATTGAATTAATTTTGACCTCCATGATTTATTTATTTGTGAATTCTTTTGGAGAAATTAAGCCAACGACGGTCAAAAGATAGGTTTCACATGAATGAATTCCAAACGGATGATTGTGGGTTATTACTAGTGGCGGCGATGACCCTCCCAACGAGGCTCGATCAAAGCGAAATAATAATCCTCAGATTTAATCATGGTTATTACTTAGGTATAAAATTGATATGCATATACTTCCTAAAAGTCCCCGCCGATTTTATATTGGTCAAGTGGGAGCCAACTATTAATCTGGATATTAAAGGTTTGTAATTGTTCTTGTTTGTAACTTTTTGAATGTGTTTTTAAATAATGACCCACCCAACGTGGCTTATTTAAACTGTTTTGAGATGTTGGCTGATGCATGTTCATATTTTTTTGAGATTTTAATATGATGCATGTGATCGAACCTTGTGATATTTTTGTGCTTATGCATATTATTATTTATTTCAGTTCATCATGTCGCAAACTTCTAATCCACTGTCGAATATACCTAAAGATAATTTACTTTTTGGTGAAAACTATTTTGATTGGAAATACAAACTAAAACCTGTCCTAACCGCATCATCTTCCAAATGGGTACTTGATACACCAAAACCCGAAAAACCAACTAAGGATGCAGGAATATGGGATGAGATGATTTATGGTGAATGGGAGCTGGCAAACGGATTGAGGAAGGAAACAATTCTGGCACATTTGTCAGATGCGTTGAGACACCTTCATTAAGAATATGAGTTAGCTGCAGACATCTTAAAGAATCTCGAAGCGGTGTTTGCACATCAGACCCATATGGCAATACAAAGTGTGAAGCAAGAAATTGCTCAGTTAAAATTGGAAAAAGGGACAACTGCAGCGCAGCACGTCCTTAGGGTTATAGTGCTATTTGAGGAACTTGAGATCCTCGGCGAAAAATGTGATTTCAAGGCAAAGATTGATTTCATTCTCCAATTCTTACCAAAGAGCTATAATCACCACTATCTTGAGTATCTAATGGAAGATCAAGATCTTACAGTGGAGGATCTTATAAATGCTTTGACTTTGGTTGAAAAGGAAGTGGAGCGCGAGGAAAAGAACTTGGGAAAACAAAAATCTTCTCTTCATCCTAGATCAAGTGGTGATAAGGATGATGAAAAGAGAAGAAGGTTAAACCAAGAAAACTCAACATCAAATAAAAGCATGGGATCAAGTATGAGGAAAACTTTGGAAAGCGGGAGAGTAGGACAATCGAGGTCAGCCTGTTCCGATCCCAAAAGGAAAGGAAAGAAAGGTAATACTCACGCACTAGTTGTTGAAACTTGTTTAGCGGCGTATGCCTCCCATTTTGTGGGTGGTGGATACGGGATCCACTAATCATGTTTGTTTCACATTACGAGGGTTCGTTCAGCGGACCGGCAACTTAGTAGGAGTGAGGTCCTCATCACACTTTGGGCGATCTTCTTCGAGTGGCGAGATGAAGCGATGGGAGAAGTGCACTGTCTTTTGAACCACGAGTTTTATTTTTGAGATATTCTTTACGTTCGGATTTTAGAAAGAATTAGTTTTCGGTTTCTAAACTTTGTCGATGGATATTTGGTTACTTTTAATAAAGTTGTTACCATTTTTCTTTTTGATAAATTTATACGTCATGGAACGTTGTTGAATGATCTCTATCTGATAAACGTGCACACCACTCACTAATGTATCCTATAACACATCATCAACTTTTTTCGAAAAAACGTTCATCGACGTGAACGAGACACTTTTTTGGCATCTAACATTGGGTCATATAAATCCAAAGAGGATCCAAAGGTTGGTGAGAGAGCGGTTCACTAGGGCTTCTCCAAGTTGAACCGATTCCAACCTGCGAATCATGTTTGGAGGGTAAAAAAGTGACCAAGAGGGCATATGGAGCGAAGGAATAGGGTCAAAGAAGTGTTAGAGATCGTTCACATAGATGTATGTGGTCGATGTCAACCAAAGCAAAGAGGAGGTTATGAGTAATTTTATTGATGATTACTCAAGGTACATCTTCCTTATGAAGCATGAATATGAGACCTTTGAAAAATTCTAAGAATTTAAGGCTCAAGCAGAGAATCATAGGGAAAAAGCGTATCAAGTCTCTACGATCGATCGTGGAGGCGAATACCTCGGCGATGAGTTTTGAACTACTTATCTCGATGAAGGGATTGTATCGACTCCTTTGCACGGAACCTACCTTCAATAAAAGCGGGGTTGCGGAGGCGAAGAAACATAATTCTTTTGGAAATGGTTAGATCAATGATGAGTTATGCGGATCTTCCCGAGTCGATTTCATACCTTGGAAGCAATGACTTACATTACGAACTTGGTGCTATCGAAATCGGTTCCCAAAACTCCCAAAGAATTGTGGACCCCGGCGCCAAGCCTAGTATGAGACACATGAGGATTTGGGGGTGTCCGGCCTCGTGTTGGACAAGGAAGCGATAAGTTGGATCCTCGATCAAAATTAAAAATTTTTTTGTAGGATACCCCCGATGGAACAAAAGGGTGTATGTTCTATAGTCCTGAAGATCAAAAAGGTGGTCATAAGCACCCACTTTAGATTTTTGGAAGAAGACTATATGAATCAAAGAAAATCCGAAGTGAGATTACCTTAAATGAGCTTAGAAAGGCAAACCTCGATTACTTGTTGTCTTAGATGATATACCAAACGATCGTTTTTCTGGCAACCGAACCTCGTCGTAGTGGGAGGGTTGTTAGAACTGACGAGAAATTCATGGGAATAGGAGAGTCCTCGGACTTGATTCCCAGAACAAGACGAATCGGACCCATGGACATATGACGAGGCACTCCAAGATAAGGATCTGATTCTTGGCAAAAAAAGAATGAAAAAGCGAAATGGGTTCTATGTTTCATAATAGAGTGTAGGGAGCTAGTCGAACCACTTAATGAGTCAAACCCATTGGATGCAAGTGGGTATATAAGAGGAAAAAAGGACCGGGGCGGGGAGGTTGAAACCTTTAAAAGCAAGACTAGTGGCGAAAGGTTATACTCGGAAAAAAAGGATCGATTATGAGGAAACTTTTTTACCAGAGCCATGCTTAAGTCCATCCGTATTCTCTTATCGATTCTTGCGCATTTTCGACTTTGAAATCGGCAAATGGATGTCAAGAGGCGGCTTTTCCTTAACGGAAGTCTTGATGAAGAGATCTATATGCAACAACCCCAAGGTTTCATTGAAACGGGCGAAGAACATCTTGTTTGTAAGCTCAAGAAGTCCATTTACGGACTCAAACAGGCATCGAGCTTGGAACCAATGTTTTGATCATGTTATAAAGTCTTATGGGTTTGATCAAAAAGAGTTTGAAAGTTGTGTGTATAAAAAGCGTGTCGGAATCGCTTTGGTATTCTTAGTACTTATCGTGACGACATTACGATCGCCGGGAACAATGTGAAGGTGTTATCGGGACGTAAGGGCATGGCTTTCAAAGCAGTTTGATATGAAAGACTTAGGGAAGCGGACACATCCTTGGGATCAAGATCACAAGAAATGGATGGTCGGGTTATCGCAAGTTTCATCGTGACACCGGTTTTTGAAACGATTGACATGCAAGATTCGAAAAAGGATTAAGTACCTTTTCGGACTTGGAATCCATCTATCGAAAAAAGTTCCCTAAGGCGAAAAAAAGAGATAGATGACATGAAAGGTATTCCTTGTGCTTTTTACCGGAAACCTTATGTATGCATTCTTTGTATGCGAGGCCGGATATCCGCTTTTGCGTGGCATGGAAGCCAATATCAAAGTAACCGAGGAAAGCGCGTTGGATGACGATTAAAAACATTACGAAGTGTCGAAAAAGAACTCGGGATAGAATGTTGATTTATCGATCGAATACTCAATCCCCATCGGCCAATTTCTGCGGACTCGGATTTCCAATCGATTTAGATTCGAAAATTATCTACCTCGGTTAGTGTGTTTCCGTTTGGGAAGTGTAACCATCAAATGGGCGAGTGTGAAGCAAATGCATCAATTGACTCAACCATGGAAGTCGGGTAAGTAGGCAACAGTGAAGCGGTGAAAGAACCGATTGGGCTCTAGATCTTCTTAGTGGACTTGGATGGTGTTACGAATTTTTCTAGCAATATCTGTGCTAGGCGATTCTGAAATTCAAAGAGAACCAAGAGTCCATCGATCAAACAAACACATTAAAGGAAAGACATCTTATCGAGAAATCGTTAAGAGAGAAGATATAGATGTGGCAAATAGCGTCGAGGGCGACCCTAGCGAGATCCATTCACAAAGCGTCTGCCTCTGAATACATTAGAGACATGTGAGTGGAATGGGTGTCAAGGCCGATTTGCCAACTGCTTTGAATATAAGTGGGAGAAATTATTAGGTTAGTGTAGGTGACATTAGATGTCACGGACCCACGCGAGACATGTTGTAGTATACTTAAAAGCGGACTTTGAGTATAAGTGGGAGATTGTTGGGATTATCTTGAAAAGTATGCTTTTTAATTTGTATAATCGAAACCGAATTTTCGAGACTTATTTCTTGAAATAAATTGTTTATCATTTGATGCTTTAAATATGATTGAATGTTACATTTATTTCTTTGCATAACTCTGTTCAATAATTAAATGCGTGTTACATTGTAGTTAATTTAGTGATACCCGGATCACGAAGATTAAATTAACAGTCCTTGTAACTAAAAAGTCGCCATTTCACGACTTAGATGGGAATGAACAACCCATCACGAAAAGGTTGAGGTGTAAGGCTCGGTTGGTTTGTCTTGACCAAGAGATTACACTAGTGCATGATGATCTGCCGGACCTCTGAGGAGGATAAATTCTTGAACCTAACAAGGAAGAATTAGACCTCGATGGTTCGTTGTTTCTTAACCTTCGTCCCCTTAAATAGGATCACGTGGGATTGGTAACTATTGCTTTGACTTATCATGGGTAGCGAATCAAAGAGATTCAATACTTTTTATCTTGGACAATATTATTGGTCACATGTGATTGCTAAGATTTAATACGAAGAATCGTATTGCGAAATACGCTTGCTTGATTTGCCCCCCTTTGGGAGGTTCATAAGCTTTATCATACCAAATCTTGCAAGTGGAATTAGTTTCCTGTATGGATAATAATGTTGAACCGTTCTCGACCAAGGACAAAAGATGTTAATTAATGGAAAGCTATTTGATGGCTTGAATTAATTAATGGGCTAGATAATCTTAAACACGGGAAATAATGACCGGGAGCCATATTGACTGTAATATGGGTTAAGATGGATAGTGCAATATTAATTATGTAGTGGGATTAATTAATTTTTATGGGCTTGAATTATATTGTGGCTCAATATTAGATATTCAAGATCCATTAGAAGGTCCAATCTTAATTCTCCTAAAGGCCCCCTGAGTAGCCCAACAAATAGTCCATTAACTGAAAAGGTGATTAAAATAAAATAAATATTGTTGCTTAGTTTTTCCTAATTATTTCGAAATTTATGGATAAAAGAGGGAGAAAGATTTTCTTTGAATTTTGTTATGGAATGAAGATATGTATTCTTGGAATACAAGATTATCTCATTAAATTCAAGAAATCCCCCACTTGGTTATTAATGAGGAAATTTTCGAAAATTTTGAATATAATGGGCAAGAAAGATTTTCTTGATTTTCTTGAAAAGATATTATGGAAGATATGTATTTCTTGAAATACAAAAATATCTCATAAATTCAAGAAGATCCAAATCTTGGATTCTTGCTTCATTTTTTCGAAATTTATCCATAATTGTGGAGGTGGGATTTTTGTGGAATATTTTAATTATGGGAAAAAGAATATAGAAGATATATTCAAGATTTCTTGGTGATCAAGAAAAGTCTTTTCCCACATTGATTTTTCACTAAAAATTTCGACCACCCCTCTCCTATAAATAGGGGATGATTGTTTCATTCCCAAGTACAATTCCATGTGCTGGAAATATTAGCAAATCCACAAAGTGTTGGGGAATGAGTTACACAGATCTATTCGGGGTGAATATTTAAATACAAATTTAATTCATTAATTATTACTAGCATGAATTAATCCTATATTAATTCAAATAATAATTGCAACAACATATCATGCATATAAAAAGCCACGTAAAACCTACGCATGCGGAATCTACGGGTTTACGTGAACGTACCTCTCGGGATGGCAGTGACTTCGGTCGGACGGACTAACCAAAAGGACTTCCCAAGTATTCCCTTAGCCCTTGCTCGACAATCCGGTGGAAGGATACTCGCGAACAATTAACAAAAAAAAAAAAAAAACTTTGTTGCACCACTTATGTGGATTTGCTAATATTTCCAGCACATGAAATTGTACCTGGGAATGAACTAATCATCCCCTATTTATAGGAGGGAGGGTGGACGAAAATTATGTGATTTTTCAATGTGGGAAAAGACTTTTCTTGGTCACCAAGAAATCTTGAATATATCCCTTATATTCTTTTTCTCATAATTAAAATATTCCACAAAAATCCCACATTCTCTATTATGGACAAAATTTTCGAAAATTAAGTGTCACTAGAATCCAAGATTTGGATCTTCTTGAATTTATGAGATATCCTTGTATTTCAAGAAATACATATCTTCCATAATATCTTTTCAAGAAAATCAAGAAATCTTTCTTGCCCACTATATTTTTCAAATTTTCGAAATTTAATATATAGATAACCAAGTAGGAGATTTCTTGAATTTAATGAGATAATCTTGTATTCCAAGAATACATATCTTCATTCCATAACAAAATTCAAAGAAAATCTTTCTCCCTCTTTTATCCATAATTTTCGAAAAAAATAGGGGAAATTTTAAGCAACAATATTTATTTTATTTTAATCACCTTTTCAGTTATTGGACTATATGTTGGGCTACTCAGGGGGCCTTTAGGAGAATTAAGATTGGACCTTCTAATGGATCTTGAATATCTAATATTGAGCCACAATATAATTCAAGCCCATAAATATTAATTAATCCCACTACATAATTAATATTGCACCATCCATCTTAACCCATATTACAGTCAATATGGCTCCCGATCATTATTTCATGTGTTTAAGATTATCTAGCCCATTAATTAATTCAAGCCACTGAAAATAGCTTTCCGTTAATTAATATCTTTTGTCCTTGGTCGAGGAACGGTTCAACATTATTATCCATACCGGAAACTAATTCCACTTGCAAGATTTGGTATGATAAAACTTATGAACCTCCCAAGGGGGCAAATCAAGCAAGCGTACTTGCACACGATTCTTCGTATTAAATCTTAGCAATCACATGTGACCAATAATATTCCCAAGATAAAAAGTATTGAATCTCTCTCTGATTCGCTACCCATGATAAGTCAAAGCAATAGTTACCAATCTCACGTGATCCTATTTAAGGGATGAAGGTTAAGAAACAACGAACCACTGAGGTCTAATTCTTCCTTGTTCAGTTCTGAAGAATTTATCCTCCTGTGGGTCCTATTCAACATCGATCATGCACTAGTGTAATCTCTTGGTCAAGACAAACCAATCTCGAGCCTTACACCTCAACCTTTCGCCATGGTTGTTCATTTCCATTTAGGTGCGTGAATGTCGTACTTTTAGTTACAAAGGCTGTTAATTTAATCTTCTCGTGATCCGGTATCACTAAATTAACTACTGATGTAACACGCACGAATTATTGAAACGATTATCTAAAAAAATATATATAACATTCAATCATATTTAAAGCATCGATGATAAACAATTTATTTCAATAAATAAGTTCGAAAATTAGATTTCGATTATACAAAGTAAAAAAGCATACTTTTCAAGATAATCCCAACAATCTCCCACTTATACTCAAAGTCCGCTTTTAAGTATACTACAACACGCCTCGAGTAGTCCGTGACATCTAATGTCACCTACACGAACCTAATAATTTCTCCCACTTATACTCAAAGCAGATTAGCAAAACCGGTCTTGACACCCATTCCACTCACATGTCTTTCGAATGTATTGAGGAGGCGACGCTTTGTGAATGGATCTCGCTAGGTCAGTCCTCGGACGCTATCTTTGCCACATCTATATCTCCTCTCTTAACGATTTCTCGTATAAGATGTCTTTCCTTTTAATGTGTTTGTTTGACTTCGTGGACTCTTGGTTCTCTTGAATTTGCAAATCGCCCTACTAGCGAGATATTGCTAGACAAATTGAGAACACCATCCAAGTCCACTAAGAAGATCTAGAGCCCAATCGGTTCTTTCACTTTCTTCACAAGCAAATTTCTTACCCGACTCCCATGGTTGAGTCAGTGATGCATTTCTGCTTCACACTCGTCCATTTGATGGCTACACTTCCCAAATGGAAACACACTAATTGAGACAGATAGTTTCTGGAATCTATGTCTGATTGGAAATCCAAGTTCGTGTAGCCAATGGGGATTGGAGTATCTGACTGATAAATCAACATTCTATCCCGAGTTCTTTTCAGACACTTCAGAATGTTTTTAACTGTCGTCCAATGCGTTTTCCCTGGGTTACTCTGATATCTTGCCACCATCCCTACACGGCAAAGCAAATATCCTGTCTCGGCCCACAAAGAATGCATACATAAGGTTTCCTACAAATTGCTACAAGGAATACCTTTCATGTCATCTATCTCCTTTTTCGTCTTAGGGGACATTTTCTTGGATAGATGGATTCCAAGTCTGAAAGGTACGAATCCTTTCTTGGAATCTTGCATGCTGAATCGTTTCAAAAACCAGTGTCTATGTATGAAACTTGCGATAACCCCATCATCCTTTTCTGGCGATCTCGAGTTATCTTGATCCCAAGGATATGTCCGGTTTTCCCTAAGTCTTTCATATCAAACTGTTTTGAAAAACATGCCCTTACGCGCCTCGATCACACCTTCACATCGTTCCGGATGATCACAATGTTATCTACGTCACGATCTTAAGAATACCAATGCAAATCCGACACGCTTTTATTCACAAAACTTTCAAAATCGTTTTGATCAAACCCATAAGACTTTATAACATGATCAAAACATTGGTTCCAAGCTCTGGATGTCTGTTTGAGTCTGTAAATGGACTTCTTGAGCTTACAAACTAGGTGTTCTTGGCCTGTTTCAATGAAACCTTAGGGTTGTTGCATATAGATCTCTTCATCAAGACTTCCGTTAAGGAAAAACTGCTTGACATCCATTTGCCAAATTTCAACGCCGAAAATGCGCTAAGAATCGATAAGAGAATACGGATGGACTTAAGCGTGGCTACGGGCGAAAAAAATTTCCTCATAATCGATCCCTTCTTTCTGAGTATAACCTTTCGCCACTAGTCTTGCTTTGAAGGTTTCAACCTTCCCGTCCGGTCCTCTTTTCCTCTTATATACCCACTTTCATCCAATGGGTTTGACCCCATTAAGTGGTTCGACTAGCTCCCACACTCTATTATGAAACATAGAACCCATTTTGGCTTTCATTCTTTGTTTGCCAAGAATCAAGATCCTTATCTTGGAGTGCCTCGTCATATGTCCATGGGTCTGATTCGTCTTGTCCGGGAATCAAGTCCGAGGACTCTCCTATTCCCATGAATCTCTCGGGCTGTCTAACAACCCTCCCACTATGACGAGGCTCCGGTTGTGAAAGCGTGTCGTTTGGTATATCATCTAGTAGATGCATTAAAGACCGAGGTTTGCCCTCTAAGCTCATTTAAGGTAATCTCACACGGGTTTTCTTTGGTTCTATAGTTTTCTTCCAAAATCTAAAGTGGGTGCGGATGTCCACCTTTTGATCTTCGAACTATAGAACATTCACCCTTTTTGTTCCTCGGGGTATCCTACAAAAACAAATTTTTAATTCCGATCGAGGATCCAATTTACTGGTTTCTTGTCCAACACGTAGGGCGGACACCCCAAAGTTCTCATGTGTCTCATACTAGACTTGCGCCGGGTCCACAATTCTTTGGGGTTAAAGGAACCGATTTGATAGCACCAAGTTCGTAATGTAAGTCATTTTTCCAAGGTATGACCCGAATCGACTCGGGAAGATCCGTTATAACTCATCATTGATCTAACCATTTCCAAAAGAATTTCTGTTGCTTTCGCTCTGCAACCCCGCTTTGTTGAGGGTTCCGGGTCAAAGGAGGTGGGATACAATCCCTTCATCGAGATAAGTAGTTCAAAACTCATCGCCGAGGTATTCGCCTCCACGATTAGATCATAGAGACTTGATCGTTCTTCCACATGATTCTCTGCTGAGCCTTAAATTCTTAGAATTTCTCAAAGGTCTCGATTCATGCTTCATAAGGAAAATGTACCTTGAGTAATCATCAATAAAATTACTCATAACCTCCCTTTGCTTTGGTTGACATTGAACTACGACATCTGGTAAACGATTTCTAACACTTCTTTGGCCCTATTCCCTGGCTCCAAATGCCCTCTCGGTCATATTACTCTCCAAACATGATTAGTAGGTTGGAATCGGTTCAACTTGGAGAAAACCCTAGTGAACCGCCTCTCACCAACCTTTGGATCCTCTTTGGATTTATATGACCCTAATCTTAGATGCCAAAGAAGTGTCTCTGCTCACGCCCGATGAACGTTTTCTTTTCTCGGAAATAGTTGATGTGTTATAGGATGCATTTCTTGAGTGGTGTGCACGAATAATTGTATAGAGATTATTCGCCAACGTTCCATGACGAGATAAATTTATCATAAAGAGAAATGGTAACAACTTTATTAAAAGTAACCGAATATCCATCATGAAAAAAAAGTTTAGAAACCAAATCAAATTCTTTCTAAAACTCGGAACGCATGCAACATCTCTTAAAATTAAAACTCGCATCTTTCAAAAGACAGTGCACTTCTCCCATCGCTTCACCGCCACTCTCTTAGCATCGCCCGAAGGTGATGAGGATCTCACTTCCACTTAGTTGTTGTCGGGTCCTTTTGAACCCCTCAGAACGTGAAACAAACATGATCGGATCCCGTATCCACCACCCATAAATGGGAGGCATACGCCGCTAAACAAGTTTCAACAACTTGTGAGTGAGGATTACCTTTCTTTCCTTTCCTTTTGGGATTGGAACAGGCTGACCTCCAATGTCCTTTCTCCCCGCAATTGAAACATATTCCTTTTGGTTCTTTCTTGACACCCAACCAAATTAACCGTCTTTTTCTCACTTTTTCTTAATGATGAGTTTGCTTTGGTTCTGACCATTTTCCTTTTCTTGAGACTTGCCTTCCACTGGCCTAGATCTCGAGAAAAGGCTTTTGATCACCAATGCTTCGTCTTTCTTTCCTAAATGCTTCTCCATTTTCTCCAAGGCTTCTTGAAGATCATCCATGGTAAACATGTGATCACTCATCACAAAACCACAGTAAAATTCATCGAAGCTCCTTGGCAAAGTTAGCAACAGAAATTCGATTTGGGCCTCATCACAATACTTAGTTCTGAGATAAGCCAGTTTCAAAAAATGGTTCTTGACTCTGAGAACATGCTCCCTTACAGGTGTTCCTTCAATCATTTTCAGCCTAGCCACGTCGTCGTTTTTAAACTGATCGATCATGCGGTCTTTTGTTGAAAACATTTCTTCAAGACTTTGCATAATTTCCGCAGCGGACTCAACACCTTCATGAACGTGTTTCAAATCATCAGACAGTGAAGTTAAGATTACACGTTTCATGGGTTCATTGGCCTGCTCCCAAATATTATACTCATGTCTTGCCGCATCAGTTGGTTCATCAGTAGGCATACGTGGTTTGGGTACATCAAGAATCCAATAATGTTTTTGTGCAGGTAGGACATGCATCATATTACGTTTCCAAACATTATAGTTTTCTCCAGATAGTTGGTGTTCTTTGAGTGTATATAACAGTGGATTAAAAGGTTGCGACATGATGAACTGAGATAAATAATAATATGCATAAGCACAAATATATCACAAGGTTTGATCACATGCATCATATTTAAAATCTCAAAAAAAATATGAACATGCATCAGCCAACATCTCAAAACAATTTAAATAAGCCACGTTGGGTGGGTCATTATTTAAACACATCCAAGCGGGTTACAAACAGGAACAATTACAAACCCTTAATATCCAGATTAATAGTTGGCTCCCACTTGACCAATATAAAATTGACAGGGACTTCGGAGAAGTATATGCATATCAATTTTATACCTAAGTAATAATCATGATTAAATACAGGATTACTATTTCGCTTTGATCGAGCCTCGTTGGGAGGGTCATCGTCGCCACTAGTAATAACCCACAATCATCCGTATGGAATTCATTCATGTGAAACCTATCTTTTGACCGTCCCGTTGGGGGAATTTCTCCAAAAGAATTCACAAATAAATAAATCATGGAGGTCAAAATTAATTCAATTTTATTATCCTGAATAAAATTGTCAATTAATTATTTAAAACATACTTAGTAATTTTGAAGTTGAGATTTTTCAATTTGGCAACCCTCATGCAAACACATTTAAACAAATTAAATAAAAGCATAAGATAGCACAAATAAAATCAAGAAAATGAAAAATAAACATATTGGGCACAAAATTATCCAATTGTCATGGTTTGATTTTTTCTTCGACATGATCTTGAAGAAACACATCTCAATTTCTCCCCTTTCGTTCGTCTCGAAAAATGCCCGTCTCGAACATGCCCAACGGCTTCATGGCCGGATGCACTCCTTGTCCAGAAGCGGCCCGCTTAGCCCTAGAACCGAACTTCAGCAGCCTCGGCACCGCCCAGCGGGCCTTGCCCGCCCGGTGCCTCTGCTCGCGCCTCGGCGGTATTTGTCGTAGTCAGCGAATCTCAGCGGCAATCCAGCAGCGTCCACAGCGCGTCGCCTCCCATATAAGCCACCTTAGCCAGAATCCGTTACGACACCGGAGACACAGGCCCATCGCCGACCTTCATCTGTCTTGGTAACCTTCCTATCCTGCGTGCCCGGCGCTTCGCGCCTCGCCCTAATGCGGATTTCATCCTTTAATTCTTCGTTTTTTAGTTTCCGATCTCGTTACAATTTATTTACAATAAATAAACCTAGATCTAGACTAATCTATTACATTGATCAAATCAAACAAATCTAGTCTACTCGTGGATTTTCTCACGAGGCAAAAACAAATCGAACGAATCAATTAAAAACCACGGTTTATATGCATGCAAAATAAAACATTAAAATCCATGACAATTGGATACCGCAAAAAAATGATCTAATGATTCTACTATCCATTTCAAATTTAATGTCCACGAATTAAATTACAATTTAAAAAATTCAGAGTCGAAAGCATTGGCTCGATACGATTGTTGGGGAATGAGTTACACGATCTATTCGGGTGAATATTTAAATACAAATTTAATTCATTAATTATTACTAGCATGAATTAATCATATATTAATTCAAATAATAATTGCAACAACATATCATGCATATAAAAAGCCACGTAAAACCTCTGGCATCACGCGAGAATCTACGAAACTCGTGAACGTCCTCTCGGGATGGCAAGACTTGGTCGGACGGACTAACCGAAAGGACTTCCCAAGTATTCCCTTAGCCCTTGCTCGACAATTCGATTGGAAGGATACTCAACAACAATTAACAAAAAAAAAACTTTGTTGCACCACTTATGTGGATTTGCTAATATTTCCAAAGACATGGAATTGTACACGGGAATGAACTAATCATCCCCTATTTATAGGAGGGAGGGTGGGCGAAAATTATGTGATTTTTCAATGTGGGAAAAGACTTTTCTTGGTCACCAAGAAATCTTGAATATATCCCTTATATTCTTTTTCCCATAATTAAAATATTCCACAAAAATCCCACCTTCTCTATTATGGACAAAATTTTCGAAAATTAAGTGTCATAAGAATCCAAGATTTGGATCTTCTTGAATTTATGAGATATCCTTGTATTTCAAGAAATACATATCTTCCATAATATATTTTCAAGAAAATCAAGAAAATCTTTCTTGCCCACTATATTTTTCAAAATTTCGAAATTTACTATATAGATAACCAAGTAGGAGATTTCTTGAATTTAATGAGATAATCTTGTATTCCAAGAATACATATCTTCATTCCATAACAAAATTCAAAGAAAATCTTTCTCCCTCTTTTATCCATAATTTTCGAAAAAAATAGAGGAAATATTAAGCAACAATATTTATTTTATTTTAATCACTTTTTCAGTTATTGGACTATATGTTGGGCTACTCAAGGGCCTTTAGGAGAATTAAGATTGGACCTTCTAATGGATCTTGAATATCTAATATTGAGCCACAATATAATTCAAGCCCATAAATATTAATTAATCCCACTACATAATTAATATTGCACCATCCATCTTAACCCATATTACAGTCAATATGGCTCCCATCATTATTTCCCCGCGTTTAAATTATCTAGGCCCATTAATTAACTCAAGCCACCGAAAATAGCTTTCCGTTAATTAATATCTTTTGTCCTTGGTTAGAACGGTTCAACATTATTATCCATACCTAAACTAATTCCACTTGCAAGATTTGGTATGATAAAACTTATGAACCTCCCAAGGGGCGATCAAGCAAGCGTATTTTGCACACGATTCTTCAGTATTAAATCTTAGCAATCACATGTGACCAATAATATTGCCCAAGATAAAAAATATTGAATCTCTCTCGATTAAGCTACCTATGATAAGTCAAAGCAATAGTTACCAATCCCACGTGATCCTATTTAAGGGGCGAAGGTTAAGAAACAACGAACCAACGAGGTCTAATTCTTCCTTGTTCGATTAAAGAATTTATCCTCCTCAGGGTCCTATTCAAATATCAAGAATGCACTAGTATAATCTCTTGGTCAAGACAAACCAATCTGGGCCTTACACCTCAACCTTTCGCCATGGTTGTTCATTTCCATCTAGGTCGTGAATGGCGTCTTTTTAGTTGCAAGGAACTCTGTTAATTTAATCTTCGTGATCCGGTATCACTAAATTAACTACTGATGTAACACGTCATTTAATTATTGAACAGTTATGCAAGAAATATATATAACATTCAATCATATTTAAAAGCATCGATGATAAACAATTTATTTCAAAGAAATAAGTCTGAAAATTCGGTTTAGATTATACAAAGTAAAAGCATACTTTTTCAAAGATAATCCCAACACAAAGGTGGTGCAACAAAGTTTATTTTTCCTTTTGTTAATTGTTAAACAAGTGTCCTTCCAATTTGATAGTTGAGCAAGGGCTAGGGGAATACTTGGGAAGTCCTTTTGGTTAGTCCGTCCGACCAAAGTCATTGCCATCCCGAGAGGTACGTTCACGTAAACCCGTAGATTCTGCATGCGTAGGTTTTACGTGGCTATTTATATGCATGATATGTTGTTGCAATTATTATTTGAATTAATATAGGATTAATTCATCCTAGTAATAATTAAAGAATTAAATTTGTATTTAAATATTCACCCCGAATAGATCTGTGCAAATCATTTCCCAACAATAAGTCCATGGTCTTTAAATTAGGTGCATGGGAACCCTTACTCATGGACCACATGCGCGCGCTAAGGCCTAGGCCCGTGGTTTGTGGCAATTGATAATTGGGTGGGTGGGTGTCGGATTTGGGCCGACCCAAAAAACTTGAACTTATGCTTATATGGACTTGGTCCATGCTTATTTGAATTTGATTTTTGAATTCATCTGTGGGTACGTATTCATCTGTAGGTATGTTTCGTGGGCTTCAAGTTGGCCCAGTGGTCAAATCTCCCCATTAAAATTGTGGCCTACGCAATCTCTGAAATTCTCTACACTCTCTGCATTCAAACTCTGCTTGTTCAGTTCTAATTTCGTTGAAGTTCGTCGATTGTTTTCTTTCAGTGGTGCTACTGAATTAAAATACGGAACCGTTTTATTTTTGGGAACGATACGCAATACCTGTGAGCACTAGCCAAAACATATTTTGTTATTGGGATTATACTAGAAAGTATGCTTTTTACTTTGTATAATCGAAACTGAATTTTCAGACTTATTTACTGAAATAAATTGTTTATCACTGATGCTTTAAATATTATCGAATGTTACATATATTTACTGCATAACTGTTCAATAAGTCGTACATTTTACATTGTAGTTAATTTAGTGATACCAGATCACAGAAGATTAAATTAACAGTCCCTTGTAACTAAAAGTACGCCATTCACGACCTAGATGGAAATGAACAACCCATCGCGAAAGGTTGAAGTGTAAGGCTCAGATTGGCTTGTCTTGACCAAGAGATTACACTAGTGCATGGTGATGCACCGAATAGGACCCTCTGGGGAGGATAAATTCTTGAATCCGAACAAGGAAGAATTAGACCTCAGTGGTTCGTTATTTCTTAATCTTCGTCCCTTAAATAGGATCACGTGGGATTGGTAACTATTGCTTTGACTTATCATGGGTAGCGAATCAGTGAGATTCAATACTTTTTATCTTGGGCAATATTATTAGTCACATGTGATTGCTAAGATTTAATACGAAGAATCGTGTGCAAGCACGCTTGTTCGATTTGCCCCCTTGGGAGGTTCACAAGCTTTATCATACCAAATCTTGCAAGTGGAATTAGTTTCCGGTATGGATAATAATGTTGAACCGTTCCTTGACCAAGGACAAAAGATATTAATTAACGGAAAGCTATTTCAGTGGCTTGAATTAATTAATGGGCTAGATAATCTTAAACACGGGAAATAATGACCAGGAGCCATATTGACTGTAATATGGGTTAAGATGGATAGTGCAATATTAATTATGTAGTGGGATTAATTAATATTTATGGGCTTGAATAATATTGTGGCTCAATATTAGATATTCAAGGTCCATTAGAATGTTCAATCTTAATTCTCCTAAAGGCCCCCTAAGTAGCCCAACATATAGTCTAATAACTGAAAAAGGTGATTAAAATAAAATAAATATTGTTGCTATTTTTTCCTATTAATTTCGAAATTTATAGATAAGTTGGGAGAAAGATTTTCTTTGAATTTTGTTATGGAATGAAGATATGTATTCTTGGAATACAAGATTATCTCATTAAATTCAAGAAATTTCCCACTTGGTCATCTATATTAAGATTTTTGAAATATTTGAAAATAGTGAGCAAGAAAGATTTTCTTGATTTTCTTGAAAAGATATTATGGAAGATATGTATTTCTTGAAATACAAGAATATCTCATAAATTCAAGAAGATCCAAATCTTGGAATCTTGATCATCATATTTTTCGAAAAATCCATAATAATAGAGAAGGTGGGATTTTTGTGGAATATTATAATTATGGGAAAAAGAATATAGGAGATATATTCAAGATTTCTTGGAGATCAAGAAAAGGTTTTCCCACATTGTTTTAGCACAAAAATTTCGACCACCTTGGCCTCTATAAATAGGGAATGAATCTTTCATTCCCAAGTACAATTCCATGTGCTGGAAAAATTAGTAAATCCACGAAGGTGGTGCAACATAATTTATTTTCCTTTAGTTAAATCGTTCACAAGAGTCCTTCCACCGGATAGTCGAACGAGGGCTAAGGGAATACTTGGGAAGTCCTTTCGGTTTGTCTAATCAGCCATACCGTTGCCATCCCAAGAGGTACGTTCACGTAAACTCGTAGTATTCCGCATGCGTAGGTTTTACGTGAATTATTATATGCATGATATGTTGTTGGATTATTATTTGAATTAATATAGGATTAATTCATGCTAGTAATAATTAAAGAATTAAATTTGTTTTTTAAATATTCACCCCGAATAGATCTGTGCAACTTATTCCCCAACATTTGTCTTGCAGGAAAATAATTTTCTTGACTCGATTTTAAATTTGTGTTGTTTATCCCTTTTGTGTTTTGTAAAAACATTGCAGTACACCCCTTTAATAGCAATATATTTACATGCATCTTATATTGAGTCGAAATAATTTACACCAGTCCGCCCTTCGTACCAAGATTACTTTTTCATATGTGTTTGTTTAGGATTGTGCTTTTATTCAACGTCATCCAAGTCGGGCCCACTGGGATCTCACGTCCAAAACTCACCTCATTTATACTTTTCAAATATTATTAATAAAAGATATATACATATACATATAAATAGATTTGTTTATGTAAGATGGTCTCTCATAAATTCCATTTTAGTATATAGATCCCATTTTGCTGCTCTAAATATGTTACGAATAGGGTTATAAATCCACAAGTTATATAATATTGATGCGTAGAAATGGTTCAAATTATGACTTGGAATTCAACAGGGATTCGCACGTTAAATATCAAGGAATCAATAAATTTTGACCGGGAAAGCTTCGCCATTTCCACATAGGTACCTGGAGACTCGGGGAGGACTGGTTTGACTATCTCTCCGATCTTATGAATTTTCCATGCCACAAACGATAATTCTGAAAAACACGCCGAGGACTCCCCGGCTCAATAAGCTGCATGTTAGCTTGGGCTCCCCGTCTGACCACATCTTTGCTCAACAACCTTTGTGAATCTCGACATTTTCTCCACGACTCATCTCACTCGGATCAAGGCTCTCAACCATTGATCTTCTCATCCAACAATTTCCGTTCATCTCATACCTTCATCGATGACCACGTGTTTGGCCAACAACCTCCCCGAATCTCATAATTTTCTCCATGATCCGGTTAGTTCCCCTATTTTATCTGGTCTCATCCACTATTCTATCTTTATCGGTCCACATATCTCGGAATGGCTTGACACAGGAAGCTCCACAGATCTCGCAAACAACCTTCCAAAATCGTTCTCGGATCTACTTTATCGAGCCCAACTTTTGGACCTTATCCATTCGATCCCATTCGCTGGGCTTTGTTTATTTCTCTGGGCCCAAGTTCTCCATGGATCATTTCCTCAGTTAGCTCTTCAGTCCACTCAAGCCCATTTACTAGGCACGTTCCTGGCCCAACATTTAGGCCCAGACCCTTCTTTTTGATATTCCAAAATTTCCATTTGAACGGCCTTATTCAAAGTATAGACGATTGTCCACATATCGCTATTTTATTGGACGACATAAATATTCTGCACTAAATATATGTGATTGGAACTCGTCCCATATATATAAATATGTAATAATTAATAAAGTGATGTAATAATATGTAATTAATTATATATAAACAAAAGTATAACTACTTATATATATATATATAATTAATGCATGCAGATACGTGTTTTTGGATTCCCAATAAATGGACAAAATATCAGGTTGAGAGAAGCAGGACCCACTAGTGGACACAAAGCCAACAATGATGCATAACAAGAACATGCATGTCTAATATTAGGAATCTTTGGGGATATAATCGATAACTTCAATCTTGTATATCTTCAAGTGTGCCATCATTTGTTGCAGAGAGTTGAACCTCTAATTAATGAACCTTTGAGAGCATTTGCTCCGGGCAAAGTTACGGCGGTGGCGGCTAGGTTTCCGGTACAACACGCCGCCGTGAAGGCGGGAGTTGAGGTGGACTTATTTCTCTACTTTTGCGGTTCATACAATAAATAAATTTTATAGAAGAGTTTATATATTTTAATAAATTAATATCAGTAATTTTACTTCTCATGTGCTGCCCCTTAAGATTTTATGAATTACAAACATTGAAACATATACTAAATAGTAGGTTTAGGGTGAAAAAAAATGTTATATGAAAGGGGAAATGTTGTTATAATTATCTATTATTGGCCCCCCTCAACAATATGTCTTGGCTCCGCCCCTATATATATGACGATCCCCAATTTTTTAGAGAATACGTACAATCCTATATCAAAAATATGGTGAAATAGTATTTTGTTTTAATTATATCCTAGCCACATTCTGGAGGATAAACAGCCACATACGCACAGCACAAAACCAGAAATAAGATTAAAAAAGAAGAAAAACGAAAAAGCCTTTGTAAGAAACAAGACATAGTGAAAATTTTAGTTTCTTTTGTTGGAAATTTGGTT
Organism: Stenogyne calaminthoides; assembly: GCA_037126765.1. NCBI lineage: Eukaryota > Viridiplantae > Streptophyta > Magnoliopsida > Lamiales > Lamiaceae > Stenogyne > Stenogyne calaminthoides. The sequence continues at coordinate 35,172,562 of JBBCBC010000022.1, forward strand.
ATTGAGTGTTTCAAACATCCATGTTTGATCAAAAATGTTGGCGAATTAAACATTAATTTTCAGAAAATTAAACGTGATGGGATCGTTCTACATGAAGTAGATGATCGTGGTATATTAATAATCTCAAAATCGAATTTTGATGAGTGAGAAATTATTTCAAAAATTTGAAACGTCGCAACATTTAGAGAAAGAATTTCTAATGGGTGGAGCTAGACTTAGTGTCGTCTTCTCACTTATCCCACATAAAACACTTACAAGGAAATTGTATTGTATAAAGATAGACATAAGTCCATGGTCTTTAAAATAGGTGCATGGGAACCCTTACTCATGGACCACATGCGCGCGCTAAGGCCTAGGCCCGTGGTTTGTGGCAATTGATAATTGGGTGGGGGGGTCAGATTTGGGCCAACCCAAAACACTTGAACTTATGCTTATATGGACTTGGTCCATGCTTATTTGAATTTGAATTTTGAATTCATCTGTGGGTACGTATTCATTTGTAGGTATGTTTCGTGAGCTTCAAGTTGGCCCAGTGGTCAAATCTCCCCATTAAAATTGTGGCCTACGCAATCTCTGAAATTCTCTGCATTCAAATCTGCTTGTTCAGTTCTAATTTCGTTGAAGTTCGTCGATTGTTTTCTTTCAGTGGTGCTACTGAATTAAAATACGAAACCGTTTTATTTTTGGGAACGATACGCAATACTTGTGAGCACTAGCCAAAGCATATTTTGTCTTGCAGAAAAAGATTTTTTTTGACTAGATTTTAAATTTGTGTTGTTCATCCCTTTTGTGTTTTGTAAAAACATTGCAGTACACCCCTTTAATAACAATATATTTACATGCATCTTATATTGAGTCGAAATAATTTACAACAGTCCGCCCTTCGTACCAAGATTACTTTTTCATATGTGTTTGTTTAGGATGGTGCTTTTATTCAACGTCATCCAAGTCGGGCCCACTGGGATCTCACGTCCAAAACTCACCTCATTTATACTTTTCAAATATTATTAATAAAAGATATATACATATACATATAAATAGATTTGTTTGTGTAAGATGGTCTCTCATAAATTCCATTTTAGTATATAGATCCCATTTTGCTGCTCTAAATATGTTACGAATAGGGTTATAAATCCACAAGTTATATAATATTGATGCGTATAAATGGTTCAAATTATGATTTGGAATTCAACAGGGATTCGCACGTTAAATATCAAGGAATCAATAAATTTTGACCGGAGAAAGCTCGCCATTTCCACGTAGGTACCTAGACTCGAGGGAGGACCTGGTTTGACTATCTCCTGATCTTATGAATTTTCCTTGCCACAAACGATAATACCTGAAAAACACGCTGGAGGACTCCCGAAGCTCAATAACTACATGTTAGCTTGGGCTCCCCGTCTGACCACATCTTTGCTCAACAACCTTTGTGAATCTTGACATTTTCTCCACGACTCATCTCACTCGGATCAAGGCTCTCAACCATTGATCTTCTCATCCAACAATTTCCGTTCATCTCATACCTTACTGATGACCACGTGTTTGGCCAACAACCTCCCCGAATCTCATAATTTTCTCCATGATCCGGTTAGTTCCCCTATTTTTTCTGGTCTCATCCACTATTCTATCTTTATCGGTCCACATATCTCGGAATGGCTTGACACAGGAAGCTCCACAGATCTCGCAACAACCTTCCAGCTGGTCATTCTCGGATCTACTTTATCGAGCCCAACTTTTGGACCTTATCAATTCGATCCCATTCGCTGGGCTTTGTTTATTTCTCTGGGCCCATGGATAATTTCCTCAATTAGCTCTTCAGTCCACTCAAGCCCATTTACTAGGCACATTTCTGGCCAAACATTTAGGCCCAGACCTTTCTTTTGATATTCCAGCCCATTTGAACGGCCTTATTCAAAGTATAGACGATTGTCCACATATCGCTATTTTATTGGACGACATAAATATTCTACACTAAATATATGTGATTGGAACTCGTCCCATATATATAAATATGTAATAATTAATAAAGTGATGTAATAATATGTAATTAATTATATATAAACAAAAGTATAACTACTTATATATATATATATATATAATCAATAGTATCCTGTGGATCTTTTACAAACACAAATAGGAGTTTCTTGAGAAACCTCCAAAAAGTCCATTCAGTTAACTTTGAAAAAGCTTTTTTCAAGAACTCCTATTTGTGTTTGTAAAAGATCCACAGGATACTATTGATATAGATCTATGCACGATCCTTATAAATATGGTATCAAAGCCATGAGAAATAGGGTATATATAGGTTATATGGTTTCATGATTCAATACATCTTGATTCTTATGAATGCATTTTTGTTTGAAGGATCTTTGTTAAAACGATTATGGCTCGAGAATATGATATTCTGAAAATCTAGATTTATTGAATAAATGGACTATTCCTAAAATTGAGCCTAAAATGGTTTATAAATTAGGAGCTTTTGAAAGATTAGGTTTTAAACAAATTGTTAAAACTACTGAATCTTCTATACCTCTTCATGAAGAAGAAATGGTTATTAAATTGCTTAGTAAAGATGATATTTTACCTTACAAAAGAACTCATAAGTTCTTACATATTGGTTGTGTTCAGGTCGCTTTTAGACCACTTACCTTAAATGGTTTACCAGAAAGCTTTCTAGCTTCTCTTAGGGATGGTAGAAATCTTAATTGGAAACAATCCTTAATGGGAATTATAGAGTCTAGTTTGGCTTTAGGACCGCATCTATTTTTTGACGCGTATCCTAATTTATCTCTATCTTTATCGATAGTAATATTTTAGAAGCTTTAACATTAAATGTTAAAACTCATGGTTATAATTACATACCGTACGAGGTTATGTGTATCTGTTATCGTATTTATTATAAGCCCTTATTTACACTCAATCCTATGTGTAAGAGAATTGAGAAAGATAATAATGAGACTATTCTTATAGAAAGTAATTTTGGAAAATCATTACAAATTTCAATGGAAAATTTATTTATTAAAAATTTAATTTTATCTTGTAGTTTAGAATTATTTAATCTATTATTTATAGTAATAGAATTAAGTTCTTCTTTAAGAAAATTGATTTGACAATTTTTATTATTAATTTGATCTTGAATCAAATTAAGAACCTTATGAATAGGTTTGGTAATAAACTTAAAAGTAATAGGTTTACTATTATAAGTACCTGTAATTCCCTTTTCACCAACAAAGGTCAAAGGATATATTTTAAAAAGAAAAGGAAGACCAATAATCATTTGACTAGTGATGTCTTCAAAGAATAAGAAAAGTCGTTAGAATACAACAACCATCAACACAAACATAAGCATTTTTAAGCTTATAATTAATCTTTAAAGATCCTCCACCGCATGAGAAAAAGTGAATGAGTAGTTTTTTCAAAAAAACTTAGTAGGAATTATTCCTAAATCGTATAACACTCAAATCAAGACCACTATCAATCATGGCAATAAAATCTTTCTTATAAGAATTATTTATAAGAAGAGAAATCTTAGTATACCACTTCTGTGATATAACCATATTAATGGTAGATAAATGATTTTTCTCTATTTTAAAATTATCATTAATATCTAAGTATTGTGAAAAGAGTATTATAGCTGGTTTCATTAATCTTCAATTTTTTTTTTTACCTTTCTCCATAAAAGAAAGACGAAATGTAAAAAATCGGCGATTCTCGTTTTGAAGTATTTTTACATCGATTTTTGAGATTATTAATCTCATGGGCTAAATCATTTAAAGTTTCTGAGATTTTTTTTCCATATTTTTTTAAGCGAAGAAGTCTTTCCAATTCACCCATATTATAATAATTACTATCAATCTTTTTTAGAAAAGACTAGTTTTATTATTGTCTTCATTCTTAAAAGAATCATGAAATTGTTCAATGATTTTATCTCTTAAACTAGAATCTTTAATATGTTTAAGAAATTCAAAAATATTATTATTAGTTAAGACACTAATATTCATATCTTGAAATTGACTCATAAGTTTATAAAACTCATTATCAATATTATTTACATTATCGAGATTCTCGATACAATTAAGACAAGTTTTTCCAAGTATACAATTATTGCATTTCTCTTTTTACGATTTAATGTAATTATCATCATCCCAAGAGGATTCAATGAAAAAACGATCATTATAAGACTTTTTCTCGATTCAAGATCATTATTAGGACTCATGACAATCTTAAAAAGAGTTTCTTTTAACTCTTGATAATATCAAGATTTTTAATCTTATCCTTCGTGATAAAGACGATTAGCATAATGACCAAATCTATTACATTTTTACAAAATAATTGTATCGTATCTTCTCTTTTTTAAAGATTTCCTTTTACCTTTATTATTATCAAAATCTTTCTCTTTTTGTTTTGCGTAATTATGTTTTCTTCTTTTATAATTAGATTTATGTTTTAAATCTCTTTTTATTAGTTTTATACAAACTATTTTTAGGATTAGGATTATCTAATCCAAATTGGTCCTGAAATTGACCTAATTGTTTTCTTTTCCGTAAGATTATCTTTTTTAATTTGGTTTTTAATTTGAGTTCATTACAAAGATTTATTCCTTCCCGAACACAAACACTAATGATTTGACCAAAAGTATAAGACCTATAATGGATCGAATCGAATCCTTTCTAAGAGTTTTTTAACTCTTTTTTCAAAGAAATAGATTAGGAAGACCATCAACAAATTTATTTTTCCAAATATCCCGATTATAATCGGGGATCTCATAGATCTCTGACAAGAAAGTATCTTTGTACCATCTAAAATCGAAGAAGAGTTTTACACCTCATATTTAAAAAAGAAGGGTTCTAGTATTTTCATATTTATTGGTATATTGACCAAAGAAAATGATCCAAAATAGTAAGAATCAAAGAGTAAACCGCATTGGTTTTAGTTTCACCATTTTCAATTTTAATAGAATTAAAAATTTCCATTCTATTTTGAGGAGTCAAATAATTATCCCACCAACCTTTAAGTTGACCGATAAAAACCGGTAAGTAATAGCTTGTCAAAGATTAATATCACTATTACCACAAGTTTGACAAGCGAACTATACATAAGCATATCGATGACATTGAGTGAAAATATGATTATCACTTCCACCATCAATATTCCATTCATAAATACCTTTTCCCTAATAAGAATTATTGAAAAAAGTTTTTTACGTTCTTCATTAAGAACATCCATAGGGGTAGGTCTCTTATAATAATAAGTAGACATGGTAGGTCTATCAGCCCATTTCATTTTATTAATACTATCAGTATTATTAAAATTACCATTATTGGATTGAATAACATGATTATCAGTTAAATCATCATCTAAAGCTGAAATATTAAGATTTCTAAATTTATCATTAATAAGATTTTCTAAATCAGAAATAGAAGCTTCAGTTTTAAAATCTTTTATCTCAATAGGAGAAAGAATGACTAGACATTGATCTAGTATGAGAATTCGAATGTCTTCTTTGATTATTTTGAAAACCAATATTAATAATACCATCATTACTTTGAGTAATATGTTTAAAATCACTATTTATAATAGGACTTTTAGGAACAGATTGATCCTTATAAATATGGTATCAGAGCCATGAGAAATAGGGTATATATAGGTTATATGGTTTCATGATTCAATACATCTTGATTCTTATGAATCTGTTTCGTTTGAAGGATACTGTTAAGAACAGTATGGCTCAGGAATATGATATTCCTGAAAATCTAGATTTATTGAATAAATGGACTATTCCTAAAATTGAGCCTAAAATGGTTTATAAATTAGGAGCTTTTGAAAGATTAGGTTTTAAACAAATTGTTAAAACTACTGAATCTTCTATACCTCTTCATGAAGAAGAAATGGTTATTAAATTGCTTAGTAAAGACCATATTTATAAGGATCGTGCATAGATCTATATCAATAGTATCCTGTGGATCTTTTACAAACACAAATAGGAGTTTACTGAGAAATTCCATAGTCCATGAGTTAACCTGAAAAAGCTTTTACGCCCAGAAAACGCCTGCGCCTATTCATTGGCATTACGGCAACAAGGGCTAGCCCACATAGTTAACTCATGAATATCACTGGAAAGCTCAAACCTACTGGTTAAACCAACTCTACCTTTGATATATCAAATTACAGATCATTATAGGAATATAATTCCAAATGCATATGATAGTAGAGTATAATTAAGTCGGTCATGATTCAATACAAATATTCTAAATTATCCCATAGAGCGCGCGATCATCGAAAATAAAATTAAAATTACAGAATTTAAATAACAATATACCTTTAATAAGCCACTAAGATAAACAAGATAATGTACGTAAATATTACAAAGTTTACAAGCTTGCACACAAGAGAGGGATTTAGAGAGAAAGAAAGCATGGGCGAGTCAAAACTTCAGCGTGCCTTCAAAAGGAAAATACAAGCCTATTTATAGATGAAAGAGCTTACATCAAACCCCTTGATTTCAAAATAAAAAAAAAATAGTGCAAAAAACAAAAACCACAAAAGGACAAAAAAGTTTGAATAGTAATTACTATTCATGAACGGTTCTTTGTCTCGTTGATGTAAAGTTATGACGAAAAATTTGATTTTGTCCGACATCAGTAGCCACATTTTGGTTGGAATGTGCTAAGTCCAAAATCTTCATTAAATCGCCAATAATGAAGCTTGCCTTTTTTAAGAGTTTAAGAGACTCTCTAAATTAGCCAATTCTTGACGATGGGTTGGATAGACATTTCTTCCTTGATTTCTTCTTAGTGAAGCTTCAAGCCATGGAATCCATACTTCCAAAACTTTAATCCTTTTCTTAAGAATTTTGATATAATTCTTATCATTAATAACATTATTCTCATTATCAATAAGAATTTGAGAAGGTATTCTCCAAATGTTATAATGTAAGCCTAATGTATCTGTCGAAGATAGCATAATCTGGAACAATTATTCCATGTTGAATATCCCATCCTTCTACATTGTAAAGGATGTAAAAACTATCGATAAGATCCTTCCATAAAAACTTTGCTTTATTTTAATTTCCTTTGAGAGAATTCTTCAAAAGATCGAAGCTTTCTTGAATAGAAAACTCCCCGATCATCTTCATTTTCGATCCCGCGCATCTTGAAGATCGGATCCTAAAATCATTGAAGTGTCTCGATTTTGAATCGTAAAAAATCAATATCTTTGAATAAATCATTTTTAATATGATCCATGTAAAGATCCATAATTTTCTTTTTTTGAGAAAATACCAAAATACTTCTTAGAGTATTCAGAGAATGTTGGAAGAGAACTAGAAGTCTCCTTAATGTAAATTTTTCATTCTTCCATTTTTGATTTAATCCGTGAAATATTTTCCTGTATATTGGTGACTCATTGGAGCCAAGGGCAATAACATTTAAGTTATTCCAAAATCGCGTTGTATGGATTCTCCATAAACAAGGTGTGCCATGTTCAATATAACCAAACTCGGTCTCCATTTTAGAACCCATGGGATTCCGAATCCATTAAAGAACATACAAGTAGTTTTACCACTTGTATTATGAGACTTTAAGTCGAGAATAAACAATAGTATATTCTTCCAAGAGATTTTTAACCTCTTCCGCAAAGATATCTCCGCCAAAGCCCCAAAAAGCTTCCCCACCATGAGAACAACCACCAGGAATTTGATTCCCCGCCAATGTTTTCACATATTTTAATTAACCAAGTATGAGAATGCTTAGCATTACGATACAACAACGTTTTATAAAAACTTTGAAGGTAATCCCAATAATTGTATTGGTAAATGGTATGTGTGACATCATTGGTCATACTTAACTTCGTGAAAGGTGAAGTTCCTCATTCTTGGATGGAAATAATCTTCTTGATAATAAATTTAGAGTAATTGATAGCTTTACTCTTGGGAGGAAATCTTTGAATTTCAACACTTCCGAGACCGATGAGGATATTCTCATAAAATCCTCTCGGATTTGTAAGTCTCAACATTCCAATTTGAATTTGGAAAATATTTTTCCATAAGAATCCATGGGGACTCTTTGAATTTCTCATCATCATCTTCTATAATAAGAATTAATTCTTTCTTAGAAGAATCAAAAGATTTATATTCTTTTTGTGCAATTGAAGAATATGATTCTTCAACACTTCGCTTTTGAGGAATTGTCCTCTCTTGGTAGATTTTTTTCCCCTTTGTCTCGAGAATTCTTGAAACTCCTTTTGAACATTGTCTCCTTTTTTGAAGAAGAGCTACTTCCGAAATATTCGGTTGAAAAGGGATTTCTTCCCATGTTGTATAATCGGAGGATGGCCTCTTCCTCCCTTCCTCTATAAGAGGAATAAGGATTCCTTCCAAAGATGACTCATTTTATCATGAAGAAATAAATTCTCGAGTTAAAAAAAATGCGGAAGATGATTATCCTTCCTCGCTTATAAACAATATCAAAATCAAAATAAGCAAGATGTGATTGCCATCGGGCAAACATTTGTTTAGAAACATTATGTTCAAAATCTTTGAAGAGCATAAAAAGTAGCGACCTGCAATCAGTTTTAATAGTAAATTTCTGATTATATAAATCATCCTGAAATTTAAGGACACATTTAACAATAGCAAGAATTTCTTTAGCAGTAGCATAATAATTTTTCTGACTATTATTCCATTTACCAGAATAAAATCTAATGATATAATCCTTTTTATTATCAGGATTAATTTGTTTAAGAATACCTCCATACCCTAAATCTGAGGCATCAGTTTCAACATTTTTTTCCCAAAAGGGATTAGCCAGCATAAGACAAGGAATATTTTTAACCTTATCTTTTATCCTGATAACAACCTTAGTATGATCATCATTCCAAGGAGAAGGATTCTTCTTAAGTCTATCATATAAAATAAGCGGAATCTTCAACAAGATTCTCAATATAAGAAGACACATAATTAAGGCTTCCTAAGAATCTTTGTAAATCGAAGTTTTATCAAGATAATATCGAAATTTATTACCAAATTCAATACTTCTTTGAATTGGAATAATATTTCCTTTATCAATAATATGACCAAGAAATTTTATTTTAGTCCGAATAAAACCATTTTAGGTTTTGAGATGACAAGACCATTTTAATGACCAAATTTTTAAACATATCAAGATGTTTAAAATGTATATCAATATCTTTAGAAAATACAAGAATGTCATCAATATAAACAATAATAAAATCACTATAAGGATTAAAAATGTCATTCATAATTTCTTTGAAATTGAAGGAGCATTTTTAAGCCCAAAAGGCATAATATCCATTCATAATGACCAAATGGTACATTAAAAAGCGCTTTTGTACCTATCGGTTTGATTAATCTGAATTTGCCAAAAACCCGATTTTAAATCAAATTTAGAGAAAATAAGAGCATTGACTAATCATCGAAAGATCCTTTTTATTAGGAATAGGATGTCTAATCCATTTTAAAACCTTATTAAGAGGTTTGTAATTAATAACTAAACGAGGAACTCCTCGCTTCTTCGCTTTCGAATGTTTATTAACATAGAAAGCGTTACAAGACCAAGGAGATTTAGAAGGAGTTATAAGCTTTTTTTTGTAATAAGGAAGATATTTCCTTTTACATAACTCTAAATATTCGAGTTCATCCGACAAGGTCTAGATTTAGTAGAATTTTATTTTTTTTTAAAATCATCTTCATAGGGAAGAGAAACTATATGTTTTTTTCTATCCCAAAAAGCATTAGGAAAATCATTACAAATTTCAATGGAAAATTTATTTATTAAAAATTTAATTTTATCTTGTAGTTTAGAATTATTTAATCTATTATTTATAGTAATAGAATTAAGTTCTTCTTTAAGAAAATTGATTTGACAATTTTTTATTATTAATTTGATCTTGAATCAAATTAAGAACCTTATGAATAGGTTTGGTAATAAACTTAAAAGTAATAGGTTTACTATTATAAGTACTGTAATTCCCTTTTCACCAACAAAGGTCAAAGGATATATTTTAAAAAAAAAGAAGACCAATAATCATTTTACTAGTGATGTCTTCAAAGAATAAGAAAGTCGTTAGGAATACAACAACCATCAACACAAACATAAGCATTTTTAAGCTTATAATTAATCTTTAAAGATCCTCCACCTGCATGAGAAAGTGAATGAGTAGTTTTTTCAAAAAACTTAGTAGGAATTATTCCTAACCGTATAACACTCAAATCAAGCACCACTATCAATCATGGCAATAAAATCTTTCTTATAAGAATTATTTATAAGAAGAGAAATCTTAGTATACCACTTCGATATAACCATATTAATGGTAGATAAATGATTTTTCTCTATTTTAAAATTATCATTAATATCTAAGTATTGTGAAAGAGTATTATAGCTGGTTTCACAATCTTCAATTTTTTCTTTACCTTTCTCCATAAAAGAAAGACGAACAGAAAAATCAGCATTCTAGTTTTGAAGTATTTTTACATCAGTTTTGAGATTATTAATCTCATGGGCTAAATCATTTAAAGTTACAGGATTTTTTTCCATATTTTTTAGGCGAAGAAGTCTTTCCAATTCACCCATATTATAATAATTACTATCAATCTTTTTAGAAAGACTAGTTTTATTATTGTCTTCATTCTTAAAAGAATCATGAAATTGTTCAATGATTTTATCTCTTAAACTAGAATCTTTAATATGTTTAAGAAATTCAAAAATATTATTATTAGTTAAGACACTAATATTCATATCTTGAAATTGACTCATAAGTTTATAAAACTCATTATCAATATTATTTACATTATCGATTCTTGATACAATTAAGACAAGTTTTTCCAAGTATACAATTATTGCATTTCTCTTTTTACGATTTAATGTAATTATCATCATCCCAAGAGGATTCAAATGAAAAACGATCATTATAAGACTTTTTCTCGATTCAAAGATCATTATTAGGACTCATGACAATCTTAAAAAGAGTTTTTTTTAACTCTTCAAGAATATCAAGATTTTTAATCTTATCCTTCGTGATAGCAATCGATTAGCATAATGACCAAATCCTATTACATTTTTTACAAATAATTGTATCGTATCTTCTCTTTTTAAAAGATTTCCTTTTACCTTTATTATTATCAAAATCTTTCTCTTTTTTTTTTTGCGAAATTATGTTTTTTAACTTTTATAATTAGATTTATGTTTTAAATCTCTTTTATTAGTTTTATACAAACTATTTTTTAGGATTAGGATTATCTAATCCAAATTGGTCCTGAAATTGACCTAATTGTTTTTTCTTTTCCGTAAAGATTATCTTTTTTTTAATTTGGTTTTTAATTTGAGTTCATTACAAAGATTTATTCCTTCCGAACACAAACACTAATGATTTGACCAAAAGTATAAGACCTATAATGGATCGAATCGAGAATCCTTTCTAAGAGTTTTCTTAACTCTTTTCAAAGAAAATAGATTAGGAAGACCATCAACAAATTTATTTTTTCCAAATATCCCGATTACAATCGGGGATCTCATAGATACGAGACAAGAAAAGTATCTTTGTACCATCTAAAATCAAGAAGAGTTTTACACCTCATATTTAAAAAAAGAAGGGTTCTAGTATTTTCATATTTATTGGTATATTGACCAAAAAAATGATCCAAAATAGTAAGAATCAAAGAGTAAAAACCGCATTGGTTTTAGTTTCACCATTTTCAATTTTAATAGAATTAAAAATTTCCATTCTATTTTGAGGAGTCAAATAATTATCCCACCAACCTTTAAGTTGACCGATAAAACCGAAGTAATAGCTTGCGCAAAGACTAATATCACTATTACCACAAGTTTGACAAGCGAACTATACATAAGCATACGATGACATTGAGTGAAAATATGATTATCACTTCCACCATCAATATTCCATTCATAAATACCTTTTCCCTAATAAGAATTATTGAAAAAAGTTTTTTCGCTCTTCATTAAGAACATCCATAGGGGTAGGTCTCTTATAATAATAAGTAGACATGGTAGGTCTATCAGCCCATTTCATTTTATTAATACTATCAGTATTATTAAAATTACCATTATTGGATTGAATAACATGATTATCAGTTAAATCATCATCTAAAGCTGAAATATTAAGATTTCTAAATTTATCATTAATAAGATTTTCTAAATCGAAAATAGAAGCTTCAGGTTTTAAAATCTTTTATCTCAATAGGAGATTGAATAGAAGAAAATTTGTTTAATAATAACATTATTATTATTATTATCATTTTCAGATTTATTTTGAGAATCTATTTTAGAGATAATTTTATCAACTTTATCATGTAGAGAAATAATTTCTTCTCCAATAATAGACAGATAAAGATTACAAAAATTATTTTGCTCAATCATCTGATTAATATGTTTAATGAAGAATTTGTAAAACCTCATTTTCAATGATTCTCGAGAATGGGAGAAAATTAAATATCCTTTCTCCTTTTTTCAATTTGAAAAAGGAACATGAGGAGGGTAAATGTATTTTTTGTATACCACCGGAAATTATTTTATAATCTCTTTCAATAACTGAAATATAATCAATATAGAAGGTTTTAATAAACCAAGGAACGTAATAAGTAATTTCATTATGCTTTTTACAGAATTTGTAAAAACTGTTAACAAAGTAATTTAAATCATCTTTTGAGAATGATTTAAAATACCAAATTCTAAACTTATCCCATTTAGGATTATTAAACTCATCATTAATATGAGCTCTAGTAGAAGAACCTTTAGAAAAATCTAAAAAGTTTGTGAGATCCATAAAATTAAATTTTAAAGTTACAATCCGAAATTGTTTCAGGATCAAATTCATCTTTGTGAATAATATTATTTTCATTAATAATAATTTTCTCATTGTTATAATTATCATTTTTATAATGAGTATTATCTCTATAAGAGGAAGTAGAAGCTCTGGATTCTGAGGGAAATTCTACTTCATAATCCAAAGGAGATATAAAAGAATGACTAGACATTGATCTAGTATGAGAATTCGAATGTCTTCTTTGATTATTTTGAAAACCAATATTAATAATACCATCATTACTTTGAGTAATATGTTTAAAATCACTATTTATAATAGGACTTTTAGGAACAGATTGTTCTATTATCCAATTTTCAGGAAAAATAATTTCTTCCCATTTAATGGATCTTCTGGTAGTAATATTAGATTTTCCAAAATTACTTTCTATAAGAATAGTCTCATTATTATCTTTCTCAATTCTCTTACACATAGGATTGAGTGTAAATAAGGGCTTATAATAAATACGATAATGTATACACATAACCTCTGTACGTATGTAATTATAACCATGAGTTTTAACATTTAATGTTAAAAGCTTCTAAAATATTACTATCGATAAAAAGATAGAGATAAATTAGGATATCGCTACAAAATAGACAGTCCTAAAGCCAAACTAGACTCTATAATTCCCATTAAGGATTGTTTTCCAATTAAGATTTCTACCATCCCTAAGAGAAGCTAGAAAGCTTTTAAAAAACATTTTAAGGTAAGTGGTCTAAAAGCGACATTCTAACACAACCAATATGTAAGAACTTATGAGTTCTTTTAAGGTAAAATATCATCTTTACTAAGCAATTTAATAACCATTTCTTCTTCATGAAGAGGTATAGAAGATTCAGTAGTTTTAACAATTTGTTTAAAACCTAATCTTTCAAAAGCTCCTAATTTATAAACCATTTTAGGCTCAATTTTAGGAATAGTCCATTTATTCAATAAATCTAGATTTTCGTGAATATCATATTCTGAGCCATACCGTTTCTTAACAAAGATCCTTCAAACGAAAAATGTATTCATAAGAATCAAGATGTATTGAATCATGAAACCATATAACCTATATATACCCTATTTCTCATGGCTCTGAAAAAGCTTTTACGCCCAGAAAACGCCTGCGCCTATTCATTGGCATTACGGCAACAAGGGCTAGCCCACATAGTTAACTCCATGAATATCAATTTGAAAGCTCAAACCTCATGGTTAAACCAACTCTACCTTTGATATATCAAATTACAGATCATTATAGGAATATAATTCCAAATGCACATGATAGTAGAGTATAATTAAGTCGTCATGATTCAATACAAATATTCTAAATTATTCCATAGAGGCGCCATGATCATCGAAATAAAATTAAAATTACGAATTTAAATAACAATATACCTTTAATAAGCCACTAGCATAAACAAGATAATGTACAGAAATATTACAAAGTTTACAAGCTTGCACACAAGAGAGGGATTTAGAGAGAGAAAGAAGGCATGAGTCAAAACTCAAGCGTGCCTTCAAAAAAAAAATACAAGCCTATTTATAGATGAAAGAGCGGACATCAAACCCCTGTTTCAAAATAAAAAAAAGAAATAGTGCATAAAAAAAAAAACCACAAAAGGACAAAAAAAGTTTGAATAGTAATTACTATTCATGAACGAGTTTTGTCTCTGTTGATGTAAGTGATGATTTAAAATTTGATTTTGTCTCGACATCAGAGCCACATTTTGCTTTGGAATGTGCTAAGTCCAAAATCTTCATTAAATCGCCAATAATGAAGCTTGCCTTTTTAAGAGTTTAAGAGACTCTCTGAAATTAGCCAATTCTTGACGATGGGTTGGATAGACATTTCTTCCTTGATTTCTTCTTAGTGAAGCTTCAAGCCATGGAATCCATACTTCCAAAACTTTAATCCTTTTCTTAAGAATTTTGATATAATTCTTATCATTAATAACATTATTCTCATTATCAATAAGAATTTGAGAAGGTATTCTCCAAATGTTATAATGTAAGCCTCCTCATGTCTGTCGGAAGATAGCATAATCTGAAATCGAATTATTCCATGTTTGAATATCCCATCCTTCATTTGTAAAGGATGTAAAAAAACTATCAGGATAAGATCCTTCCATAAAAACTTTGCTTTATTTTAATTTCCCTTTGAGAGAATTCTTCAAAAGATCGAAGCTTTCTTGAATAGAAAACTCCTGATCATCTTCATTTGGATCCTGTGCATCTTGAAGATCGGATCCGGAAATCATTGAAGTGTCTGATTTTGAATCGAAAAAATCAATATCTTTGAATAAATCATTTTTAATATGATCCATGTAAAGATCCATAATTTTCTCTTTTGAGAAAATACCAAAATACTTCTTAGAGTATTCAGAGAATGTTGGAAGAGAACTAGAAGTCTCCTTAACAGAAATTTTTCTGTATTCTTCCATTTTTGATTTAATCCGTGAAATATTTTCCTGTATTGGTGACTCATTGGAGCCAGGGGCAATAACATTTAAGTTATTCCAAAATCGCGTTGTATGGATTCTCCATAAACAAGGTGTGCCATGTTCAGTATAACCAAACTCTGGTCTCCATTTTAGAACCCATGGGATTCCGAATCCATGAAAGAACATACAAGTAGTTTTACCACTTGTATTATGAGACTTTAAGTCGGAATAAACAATAGTATATTCTTCCAAGAGATTTTTAACCTCTTCCTCGCAAGATATCTCGCCAAAGCCCCAAAGCTTCCCCACCATGAGAACAACCAGTTAGGAATTTGATTCCTGCCAATGTTTTCACATATTTTAATTAACCAAGTATGAGAATGCTTAGCATTCTGATACAACAACGTTTTATAAAAACTTTGAAGGTAATCCCAATAATTGTATTGGTAAATGGTATGTGTGACATCATTGGTCATACTTAACTTCTCGTGAAAGGTGAAGTTCCCCCATTCTTGGATGGAAATAATCTTCTTGATAATAAATTTAGAGTAATTGATAGCTTTACTCTTGGGGCGGAAATCTTTGAATTTCAACACTTCCGAGACCCGATGAGGATATTCTCATAAAATCCTCTCGGATTTGTAAGTCTCAACATTCCAATTTGAATTTGGAAAATATTTTTCCATAAGAATCCATGGGGACTCTTTGAATTTCTCATCATCATCTTCTATAATAAGAATTAATTCTTTCTTAGAAGAATCAAAGAATTTATATTCTTTTTTTATGCAATTGAAGAATATGATTCTTCAAACCGCTTTTGAGGAATTGTCCTCTCTTGGTAGATTTTTTCCCCTTTGTCTCGTGAATTCTTGAAACTCCTTTTGAACATTGTCTCGCTTTTGAAGAAGAGCTACTTCCGTAAATATTCGGTTGAAAAGGGATTTCTTCCCATGTTGTATAATCGGAGGATGGCCTCTTCCCCCTTCCTCTATAAGAGGAATAAGGATTCCTTCCAAAGATGACTCATTTACATCATGAAGAAATAAATTCTCGAGTTAAAAAATCGGAAGATGATTATCCTTCCTTGCTTATAAACAATATCAAAATCAAAATAAGCAAGATGTGATTGCCATCGGGCAAACATTTGTTTAGAAACATTATGTTCAAAAATCTTTGAAGAGCATAAAAGTAAAGACCACTAATCGGTTTTAATAGTAAATTTACGATTATATAAATCATCCCGAAATTTAAGGACACATTTAACAATAGCAAGAATTTCTTTAGCGAAAGAGCGAGAATAATTTTTCCTCGACTATTATTCCATTTACCGTAATAAAATCTAATGATATAATCCTTTTTATTATCGAGATTAATTTGTTTAAGAATACCTCCATACCCTAAATCCGAGGCATCGGTTTCAACAATTTTTTTTCCCAACAGGATTAGCCAACATAAGACAAGGAATATTTTTAACCTTATCTTTTATCCCGATAATGACCTTTTAGTATGATCATCATTCCAAGGAGAAGGATTCTTCTTAAGTCTATCATATAAAATAGCGGAATCTTCAACAAGATTCTCAATATAAGAAGACACATAATTAAGGCTTCCTAAGAATCTTTGTAACTGAGTTTTATCAGTTATAATATCAGGAAATTTATTACCAAATTCAATACTTCTTTGAATTGGAATAATATTTCCTTTATCAATAATATGACCAAGAAATTTTATTTTAGTCCGAATAAAACCATTTTAGGTTTTGAGATGACAAGACCATTTTTAATGACCAAATTTTTAAACATATCAAGATGTTTAAAATGTATATCAATATCTTTAGAAAATACAAGAATGTCATCAATATAAACAATAATAAAATCACTATAAGGATTAAAAATGTCATTCATAATTTCTTTGAAATTCGGAAGAGCATTTTTAAGCCCAAAAGGCATAACAGTCCATTCATAATGACCAAATGGTACATTAAAGGCAGTTTTGTACCTATCAGGTTGATTAATCTGAATTTGCCAAAAACCTGATTTTAAATCAAATTTAGAGAAAATAAGAGCATTGACTAATCTGTCAAGAAGATCCTTTTTATTAGGAATAGGATGTCTAATCCATTTTAAAACCTTATTAAGAGGTTTGTAATTAATAACTAAACGAGAACTCCTCGTTCTCGCCGTAATGTTTATTAACATAGAAAGCGTTACAAGACCAAGGAGATTTAGAAGGAGTTATAAAACTTTTTTGTAATAAGGAAGATATTTCCTTTTTACATAACTCTAAATATTCAGAGTTCATCTGACAAGGTCTAGATTTAGTAGGAATTTTATTTTCTTTAAAATCATCTTCATAGGGAAGAGAAACTATATGTTTCTTTCTATCCCAAAAAGCATTAGGAAAATCATTACAAATTTATATATATATATATATATATATATAATTAATGCATGCAGATACGTGTTTTTGGATTCCCAATAAATGGACAAAATATCAGGTTGAGAGAAGCAGGACCCACTAGTGGACACAAAGCCAACAATGATGCATAACAAGAACATGCATGTCTTATATTAGGAATCTTTGGGGATATAATCGATAACTTCAATCTTGTATATCTTCAAGTGTGCCATCATTTGTTGCAGAGAGTTGAACCTCTAACTAATGAACCTTTGAAAGCATTTGCTCCGGGCAAAGTTACGGCGGTGGCGGCTAGGTTTCCGGTACAACACGCCGCCGTGAAGGCGGGAGTTGAGGTGGACTTATTTCTCTACTTTTGCGGTTCATGCATAATTATCTCAACCCATGTTTGTTTGTTTTTTTTTTTTTTTTGCAGTAGTATGTACTTGGTGAATATTTAAGACGATCATCCGATGATAATGCAGCTTCCTTGTTTATTTATATGGTCTTAATAAGACACTTATATATCTTGAGACAAATCGTGACAAGAGGAATTTGAACCCTTGACTTTAAAATTTCGCGTTCTAACTTATACTCCCTCCGTCCTATTTTTAATTGGTCATTTCACTTTTGACTCGTGTTTTAGGGAGTGAGTTGTTTATTAATATATGAAATGATGACGTGATTTAAGGAGGTGTATGATAAATGAGGTGTAGAACTATCATACCCCACCTTAAAAATTTCTTTATCATTTCAAATATTAATAAACAATTCGCTCGTTAAAACACGAGCCAAATAGTAAATGAACAATCTAAATCAGGATGGAGGTACTACATACTAATTATATATATCCCAATTTCTTTATTTAGTTTCAGTTACACATACAGATAAAAGGAGTTGAAACAAGAGAAATAATATTCACTTGGTCATATGGTGTATATTCGTGTAACAGTAGATCGCATGTTACCTTCTCCTAATATTCTTAGCAAACTTATAAGCATGGGCCAAATGATAATCCAACCGCTTCCAATCAGACATTTGAATGAAAACGTCCCATAATATCATACTTTTTTTAACTACCGTGCATTCCCTAAGGAATTTTCAACGAAAATAATTTCATCCTTAAATAATAAGAATTGTCGACGAAGCGCCCAAAAAATTTTCTAATCGATCTAAAGGTCATTTGTAAATATTAAATATAATTGTATACGAAAATGTAAATTGCTTAGAAAATTATTTGTGTAGGTAAGTGTTAGGCAAATTAAATAAACGAATTAAGTTCTCACCTTTCTACAAGTTCGAATTTTTAGATGAGATGAAATTCTTTCAGTAAATTTGCTTACCAAGATAACAAATATGTAGGCAATTTCTTCATAGGTAATTTATTTGTCGTCTACTAAAATTCTAAAAAATTATAGGCAAATCATACGCAATCCTCACTTATTGAGGACCGAATATTATTATTATTATTTTTTTAAATTCTTAGATAATTCTTTATTTTTTTGTACTCATATTATAAATTATTATTGATGGGTACGTGGTAATCATTATTAGCTGGCTTTTATGAGATATAAACTATATAAATTTTCTTAGGTGAAGTTGTACGTGAATTGACTAATATGTAATTTACGTAAACATGCATAACTGAACCAAATTATTTTTGAGTGGTTGGTCATGTAACTCACCTCGAATGAATCGAATTCACATATTCCTACAAAAAGGGGTTGATTCTAAAACAATGCAGACCTTTGTTTCGAAAAAAGAAAAAGAAAAAAAAAACAATGCAGACCTTTTTACCTAATTTCAATCATAACACGATATTTTTTAGGTTTAATTGTAAATAAAATTACTATTTTTACTCCACTGCAATTTAATATAAGCTAATTACAAATAAATTACCATTTTTATAAATTATTGCAAGTTAGATATATGTACAAACAATTTTTTTTACTCCGATATGATATATGACCAATTAATTTAGTCATCCCTTAATCTAAGTGTCGTCATTTTACATAATAAAAAGTATATTAGGATTATCATGTAAGAGAAACTAAACCTAACTTGAAATTATATTTTAAAGTGGATTAGATTGCAATTAAGGATAAAATGATACTTTTATTTGTAATTAAACCTTTTTTTCTTATAAACGTAACACATTTTAAATATATGATACTCTCCCTCCGTTCCAAACTCGATTGCCACATTTCCGTTTCGGGCGTCCCATACTTGATTACCACATTTCTTAAATGGAAATATCTACTTTATTATTTTATCATTTTATCACATAAAATATTAATAAACAACTCTCTTTGACCCCAACTATCCACCACTTTGTCACATAAAATACTAATAAACAATTCTTTCTATCTCAATACTTTATCATTTTTTCTTAAAACCCGAACACACAGTAATATGACAATCGAGTTTGGGACGGAGGTAGTATGATTTTTCTGAACACAATCCCAGACACTTTTCACGCCCTTTCTGAGATCTAATTTCACCCATATATAGATTCGAGAAAGATAAAATGAATATCGCGTTATTATTTTTAAAAAAAGACAAATTTTTTTAAAAGAAAGGGAAGCATCAAGAATGCATAAAGACAACATAGTTACAAGATCATGACCAGTGAAGGACCCAGCCAAAGAACAAACTCAATTCAAACAAAAGCTTGGGCCAAAACTGAAAAACATTCTTTGCTTTTAACCCAAAAAAGAAAAAGTAGAGCGCCATGAATCATCTTTCTAAAATACAAAAACTTAAGAAATTTATTTTAACTCACCATGATCACAACTACACTTTTAACTTATTTACACAAATCGAAACATGCATCAACCAAAATACAATATCTTTGTTTGGAAATTAATCATATATAGTTATATATTAGGGCACTCATCATCAAGAGTAGTCCACATATAATCAAGGCTGCCCAATTCCTGATCAATCCAAAGATCACCAATATTAGGGTTAGGGTATTCACCAACGCCGGCAGTGGTGGCGGCGGCTGAGCTGCCGCCACTACCACCACCGTCGTTCGACCTCTCCATTAATCTTGCTCTCATAGTTTGTAGAAATTCCTCACTTTCGACGCCGAGATTCTGTAACTTTGCCTCCTTTTTAACTCGAGTATTCCAGAAATTCTTCATCTCATTGTCCGTTCGCCCGGGCAAGTGCTGCGCTATTTTCGACCACCTGTAATGTAACCACGAATATTATATATATATACACATTCTCCAAATATACTAGCTAGGTAATAATTAATAATAATAAATTAATAATACTAACTGATTTCCAAATATAGTACGGAGTGTGATAATCATGAGCATTTCTTGATCAGTGATGTTCCCTCTTACAATGCCCGGTTTCAAGTAGTTGTACCATCTGAGTCTGCAGCTGTTCCCACTCCTCCCCAGATCTATATAAACGAATCAATTCCACATCTCTTAATTATAACAAGTCCGAATTAATTTTTAAATGAGATGAAATTATTTCACTCTTATGGAACAAAAATCATGATATTATTATTACCTAAGTTGCGGGCCATAGTGTCCCAGTGATGATCTCCATGAGTGTTAACATATTCCGTGAGCTTGTGGTCCTCTTCGATTGTCCATGCAACTTTTCTTTTGAACATATCCATATAATTCTGCTTTTTGCAAACCCTAGCTAGCTAGCTGTGAGAATCTTTTGAACAAGGAGAGATGGTTATATAACTCTGGTTTTAACACTGAAATTAAGTCTGACAACTACAGGCTAATTTTACCTAAATGCCGGCACCTATTTTTTGTCACTATGTTATTTCAAACTTTACGTTAAGGTATCAGATTTTTTGTTTAACAAAAGTTTAGTCTTGTTCTTTAGTGCTTTTAGGCCACGATGGGTCGGAATAATTTATACCCCTCCATGCCAGGATTAATTTCTTTTTCGTTGGGATTTTTCTAGAATGATCAAGAAGACACAAGGTCATCCACATGGCAATAATTTGTGGATCATTCTAGTTGCTCAAATAAGCAAAGTAATGTGACTAGAATAATCTAATATGTATATTATTGGCTAGATCATTCTAGAATTACTAAAGGTCACAAGCTTATGGATTCTTCTAGAATCATCAAAGTTATTAGTAGATAGAACTTTGGAGGAGAAGCTAGAATATTTTTAGGTACATTATAAATATTAGATGCTCTCTAAGTGTGTGAGCAAGTGAAAGTGTGAGGAAGTGAGTTTCCAATAGAGAGAAAGATAGAGTGAAGTGAGGTGTGTGTCCCTCAAAGAGTGTGTGTTTCCAAAAGTGAGTTTGAGTGCTCCACAAACATTAGAGTCTTGTAAATTGAGTGTTTGAGTCTTGACGATTGTAGTGTCAATTGTAATTACTCTTTTTCTCTAATAAAAAGTAATTACATCACACTCTGAGTGTTGCTCGGTATCCAACAGGTGGAAAGTAAAGAAAATGGGTAATATATTTTGCAAATTTTTATATGTAAAGTAAAGAAATGGATTGAATCGTGTGTATATTTATTAATTTAAAAGTAATAATATTCTGTGTAAATTTGTAATTATTGTAATGGTAGATTTTATAAATGGTTACGGTCGGAACGGAATTGACTAACGGAGTCAGATCAGTGGGCCTAGAACTGGCCCAGTAATCGTGTCATAATTTAGAATTGGGCTTTATTCAACGTAGTCGAAGCCAGGTCCACTGGAGGATTAGCCAACCCAAACTCGCCTCATTTATACTTTAAAAATGGAGAAAATTACAAAAATCTCCTAAACATAACTCTTAAATACAAGTTGCTTTTTAAATTAAACCAAAAGTACCCTTCCTTCTCTCATTAAATTCATTCTCCACGTTAAATCTCCATAAAATATCTCATTCAACAAATCTGCGCTCTCTCTCCCCCTCAACCCTAAAATCTGCAATCCCTGTTGCAACCGCTGCCCATCCCTCTTCTCCGCGGCCGTCACCACTAGCACCACCTTCACGTCGTCGCCGCCCCCAACCCCCGCCGTGACGGCATCCATCTCCGACCCAATCACTACCGAGCGCAGGCCCCTGCACGCTGCCGTGCCGCGACGGCCTCCACCACCACCGCCTTCATGCGCGCCGCCGCTGCAGAGATGGAATAGATCTGAACATCTTTCGTGGATATGGAACAAATCTGCAATAATTTGATTGGGTTTGGTTTTTCGGTGTTAAGAATTTGGGCAGATGGATTTGGTGATGTTGGTCATCCTCCAGTACCAGAGCATCTATCCATTGAAGCAAAGGACTTCTTGTTGCAATGTTTGCAGAAGTATGTGGTTGATGTTGACATTTTCTTTGATTTTTATATTTTTTGAATTAAATGGGCCTTTAAGGTAGTAGTTGAGTGTCCTCCAAAAAATAATAAAATGATATAAGTCATTCTTGTACTTGTTTCTCCTTCTCTCTTAGTTGGGTGTTGAGTTTAAAAAAATGTAATTTCAAGGCGATGGATCTGGTGGTTGGGCGGTGGTAGGAAAAGGTTAATCGGGACTGTTTTTGTTATGTTTCCAATGGGGTGGGGGGATGGCGGTGTAGGGCGGCAGGGAGATTGGAGATGCATATATGTTGATCAAATTGATGAACATATTCATGTATTAGATGAAATTGTTCATGTTCTTTATGCATATGTTCATATCGAATTAAAGATGCAAATATGTAAAATTGAGATTTTTAGATGAAATATGTATTTTTTTAGATTTTAGATATATAGATTTTTGTAATATTTTAAATTTTTATATGAAAATTTTAAATTGTAGTGTTTTTCCTTTTGATTGGATTTTTGTGGATGTGTAATTTTTTTATAGCATATTTAATATGAATTTTGTGTTCTTTGCACCAACAAATTTCATGTTTCTGAAAATAAAAAGGATGGAAAAATGAAGAATGAAAGATAAAGCGTGAGAAATGAAGAGTGAAAGTAGAAATAGATGGCTGCAATTTTAAAATGAAGAAAGAAAAGGTAAGGCTTAAGAAAATTAGAAAAGGACGTCAACTTCACAAATTAAAAGTAAGGGTAGATAAGTTCTTTTGAACTCTATTTTGCACTTGCAAGTAATTTTTTAAAAGTTTTGAACCTTATAATTATTGGGCCTTGGGCCTTGGACTGGAAAATAAGTCACTCTTTAAAATGGAGGAAACTCCCTTTTTAGTCCACTCATATTTAAAATTTTAATTTTTTATTAAAATTTTTAAGTTTGTTTTTTTTTAATGAAGAGAATATTTTTTTGGGTCATTATACTCTTTAGATAAAGTCTAGTATGAAAATTTGCATACATGAAAAAACTTTTATTTACAAATAAATTCTGTATATAGTGAAGGTAAGACAAAATCGAGTGGTTCATGGTTCACCAGGCCCTAATAGGTCATGATTTAGGGGTCATTATTTAGTGTTTAGGTTATAGATGGTTCACCCGGCCCGAATATGTCATAGTTTAGGGCGATTTTATAGTTTTTCAAACATGAAAATTTTCACACTGGACCTACTCTACTCTTTAACGTAAACAACAAAAATATTAAAAAACAATATTGTACATGCTTCATTAATTGGTGGTAGAGGGTAATTTATTGTAATCTCGACTTAATTAACTCTGATGCAAACTTAAAAATATGATACAAGTTGCATAAAATTGTGGTATGAGCTAAAATAATGGTGATACAGAATTAATTTAATAGTGGCATGTGGGTTAAATAAGTCTGGTACCAGGTTATTTAATATAGTGATACGGAGTTAATTGAACGATGGTACAGCGGGCTGGAAGCTAATTGGATTGATGTTGGTACGGAATGTATATATAGTTGTACGGACAAAAATAATGAAAAGCTAGAAAAATGGTAGAGTTGAGAAAACATATTCTCTTGGCCAATAATGAATTATTACAAATTTTGTGTCATAAAAAATATACTTGAACTTGCATCTTTAATTTGGAGAAACAAGGATACTCTTCCAATTGCTAATATTTTTTTGTTTTATTTTGTTCATGCTTTCGTTCGTATTCTGGTGATAATTACATATTGGGTAATTCTTGGTGGACATATTCTGCCCTGGGCAGAAAAGATTATTTTAGGCTTGGTTGACTTGATTGATGGCAGATTTTTGGGTGAGCTTGATTGAGGGCAAAGATTTTTAATGATTCTGCCGTGGGCAGAATCTCTCATTTAGCACCTCCCTTAAATATTTTCTCAGTTTGATTCAAGTAAAATATAGTGTTAATATTATTACTTTAATTGTTGTATCATGGAAGATAAGTGCTACGATTCATTAGCATCGAGAGTGAAGAACATAATTTATTTTTATAAAATCGTGTTCGACACGAGTCTCGATTATTCATTTTGTTATTTTTTGGTCATTTTCGATGCACCATACTAACCATTTGTACCCGTCATATTTGACGAAGTGAAATAGCTTAAATGGTTAGAGCACCACTACCTATACTATAAGGTTATGAGTTCGAGTTATCATTTACTCGTTAAAAGTATGAGTGAGTCTCATGTACACCCGGGTGCACCGTGCACTCATAGCGCATTTTAAAAACATGGAACTATACAAAACAGAAACGTGCAACTATTCCAAACAGAATCATGCAATTATGTTTCCAAATTAACAATTGTATTTTTTTGTGTAAATAAGTTGCATTTTTCAACATAACAAATTACACGCTTCTAAAATGTAGTATGAGTGCATGGTGCACCCGAATGCATACAAGATCTAACATATAAAAAGGTACAAATTAAGTAGTAAGATTTCTCTATTATTACATGTACTTTTTTTAAATATATATTAAAGTGATATATACAAATTGTAAATTATTCTTTTCGCGAAAATATGTGTCAGCCATCTTGATATTACTACCCACCAAAACGATAAAACCATTTTTCATTACATTTCGTGAAATCATCATAGAATTAGCTAATCAAAATTGAAGATAATATATACTTTTAACCTGGGTCTTGTATGCATTCGGATGCAACGTGAACTCATAATATATTTTAGAAGCGTGCAACTTATTATGTTAAAAAGTGCAATTTATTTATATAGAATGCAACAGTTAATATGAGAACATAATTGCATGCTTCTGTTTGAAATAATTGCACGTTTTCTATTTTTTATAGTTGCACGCTTCTAAAATGCACTATGAGTGCACGGTGCACTGGGTGTACATGACACTCACTCAAAATATTTATACCATAGTTTTGGTATAAATAAATATGTGAAAATTATATTAATTGGGCCGGTATAAAGTATAATTCTCCACTGGGTCAGATCAATTTGCCAGGCAAAGCCCCTACTCATCGTTTGCTAGCTAAAAGCTGGACTGATATTGCTAAATTTCATGGGCCCAAGAGGATTAAACAATATTTATTTATTTTTTTTTTTTTTTTTTTTGAAAAATTAAACAATATAGTCCAAGCCAGTTCCACTGGGAGCTCAAAAAAAAAATGGAAAAGGAAATGGTTACATTTCTCCTTGAATTTGTCAGAATTAACACAAGAATCTCATGGTTTACGATTTTATATGCACACGAACAATCAGTCCAATTGTTATACAAAAATGCAGATTGGCACTAATACCACGCAATAATATAGTCAACATCGACTTAAATATTGTGTTTTGTTCGTACATATTTTAATTTGTAGCATGGTCTTCAATAATTATTGTTGCATGTAAATGTATTTAGAAAAGTGTACACATTTGCATCCATGGATTTTTCAATGGGAATCAAACGTTCAGGATTTGGGGGTGAGCCTTTTGGCTCTGATACTTTAAAATAATTTTGTCTCATCTAAAGATTTGAATTTATAGAAATATGTAAAATCATTTTTTTTTTATTTAATTGTCTAATTTGTTTACTAATGAATCTGATTTCTACTCCCTCCATCCTATTTTAGATTGTACATTCACTACTTAACCGTGATTTAGAGAGCAAGTTGTTTATTATAGTATTTGAATGATAAAAAAAAAATTAAAGTAGAGTATAATAGTTTTACCTCTCATCTATCTTATACCTCCTCAAAAGTCACTTTATCATTTTATATATTTGTTGCAAGTCGTTTTTTAATGAGAGTACTATGTGGCTAATTTTAAAACAACTCACAAACAAAATAAGTACGTGTACAATATTACATTAAAGAACAAGAAATTGTTGACTCAGTTCATCAATAAATGACTACTCTGGGGGCATTCCAAGCCAGTGATGTTATATTGCGAGGTTCAAGTATACAGTACACAATACTACTCGTGGTGAAAACTTCCTTCTACGAAAGATGGTGAATTGGAGAATATATGTGTGAGTACTTGGGAATTTTTCTGACCCTTCTTTATGATTTTTCAGGGCCTATTTAGAGTACTTTGATAAGCATGTGCTGGTTTAGTAAGCACGAGCTGGCGACTTTGTGGCATGCAAGACTTTATGTGGTATCGCCATGTTTTCCTACATCATCTCCCTGATTGACACATGTACATACCTGGTTGTGAAGTTTCGTACTTGTTGTCCAAGTGACTAGGAGTGGAGAGGTGATTCGGATATGTGCTTCCTGCTTATCAGGTGTATTTAACTGGGTTGCTTTGTTCGTTCGTAAATGCCGAACAAAATGCCCTTATTCTGCTCGGTTTCCATGACTTGCCTATCATAGCGAGCATAACTTCATGCTCGGCTGGCGAGCATATACTCTGCGAACTTAGAAAAAATAAACTATAATTTAACAATCCCCCCGTTCATCCAACTGTATAAGATATTGAATTACTTTGACCGGTCACAACAATACTAATAAACAACTCGTTTGCCAAAATACGAACTAAAAGTGAATAAACAATCTAAAACAGAACAAATAGAGTATTATATATAATTTGTTTACTAATGCATCTGATTGTCTCCAAGTCTACACCTACTTACTAGTACAATTAATAAAAAACGCCAACTAGTGAATATAAAAAGTAGAATTTCTAATTTTAATCGATATATTTTGTAATATTTATTTTTTACGTATGGACAATTTTCTCATAATATAACAAACACCCACCCACTCACACACCCGAATATAATATTGCTTCTTCCGAACAATAGGTGTGGAAATCTTCACGCGGGTTACCACGAAATTTGAATAAAATTGCCTAGTAATTAATATCCGATCCACACTAAACAAACACGACCAAAATTTAGGAATCTTCATTCGGGTTACCCGGAAATTAATTCGGATTAAATTACCTCGATTTATTGGTTTAGTTTGCTGGAAAGCATATATATACATACATATACATATATATATATATATGTGGGACATTTATGTATTCGAATGTAAAATTTGAAGTTGCCAGGAGAGTTTACGACTTTGCTTGTAGAATTAATGTAGATGAGCAAGCGGTGTACGTGCTAAAGTTAGCAGAATCAAGTAAGTTTATCATTTTGTTGGTAATAAATCAAGTAAGTTTTTCTTTATTTAATTCTTTATTTATCAATAGATTTAGAAAACGACGCACTCTTGCATGATCGATAATAACGGAACATAATTTGGGTATACGACGTCGCTTTAATACATTAAAAGATGTGAGTGTTTATTTGTGGCAGTTTGTACCGAGTTTTTTTCAATCCTCAAAATCATATGAATTGATCTATATTGCGGATAATTGGAAATATATATGATGAGAAATTGCTTGTGAAACTTGAATCTCATCATTAGGTTTCTGGCCTTAAATTTGGCCCTTTAGGTTAATTAGCTTCGCTAGTAAAATTTATTTTTGGTCCCACATGACATGACACTTCACGATTTTGGTTTCAAAATCATTTTTTCATGCAGTCTTGGTTCCACCGTTGCGTTTTCCGTTAAAATCAGCAGCAATTTTGGTCTGACATGACAAGGTTTAGGACCAAAAGTGCAGTTTCCGTTAAAGTCAGCAGCAATTTTGGTCAAACATGACAAGGTTTAAGACCAAAAGTGCAGTTGAACTTAATGGATTCCGTAATGGAAGGATCAAAATTGCATGAAAAAATTCTTACGGGACCAAAGTGGTGAGTATTGAGACTAAAATTTAAAGGTGTTGTATCCTGTAGAACCAAAAGTGAATTTTACTGTTAGCTTCGCTAAATAAAGCCCATTTCTGTTTTAAGACCAGGCGCGTGTTTAATTTCTTCCGGCCCAACTATCCCAGTTAATTTCAAACCAAACAATTGAAGAGATTCTGTTTGCAGTAAACCCTAATATCTCCAGAACTAACATCTTTTTCTTCATCATCACTCATGGTCATTTAGTCAGTTCCTTTATTATTATACCATTTAAAAAACATAAGTTAAAAGTGATTGGATACTTCTCCTCTGACTCAATATATTTAATTAATGAATTTAGATTTTTTTTTGACAGGAATAACTTAGGAGTGGGTCTCCTGTGCACCAAGTGCGCTCCGTGCACTCGGGTATAAGAGTAACCCATTAAAAAAATGAGACATTGTCATTAGTAAAAAGGAGGATCCACAATAAAATTGGCAGGGTCAAAGTGAGTGCACGGATCTAGAATCCGTGCACCAAGTATATGAGATCTTGCCATAACTTAGATACGTTGATGGATATATTTTGTTTTGTTTCGCCCCAAAAGGAATAGGAAATTTTCTATGAATAGTTATGTCCGATCTCGTACTTTAAATTTATGGTCATCGATCTAGCATATTTAATTAAGTCATTATATGGGTTTAGTCCCTAATTAACATAAAACATGTTACATGTATATTGTATACTAATACAACCCTAACTGCACGATTATGTAGTAATAAAACATAATTGTAAATTAACATGAAATCAATCAGTCCTCATCATTGGACTAATTGTGTCTTCACCACTTCCGAATAACATAAGTCGAAACATGAAATAATTAAAGTGACCAAATCTTCAAAATTATTAGCTATATATATATATATATATATGAAGAGCTAGCAAAAGTACTTATCCATCCAAAGGAAAGTAGGGCCAAAATTGATCATGAGGAATAAAAGCATACATAATCAGTGATTATTTCCTGATGAGCAGACCAAGAAATAACCGGAAAGTCGGAACTCACCATTGTGGCAGTTTCGCCGCCACCTGCCCCTACAACACAAAATGTGTTAATTAGAGTATTTAACCCTTAATTAATTATACACAAATTCAACAAAACACAAGTATACCGGCCCCAAGAAACTATATATAATATGAACAAGCTAGCTATATACTAGCTAAAACATTATACCTCAAATTGATCTTTTTTTCTTTAATTTTATGGGTTTAACTTTAAGCTATATAAATTACCCATGGCTTCTGCGTGATCATTTGGAGCTTGGATCCTGTCCGTTAAAATTTGAGTCATTTTGTAGAGGAATTCCTGACTCGTGACCTCACAATTGAGTTGCCTAGCTTCCTTTTTCATTCGCGTGTTCCAGAAATTCTTGACTTGATTGTCCGATCTCCAGCAGGCAACATCTTCGCAATCTTAGACCACCTGCGAGAATATATATATATATATATATATATATATATATATATATATATATATATATATATATATAATAATCAATTAATTACAACACTTCATAATGAATAATAAACTAAATAGTACGTACCCATTTTTGTGAAAACGGAGATATAGAATCATGAGCATTTCTTCACTAGTGAAGTCCTCAAGCCGAATATTGGGACACAAATAGTTAAGCCATCTGAGTCTGCAGCTATTTCCACTCCTCCCTATATCTACATGTATATATTCACACCAATTATATCTAATTTGTGAACTAAAAAGATATAATAATATAATTAATTAAGAAAAGAAAAAAGCAATGATTATGAATACCTAATTTGGTGGCCATAGTGTCCCAATCTTTAGGTCCATTTGCCTCAACATAAGCTCTGAGCTTCTTGTCCTCCTCCCTTGTCCATAGACCTTTTCCCTTCACCTCATCTTGCTCCATACTTCAAATTATTCATGTATATGATATATATATAGTGGCTATATATATATTCATATTTTTTCTCATGTAGATTAATTGGATATAGCAGCGTTGGATATTATTATTCGTTGAAGAGATGCCACAATCTGAAGCTATGCTGAAGCAGACATCCATGGGTTGGATAGTTGAGCTTTTTCATAATTACTTGTGACTTTTTGTTTAAGGATAGGTTTCGGTCTCACTTGTCGATTTTGACTTGACTACGTACAAATTCTTGACATCATTAGCCGTGCGACTAGGCCGTAAATGCCTCGAAATTTTACCCACATGTCCCCATTAAATTAATCAATAATTAATATCCGACATCATAAACTAAATTATTCACATTAAATTAACTTGACTTAATTAGATCCAAATATAGTTATAAATTAGTTACTATAATTGAAAAAAACTATAGTACCTACTTAAGAAAATACAACAGAGAATGTTTAATAATTGATGGAGTAGATTTTTATAAGATATATATAGTAAAATATATTTAACTATGAATTCGATATATGCTTTTAAAATACACTTGTTTAGGTCTTGGTATTAAAGAGAATTGGGATCACATATCTGAATAAAAAGTCCTTCTAATTAACTCAATGCTAACCCTAACCCTAAGTTGCATTGCTCAATTTCTTTGTGTGTGTGTGTGTTTTTTTTTTTAATCTTGGAAGGACGCGTTTAAAATACACTTGTTTGTAGTGAGTTTTTTTTTTTTTTTTTGGAAAGGTATGGTGGGTATTTAATTATTTATTAGATTAATGGAGTGCAGTTGGTATTTAGTGAGGATCTTAAATTGTATCTTTCACAGCAATTTTTCCATATACTAATAATAGGCCAGAATATTGATTCATCATGAAGAGTCTTGATCACCATCAATAGAACCCAGACAAGAAAATGATGGAATTCTTGAGCATTCAAATACGCCATACTAAGTCAAATGAGAACGCAGAGAAGAAATCAAACATTACAAGTAAGAAACACACAATTAAAGAAACAAAACCCCTCAAAACAAAAACGACATTTCTTTGTTTCTGGTGTTGGAAAAGACACTTTAGGGCTCCAAATTAATTAATCTGGTCCGAGTGATGGTGGGCAATCAGGGCTCCAAAAGTAAGATGGATCACAGTAGTCGTCATCATCAAAACTAGGGTTACCAGCGGCCACATCGAAGTCACTGATTATTTCCTGATGAGCAGACCAAGAAATAACCGGCACCATTGTTTCGTCGCCTGCACACAAATCAAATCCAATAAACAAATTAAAACCTACCTCTTATGCACTATTTATATATAATATATAACGAGAAAGAAGGAGGTTGAAATTGAATAAACTCGGATTTTATTTCACAGAAAAGGAAGAAAATAATTACCCATGGGCGCAGCAGTAACTTGGATCCTGTCCGTTAAAATTTGAGTCATTTTATATAGAAATTCCTGACTATTGACCTCACAATTGAGTTTCTTAGCTTCCTTCTTCATTCGCGTGTTCCAGAAATTCTTGACGTGATTGTCCGATCTCCCAGCAGGCAACATCTTCGCAATATTCGCCCACCTAATTAGAGTAGTTCATCATATATGTATATGTATAAATAAATAAAGCTAGCTACTTTAATAAACTTATAAATAAATAGTAGCCGTAGCTAGATACCCATTTTTCTTAAAGCGGAGTTTTAGAATCATGAGCATTTCTTCATTACTGAAGTCCTCCAGTCGAATATCGGGACACAAATAGTTAAGCCATCTGAGTCTGCAGCTATTTCCACTCCTCCCTATATCTACATGTATATATTCACACCAATTATATCTAATTTGTGAACTAAAAAGATATAATAATATAATTAATTAAGAAAAGAAAAAAGCAATGATTATTAATACCTATTTTGGTGGCCATAGTGTCCCAATCTTTAGGTCCATTTGCCTCAACATAAGCTCGGAGCTTCTTGTCCTCCTCCCTTGTCCATAGACCTTTTCCTTTCACCTCATCTTGCTCCATACTTCAAATTATTCATGTATATGATATATATATAGTGGCTATATATATATATTCATATTTTTTCTCATGTGGATTAATTGGATATAGCAGCTTTGGATATTATTATTCGTTGAAAAGATGTCACAATCTGAAGCTATGCCATCAATGGGTTGGATAGTTGAGCTTTTTGATAATTACTTGTGACTTTTTTTTTTTTTTTAAGGTTTTCAATTCGGTCGATTTTTGACTTGACTACTCTCCACTCACTCCGACTTTTATTTACTGCCCAGCCCTTAGGGTTAGGTTATGAACGAATCAATTTTATTTTTGTTAATTAATTTATGTTTGTGTGCTAGCTAGCTAGCTAATTGATGGTGATGATGATATATGGATGTTGAATGTTCAAAAATATATATATATATATATATATATATATATATATCATTTGATATATATGTAGCATGAATTTAAAATAATTGATTATACTAAAATAGTAAAACAATAAGTATCAAAGTGGAATTAAATTCATGCTCATTTATGTTAGTGCTGGTATTAATTTGGGTTAAATCTTGTATGTATATAAGTGCATTTTAGAATTGTGCAACTTTCTATACTGAAAGATGTGATTTATTTACACTGAACCACACAACTATTAATATGGATAAATAATTGCACAATTTAGTGTAAACATGTTGTATCTTTCAGTATAATAAGTTATATAGTTCTAAAATGCAATATGAATGCACTGAATGCACATGAAATCTCTCATTAATTTGAGCATACGAGCTTTAATTATACGTGATTTAAAAGCATATTCTTTCTTGTTTCCTCTTTCTTCACTTTTCCAACGTTGATTTCTATCTCATCTAGGGTTCATATCTAGCTAAGAGAGTAAACACTAACAATAAGTGGAACTTATAACCAACTCAAATCATAGTAAAACAAAAAAAATTCTAAATTTACAAACTATCACTCAATGTGAAATTAAAGTAGTGTAAATTCGAAATTTGTTTGCACATTAATTTATATCTATCTGATAATCAATTCTGAATGATTGTGACATAAATGCAGTATATAGCCACTTAAGTCTTGATGGAATAATGAGTTATGAATTATGAGGAAAGGGTGTGTGCGGTACGGACAATGTATAAAAGGAACATTAAAGCCATTAAAAACTGTATCAAATACCTTCCAAATTCGCAAACTTAATTGTTTGAAATGTCTGTCTTTTCAAAAGGTTTTCATTATGCACCGGTAGGGATTTTTTAGTCACTATAAACTATAGAGTCATTCTAAGATAAGAAAACGTTCACATACACTCTCATCATATATATATATATCAATATAAATATCAATATAAACGGGCATCTCTGTTTCCAAACTGTTTTTTATATAAATATTTTGTGAATTTATAATTAAGAGGATTTAATGAAGAATTGATAAGAAGGGTGTGCGATTTACACACACATTATCAATATAATTATATTGATATGTAATTGAGTATGATATTTATTGTTTAGACGTATAATATGTTAGGAAATTAAATTAAATGAGGCAAAATTATTTCATTAATAAGACGCCCACGTTCTGAATTCGTTCCACATTAAATTACACACTTTTAATTTTTATATAAATTTGAATTTGTTTCATTATACTCTCACCCGTCAAAGAAAAGTGTAGGCCGACGCAAGAACATATATATATGTGTATATATGTGGGTACGTACGATAAGTCTATGTTATTACTATTATTACCTATGAGCTTTTGTATTTAATTAACTTAATTGGCAAGATTTGGCTGACGTAGTTGTCCATCACTTGTCGGCCTAAACTAAATTCAACGAATTATAGCCCACTAAGTGTGCTTAGTGCGTATACTTATCCCGTGGCCTACAAATATTAATTCGAGTCTCTTTTTTCCTCCTTCTTGACCCTTTTTTTCCCAGAGTTGGTTTTTCTCTCATACGAACACAAATATACGCTAAAATAATGCTTTCTGATCCATTACATTTCATTTCTTTTTTTTTTTGTCAGCCAAAAGGTAATTTTATTAAACACAATCAGAGGCACCAGAGTTACCAAAACAGAAATTACAGGACAATAGAGCTAACAAGTTTGTGACGTGCGAGCTAATTAACAAAATTACTTAATTTCTTTTAAAAATAAGTTATTATATATTTAATAGTAATATAGCATTATAATTATCTATTATTATTCATACTTTATAATTTTAGGGTTTTATTAAATTTTAATTAATTGTTAGTGGGTCGAATTTTTAAGGCTTACACGCCTAAAATTCTAATTTATCTATTATAAATAAAAGTCTCAAAAATATTATAAAATAACTTTTAATTATTAATTAAATTAAAATTAATTATTTTATAAAGTTTAATCTTGTTCACGATATCACGTCTTCCTGCGTCACATCCTTTCACGATCAAATTTATCAGCTATTATGAATATATATATATATATATAATATATAGTAGTGATATAGAACCAACTATCTGGTTTTTTATGGAACCAGATGAATGAGGTGTCATGCCAACTCATCATCCACATAATTAATACTACTTAAATAAATTATAAAATATTTTATAATTAATATACTATACCTAAACCATGAACCCTAAACCCTAATTCATGAACCATTCGGGTCGGGTGAACCATGGACCACTCGGGCTAGATTCGGCTCTGGCCAGGTAATTTTTTTTTTTTCAGTTCAATTTAATTTTTTTTTAACCCTGCCCAAACCTAATTCATCCAGACCCGAACCCGGCCCAAGTGGTTCATGGTTCACCCGAACCCGGCCCAAGTGGTTCATGGTTCACCCGACCCGAATGGTTCATGATTTAGGGTTTAGAGTTCATGATTTAGGTTATAGTATATTAATTATAAAATATTCTATAATTTATTTAAATAGAATTAATTATGTGGATGATGAGTTGGCATGACACATCACTAATTTGGTTTCATAAAACACTAGATAGTTGGTTCTATATCACTAATCCATATATATATATATATATATATATATATATATATATATATATATATATATATATATATATATATAAAAGTATACTTATATTTAAGAGTCAAAGAGTCAGAGATTCACCTAAATTCTTTGGGAGGTATATATGTTAGCGTTGGATTATAAGATGAGAAGAAAGGCGGCTAAAGTAAGCTTGGTGACTAAGCAGAAATTAAATCACCAGAATTAAGATCATATTATATATATTTCATGTACAACCATTAATGGTTGGATATTATTTGATACTTCGTTATTACTTTTGTCTATTTTTGGGTTTGACATCCAAGTTCATATTTATTTCAGATGTCATATCACTAAAATGATTGAACAAACTCTAAATTCAAGGGTTATCACACTAAATGAAATAGCTAAAGCGATTAAAGTACCATCACATATGTTGTGAGGTCATGAGTTCGAGTTACCATTTGTTCAATAAAAAATATAAAAAAAATTCAGGGTCATAAAAATGACAATTTAGCAAAAACTTTCATTCGAAATTAATTGGCCAAGTTTGACAAATATAGGAATCCAGAATTTTTTTTTTTATCGATAAAGGAATTTTATTAAAAAGGGAAGCAAAGTTCCCGCACAGAAATATATACAGCAGATTTACAGTTTTAAACACAACCTAGGGGCCATGAGCCAGTCTTTGAAAGAAAAAACACCTATATCCGGAAATTTTGCCGAATACCAACTCCAGAACCTACCTTTAATCTCCTCTACAATTTTGTCGATCTTAAAAAGAGCATTCTCGAAAATATTCTTATTCCTCCAAGACCACACCACCCAAACTACACAGACCCAAATACCAATTGCAATCAAATTACCTCTCTGTTGGGATATTTTAGTTTTGATGAATTATGCCAAAACATTATCAACTTGTGTTTTTGAAGCTAATCTACAGATAACAAGTTGAGGGAGAACGAGAGAACAAGTTGAGGGGGAACTCACGAAATCAGAAGAAGATGATCGAGATCAGACGAGGCTGCAGACGAGACTGATCGAGATCAGATGAGTTAGATGAGTTCCGGAGTTAACTGGTGAGCTGTGCAAATCAAATGTGAAGAAAAGCTAAAGCCAGTAAATCAGAAGAGAAGGTTGCAGATCAGAAGATGAGCAGATGAGACTGATCAAGATCAGACGTGATCGAGATCAGATATGATAAACTGATATGCTAACCTCGATGTAATCGACTGATGCTATCCTCGATATGTTGATCTCGAAGAAGTGTTGATCCGATCGGTTGAGCCGATCGATCGATCGAAGAAGAAATCAAGCAAGGAGTCAAGTGACCGAGGGTCGAGAAGTAAAAAGTGACTGAGGGTCGATGTCCGACCTGAAGAGTCAACTCGATGCCCGAGTGTCAAGATGCCCTGATCGACAAGGTCCGCCAAGAGAAGTCTCATAATCAAGAAACCCGAGACTCGATAACAAAGGCTCGAGATAAACCTAAAGGCTCGAGATAGAATCAAGATCCCGAGACTTAGAAGAAATCAAGAATATAGTCGTTAGATTCAAATTGACGCGGGACCAATGAGAGGAAGACAACAAGCCTGAAAAAGCTGCAAAAAGCTACAAAATAGTATGGATTTGAATGTGACTCCATCCAACGGTAACATTCAAATCCACACTATAAATACAAGTTCTTCCTTCATTCTAAAATGTGGAAGTGTGTGAAATGCATGAAAACACCATTGAAGCTACAAAGCCAAATCATCTAGCATTTCCATCATAGAACACTAAGCAAGAAATACACGCATATATTAAAGAGTGTTCTACCCTAGATCTAAGCATAAATGCCATATCCTAAGCTTAGAGAGATTTTCCCAACCTTAGCATTGAGGTTAAACAAATGTAAGGGAAAATCTCAACCTAGTTGGAAACCAAACAAACCTTACCCAAATCAGTTTGGTAGGATAAGTTTGTAGGTTGAGTGAGAACTCCAGAAACATCTAAAGAATCCCGAAAAGGGAGGGTAGGCAATCCCGTGAGGGAGATAAGTCCCGTTTAAGTGTGAACGCGGTAAACATCTAGCAATCCCGAGAGGGAGGGTATGCAATCCCGTGAGGGTGATAAGTCCCGTTTGAGTGTGAACTCGGTAAACATCTGTTGGGTGTTGGACTAACACGTTAAACTAAGTCCAGTCGGTTAAGTTGGTGCCCCTGATGATAGGGAAGAGTGGATGTAGGAGTTGGACTCCGAACCACTATAAAATCGTGTGTTCTTTACTGCTTTATGTTCTTACTTGTCATATGCATTTGATTATAAGCAAAACACAACACATGAGCTTAAAACACAAAAATTTGGAATCACTCTGCCCTCACCCCTGTTTTTATATGCATTACATGTTTCTTCCGCGCACATGGGTTTTCCTAAATCGGGACCATCACTCTCTTACCCGAAAAGATGCCCGAGTGCATTTTGTAGTGAGATTGAATTTGATTGTGAAGTGGTAGAGGTATGTCTAGCCAATTATAAC
This sequence comes from Stenogyne calaminthoides, assembly GCA_037126765.1. Taxonomy (NCBI): domain Eukaryota; kingdom Viridiplantae; phylum Streptophyta; class Magnoliopsida; order Lamiales; family Lamiaceae; genus Stenogyne; species Stenogyne calaminthoides. The sequence goes on from JBBCBC010000022.1 coordinate 35,210,676, forward strand.
ACAAGTTCCAGATTTTCGCTACTTCCGGACAGCCGAGGAAGAGGTGATTCGCCGTTTCGGAGCAGTTATTCAGATTGGACAGCCTGTTTGGTTGCCGGTTTGGATGATGTTTCGTCGTGCAAGATTATCCCGCGTCGGGAGCCTATTCCACAACAACCTCCACGCCATAGCAACCGCCTTTGCCGGAGCAAACCTATTCCACACGGAAATGAAATCGGCACAGTTCAGCCCGTATGGAAGAGGGTCTGCAATACCTTCCGATAGTAGTTCATATGCCTTTTTCGTTTGGTATATTCCGTTTGTAGACGCCCTCCATTTCCAGCCATCCTCCACTCCTTGTTTTGGGATATACCTGTCAATTAAATAAACGAGAGAATTAAGATGTTCTTTTTCATATTCAAACAGATCCCTCCTCCAACTCCATACCAAATTCCATATCCCTCCGCCCATACCCCTCTCTCAAACACTTTGCCTTCTTCGTTGGTACATACGTTAAACAGTCGAGGGAACCGGCTTTTTAACGACCTATCACCTGCCCACAAACTATGCCAAAACTTCGACCCCCTTCCCTCACCTAATACTAACTCTAAATTCTCCCAGAACCACTTCCCCTTGACTCCCTCCCCATTTTCTACTATTTATAAAGTAGGAATCCAGAATATCGAAGGAGTTTTTTATAACTAAGTGTAAAGTTTCTAAATTTCTCCTGAAGACATTTCAAGGATGATTCAAGTCTTCAACCGCTGAAAAGGGAGGAGGATGTTTGGATGAGTTTTAGCAGAAAAGTTGGACTAACGTAACTAATTTAAAACGAATATAAACTTGGTTTAATTTTCGTATCTTGGAACATAACAAAAATGAATAAAAGAGGATAAATTATATTCTAAAAAATTGTCATTTTGCACTATTCAATCGAATTAAATGAATAAATTTTAATTTTGTCCATGTACTTTGATTTTTTTCATGATTTATTTATTTAAATTTAAACATGGCATAACTTTACTTATACTGGAAATTAATATATATGGTGTTTATTAATTAAGTTTTATTGTTAATCAAAGTTATGGGATTCTGCACTCTTTATGTTCTCATTATTTTATTTTATTTTATTATACATGTAAAATGATACGATATGGTACAAGAATACCTTAAAACACCTGATGCGTTTAACCTAGAACCAACTTTAAAGTTTCGCTTTCATTTCCTTCAACATAAAACCAACTTTAAAGTAAGTTTTGCTTTAATTTCATCAACAATTTTTTTCAAACTGCAAACGATGCATCTCTAAAGATCAAGGCATTTCTCACACAGTGGGCCCGACTATACAAGTATAAAACATGAAAATTGTGGCTAGATACACGTGGGCCCGAATAAGTCCAAAATTCAGAGTCAGATATGACCAATCTCACACGGTGGTGCCGGTTTGTTTCTCCCATAAACGTGGGCCACTGGGCCCACACAATCCAAACATAATAATTGTGTCATGTCCTATACTTTCACATTTTCAATTTTTAAAAATCACCAACGGCAATCGTTAATGCATAATTTGTATTGTTAATTTCTAGATATTTTATGGACATTGGGAAAAAAATGAGTATTTTACTGTACAAATTTGTATAGATACAAATCAATCAATTTAGGAAGGATCAGCGGGGCAGGTGGTCAAAAATGGGTCAAAGATGGGTTGGGTAAAGTGAAAATGAATCTCAATTGAGATTTGTATTTATACAAATTTGTATCCTAGACTTTGTTGAAAAGAATATATCAATATTCCAATTTAGATTGATAGTATATACATATAAATATTAATGATGTATCAAAATATTAATTTTAAACATTTCTTTTAACATTCTCCTATATTTATCTACAGCAACGGGCACGAGATTCTTTATATGTATTATTATATATTATATGAGAGTTAAATTTGATAAAAATAGAGTTTCATAGTATCATTTTACCGCACAATATCATCTGTTTCATATATTGTGTTTCACACTGTATTTTATAGGGCAGATTAATGACATGTGTAATAGACAAAAAAATCTAACGAACCACAATTATCCTGAGTTCATGTGTTAAAAATCCAGGAAGTGGAATAATCTTGAAACACAAAAAAAGTGGCACAAATGAATTGAACTCTCATTTTACCTACTCCAACTTTCAACCACTAATGCATGATGACATGATCAATGATCCATTAATATCCTTAACCGTACGTCTTCATCAACTATACTTTTCAACAGGATTATTAATTATTATTAGCTTTATCTAATAAGGCATACTCCTCTGACCCTGCGTTGATCTGCTGTTACTGCTGTAATGTATATAATATTAACGTAAATTATGATAATTCATATATATTCATAGCAAATTAAACTCTTGGAAATATTGGCCCTCGTTGATCATCGTAATGTATATCAATTCAAATTATGATAACTTTTTTCAAACGCAAATTAAACTTTTGTATATTTTCATGAAATGTTAAACTTGTTTACTTTAAAACGTTCAACTTGTTCAATGTAGAATATAAGTTGAATTTTTCAAAAAAATAAGTTGCACATTTCAAAAAATGAACTACAATTGCTCGGTGCACCTCGGCACAAAAAAGTCTATTCTATATTCAAATATGTTTAACATCAATTACAAATCTTTCCAAAATAAAAAAAACATCAATTATAAATTGGGATGAGTTTATAAATAGCCTAACATAAAAATAAAAGTTTTTTTTTGTCACAAAATTTATAATCATTCTTTTTTAGCCAAGAAAATATTTTTTTTTTCTAATTTTACCCCTTTTTTATGCTTTCATTATTTAAGTTCGTACCACCATATATACATCCTGTACCAACATTACTTCAGCTCGTACCACCCTTCAATTAACTCCGTACTATTACTTCAATCTGTAAATATTGTTTCAAATTGCATTACTATTAACTTCACCTCTATCACCTACTTATTTTATTTTAACCCTTATACTACCTTTATTTTAACACCGTATCACCATCATTTCAACTCGTACCATAATTTAATTCAACTCGTACCATCAATTTTAAATTTGTACAACAATTATTAATTTCGTACTACAGTATATTAACCCCGTACCACCATTTAATGAAGCCCTTACCACTATTTTTTAAAAAAGATTTGTTGACTTCATTATTAAGGGTATAATTGCCCAAAAAATTATTCTCTTGGCTAAAAAAAAAAGAAATAAAAAACTTTGATAAAAAAGAATTTTTTAAATGAGAAGGGGCTAAAAATTGGGATTTTCTCTTATAAATTTTATAACAACTTTTGCTTAGTTCCTAATTAAGTCGGGTAGGAATAAAAATGGGAATTTCAATACACGCTGAAAGTAACAAGAATAATAGACATTTCACTATTTGCGTGTAAAGTTTTAAGCTCTAACGCGGTGGACTTCAATTATAAAGTAATATATAAGAAGCCTATATATATATATATATATATATATATATATATATTCAAACTCCTACATATAAATTAAAATAAATAAAAATGTGCATCATAGAGTCACCAATCATGCATGATAATCGACGTATTCACATTTTAAGAAAGGATTTTCTATGGTCAGGTGGTGTGTTCATCCACCTGCCTGACGTCAGTCATTTAATAAAAAAATGACACTAAAATTTAGCTTCATAATAGAACGAAACAACTAATTACTTTATGAAAAAATATAAAATTATTGAAATGCACCTATTATATTTTTTCAAAATAATACATATTTTAGGTAATTACAAATATAACACTTTATCCTATTTATGTTAATTAACTAAATTAATTTAACATATCTTTAATTATATACACTAGGAACAAATGACTGTTTAGTGTTTTGTGCTAGTGAATTTCATTTCTTTGACTATTTTTCCCGTATCAAATGAAGATCCCCATTTTTTTAGAGAATACAACCCTATATTAAACAATGGTGAAATAGTATTTTGTTTTAGTTATATTATAGCCACATTCTGGAAGATAAACAGCCACATAAGCACAGCACAAACCAGAAATAAGATTAAAAAAGAAGAAAAACGAAAAAGCCGTTGTAAAAAACAAGACATATTGAAAATTTTAGTTTCTTTATATTTACATGCATCTTATATTGGGTCGGAATAATTTATACCCCTCCAGACCAGGATTACTTTTTCATATGGAATGGAAGTGGACTTACATATTAAGAAAGTAAAAAAATTGGGTAATATATTTGTAAATTTTATATGTAAAGTAAAAAAAATGGATTGATGTGTTTTTATTTGTTTAAAAGTAGTATTATTTTGTGTAAATTTGTAATTATTATAATAATAAAATTTATAAAACAAAAACTCATATGAGACGGTCTCATGCATGAGACGGACTACAACTTAGCACAAATTACAATTAATCTTCTTAAAGTGTTAAAACGTCAATGTCTAGCTTATTCTCCGTTTCACCATAAGACGGTCTCATGCAAATTTGCCTCAATTTATAAAGGGATTTATATTTTTTGGCGGTGAAAGTAATCACGGTCGGAACGAAATTGTCAACCGAGTCAGCTCAATGAGCCCGGAATTGGCCCAGTAATCGAGTCATAATTTAGAATTGGGCTTTTATCAACGCAGTCCAAGCCGGGTCCACTGGGAGATCACGTCCAGGACTAGCCAGCCCAAACTCACCTCATTTATACTTTTAAAATGGAGGAAACCCCCCATTTTTCGAATTATGCAAGATTTTTAAGTTTATTTATTTTAGTCAAGAAAATAATTTTTTGGATCATTATAATATTAACGTAAGCAACAAAAAATTGAAAATAAAAATGTATGGGCTTCATTAATTAGTGGAAGTGGTTAATATATTGTAGTACCGACTTAATACTGTGGTTCAAACTTAAAAATGATGTAACAAGTTGAATTAAATTGTGATATGAGCTGAAATAATGGTGGTACATGATTAATTTAATAGTGGCATGTGATTTAAATAAGTGTGGTACGGGGTTAATTTAATAATGATACGGGGTTAATTGAACGGTGGTACAACGAGCTGGAATGATGTTGGTATGTGATGTATATATAGTAGTATGGACTAAAATAATGAAGGGATAGGAAAATTGTAGAGTTGAGAAAAAAAATAATCTCTTAGCTAAGAGATAATGATTACAAATTTTGTGACATAAAAAATATACTTGAACTTGCACATTTGGAAAAACACGGATATTCTTCCAGCAATTGCTAATATTTTTCAGCTTTCTTTTGTTTATGCTTTTGTTCGTATTCTGGTGATAATCAAACATTTTCTCGGTTTGATTCAAGTAAGATATAGTGCTACTATTACTGCTTTTCTCGTTGTATTATGGGGGACAAGTGCTACGATTCACTAGCACCGAGCAATGAAGAACATAATTTGTTTTAAAATATTTGTGTTCGACACGAGTCTCGATTATTTGTTTTGTTATTTTTCAGCCATCTTTGATGCACCATACTAACCATTTGTACCCGCCTCATTTGACGAAGTTGAGTAGCTCAAGTGGTTAGAGCATCATTACCTGTATTGTTAGGTCATGGGTTCGAGTCACCATTTACTCGATGAAAAAAATATATATAAAAATTGTACCCGTCTCATTCGAGGGTTTGTCAATATTAAAACGGGCTGCCCGACCCAGTCCGAACCGGCCCATCGGGCCAAGTCATGTTCATGGGCTGGGCCGGCCTATCATCTGGTCGGACCTACAGAAATGGTAATTTTTTTATTATTATTTCGTGTTATAATATCATGTTAGTATAAGATCTTTATCAAGAGATCTTAGTATTACTGACCATCTAATCAATATTCATATTACAAATTTTATATGTTTTCTTCGATTTTGTCTATCCTACACTGTTGCTGGGAGCCTTTCTTTCCACTTTACACCACATACATACGGCCCACCATTTTCTTATATACTTGTATTTTTTTATTTTAATTCAACCAATAATATCCAAACACATATGTATTTGACACTACACTGCTGTGTAGCATAGACAAAACCGTTTTCTTCTCAAAGATCAAAGACTTTCGGCTACTAATCAATTTATTCCTACAGATTTCCTTAAAATTACTATCAACATTCAACAGAAATATTAACACCCCAAGTACCTCACAAAAATTGACCCTTCTATAACGATTTAAATCAACAAAGAATATATATCCACTGATTTCTATCTAAAAAATTATAAATGAGATGGAATTGAAAACTAATTGAATTCACAATCTTTTTCATAGATATAAAAAAAATTATTTTTTTTTAAATAAAAATGGTCGGGCTAAATGGGCGGCAAAGGCTACCCGTCGGGCCAAATTAGCCCAAACTCATTAGGCCCGTGGGCCAAATAGGCCGGGGACTCTTTTTGGGGCTCTATTTTTTTTTAGCCCAGTCCATACTTGGGCTCGCGTCGGCCCAAATTGCCGGCTCTAGTTGTGTTCACCAACATAATGTACTATCTAATTAAATGTGTATATATTATCTACAATCTTTGTTTAGCTAATTCTATGATGATTTCACGAAATGTTATAAAAAATGGTTTTATCATTTTGGTGGGTAAACATATCACCTCACATTTTAATTTTAATACAGTCCAATTGTATATCAAGATGGCTGACACATTTTCGTGAAAAGAATAATTAATAATTTGTATATATCATACTAATATTTAAAAAAAAACTGTACATGTAATATCATCACATCAAACAATACAAGAAAATCGACACAAATTTTGTTTTTTTTTTCTTTTTAAAAGAAAAATTAATGTTAAAAAATCGGCCCCAGTGATCAAAATCAAGAACTAGTCCACTACATATATATACAAGCGTGTTGCCTTAAAATTAAATTAGCTAGGAATTGGTCACATTTTAATTTAATAGGTAGGTGTAAGTCTTCATCTTCATGCGTGTGTTACCCAGAATACAGATAAAAAAAGCTACTAAAATATTTAAACACGCGCTTTCAAGTTTCATGTGCATTAATACCCCGAAATCCATGCGAAGCAACTAGCAATTAGCATATTCATGGCCACAAAACACTTATTTTCATGGCCTCAAACCCTTATTAATTGAACTAAATATACCACCGTTAAATACATCATAGAGAGCATTATATTGCTCCGTTCCACGGAGGCGAAGTTTTACGTCATGGGTGGCGGCCTTCTTCTTCTTCATGGCTCGATTCTGTACTGTTGTGGTGTATTTTCCAGGTAACTTTTAATTTTTTGGTAATGATTGAATTTAGTCCAAATAATAATGAAAACTGTTGTGGTGTATTTTCCAGGTAACTTTTATTTTGGTAATTCGAAAAATTAAAACAATCAAAGAGGACAAATAGAAAAAGCTTCCATAATTCGAAACATTAAAACATGTAATCAAAGAGGACAAATAGAAGGAAGAGTAGACCAGAATTCATGAGGAATATAATCATAATCACTTATCAATTCCTGACCAAGATATAACCGGAAAATCGCCAGTCACCATTGTAGCTGCTCCTGTTTCCCCTCCAATAACTACAACAAAAAACGAGTTTAATTGATTCACTCCCTCTAGGACGACTTTCGGAAACGAGCTAGCGACCTCATCCACACCTCAGAACTTCTGGAAGCAAGGCTTTCTGATAACAACGAGGTCGCCGACACAAAGAAAAGCTCCAGGAAAACCGGCAGTCATTACAAGGCTCCTGGCAGCTTCAAACCCTTCGAAGAGAATATTCCAGTGAAGTTGATGGAGGTGATGGGTATGACGCCCGGACACGTGTACAACCAGATCAGGGACCGAGAATTGCTCCTCCCACCTCGGCCCATCAAGAACAAGGGAAAGGCAAACCCCAACAAATACTGTGCCTTCCACGAGCAAACCGGACACTATACCAGCGAGTGCAAGGATCTACTCCCTCAACTTTGGAGGCTATATGAGGACGGAATACTGGAAGAGTTCGTCAAGCGACCTCAGAAGAACCAGGATCAAGCTCAGAGAGGCCGCCAACAAACAAACCCGCAAGCAGAACCGGCTCCAAGAAATGCCGGCCAGGGGGAACGACCAGTACCACCCATGCCAGAAGGCGTGGGAGGTCGCGTGATACACACTCTATCCCCGCTTGGAACGGTAGGGGGACTTACAGCAACCGACGCATCCAAAAGACGTCTAAAGGCGGAGATAAGAAAGATAGAAAACGCCAGGAAAATGGTGTTACCCGTCTTCACGGTAGGAGAAGAGTCCAGCGCGATCGAGTTCAGCGAAAAAGACAAGGTCGGGATGGTCTACCCTAATGTCGATCCCCTGGTAATCAGAGCCAATATCATGGGCACCACCGTATGCCGTTTACTAGTGGATGGAGGGGCCTTCTGCAACATACTCTTCAAGAAAACCCTGGATCAGCTCGGAGATTACGACGCATACATTACCCCATACGACCACGTCGTGAAAGGGTTTGGAGACGCAACAGTGAAGCCGACGGGAATGATCCGACTTGTTGTAGAGTTAATCTCCACACTTAATGAAGAAGTTAGGGCCACTAGACTTTTAGATTTTTTAGTTGTCGACCTCCCGAGCTCCTATAATGGATTCCTCGGGAGGCCATTTGAACATGAATTCAAGGCTGCATCCTCAACATTTTATTTCTGTGTAAAGTTTCCCACCAAGAGTGGGCTGGTCGGCACTGTCAAAGGTGACCAGGTTGATGCAAGGGGTTGTTTGATTTATTCCTCGTCTCGTTTAAATTCCGCACCAATATCTAGCAAAGAAATATTTGTAATAGATAGCAATAAGCAAAGTGAAATTCTAAATAATGAAACGAGCAGGAAAAGAAGTCGCGACAACCTCGATCCAAGGATGGGGCCTGAACCAGAAGAATTTCTACTCGAAGCAGAAATAGACGACCCACGACAAAATACCTGAGGGGTCGTCCCCGGGAAGACCTCGAGAAAGTCAAAGTGACCTGCACCATCCTGGATCTTGAAGTAATCATAGTTCAAGAATGCCGACGACCTAAAGGGGAAGTCATCGACTTTCTCAAAAAAGAATCTAGACGCCTTCGCCGGTCGCACAAAGATATGGTAGGATCGACCCGTAAGTCGCGATGCCATAAGTCGCTTCATAGATCCAAATCGAAGTTTATAGCCTGTAAGAGGCTAAAATTTGGCCTAAAAATATGCAATGCAAATTGAAAGTGTTGGGGAATGATTTGCACGATCTATTCGGGGTGAATATTTAAATACAAATTTAATTCATTAATTATTACTAGCATGAATTAATCCTATATTAATTCAAATAATAATTGCAACAACATATCATGCATATAAAAACCATGTAAAACCTACGACGGAATCTACGGGTTTATGTGAACGCATTCTCTCGGGAAAGGACTTCGCCTCGAGAGGGACTAACCAAAAGGACTTCCCAAGTATTTCCTTAGCCCTTTGCTCAACTATCCCAAAGGAAGGACACTTCGTAACAATTAACAAAAGGAAAAATAAACTTTGTAGCACCACCTTTTGTGGATTTGCTAATATTTCCAAAGACATAGATCAGTACTTGGGAATGAACTAATCATCCCTATTTATAAGAGGAGGTGGTCGAAATTTCTAGTGAAAAATCAATGTGGGAAAAGACTTTTTCTTGATCACCAAGAAATCTTGAATATATCTCTTATATTCTTTTTCCCATAATTATAATATTCCACAAAATCCCACCCTCTCTATTTGCTATGGTAATTTTCGAAAATAATGCCTTGCAAGAATCCAAGATTTGGATCTTCTTGAATTTATGAGATATTCTTGTATTTGAAGAAATACATATCTTCCATAATATCTTTTCAAGAAAATCTTTCTTGCCTATTATTCTCAAAAATTTCAAAAATTCCATATAGATAACTGTGGGAGATTTCTTGAATTTAATGAGATAATCTTGTATTCCAAGAATACATATCTTCATTCCATAACAAAATTCAAAGAAAAAATTTTTCTCCTCTTTTATCCATAAATTTCAAAATTAGAGGAAAAATTAAGCAACAATATTTATTTTATTTTAATCACATTTTTTGGGTTATTGGACTATTTGTTGGGCTACTTTCTTCCGGGGGCTTTAGGAGAATTAAGATTGGACATTCTAATGGATCTTGAATATCTAATATTGAGCCACAATATAATTCAAGCCCATAAATATTTATTAATCCCACTACATAATTAATATTGCACCATTCATCTTAACCCATATTACAGTCAATATGGCTCCCGGTCATTATTTCTCGTGTTTAAGATTATCTAGCCCATCAATTAATTCAAGCCACTGAAATAGCTTTCCGTTAATTAATACCTTTTGTCCTTGGTCGAGGAACGGTTCAACATTATTATCCATACCTAAACTAATTCCACTTGCAAGATTTGGTATGATAAAACTTATGAACCTCCCAAAGGGGCAAATCAAGCAAAGTCATTTGCATTAATGATTCTTCATATTAAATCTTAGCAATCACATGTGACCAATAATATTGCCCAAGATAAAAAGTATTGAATCTCTCTGATTCGCTACCCATGATAAGTCAAAGCAATAGTTACCAATCTCACGTGATCCTATTTAAGGGACGAAGGTTGAGAAACAACGAACCACCGAGGTCTAATTCTTCCTTGTTCGGGCTCAAGAATTTATCCTCCTCAGAGGTCCTATTCAAAGACATCACCATGCACTAGTGTAATCTCTTGGTCAAGACAAACCAATCCCCAGCCTTACACCTCAACCTTTATGATGGTTGTTCATTTCATCTAGGTCGCGTGCATGGCGTGGTTTTTTAGTTACAAGGATCCGTTAATTTAATCTTCGTGATCCGTATCACTAAATTAACTACAAGCATTGTAACACGTCTAATTATTGAACAACATAAAGAAATATATGTAACATTCAATCATATTTAAAGCATCATCGATAAACAATTTATTTCAGTAAATAAGTATGAAAATTCAGTTTCGATTATACAAAGTAAAAAGCATATTTTTCAGTATAATCCCAACACGAAGAGGTGAAAAAATTGCTGGACAATAACTTGATCACCCGTCGACTCAACCCCAAATGGGTGGTTAACGCCGTTAGTAAAAAAACTCCAATGGACTTGGCGACTATGCATCGACTTTCACGCATCTCAATAGCGCATGTCCAAAAGATTTTTTTTTCCAATGCCCCACATCGACCAATTCGATGACAACATACAAATAAGCACGAGATAATGTCCTTCATGGATGTTTTGCAAAGCTATCACCGATAGCCCATGTATGAACCCTCGACCGACAACATACCTCGTTCCCACGGCAGAGAAGAACATCTATCACCGGAAGAGGATGCCCTTCGGTTTAAAAAAATGTAGGGGCAACATATCAGAGGCTGGTCAACCACATGTTTACCGACCTCATAGGGAAGTCGGTGGAAGTCTAAGTGGATGACATAGTCGTCAAAAGTCTGAAGTCAGAAGACCACCTAACACACTTAGCCCAAACTTTCGACATCCTGAGAAAGTTCAACATGCGACTGAACCCGAAAAAGTGCAATTTCGGAGTCGAGTCCGGGAAATTCCTAGGACACCTGGTGAGCAAACGGGGGATCGAGGCAAACCCCTCCAAGGTCAAATCCATATTGGACATGGGGACACCCCGAAACGTAAAGGAAGTACAAAAACTCACGGGATGCCTGGCCGCCCTAAATCGTTTCATCTCCCAAATGGGGGACAAGTGCAAGCCGCTGTTCGACACCATCCGGAAAAAATCAAAGTTTGAATGGACATACGGAAGCCAGGAAGCTTTAGACAAAATCAAAGCTTACTTGGCGGATGTACGATTCTCGTCTAAAACCGATTAGGGAGAAACTTTTTCCTATACCTCGCGAGCTTCAGACAGCCTCAAGAAAAGCGTACTTCGTTCGGATAGAGGATAGGAACGAGTTCCCAATCTACTTCGTCAGCCAGACATTGAAAGAAACTAAAAATGATATCCGCCCGGAAAAATCGGCGATGTCTTAGTTATGAGTTAATGAAATCGAGGTCAGATTTTTTTCCACCAAGTCGGCATTAACCTCCACCTCCGCGGAACATCTTGCATTGACCCGATACATCGATTTCCGAGTTCTCAAATGGGCAATTGAGGCCGGACAACACTGGGTAACTTACGATCCGTCAGACCTACCATCAAAGCCTTCAAAATTTTAGCCGAATTTCATCGTAGAACTCACCTTCCCATCTGAAGCCGGGTGTCCGATCAGCCCACCTTGGGAGTTATTTGTGGAAGGATCAGCGACCTCCCACAAGTCGGGGGCCGGTATAGTTCTGACAAGCCCAGAGGGGACCTCGTTCCAAAATGCCATCGCTTTCGACTTCCCCGTAATGAACAACGAGGCCGAATGTGAAGCGCTCATCAGCGGCCTAGAAATGTCAACAGCAATGGGTGTCAAAAGACTGCAAGTTCACACAGACTCTCAACTCGTAGCCTACTAGGTTTCGGGAGAGTATGAGGCAAGAGATGACCGGATGGCAGCCTACCAAGAGGTGGTGAAAATATTATGTCAGAAATTCACGAGCCGATACCTTAGCACGACTAGCGACCTCCGAAGGATCACCAGAGATGAAAGATGTCACCATCACAACATTATCCCACCCCTCCACCGCACACGCGAAGGTCGCAAACCTAGAGGACCCAATAGCGAACTGGATGACATCCATCATCGAGTATCTGACAACAGATCTTCTACCAACAGACAGGGTCCAAGCTCGGTAGCTACAATTGCGAGCAGCAAGGTACACAATGATCTAAAACGAGCTGTACAAGCGTGGTTTCAGCATCTCCCTACTCCGGTGTGTCACGTCCGAGCAGGGACAATTAATCTTATGCGAAATACACGAGGGAGTATGTGGAAACCACACCGGGGGAGAATCGCTGGCCCACAAGACCACAAGACAGGGGTACTTTTGGCCCACACTAAGGGCAGACGCCATCATCTTCTCTCGCAAGTGCCACAAGTGCCAAATCTATGCCCCTTCCATCAAATGCGCACCGGAAGAGCTCACAAGTATCCTCAGCCCCTGGCCATTTACAAAGTAGGGGATAGACATCATTGGCCCACTCCCAACAAAGGCTCGCTCCAACACGCCCGGTAGCAGAAGAGATTACTTCACAAAGTGGGGTAGTTCGAGGCAATCGCAACCATAGATCAAAAACCAAATATCAAGTTCATATGTCAGAATATCATATGCAGATTCGGGTTACCACAAGCAATCATATCAGACAATGGCAAGCAATTCAACGGCCTCAAGGTCGAAACGTTCTTCAAGAAATGGAAAATCACAAAGCTCTTCTCGATCCCATACCACCTGCAATCAAATGGCCAGGTCGAGGCCATGAACAAGATCATTAAACACACTCTCAAAGCCAAGATCGAGGGAGCCAAGGGGAAATGGGCTAGCGAGCTCCCGGATGTTCTGTGGGCCTATAGAATCGACCAGAGAAACTCGGGACGGAGAAACCCCCTACTCACTAAATTTTCGACCAAGCAAAGAGTCCCCACATAAATCGACTTCCCCTCACTCTCCACAATAAGTCAGTCGCCGACCAAAAACGATGAGGTTCTTAACCAAAAACCTCGACCTGCTCGAGAAAAAATGACTAGAAGCCAACATGAAGAACGCTAGGTACAAACAAAGGTCGGAAAAATACTATAACTCCAAAGTATGACTTCGGCTCTACGAAGAATGAGACTTGGTACTCAAGAAGGTACTCGGCGAATCGAAAGGGACCCTCGGCCCAAACTGGGAGGGCCCATTCAAGATCTCAAAAACCTTACCTAATGGAGCTTACGAGCTCGAACAACCAGATGGCACCAAGACTCAATACCCATGGAATGCAACACATTTGAGGAAATATTATCAGTAAAATTATACTCTTGTAAACAGTTATTTATCAATAATAATGTCTTTTCCTTCATCTCAAAATCATTGTGTAAAACCCAAAGGGATTATGTAAAGAAAACATAAATCACCCGAGGTACGACTTTCGACATACCGAGTGGAGAATCGGCACGAGGGGTGACCTCCCCCGACTTTATAAGACGGCCAGAAAAATGAAGTCCAAACAATAAAGTCGCATTACAGATAAGACGACATGGACAAATAAATAACAAGTCGCATAAGGAAATCAAGTCGACACAGTATGATAAAAGAGGAGAAAAATTTCATTAATAACTACTAAGGGGGGCCCGAAGGCGCATACATGGAAAAGGCCCGAAGGTTGGTACACCAGAACAAAAAAAAGAAGCAAAAAAAAAGAGTCTTCAAGAGCTTCGCCACTCAGGCCCCCCTTAAACCTTTCCTCCACATTCCTTCACGACCTCCCCGGGACTTCAGAGTCGACCTGACTCGTCAACGACCTTCGATTCGGGGATCCAAGACAATCCGGAGAGGGATTGGCGAAGAAAGAGAGGTCGATGCCCATGTCCTCCAGATCTTTGATCTCCAGGAGGACCGTGGGAGCGGAAGGGTAATCACGGACATAGTCCGCCAGTTCGGTGACAAAATGAGTGAGGTCGCCTGCTGGATTCGCCTTGTGAAAGACCCGGATGGATCCAACATAGGTCATCACATAAGCAAAATTGGCGTTGAGCTCCTCAGTCCTCCTAAAGTCACCCTCCTTCTCGGATAATACCCTCCCGGGCTGGCCAACTCCCGCCTTCTCCAAAGGGTCACTTTCGCCATCCTTCGATCACCCTCACCTCGATCATCGCCTTTTCCGGCGTTGGAGAGTCAGGCCGGGTGGAAGGCCTCACTCTTGAGCATCGGCCCTTGACGACAATATCTTGGCACAGTCGGCGACTAGAACCTTGACTTCTTGCGACTCATCAACTGGCTCAATGTTGGTCTTCTCGAATTGAAGACAGCATGCAGAATGGGCGAGGGCGAGTACAGGTTGCCCGTCACTGGCTTGGCGCGACATTGTTGCGGTTCCTGATTGTGATCCACCCCCGGTCAAGTTCTCAGAAGTTGTTGGTGGAAGGAACCCCACCGACCTCCCCGACCTCGTGAAGCTAAGGCCCTGCTAAAGTTGGGAGGACCGTCGCAGCAGATTCGAGGGACCTCGGATATATGTAATGAAAGGAAATTCTTAGAGCTTTTGCTGACGCGTCGGCCAAGATCCCACCAACCAGAGTCATTCTTTCTAGTTCATCCCCTAGGGACGAATGTGGTCATGGCGAGGATTTCGGATCTGTGGACCTCCCGGGGCCTCGATGAGGTTCCTCCCTCCTCTTCCCAAGCGGTTCAAGAGTGGGTTTCTTTTGCTTCCTTTTGCCTCTCAGCCGTGGTACGAGGGACTGCCAGGCGGGCTTCGGAGGAGGGACGTCGGCGGCCGCTACATGCTTCATTTGGCCCAAGACCGACTTCTTCCTGGAGGCCATTACTGCTGCAGAAGATTGGCGGCGATAACCGGGATGTCGGGATCTACACGACGGAAAGGTCAGACGACTTGCAAAACAAATAGCAAAAATGTGAAAATGGCTAAGTCGAAGAAGAAATACTCACAGGGGATGTTCAAATGGCGGGGGTAAGTGTAGAGTCCAGCCTTCAACCGATTGAGCTCGGAGTTGAGGGCGTTGATATCGCGAAGACTCAGGTCGGTACCTCGGACGGTCCTGAACGCCTCTTGGAAGTCCCAGAACAAGTCGGCAGTCGAGGGCGTGAACACTGCAAAAGAAAAGGAGAATTAGATCAGTACGACCTCAGAAGTGTGAAAACAAGGGTTTACCATGTTCAACTCGGCGTGCGTAGTCCGTGGGAACCCGGATGGGCAATGTACTCGAAGGGTCCGTTGACTCCCAAGCGCCCCCGATGAACCACCATTTCCGATGCCAGTCCGTGACCTTGTTCCGGATACCACTCACGAGCTCCCGGCCATTGCGAAGTCTCGCGAGCGTCTCGGTTTTGGCGACATCTCCCATGATCTAGCCTCGGCGTTGGTGCCTTTGGCGGACGGGCGGTCATTGGGACATATAACTCGGCCGTTCTTATCTCTGAGCTCACGATTCAATATGTGGGGAGATCGGCCAGGATGAATGGGAAAGTGAATACCCTCCGTCCGAATGCCGCAACGGCTATCATTCCCGAAGGTGGGCAGTCGACGCTACCGCCGGTCGTACGCCCGTAAAAATGCACGATTCAAGAATGCTGTATGTCGTGAAGGGCCCTGATTAGGTTAGTTAAATCCGCTTCCATCAAATATATGTACCGGATCGGCCGACCGCTGGAGGGCCTCACCGAAGGAGTGATAGTCGAAAAGGCCATAGGCCCCATAATCCTGGGCCAGAGCCGAGGTAGGTGGTGCCTCCCCGCTTCCGACGCCGCTAATGTAACGATATCCAGAGGAGGAAGATGGGTAATGTCCTCCAACTCTTGAAGAAACCGCTCATCTATGCTCGCGGTCACTTGATGACGCGGGCTTGATTCTTATGGACGTAAGACCCGCTTAACGGCCGACGGCGAGCGAGAGGCGCCGGAGTTGCTTTCTGAGCCGACTATATTACATTGTCCTCGTCCGAGGACTAAGAGACATGAGGACATGGAGCAGGGGGCGTGGAAGAGACGGAGGCCATAGAAAAAGAGTAGAAGATGGGGGAATTACCTAGATGTGATCTCGTCGGAGTCTCTTCCGGAAAGGAAGAAACTTAGGTTTGAGGAAAGCTAGAGCTGCACATGGTGGAGAGAAATGGCAATCCAAGTGGAGCCCTAGCCCCTTTTTTGAAGGAAACGGGGCCTAATTGCAAAAAGACATAAATCGACCCTCTCAGAGAAATAAAAAGCGCAGCAGTCGTCAGACAGAATCTACACCGGGCCACCGACGGGAAGCTCATGACGATGACCTCATCCACCTAAGAACATCATCATGGCAAATCCATCGAATCTCGACAAATCGCAAATACCGCCCACGCATCATCAACAATGACATCTTTAATGCTTCCCGAGGTCGATTCTCCCAAGTCGCTATTATCGGGTCAAGCCCAGGTCCCGGCACGCGAGCTCGACTTGAGGGGCAATTGTTGTACCATGGAATAATCCTACCGGGTGAAGAGATCGGATAGAGAGACGTAGGACTCGAGGCCATCGAGCGCATTTCCCCAGAGTTAAAGTTAAGGTCGCAAGGCGACTTTAGAAGAGCGAGAAGGTCGATTCGACCTTAGGAAAGACCACAAGCCCAAGGATCTTTAGACGGCTATAAATGGCAAGGATACGATATTCAAAAGCTACGATATCGCGGGGTAAGCAAGGCAAGTATATCCGTAGCGAAAATCATGGGTCGACTTATAAAAACCCAGCATCACGGGCGTATGGAAGCTTGGCAAGCCCGTTGAAGGAAGCCCACGAGGAAGTGTACCCTAGTTTCTTGTCTATAAATACAACTTGTACCACTCACTGTAAACACACGCAAACTTTAGTACTCTAGGCAGAAAATATAATAGAATACTCCCTGCTAGCCCCTCGCGTAGTTTATTCAAAAGACAAACTGGGTAACCAAATCTGAGCATATTTCATAATTGTTACTCGTTACTTGTTTGATCCCGTTAATATCATCACGTTGCCCTAGATACAAAATATAGGTTACAACACAGTCGGTTAAAGATTGGCTATCAAGGACCTTCATGATGAAGGATCTTGGTGAGGCATGCTACATCTTAGGGATCAAGATTCATAGGGATAGATCCAAGAAGATTGGGACCGGCCACGGTCAACCTACGTAGATAAGGTGTTAAAGCGATTTGCGATGGAGAACTCTAAGAGAGGTTTTCTACCGGTATGTCATGGAATAAAGCTGTCTAAGAAGGATTGTCCTTCCACGACGCCGATATCCCAGCGTGAAGGATATACCATATCGCATCCGCAATTGGCTCCATCATGTACGCCATGACTTGCACAAGGCCGATGTGGCCTTCGGCCGTTAGACTATCTTGGTAGATACCAGAGAAATCCGTGAACCTCATCGATTGGATTCTTAAGAACATTCTTAAGTACCTTAGACGTCTAAAGATTGTTTATTGGTCTACGGAGACAAAAGAGCTAGTTGCAAATCTATCTTGCCGATGCAGTTTCAATCCAATTGCGATGATTACAAATCACAGTTGGGCTATGTTTTCGTTCTCAATGGTAGGGCAGTTAGTTGGAATAGTTCTAAACAAGAGACTACCGCGGACTCAACAAACAACCGCCGAAAGTACATTGCTACTAGCGGTGTTCGCCAAAGAAGTTGTCTGGATAAAATAGATCTTAAATGAACTAGGGGTAGTTCCGAGTGTCAGTAGTGTAATAAAGTTGTATTGTGACAATACTGGTGCGGTTGCGCAAGCTAAGGAACCGAGATCCAATAACAGAAACAAGCATGTACCTAGGCGTTATCACTTGATAAGAGAGATAATGGCTAGAGGAGGGATAGAGTTAGAACGTGTCCCCACGGAGGATAACCTGGTTGATCCTTTCACCAAGGCTTTGAGTGTTCATGTACACACTAGACATTTTGATGGTCTAGGGGTTAGACATGTAGGTGATTGGCTCTAGTTCAAGTGGGAGATTGTTAGTGTTAGTGTCCTAGAGACAATCCTTTGTAAGGACATAATACTCAGATAATATTCAGTATCGGTTTAATATTATTATTTATCTAATATTAAATGTATGGTGTTACACTCATTAGAATATTATGTTTGATTGTTTGCATTTATTCTTATATGTGTTCCCTTGAGTCACTGCTGTCATTTGAGTGAGTGAGAACTCATATGGCTTAAGCATGATTCTTAAATAGCCCCAATCGAGGATCATCAAGAAAGGGATATTGATGATACAATGGAGATTGGTGTGCGATCTGCATCATACTCTTAGAGAGTGTATTAAGATCTCACTTACTACGAGATATTAGGTATCTCATGATGGATGCACAAATACCTTAGAGGGTATTGGTATACCCATCCGAGAAATCGTTTGATGTAGTTCCACTATATGTGTCTACGGGTGTCTCGATTAGTGGGAGCGATGCGATTCTCCTTTGACTTGAGGTCAATGTGCACGACATGTATGGAGTGATGAACTTTGACCATGACCAATGCTTGCACCCTTCCATGGGTAGATACGGCTTGGATTGGGTTCATCACGAAGTGCATATGCGTGGTAGTTGAGCCAAGAAAAGGATTCATTCCTCAAAGTGGATTTAGAGAGAATACTCATCTTCTCATCATAATTGGATATAAGTCATTGGTCAATGCACGTCAACTTAGACTCTGTGACTAAGTGTGACAATAATGATCAATTTAGTGATTTGAGATAAATTGATTAAGTTATTTGAATAGACATTTCTTCATGTTCAAGACTAATTGAGTATTCGTGAATGAAAGGAGGAAATCACAATTGCCCACATTTCAGTTACAGGTAGTTGCATGTTTCTCGCAACGTACCTCATATATTGAGAATGTCTGATTTATTGACTAGGGTTCAATTAAGACCGTTAGTTTGACTAATCGCTCGGTATATGAGGGCCGATGGGTCACACAACAAGTAGTTCCCTTTTACGAATTATAGTTGGTTGATTAAATGTTAAATTGGATTTAATATTTAATTTATGGAGAAGTAATTAATAATAGATTAATTTGGAATTAATTTTTATTAATATTTAATTAAATAAGAATTCCCAATAATTATATTTGAAATATAATTGTAGGATTTAATGTATATGGAAATAAATCGTAGAGATTTTCATATAAGGCATTTAAATCCGTAGAGATTTATATTTAGGGAATTAAATTAAAAGGAATTAATTTAATTCAAGATTAGGGATTTTATTTCCCTAATTGGACTGGCTTGTGAAATAAGTTAAGTCTCCTTATATATACAAGCTATTGGGATTCACAAATTTGTAACACTTCATATTTTCTCCATAAAATCTAGAGTTTAAATTTTCCTAGGAAATCTGTCTCGGGATTCAACGCTGGCAAATCCGTGCAAATCCGTGATTGGGGATTACGTGGATACCGTAGTAGAGAAATCTGCACTCGAGTTACTGTAAGATTTCTCGTTATGATTATTGTAATATGTATGACATTAACTGTTCGTTGTTGGTGAACTATTTTTCGCTGCGCATGTGATTAAGTGTTTTACATGCCTCTAAATTCCAACAGCCCCTTCGCTTCTTCTTTCCTTTCGGAGCAGAAGAAGTAGGAGCACTCACCATGAGCACGGGTCTTTCCTTAGCAGTGGAAGATTCAAAAGTCTTTAGCATGTTATGCAGCTCGGGCATTGTCGATTCCGTCTTATTCATATTAAAGTTTACCACGAAACTTGAATATGAATCAGGAAATGACTGAAGACTGGCATAAACAGCAACATTGGTGTTAAGCTCAATGCCCAAACGACCAAGTTTCTCGATTAGCCCAACCATCTTCAATACATGAGGAGAAACCTTCCCTCCTTCAGACATCCGACATCTAAACAAATCTCTCATCACTTCATAAATCTCGGAACGAGACTCAGAATCAAAGAGATCCTTCAGATGCTTGATCATCTCGAAGGGAAGCATCCTCTAATGCTGCCTTTGCAACTCAGGAGTCATTTCGAGGAGCATAACACATTGAGCCTGGGAAGCATCATCTTGATGCTTCTTCTGAGCTTCGGCGTTAAAAGCCTCGGCTTCTTCAGTACCAGCCTCAGGGGTAGCAGGGATTGGCGTGTCCAACACGTACTCAATCTTCTCTTGCCTGAGCACCAAACGAGCATTTCAGTGCCAGTCGAGAAAGTTTGGCCCAACCAATTTGTTCGTTTCCAAAACGCTTCTCAATGACAAGTTATTCATTTCAACAATCCTAGAAAAATAAAATGAAACGGGAATTAAACACATAATTCCTATGATCAATATTCAGCAATCAAAATAAACATGACCTTTTAAATTTATTTTGTCTCCATTATTTTTACATACTTGACGACCTCATCAGAAAAGTATGAATTTATATCAAATACAAATCATAATGGACTAGGATCCATATTACTACTATCATAATCCCAGCGAGGGTTGGTCATTATAACAGCATAACTGGTAGGTCTCCAAACCAATTGCAACATCGCAATTCCTAGTTTGTCGAACCTAGTTCGACTGATGTCACTTACCCTTTGTTCCCAGCGAGGGCTAGCGAAATAAAGTTAAGTTAGTTTACAACCATCAAGCGGCGATATTACATGTCCCTATAAAAGTCCCGTTAGATGTAGATCCGAAAGCAAAAATTTAGAGGTCTTTAAAGACTATTGAACGAAATCTCCGGTTTACTTTTAATTTTGATGGAAGACATCTTATCAAATTAATGAGAAAACTATATTTTAATGAGGAACATTTTAAAGGCGGGGTATTAATTGCTTAATCGAGATCCAAACTGTTAATCTAATCACATTTGAGCAATTATTGGGCGCCGCCTACCCAAGCATGATTTACACGGACTAATACTTATATGGGTGTCGTCTACCCAAACAAAAATGTCGTCCGACAATTATTGGGCGCCGCCTACCCGAACATTTATAATGCGGACTATAAAGCGTTAACGAATTTAAATAATAAATAAGTTAACAGTGGGATTTTAATAATCCTCTTAAATTAAATATCAAAATCCAATTTCAAATTTTAATTTACAATTATTAAAATAATTAATTAATCCAATTAACCTTTTAAATAAAATCTAATTTTATTTCAGGTTTTAAATTAATCCAATTAATTTATAAAAACCATTTTGTTTTATTTAATTCGTAAGGGCTCAAGTGCAATTATCATAACTTTGCACTGAGGGGTCCGCTGGAAATCTAATTTCAACACGGCCCCTCCCTCATCATTGCCCAAAACCATCCATCAACCGGGACAATCGATACAAACAATCTCAACTGCAATTTCATCAAGGATAATCCAATTAACCGATTCAATTAGTCAATTTTGTCAGAATTTCATCACTCAATCCAATTGAAACGAAATCAGAACAAGGATGTAATCCAAAATGAACGAAATCAGTAACACGCAAGGCTGGAATCGACGATTCCCAGAATCGTCAAATTCCAGAAGCAATTGATACCAAAATCGCACAATTGAGCTCAAGCATCATGTGAAACAAGCAACGAAAACCTAGAAAAGTTCATACAGTGTTCGTCGAACGAAAAACCAGAAACAGAGGCTAAGCGACGATGTCGCAAAGACAAAACCAGAGGACGACGCAAGTCACCTCCACCGCCTTAGCACGCAGGCGGCTCGTCGTCGCACTTGGCATCGCGCATCGAAGACCATGAGTCACGCGCGATGCCGCGGACCAGAGAGGCGAAACCAGTCTAAAAAACCAGAGTCGCGAGGAAGACGAAGATGACCGAATCGACGGCGTGCAGCCTTCGATTCATCTCGATTCTGGTGGTGCGCCGCCTCGACTCAAGTCAAGGGCACATCTCCGCGAAAAAAGACAGAACGGAGGCGATACGGTAAAGACCACGGCGAGAAGCATCGGTCCGATCAACCTGCGAGTCGCACGCATCACGAGGCCACGATGCCTAGCGTCGGCCTCGAGCGATGTGGCGTGACATCGCTGCGAAAAGGTCCGATCGTTGGCGGCGATTTCCTCCCAGAGGAAACCCTAAATTGATTTGGGATTTTCGTGCTCAATGAGGGAGACGAGCACAATACCGAGAATAAGGAAAAAAACAAGGGGTGCGGTTCATATTGTGCCCCACTTAAGAATAAAAAAAAAAATTATTCAAATAAACCATTTTAATTATGCAATTAAACACGAAGAGCCTGATGCTCTGATACCACTGTTGGATAATTGAGGCACGTAAACACGTAATACATGCGCAGCGGAAATAAACAGTTCACTAACAACGATCATACAATTGCATAATTGAGTACAAATAAACATAAAAAGAAACCTTACCTTACAAAAGATTCAAATAGATCCACGAATCCCCGCGATTTTGAATCTGCCAAAACTTGAACCTGAGACGGAATTTGCTAGGAAAACTCATATCCTAGATTTTATGGAGAAACTAGGTTTTCTTGTTGTAGTAGTCAATAATGAATCTCGGGACCTCATATATATAGGGAGAGATTAGCTCATATCTTAAGCAAATCTCTATTAGGAAGATAATTCCTAATCTTGAAAATCATATCTCAAAGATACGTTTTTCCCTTCAGATATTTTCCTACAATAATATTCCATAATATTATTTTGGGATTCTTATTTAATTAAATCTAATTTAATTAAATAATAATAATAATTAATTCCAAATTAATATTATCAATTCTCCATAAATTAAATATTAATCTAATTTAATACTTAATCAATCAACTCTAATCCCGAACACGGGAGTTACTTGTTATGTGATCCATAGGCCCTCATATATCGAGTGATTAGTCAAACTAACGGTCTTAATTGAACCCTAGATAATAAATCAGACAATCTCAATATATGGAGGCACGCGTTGAGAAAAACGCAACTACACTCGTAGAATCGTAACATGGGCTATTGTGATTTCCTTCTTTCATTCACGAATACTCGATTAGCCTTGAACATGGTGAAGTGTCTATTCAAATAGCTTAATCGATTTATCTCGAATCACTAATTGGTCATTCGTGTCACCTTTGGTCACAAAGTCCAAGGTGACGTGCATTGGCCAATGACTTAGATCCAATTATGACGAGAAGATGAGTATTCTCTCTAAATCCACTTTGAGGAATGAATCATTATCTTGGCTCAACTACCACGCGATATGTCTTCCATGATGAACCCAATCCAAGCCATATCTACCCATGGAAGGGTGCAAGCATCGGTCATGGTCAAAGTTCATCACTCCACACATGTATTATGATTGACCTCAAGTCAAAAGGAGTATCGCGATCGCTTCCCACTAACCGAGACACCCGTGAGACACATATAGTGGAACTACATCAAACGGTTGCTTCGAAAGGTATACCAATACCCTCTAAGGTATTTGTGCATCCATCATGAGATACCTAGTATCTCGTAGTAAATGAGGATCTTACTACACTCTCTAAGAGTATGATCAGCATCGCACACCAATCTCCATCAAGGCCATCGATATCCCATTCTCGATGATCCTTGATCGGGGTTGTTTGAGAATCACGCTTAAGTCAACTGAGTTCTCACGTACTTAATGACAGCAGTGATTCAAGGGAACACAGGTAAGAACAAATGCAAACAATCAAACATAATATTCTAATAAGTGTAATGCCATACATTTAATATTAAATAAACAATAATATTAAACCAACACTGAATATTATCTTAGTATTATGTCCATACAAATGATTGTCTCTAGGACACTAAAACTAACACCATTATCAACCCAATAAGCATCCACGTCATAAAATATTTATTAACATAATAAATAAAAAATAAATTAATATTATATATACTAAAAAATAATTTAAAAAATAAAATAGAGAATAAAATAAAAAAAATATACAAATAAAATAATTAAAATACAAAAGTAAAAATTAAAAATCAAATATTCATCCTCTTCACATCTTCATCCTCGAGAAAAAAATTGGCTCTGCAAAAAAAAATCAGGTGCACCTCCACAAATAAAATAATTAAAATGAAAAATTTAAAAATCAAATATTCATTATCTTCACATCTTCATCCTCAAGAAAAAAACTTGGTTCTGCAAAAAAATTTCAGGTGCACCTCCATTTTTCTTTCATATCCCTCCCACCCCCAACACTTGAATCAATTTTGAAATATAAATTGGGTCACCGCATACGCTACTCCATACCTGACTCTCGAAATGGGAGCTCGCTTTTTGTAAAGGAGCATGGTATATATAACGAGCTTGTTTTATTTTATTTTTTTAATTGCAGAATAGTTTGATTTAGTGTGATTGGAGCAACAAATATTTTAGTATAATTGGATGTTAATTGAATTTTTTTGTGTACGTAATTAGATTGTAGAGAATTTGAATTTTTTTGTAGAATTAAGATTACTTTGTGAAGATGCGGTGGCAAAAGGAATGTGGGGATGAGGTGGGGCAACAGTGGGATGGTGTGGGCAGCGGCGGAGACAACATTAGGTTGAAGAGGAAGAGATTTTAGTGTAACTAAATTTAGAATTTTTTTTGTATAACCAATTTTTTTTCTCGAGGATGAAGATGTGAAAAGGATGAATAAATTTTCTATTTTTAATTTTGTATTTTAATTATTTTATTTGTATATTTTTTATTTTATTCTTTTAATTTCAATTTAATTTTATAAATTCATTTTTAGTATATATTATATTAATTTATTTTTTTTTTTTTATTTATTATGTTAACAAGTATTTTTTGATGTGGATGCTTACTGGGCTGACGATGGTGCAATTTTCGTACACATCAATTTTCGGGCAAGAGGACAAACTGCTCGAAATTGAAATTGCAAAAAAAAAAGGTAAAAGTGATGATTTGTTTGTCAATATTCAAAAGTTTAGATTAAATTGTAATTTGTGAAAAGGTGGTGATTTTATTCGCAATTAAGCCTTAATTTTAAGAGCTTTTTTCTAATTTTTTCAATTTTAGATTATTTTTTTTAGTTTGCTTTTAACTTTAATTTTAATTTTAGGGTTTTTTTTTCCTCTACCCTGGCCAAACCCGGTCGGAGAAGTTCACGGTTCACTTGTCCCGAGTGGTTCATGGTTCACCCGACCCGAATAAGTCATGATTTAGGATTCATTATTTAGTATTTAGGATGTAGATGCTACATCCAAATTGAAATTGAATTTAAGTGCACCAATTGCATCTTATGCAAATTGTGCACATGAGAGTCACTCATAGATGTGATATATGAATAATTAAATAATTAAGGGTTGCAACTTTTCAAATTTTCTTCCAGATAAATTATAAAGAAATATTTGAGTAGAGCGTTGAAAGAATCTTTACATTTTGTAAATTAAGGCAGAGCTTTCAAAATCGGTATTTTGACAGGCCTAATGAGTTTCAACCTGCTTTTTCTTCCCCAGCCATAATGTTAAAAACATTTACTATTCGGTCAAAATATGTTCAACATTTACTATTCGGTCAAAATATGTTCAACATTTACTATTCGGTCAAAATATATTTAGAACATTCTAGATTTTCTATAATGTTCGATCGAATACTGTAAAGATATAGAGAAATAAGTGTATTTCTCCTCACTAATACCGTTCTGTTTACCAACTAATACCAGTGGGATTCCATTAGTTATAAATAGGATCTTCTTTGTATTTTACTTTCACTTTTGATTCCAAACGGTTTTCAAGTTGTAACAAACATATTCTCTCAATCTTTCAATCTAGAATGTTGATTTCATCTTCATCTTCAAGATTGTTTCTTCTACATGGTATCAGTTTCGATCTCTCGAATTGATTTCCAATATGCTAATTAGGTTTTTTTTTCTGAATCGTTTGATTTTCTTCGATTCATCCTTTTTGATCCTGTTTCCGCTGCATCTTCGGTCGTTTTGATCGATTTCTTGACGGTTTCGTGTCTATCACGAGCTATTTTTCCAATTCTTTGTCGATTCTATATCGATTTCGGCTTTCCTATATCGATTCTATATCGATTTCGGCGATTTTATATCGATTCCGGTGTTTTTTTTTGTGTGTGACGAAATGGCTTTTCGTGGTGCTTCGCTGAATCCCGTGGAAAATCCTCTATCCCCGTTAGCTCTCCATCCGCAGGACAATCCGGCGGTTGCCATTGTTCTTGAAACTCTTGATGGCACAAATTTCGTGTCCTGGAGCCACGCTGTTAAACGTGCGCTCAGTGTAAAGAACAAGGCTTCTCTGATAGATGGTTCTTTGATTCCTCTTTATGAAGATGGTGACCAGATTATCCGTGCTGTGTGGATCCACGCCAATGATCTCGTCTTGATGTGGGTACTCAACTCGATCAAACCAGATATTAAGTGCACATTGGAGTACTTCACATCCGCAAAGGAAGTGTGGGACAAATTGCACATTAGGTATGCAAAATCTGATAACACCCGTGTTTATGAATTAGAGAAGTCACTTAGTGCAATTTCTAAGGGTAGTCAATCTTTGGTTGTTTACTATAACACATTCAAGTCTCTATGGGATGAATGGTTGAGTTATAGGCCTGCTTTAGTTTGTAATTGTGGATGCAATGCATCTGTGAATTGCTTAAAATTCTTGCTAAGACACAAGAAAAGTGATGCCATAATCAAGTTCTTGGTTGGTCTAGATGATAGTTATTCTATGATTAGGAGTCATATACTCATGCAGTCTTCCTCATATACATTGTCCAAAGTTTTTTCTATCTTGCTGCAAGAAGAGTCTCAGAGGGCTCTTAAGTGTGATTTACTATTTCACAGATTGAGTCTATTACCATGCTAGCAAAGAATGCAAAATTCTATAATGATAAGAAGAAGCCAATGAAATGTACACATTGTGAAGGTCCAAATCACACTGTGAATAGGTGTTTCCAGTTAATAGGTTACCCACCTGGTTGGAAAGGTCCTAGAGGTTCTAGGGTTCCTGGTGGAAAGAATGAGACCACTGCTAATGCAATGATCAAGAATGATGAAGTTGTTGAAATATCTAATCCTCTGTTTACACAAGACTTGTTTGATCAATTTTTGAGTTTTGCAAAGCTTCAAAAGGGAATGATACTTCACATACTGCAGCTTGGTGCCTTTGTGGCCAACTCTATTCAGTCTGATGGAAATGTTACAGATGGTGGTAATGTTACAGGTAGTTTTCATTCCTGTTTTCACATAACTTCTTCTGATAAAAACAGTTGGATTCTGAATACTGGAGTAACAGATCACATGACTTGTGATTTAACATTGTTTTCTACAGTACCAAAACCCTCTGGAATTAAGATCAAACTCCCTAATAATGCACTTGCTACAACCACTTTTACTGGGGATGTAGTATTAAATGAACATTTGACTCTTCATGATGTTCTATATGTTCCTGAGTTCACTTTTAATCTCTTGTCTATTTCTCATTTGACTAACAACTCCAATTGTATTGTTAGTTTCTTGCCCTCACATTGTGTTTTGCAAGATATTAGTACCAAGAAGGTGATTGGTACTGCTGAACAATATGGAGGACTTTATTGCATCAAGTGCATTCCAGTTAGTTTTGCTAATAATGTTCATACCTTTGATCAATGTATTGTGGCATTAGAATAGGTCACATTTCTGATAAGAAGTTGTTACAAATAACAAACATTCTTGATTTGTCCAGAAAGTTCAATAAGAATTTGCATATATATGTGACATTTGCCCTCTTGCTAAGCAAAAGAAGAATTCTTTTCCTATTAGTACTTCTATTTCTTCTGCTATCTTTGATCTTATACACTGTGATGTGTGGGGCCCTTTTTCTATTCCTTCACTACATGGCCATAAGTATTTTTTAACTATTGTAGATGATTGCAGTAGGTGTACTTGGGTATATATGTTGAAAGCAAAAAGTGATGTGAAAATGTCTCTTGAGAACTTTGCCAATATGATTCAAACACAATTTTCTACAAAAATCAAAGTTCTTAGAAGTGACAATGGCACTGAGTTTTTACTGCATGATTTTTATCACAAAATGGGTATTATACACCAAACTTCTTGTGTTGAAACCCCTCAACAGAATGGCATTGTAGAAAGATAGCATCAACACCTACTTCAGGTAGCTAGAGCATTACTTTTTCAATCTTGCTTACCTTGAAATTCTGGAGTTTTTGTATACAGGTTGTTGTGCACATCAATAATAGAATTCCCTCATAAGTCCTACACAGTAAGTCTCCTTTTGAAATTCTGGACAACAAACTTCCTGATTATTCAAACTTGAGAAGTTTTGGATGCTTATGCTTTGCTAGTACTCTTTCTGCTCATAGAGGAAAGTTTGACCCTAGATCTACAAAATGTATTTTTCTATGCTTTTGGAACAAAAGGATACAAATGTTTTGATCTTTCAACTGAGAAAGTTTTCATTTTCAGAAATGTTAAATTTTTTGAAAAGATTTTTCCATTTTCTGATAAAGTGTCTTCTGACAATATGATTCAATAGTTGATTTCTGATTTTGATTCCTCTGTGGCTCCTTCCACTAGTGATACTACTGTGTATGATCACCCACCTATTACATCTGTCAATATTGGTCAAAATCCTCACACTGATGCTATAAATAATTCCATTGTGCATACTCATTCTATTTTACATGATGATGTAACTGATCTTTCTAATGCATTACATGACTTATCTATTACCACTTCTGATCCACAACTTGATCATACATCTGATGGTTTAAGAAGGTTTGATAGAGTCAGACATACCCCTGCATATCTTGAAATTTACAAAACTACTTTGCCTCATTCTATTGATCATACTCTCAAAAAGGCAAATATGACCATCAATTATCCTATTTCTGATTACATTTCCACTAAAATGTTTTCTACTGCACACAAAGCATTCACTGCTTCAATCTCTCATATCATTGAACCAAAGACATACAAACAAGCAATTCAAAATGAAAATTGGGTTGTTGCAATGAATAAAGAGATTGATGCACTTGAAAAGACAAACACTTGGTCTCTTGTTTCTTTGCCACAGGGAAAACATTGCATTGGCTGCAAATGGGTCTTTAAGGTGAAATATCATTCAGATGGCACCATAGAGAGGTATAAAGTCAGACTAGTGGCAAAGGGCTACACACAAGAAGAAGATGTGGACTATTTTGACACATTCTCCCCTGTTGCTAAAATCACAACTGTAAGAATTCTCTTATCCATTGTTGTAGTTAAGAATTGGTTTATACATCAGTTTGATGTCAACACCGTCTTTTTACATGGGGATCTTGATGAGGAAGTTTATATGTCCTCTCCCCCTGGTTATTGCAAATCTGATGATACTAGAGTTTGTAAATTGAACAAAAGTTTATATGGCCTTAATCATGCCTCAAGGCAGTGGTTTAATAAACTTTCTGAAACTTTGATAGCCTTTGGTTATATTCAATCACAAGCTGATACTTCTCTTTTCACAAAATCAACTTCTTCATCTTTCATTGTTCTAGTATGTTATGTTGATGATATTATCATTGCTGGTGATACTTTGGATGAAATTCTTAATATCAAATCCCATTTACATGAGAAGTTCACTATTAAGGATTTAGGTAACTTGAAGTACATGTTAGGCATTGAGGTTGCCAGAAACAAATCTGGTTTACAACTATGCCAGAGGAAATATGTCCTTGATCTCTGAAATGATTGTGGATTTCTTGCAAGAAAACCTTGTCTACACCTATGGATCCAAAGCATTCTCACACAGATGCTCCTCTTCTTGAAGATCCTTATGAATACAGAAGGATAGTTGGTAAGCTTTTATATCTGACCATTACAAGACCAGATATCTCCTACATTGTTCAAACCCTTAGCCAATACATGAGTAAGCCAAATCAGTATCATCTTTCTTCTGTTCATAGATTACTCAGGTACTTAAAGTCCACTGTTGGATAAGGAATGTTTTATCCTGCAAACACTAACTTTAAGCTTCAAGCCTTTTCAGATTCAGATTGGGCACGCTGTGCACAAACTAGGAGAAGCATCACAGGCTTTGCCATCTATTTAGGTGATTCTCTCATCTCCTGGAAGTCAAAGAAGCAACAAACTGTTAGTAGATCATCAGCAGAGGCTGAATACAGAGCTCTATGTGCAACAACATGTGAAATACAATGGATATTTTACATTCTCAAAGACATGAAGATTCATCATCCACAACCAGCAATTGTATATACAGACAACAAGTCAGCTTATGGCATTGCTCATAATCCAGTGTTGCATGAAAAGTCCAAACATATTCAAATAGACATGCATTTCACAAGAGAGAAGATCAAAGAGGGAGTTGTCAAACTCATTCAAATCCCAACAAATGAGAACCTTGCAGATGCCTTGACAAAGCCCCTATCTCCTGCTATTTTCAACACTTTGAAGTCCAAAATGGGGTTGCTAAACATCCACTCCCATTTGGGTGTGTGTGTGTGTGTGTGTGTGTAAAGATATAGAGAAATAAGTGTATTTCTCCTCACTAATACCTTTCTGTTTCCCAACTAATACCAGTGGGATTCCATTAGTTATAAACAAAGGTGCAGAAGTCGAAGATTGGTAGTCGGACGGATATGGACCGCCTAGCGTCTAGGCGGGGACTAGTTGGGGACTAGTCGGTTCGGTTTTCTTTTATTTTTTTGATCTAAATGAGTTTTATTTACTACTTATCGATATATTATAACAAAATTACACTTCAAAATTAAGTAACAAATTCATTATACAACCGCCTAAATCTAGTTAACAATTGAAACAACTTTTCTTATATATATTATCCATTATAGAGTACAAGAAAATTAATTTAACATAAAAAAAACTAAATAAAATTGTGTTTTGGAATTTTAGTTAGTGAAAAATAACAATTTTTATCTTATCATCAATTTATTCTAAGAACAAGGTCTCTCATTATCAAATAATACCTTAGTGTTGGACACCTAGCTCCCGACTTAGCCGTCTAGCTACCGACTCGGTCGGCTAGGCGGCGCCTAGGCAAAATCGGATAGGCCGACGACCGTCTAGCGCCTAGACTCCACCTAGGCGGGGACTAGTCTGGACTTTTACATCACTGATTATAAATAGGATCTTCTTTGTATTTTACTTTCACTTTTGATTCCAAACGGTTTCCAAGTTGTTACAAACATATTCTCTCAATCTTTCAATCTAGAATGTTGATATCATCTTCATCTTCAAGATTGTTTCTTCTACAAATATTTTTTTCTCGATCGTTCGTGCAGGAAGGTAAAATTATTTGCTAATCAGATTAATACTAATAGTTCAATTCAAGCATAATTTAATAAGGAAAAATCAGATCGATCGGCCCTATTAGGCGGCCAGTACAGGCCCAACTCATTGTGAACTAGTTTAGAATTGGGCTAAAAGAATCTATGGCTAAGGTTATTCGCACCTACATATTTAGTAAATACACCACCCCGATTAGAACACCTTCAACAAGATTAATGCACCACCCGTAAATTCCAAAATACCTTCTTTCTCTTTGTCTACCCTTAATGTTGATTGTGCAAATAACCTGGGCCTTAAAAGAACGGGCTCGGGCTCACTTTGGTACAATCATTTCAAAACAGCTAATAGTTAGCGTCCAATCGAGGTCCACTGGGAGCCAAGCCCAGGAAATGCCAGCCTAAACTCCCCTCATTTATTTTTCTTAATTATTATATACAATATTTTAAAGTGATGTAACATAATTAATATATAACAATTGATGATATATTTGATTGTTAACACTATAATTTTAAAAAAAATCATATGAGATTGTCTCATGCATGAGACGGGATACAATTTAACACAAATTCATTCATCTCTCTTAAAATATTAAAACCATCAATGCTCAAATTATATATCGTCTCACCGTAAGACCGTGTCATGTGTCTCGTAAGTTAAAAAGTTAATATTTAAGAATGAGTCTTTTAACTTTTAGTTTCTCTTATTGTACACTTAAATATGCCATTAAAACATATTTAACTTGAATTCTTAAAATTTTATTTGAATAAAATATTTAGTTAAAAATACTGTCGAAAAAACATTTATTTAAAATTTTTCAATTAAAATCAAAATCATAAAAAGAAAAACAAACCTACAATAAAAAAAAATCGTGTTCCTGCTATGTAAAAAAACAATTGTTAAATCTTGTTCCTTCTATAAAAATATTGCCTTTTAAATTATATATTTAATTAAAAAATTATTTATATTTTCATATTTAATTTATTCAAATATTTTTTAACAATTCTTTTAGACATATTTT
This sequence comes from Stenogyne calaminthoides, assembly GCA_037126765.1. Lineage (NCBI taxonomy): Eukaryota > Viridiplantae > Streptophyta > Magnoliopsida > Lamiales > Lamiaceae > Stenogyne > Stenogyne calaminthoides. The sequence continues at coordinate 35,243,538 of JBBCBC010000022.1, forward strand.
AAAATTAATTTACAAATTTTCAGCTTTAATTAATATTTTTAAATCATTTTCATATTATTTTTTAATCAGATTTCATTTATTTTTTTGGAGAATTTTCAAATTTTGATCTTCTTATATTTCAGATTTCAAACTCTATTTCTTTTCTTTTCTTCTCTTTTTTTTTTCCTTCAGATTTTTCACTTTTTACAGGCAAAAAATATGATGTGACGAGGCGATGAATTTAATTTGAAAAAATATTAATTCAGGGCATGAAAGATAGTAAATTTATCAATTTAAGGTCTGAAAGATTTTTCCTATCAATTCATGACCTAGAAGATAGAAAACTATCAATTTAGGGCTTAAAAGATAGAAACTATTAATTTGAGGCTCATATATCTATTTGGTCATGTTTGACACTTATATTTCATGTCCTTTATTTATGTCCTTATTTTTTTATTTTTAGGGTTTAGGGTTCATGGTTCGGGTTTAGGGTTTATGGTTCAGTATTTAGGATATAGGGTTTAGTGACAAACATGGTCTTAAAATGTGTAGGCCTCAAATTGACAGTTTATATCTTTCAGACCCTGGATTGATAATTTTCTATCTTCCAAGCCTTGAATCGATAGGAAAAATCTTTCAGGCTTTAAATTGATAAATTTACTATCTTTTTTGCCATGAATTGATAAAATTCCATTTAATTTTCCCTCTCGGCACTCCAACTCAACAATAAAACCAAAAAAACAAACAAACAAACAAACAAACCCCAAATTAATTCGAGCGTGTGATGCGCACATGTTTATCTAATGCGAATTTAATTTTTCGGATGAAATTTGTCAAAACAAATTGATAAATTAAAAAAGATACAAAATTTATTTTAAATCCATTCTAAATTATAGAACAAATTATATATCTTAAATAATTTTTATTAAGTCGATCAAGCTTCACGAAAAACATATACCATAGAATTAAGAGTTGGTGTCCCATGAACCAAATTTATGATATGAACTTAAATTATTTGATCAATTTTAATTATTCTAGTATATTTTTTTAACCCATTAAACTTAACACATATCATACCCTGTATAGATTCAAATGTCCATAAATCAAAATTAAATTCATTGCATGAAATATGTCTATACAAATTTTTTTCTAGAATGAAAACATAACATAGAATTTCATATCAAAAACACTATATACACATATATACTTGTGTATATATGCAACATCGCACATGCATAAGCTTCCAACCACCCATGCATGATGAGAATTCCAGCCCATCGATTGCAAAAATCAAATTGACGAGCATTTATCAGCATGAAATAATAATCAATCATTCTAAATAAATTATAGACAAAAACAAGATTAAATTTAATGCATACATATATATACGTATAACACCATGTAATGCAACGAATAGTCTCATGAACATGCACATGGCATTGTCCCCCTTTAATCATCAAACAGTAATTTAAAAAATATGATAAATAAAAAAATTGAGTAAAAAGATATGAAGAATCTGGTAAAGGAAAAAAACTGGGTACTTTTAATTAATTAAATAAAAAGGTCACAAACACAACTGTGACAGCAAAGACTACAAGAAGAACAACAAAAGAAGTTATTATTATTTAATTTAAGCAAACCAAATTAGTCATAGAATTTAATTAAAACAAACCAGACAACAGATGAGTGCATTTGCTTCTTGTCTAATTAATACAAATTTGTCCAGAAATCTTTCATAGGAGTATCTATATATACTACGATAAGATACAGACACATATTGTCACAAAACCCGGAAAATAAAAGAAATTTTTAAAAAAATCACAAAAAAAAAAATATATACACTGGCATGTAGGAAGAATTTCTTGATTCATTACATAACTTCATTAGCTTCAGCTCTTGCATTTCTCCATGGCTCTTGGAGCTGAATTAACTAAATAAAGAAAAAAGGAGAGTAATTTTAATAAAGCTTTTAAATTTTAATTGGTATTTCATCTAAGGTTAATCTAATTAAAACATAATATGTCATGTATATATAACGTGGAAATTAATTATTTCGGAATACAAGTTCAAAGTCGTGCTCTTTTATTTGAATTTATTTCATGATTTTCTTGATTTATTTTTGCAATGTATATATGTGTGTGTTTTATTTGAAATATCATGAGATGAAATGTTAAATTTAAATTTAAAAAATGGTATATTTTTAAAGATAACATACCTAGTCCAATTGCTTCTGATCCTTTCATAATCCGGAGACGCTTGCACGAATCAACAAACATCCTGCAATAGTTTTTATAATATGTCAAATTATTCCAAAATTATAGAATTGAATTAATGAAGGCTAATCTGATTTTTCTTATAATCTAATTTAGCTATATAAACATTAGATACATGAATGGTGGAGTAACATCCATGTAAACCAAGTTTATACATGATCTCTATCACTGTTATGTGAAAAAATTACATAAAAAATTTTACTGTTTGAAAACACAATAGTGAATTTTTGTGCATAACAATAATAATTTTTATACTTCAGTGTACAAAAAAAATCGAGTTCACACAAATTTTTGCCTAAATAGAGGTAATTATTATTAACTTAAAATAGAAATGAAGCTAAAATTAGACTTACTCCCATGGAACATCCCCCACGAGCATCCAATCTCCATCCTTGTCTTCATAAGTTGGTACATACTCAGAGTTGTTCAACAGATCCATCAATTTTCCCTCATTCATGAAGTCTATCATTCCTTCACTCCCATAATTACCTATATATATCATCATAATTAATTAAATAAATAAAACTTTCAATTATTTATTTTTAAAGCATTTAAAATTGACATGTCAATTCCGTACCGATGGTGAAGGAACTGAACATTTTGGCTAGAGCATCGGAGAGTTGTTGATAGGTGTCGTACATTTTGAGGTCGACTTTACGGAGGTACGGCGCTCCGTCCATCGATACCTTCACGAAGGCGGCCCCACCCATCGATATAATGTTCTTCCGGAAACACCGGACCGGTGGCCATCCCACCACTTGTGCCCTATTATATTTTATTCTTATCATGCAACGTTTGTAATAATTACTATTGTAAAAAACTAAAATTGAAAAGCTTACTTGGCAGGTGGCTTGATTGGATCCTTGGGAGGAAGCATGGGTTTGTCCTTGCAAGAATTTTGCATGCTATCCTTCTTCAGATCTGGACCGTCCGATTCATTTGACTTAAGGTTGAGTTTGAGATCAACGGTCTCGGAGAATCCTCTTTTCCCTGTAATCCTAACGGCGTCGTTTTCACCGCCGCCGGGCAGGCCAAGGCAGAGCTCAGTTTTCAGGCCAACTAATTCCATGCCAACGACGTCGTTTTGCAGCCGGAATTGACACTGGAGAAAAAAGTTTTTGTGTGTGTGTGTTTTTTAGTGTGTGTAAATAATGGTAGTATCCATAAAGGGAGCAATGTGTATGATTTGATTTGATGTGCATATATATACACAAATAGTTGCATTATGCTATCAAGTTGCTACGCATCGCCTACTGACACGTGGAATATAATATTGAAACTATAATTGATTTTATATATGGGATCAAGAGCGTTTTATTTAATTAAGATTAAATTATTTGTTATTTTATTTAATAGGCCAAAAAAGAAATGCTCTAAATAAATGTTGCTTTTCTTTGTGTTGGTGAAATGACCATTTGGTGCATCAATAATTTGTAATTGGTTTATGAGTTATGACTTTAATAAGTGGATGGTTTCGCACCAATTGGGTGGTAGTTTAGTTGGACTGACAACTTTGTTGTTCGGGAAAATTGTAAAGTTTATGTACTAATACCCTCAAAAAATGATATATTGGTTTGAGTAACATTATCATCATGAAATCTCATCATGAGTTACTTTATATTTATATATATGGGGGATATAATTAACCTTTTGAATTGTGCCAAAATGACAAAACAAACCTCATAGTTGTAAACTACCAAATGAATCTCCTACACTTAATATATATATATATATATGGAGTTCTAGTTTTGCAATGGTCAAAATATAGGATTTAAACCAAATTTGTTCCATAATTTTCACTTTTATTGAAATAGTTTCGTAATTATTATTTTTTTCAATTTAATTTTATATATATTTTATTTATTTCAATTTGGTCCCAAATTGTCGGAGATCGATCAAAAATACCCAAAATAACGTTGTTTATGTTTAGTGTTTATCATGTGCCCCTAATTTTTGCGGCTAAAACGACATCATTTTGAGTGTTTCCGATCAATCTCCGTCAGATTGGGACTAAATTGGAATAAATTGAACACTTGTGGGACTAAATTAAAAATATTGATAGTTGCATGACCATTTCAATAAATGTGAAAAATTATGGGACGACTTTAATTTAAATCCCGTCAAAATCTAGTTGCACAATTGAATCGAGTGTCGCATATAATAAAAGTGATCACATGGAAATAATTAATAGAGACACACTTAGGTGAAACGGAGTGTAATTTGAACATTGACACTTTAACATTTTGGAGTGGATAGATATTAATTATGTCAAGTTATACTCCGTGTCATGCATAAAATGAGACCGTCTCATACGAGTTTTTGTCTAATTAATATGTTGCATTGAGAAATTCCAATCGAGCTCATTACAACAAATCTCATATATCCGGTAATATATGGCCAAACTCTAATAATCTAAATATATTATTCAATGAATCCTTAACTCTATGAATTGACTAATCAGTTTAGTAATGACTTATTCAAAATGATCAACTTCTCTTTATGATGAATTAATTGGATGAATTGGGGATTTTGTCTTAATTAATGTTTCAATTAATACTTATTCTAAATAAATTAAGCCACTGTCTTTTCGATATTGGACATTCTTTAAGCACAAAATAGATCAGACGATTTTGTGAAACGTAACTCTTTTAGAGACCACAACTTTGACGTAATTATCAATGATTAAATGCGTATAGAGACCATTTTAATGGATTGTTGGATCGATCATGAATTGAATGAAATTAACTCGAATGCATTTTTTTAATGATAAAATGTATTTCGCAAAAAAAAATTATAAACTAGTTCTTGCAAACTCTTTTTTTTTCCATGTATCACTGTGACGTTGTTGTACATATAAAGTGTTGTTACGATTCCCCTGTTTAATTTTTCGTATTTCATTGGCGTTCCACTCTAATGAATCTTTAACATATGGACTCAGAATATGGTGGTCCGTTGAATATTTTTTATTATATCAATTGTCATCCATTCATATTATGGCACTACAAGAAAATAGTGCAATGCCTATAAAATTTTAACTAAAATAATGTTGTCCTTAAATAATAAGAATTGCCTACGACGTGACTAGGAAATTTTCTAATCCTATAAATTATTTCTAAACTGCAAATATAATTGTCTACGAAAATGTAAATTGTTTAAGGAATTATTCGCGTATATAAGTTTGCCTATGAAAATTCTAAATATGTAGGCACTTTGTTCATATAGATAATTTATTTGTCTATTAAAATTCCAAAAAAAATTATAGACAAATCGTGATCAATCATCACTAGATGATAATAAATATCATTTTTGTTGAAAATTTTCCTAATTATTTGAAAAAAAAAAATTGGTAGTCAATTCTTTATTTTTCATAATGTAAAATATAAAATGAAAAATCAATATAAAATAGGTGATCTCAATTTAGAAGACCCAATATTTAGATTTAATTAAACTTGTAGTTCGGGAAATATTTTCAATTTGATGGAAGGTCCACGGGTCGGTTACGTACAATCAACGATTTTCAAAATGGTCAAAGTCAGATGGCTTAATACAAGTCAAAATTATAATTGGAATCGAGTTAATTTATACTTTATACTATAAAATATAAATTGTTGTAATACTTTGAAATTGAAGTACTTCTTCAGAAAATTTATGAAGCTAATTACTGATATGTTCGATTTTTTATTTTGTAATGACTTGATATTCAATTCAAAGCCCGATTAGTGCTTGTGTGAGATAGTTTCACAGTTAAATCAAGTATTATTTGAACAATTATGTTTTAACACTTTCAAAGAAACGTATGTTGCTTTGTATTAGTTTGTACGTTGTCTCGTACGAATTTTTATCTCTAATTAGTGTATTACTCCCTCCTTTTTTATTTACATGTCGTTTTAGCCTTTTGAATTATTTTTGAAATAGATGTCGTTTTGGTATTTTATCCCCCTTTATCTCATATTTACCCTTAATATTGTAAATTTTAAATTTCCTACAAATGTGTTGTGTGTTTAATTTTTCAACCAATTGTATTTATTGTTAAAAATATTTAAATAATATTAATTAAGGTTAATTTTAGAAAAATATATGTCCTTAATTTGTCTTAAAAACTCCAGAATGACATCTATTAAAAAAAAGATATAATTTTCTTATTAATATAGTACTAAATAAATAAAGTAAAATAAAAATAAACCATATATAGTAAACACAGATCCACGAAAACAGGGTAAGTGGAAAAGAGATTTAGGGGGTGCAGGTATGGTCTCCTCTTTAGATTAATAAAAAAAAATTACAACATAAATTGCACCCCTAGCCTCAAAATAAAATTCCAATTCTAACCCTCAAATTCCGAAATTGATCGCCTCACCACATTAATAAATGGGGTATGTTAGATGTTAGAGGTGACATTTGATAACTAAGTAAGCAAACAATTTTTTCTATAATTTGCTTAGATATGGTTTTTATCTTTAATTCAAGAAATATTTATGCTATTTATAGTTACGTACTAATGATTATTATATCTAGGTAATATGTATATGGTCGATGCGTGTGTCGGAAAAAGTTTACTTCAATATTTCATAATTGAGATATACTGTATAAAAATAGAAAGAAAAAAAGTACTCCTATTTCTTTGATGATTTTGACGCTATAAAATGTTTATATTATATTAATCCCATAATCCAATAAACTTTAATTCAATCATATACTATTATAATATTGGAAATTATTTTATATTTATATTTAACTATATATGTGTGTGTACGAATATTGTACGTACCTTGGTTTTATTCAACCTTTTGATTATAACCCAATAAGTTTTTTGTCTGAACATCACGAAAAGTTATGTCAAAATTTCCCCTTCATGACATATGAACACAACTCATAAAAAAAAAAAAATCGACATTCATCATTTTGAGACAAGTCACATCTTAAACAGATAAAAACATCCCAAACCCTAGCTGTGCCCTTTCACTATCTTAAATAAAATAACCTTATGAAAAACATTTTACATTTCTCAAGATTTTTTTACCACGAAACTAAATCTTCTTGCAAAATTCAAGTTAAAAAGAGGCTCTAAATAGATGATTCTATATTCATCTTTTAGAACTTGGTGGAGAATCACATATAAGAAAACAAGACACTGATTTTCGGATTTTAAAAAATCTAATAATTTTAAGAAATAATAGTAATTTATGTGTACTGTAAATAAATTAAGTAGAATATAAAGTAAATAAAGTAAAGTGAAATTAGTAAATAATGTAGGGTGTGATTATTAGAAAAAATAAAAAATTAGACAGTTTAAAAAAGAAAAATGGGAATAATAAAATTGGACGGAAGGAATTAATACTATTTAAAAAAAAATACTCTCCGGAAAAAAAAGTGACACCAACTCTAGTTTTATTTTGGAGTTTTATTTCTTTTTCAAAATTCAGAAACTGATGAATGGATATGTTTCGAGTGGTCCAAACAACCCCTACAAAGATGCATGCATGCATGTAGAGAATAATTATCTGCTTCATATTGGGCCACATTGGTCACGAAGTAATTAATGTGTTAGGTACGTAATTAATAAAAACCTGCAACCATTTACTTTTTCTTATCCAAAAATATAAGTATAAGCAAATTATGCCAATAAATAGTTATTTTGATTCTGTTAATTAATTATATTTCATTCAGAGTTGATCTATCTAAAATTAAATTAACCTCGATGTAATTATTTTTTTCATTCAATTTCCTTAAATTAGACTGATGGAGCCTTTCCATGTTTGTGCAGGAAATGCTTATTTCTAATAATATATATAATCACTAATTAATAAAGATGTAATGGCAATAAATTAATAATAATATAGGCACCACCTATTCCGTGAAGTTATGAATTTGAGTCCATTCCTATAAAAAAAATTAATAAAGATGTAATGGCAATACATATATAATAATGTAGGCAATAATATTAGAGGAGAAATTATACTAATAAGTAAAATCAATAAATGTGACATGCATATTTGCACGAATTTTGTTCTCTTCAAGTAAAAGTAATACACTACAAAAAAAATCATGTTTAGTGATAAAAAAATTAATGACAAATGAATATTTGTCACTAAAAATACACATATAGTGACAATAATATGTTATGTAATAAAATAACATAACTAGTGACAATTTTTATATTATCAATATTTAATTGAATATTTGTCACTAAAAACACATATATAGTGGCAACAATTTGTTATGTAACAGAATATCATAACTAGTGACAAATTTCTATATTGCAATATCTAATTGAATATTTGTCACCGAAAACACACATATATTGACAACAATTTGTTATGTTACAAAATAACATGACTAGTGACAAATTTTTATATTGTCACTATTTAACAGAATATTTGTCACTAAAAACACAAATATAGTGACAATAATTTTTTATGTTATAAAATAACATAACTGGTGACAATGTTATATATCGCCACTATTTAACATAATATTTTGTCACTAAAAACACATATATAGTGACAACAATTTGTTATGTTACATAATAACAAAGTTAGGGACAATTTTATATATTATCACTATTTAATTGAATACTTATCACTAAACACACACATATAATGACAATAATTTGTTATGTTACAAAATAATATAACTGGTGACTATTATATAACGTCACTATTTAACTTAAATATTTTATCACTAAAAATACACATATAGTGACAACAATTTAATTTGTTACAGAATAATGAAGCAAGTGACAATTTTATATATTGTCACTATTTAACTGAATATTTATCACTAAAAACATACAATAGTGACAATAATTTATTTTGTTACAAAATAATATATGTGATTAATAACGACAACTTTATATATTGCCAATATTTAATTGAGTATTTTCATTAAAAAAAATTAAAAAAATTAATATCCATAAAGTTTAAATTCGTAAAATTTACATTTTAAAAAATATCAAAAATTTTAATTAATCTAAAAATAACTATACAATGTGAACATTTTAAAAAATTTGAATTAAAATACATTAGATAAAAATGTCAAATAATTTTAAGATAATTAAAATATAAATATTATAAATAATGTATTATAATTATCTAATCACAAAAAAAAAAAAAAAAAAAGTTATATCAATTAAGAATTAAGATAAATCAATTTTTTTTATTAAATTATATAAGATAAACCGAAAATGATCTGAAAATATTTAATTAATTTGAAAATTACCATAAAATACAAAAAAAAAACATATAAAAATAATTTAATTTTTTAAAATTAAAAATAATTATTAGATTTTTTATATTCGAATGTAATATTAAATCTCTCCATTATATCAAATTCAAATATATTTGATTGTTATTAATATTTATATTTTAATACCAAACTCTTTTTAAATATTTGAACTTGATACATAATCAAATATAGTGAACATGTTTAATTAATAATATTCAATTCTATAAATGAGTTATATATATATATATATATATATACACACACAATTAAATTAAAAATTATAGTAATATAGATTTCAAAAAAATCTATAATGACAACAAGTAAGAAACATTTGTAACAACTCCAAATTTATATATAAACTCAACATATAAAGTATCAAAAGAAATTAATATCAGAGAGAATCGAGTTAATTGGTTAAAACAATTAAAACACTATTACCTATAGCGTGAGGTCATGGGTTTGAGTCACCATTAGCCCAATCAAAAAAGAAAAAAATTGGCAATTAAAAATACTTAAAGTCTTTTTGGCTTAGCTTGTAATTTCCTAAACTATTTAAGAGCTTATACGCTATGTGAATTTCTTTAAAGAAAAAGGGTCTTTATTTGAATTATATAAACATAACTATAAAACCTATAGGCCTATTTTCACAATTTACAATACCGTCAATATCTTTTTTCTTACACATGTTTATATATTTAGATTATAATTATTAACATCAGCAAATCATTATAATCATACTAAACAATAATACTATAACTTCGTTCACCTCATTATTACACTTGCATTTTCATTAGGGTTCTCTAACTTTGTGGTTTCTATCTTTTGGTCCATTAATCGATTGTAGATGTAACACTACCTGTTATTGATAATGTCGCATTATCTTTTTATAATTGAGGTCTACAATAAACTTTTTCATAATATGAAATTTATACCATTATACTTATAAACAAATATCATAACATTTATCAACTGATATCACTACGCTTGTAAACTGAGATCATAACATTCAATGTTATTGGTCTTAATTTCTAAGAGTAACAATATCAGTTTATAAAACAAAGAAAACCTCATTAATACATAAATTTATAACCTGTTATAATAATTTGTCCGGTCCCAAGTTGGGACCAAGACAAGGGGGACACAATCAATAAAATTATAAGATAATAATTTTTTTGAGATCCCAAATATATATATTGGTCCCATTTAAACTATAAATTAATAATTACTAAAAATAATCCATATACATATATATGAATAAATATTCTTAAGACAACTTAGTAAAATAAGAATCTACTATAACTTGTTTTTTTCAAATCTTTTGATCTTTCTTTAAATTCCTTATCGCACTCCAATAGTTGTATAGGTCTTCTCGAACAAGTTTCAAAGAGTTTATGAAGAGTTGTTGATGCTTGCAATGCTTTTTTTTAGAGTGACCCGGTTCCAAAGCTATTGAATCATCATCCGCTATCATCATCTTCCTGGATTATGAATGACATTTTTACTAGACTCGAACTTCGTGACATTGATTATTTTCACCCGAAAGTCGAAAGCAATTGATTCACTACGTTAAAACCTCTTTAAATTAATAAATTATTAATTTATCGATATAATAATATCTCTATAAATTAATAAAATCCTCCGGTCCCAAAGTTATTAATTTATAGAGATTTTACTGTATAATTATATCAATTTCATAATATGAATAAATTTCATTTGAGAGTTTGTGTTTTTAATTTTGTTTTATTTATGTATAGGATGAACAAGTTTCAAGGTGAAACTGGTTAAGGAGTGTGACTTTTTGCTATAAAGGGTGTGACTTTTTTACTATAAAGGGTATTACTCATAAAAGTGAAGGGTGTGACTTATATTATAGCAGAGGGTATCATAGTGATAACTGAAGGGTGTGACTTATATTACTAAAGAGTATGCCTGTAAAAAAAAAAAAATTAAGGTGAACAAGTTTCACAGTATACCAACTCATCTAAGAAAATGAGAAACTATTTCAAAATTTTCAAATAAATCAAAAACGTTTTCAATTAAAAATGATAAAATTCTAACAAATTTTGAAAATTTTAATTAATTACAAAATAACATACACGAATGTGAAAATTATATAAAAGAATCATGAGATAAAATTTTAAATTATTTAACAAAATAAAAATTGTTATAATAATCTAAAATATATACGTATAATAAGTAAGTAACTTAGAACATATATATTAAATTAATATATTTGTAAAAAAATAATAATAAAAAGAAAATTTGTAAAATTCAATAGTAAGAATTATGAAACTGTGAAAACTAAAAATAAAATTAAGAGATTATTTGGTGTGGATCACTGTTCATTTTTTCATCTTTAAATGAAATATAGAATTTATATTGTGTTAATTAAATTCCACGATCAAATTGATGAATATATTTTTTTTAAGGGTAAATTGATGAATAATTAATCACCCTTAATTATGTGATTGAGTGAATGTTACTATTAAAAATGATGAGATACAACCGTGATACATGGGAACAAACCTAGTCAAATGTAATGAAGATATATCTATATATTATGATTTATATAGAGTATTTTTTATATACAATATTGGAATTAATCAATATTTATCCTTATAAAGATTTTAAATTTATTCTTTAATGAATAAATATTTTTAATTCGATAAATAAATCTTTATTAGAGAGATAAAACTCCTGCATCCTTCCCCTCCGCCCCCCACCTCTCGATCAATGATATTAATTTAAGGTTATAAGGTTATTATTATAAGGTTAAATTTGAAATTATTATATAAAAATTATAAGGCTATGAATAAAAAATAAATAACATTAGCAACAAATTTTTTTATCATACCATCCATCACTATTTCTTACCCAATTCTCTTAAATTTAAATTCCCTCCACAAAATTTAATTTCTCTTAATCTCTTCAAATACAGATTTATGTTCGTGTCTTCATGGCAACTGCTACTCCTAATATCCTCTCATCATCAGGTACGAAAAACTGTTCTTGTACGAGTTATTTTTTTTCTATTGCTCTAATTATGCATGATAGATTATTGCACTAATTAATTTCTTTCTGTGCAGTTCCAAACATGAACCCTGATCCAGAGCTACAATTCGATCTTGTTGTACTTGAATTCTAATGGTAATTAAATTACTATTTTGAGTTATGCATTTATGTGTTGTTTGTTTTGAAGATTATTTACATGATGAAAAAGGTGCAGGGATAAATAGGAAATGAGTTTAGAAGACTTTCTGAAATTTATATTTTATATTGTCTTATACAAATGTTGCATGTTAAAATACTGTTTATGTGGTATGGAAATCTTTTCAGTATCTGATCTAATAAATAATGTACCGTCTTTAAAACCTAATATTGATTTTTATTTTTATTTTGAAAGAAACTTGCAGTGAATATTAGTATATAAATTCAACTATGATTTTCATTTGTAGTGTGACATTTGCATTTGATTTTTTTATTCTTTTTAGTTGTATTATTGATCAACTCTAGCTAGTTTTGGAGTGGCGATCAGATATTCATTAGATTGTATATGAGTATTTTTTTTATATTTAAATTTGGACGTCTATGTACGTTATCAAATTTTCTACCTTATTGTTTTCTCATCTTTCTTCAATTTTTTCAAGATAAAATTGTTGAATTACAAGAAGGTGATGATCCAATTCCTAAAGATGAATCATTTGTGAAGGTGCTTGGGCAATAAAAACCTAATCGTCTACGTGTTTGTGGAGATGGCTTAAAGCCACCTTAAAAAAATAGAGAGAATTAATGCTGAACTACTAAAAGAAAATGAAAATATGAGAAAGGAAGTGAACAAGATAAAGAAGCGATAGAGGCATTAAAGATACAAAATCAAGAGATGAAGATGCAGAACCAAGAGATGACTTTACTATTGGAGACCTTAGAAGCCAAAATTTCTGAAATCCTCCAATGTATGGGAGTTCTTGAAAGGCAAAATTCCTCATGAACCATATAAGTCACGTCCCATCTTCTAACGTAAGTGATTAAATTATATTGATATCATTTATCGTTGATATTACTTTCTTCTAATTAGTATTCATTAGAACTTTATTTTTATTTTATTTTTTGCAGGTTTGAATGACAATTTTATTTTATTTTTATCGGACAAAGTTAGTTGTTAGTAGTTAGTACACCAAGCACCCAATCACTCCACAAATTCACCAAGTCACCTTATAACTCTCATACTCCAATTCGTTCCCAAATGGAATCGAATCTGGGTCTCCCACTTCGATTGAGGGAGAGGCGCGTGGCCAAATTAAAAATTTAAGCCACCTGGTTTGAAAGACAATTATTGATGGAATTGACATACTAGCTACAAGTTTAGGACAATTCATTATGTTATGTAATTTCTTTTAAAAATTTGACTTTAGTGTATCTTGTTTACTTTAGACTCCAAGACTCACACTTTTGTTTTAAGTATTGATTTATTTTCAATACAAATATATAAAAACAATTTCGCTGGATAGTGACTATTTTTAAAATTATATGTTTGTTCAAAATATTACAAATATTATTATTCTTTTAGAATTTTATTTAAAACATTGTGATGATATCTTTTAATTTAGTGATAATTATATTTTAATTAGTGACACAATAATAATGACGACTTATAGTTACGACTATTATATTTCAACACAAACATCAATTTTACTGATAATAATCTGTCATGACTAAAAGTTTTAACTATAGTGACATGATTTTTTGTAACTATATTATGTATTTTAGCGACAATGAGTAAATGTAACTAAAGCATTGCGTAACAGTGACACTAAAATAAATGTGACTAAAACATTGATTTACAGTGACAACAAAGGTATGTGACTAAAACCTTGAGTAACAGTGACAAAAAAAGACTTGTGACTAAAATATTGAGTAATAGTGACAACAAATATACGTGACTAAAACATTGAGCAACAATGACAATAAATATACGTGACTAAACATTAAGTAATAATGACAAAAAAAATTCATGACTGAAACATTGATTAATAGTGACAACAAAATATATGTGACTACAACATAAGCTTTGGTGACAAAATATGAACGTGACTGAAATATGATTTACAGTGACAACTACGGCATTTTTGTCACTAATCTTATAATGACACTATTTATAGTCACAACCTAGTGACAACCTTCAAAATTGTCACCAACTATTTTTAGTGACAAAATTGATGTATATAGTGACAAAAATAGTTGCCACTAAAAACCATTTTTTTTGTAGTGATAATCCAGAATCTAATCAGACCACAATCATTTGATTGATAGAAAAGCCAATCCCAAATTGTGATAAGACTACCGAGTTTTATCTTTTTTGCATTGCATGGGTGGCTAATAATTAATTGATTTAAGAAAATTTTATGTGACAATTAATGGATGTCTTAATTTAGATAAACATCATTAAGTTAATTAAAATGTCGGTCATTCTTAAATCTTAAGTAATCCAAAAATGTATGTGATTGTCAGGATATAAGCATATCCACGAGGACCTATTGCTATCACACACATATATGCAAGGATAATTAATTTTGAGAAAATTATCTAGACAGTGTAAATTTAATCCCTTTTTATAAATTCAATTAATTGGGGTAAGGAAAATGTATCAAATGAGGAAAATATAAATTTGATCATAGTCTTGGTGAGAACGGTACAATAGAAAATAATATATAAATATATATATATATATGTACATACTTTTCAAAAATAATGAAGAATTGCTTACGAAAATTTTCAAATAACTATTAATTTTTCCTACAAAAATAATTTAGTCCTTAAAAAGTGAGGATTACTACGACTTACTACCACGAACAATCTGTCTACACATTTATAATTTATATATGTAAGCAAACTTATTTACACAAATAATTTTCTAGGTAATTTATATTTTTGTAGGTAATTATATTTATAGTTTAAAAATAATTAATATAATTATATAATTTTATATGTAAATCGTAGGAAAAATTTACTATTTAAAATAACGAAATTGTTTTTGTTGAAATTTTTGTAAGCATATTGGTGGGGGTATTAGCTAATTAATAAAATAGCATTATGAGTGGTAATTGTATGATTTTAATTTAATGGTGCGAGTCCCACAAAAGCAATGTATATTATTTGAATCTTGGGCACAATAATAATTATTCCATATGTTGGTTGAAAATGGGACAAATAGATTCTCAAATGGTATCGGTGGGGTCTTAATTATCCCACCAACTGCTGGGAATGTCTTAAGCGTATGGACATAATTGCCCTCATCCCCTAATTTATTTTCCCCATCAAATACGCGCTTTGTGGTACCCTTTAATTAATTGCAAATTCCACTATTATTAATTAACCAGTCTTTAATATTTTTTTTTCGGTTAAGTTTTGTATTCATCCAGTGCACTGTGCACTCATAGTGCATTTTAAAATCATGCAAATTATTTATACTGAATCGTGTAATTATTAATATGGAAAAATAGTTGCACGGTTCAATATAAACAAATTGTATCTTTCAATATAACAAATTGCATAATTCTAAGATATTCTATGAATGGGCGCAGCAACTGGATACAGATGAAACCCACCCTTCTTTTTCCCTTTTATTATTCTATACTTCTTAGGAAATAACTACTTATATTAATTTCCTCTCCCTTAGTTATTACAGTTAACTAATTTTAAGAGTATTATTGAGAATTCAACTACAAGAACAGGCGCTTTTTTTTTTTTTAAGGATTTGAATAATCCACATTTTCAGATTCACTTGAGCTTGAGAATATTGACTCATGTGACTAAATGCATATATAATTAATTTCATCAGTAAAACTAGCTAGCATAACTAAAAAAAAAAGATCTCTTTTTTTTTTTTGTTGTCATGCATGCAATGAATTAAAATCAAAGTTAATTGGTATGATTAAGCTAATAAAAAGCTGTGAGATTCTTCAAACAGCAAGTTCATTTGTATGAGATGTGCAGTTTTCACCAAGTCAAACTAAATCCTAATATTGATTACATATTATATACTCTCTACTATTTAATGAAACTGTATGAGAAATGAGATCAGTTCATAAGTTGACAGATACCAGTTTTTGATTCAATGGAAAAGGGGGCTGAACCCAGCAATTGTACCCTCTGAATACTTTGAGTACAATTCACAATCATATATATTTAAATTAAATTAACAAATTAATGAAATTTCAACTTTTAAAAAAGACTAATTACCATCTCGAATTAAATGTTTATATTTTGGCATCCCCTAGATTTAATGATTTGAACATGGAGGAAATTAAAGTTTTTGAGTATGATCACTAATGTTCATAAATCAAGTTAGTTTACGTGAATTCTTTTTTAAAACAGTATAACTTTTTAATATAGTATCAATTATCATATTTTAGCATATGAAATATCGTTATTTAGAATTTAAGTACACATGAGAATCACTCAAGTGATATTATTTAAATAGTGACACTAAAAACGTTAAATAACATTACTTGAGTGAGTTTCATGTGCATCCAAATCGATTCATTGTATATTCATAGTTCATTTTTGAAATATGCAGCTTATTATATTGAAATATACAATTTGTTTACACTGAACCTCAAAATATACAACTTGTTTACACGGAATATTTCAATATAATGAGCTGCGTGTTTTTAAAATGCACCACTTAATACATTCAAGACTCTGAGATTTTACTTGGATACCAAATAAAAGACTTTTGAGTGAGAAATATGACTGTTCACCTGCTCATCATGTGCGGAACATAAAGAATTAATTAATTTTAGATCATCACAATACCAAAAATGTAAATATTCAGATATATATATTAAGATGTATTCCAACCTCATATATGTGTGTTTGTATTTTTTAATACTATAAGTTTAGGGGCTCCAAAAAGATGAGGTTAACACCCTACTTTTGGATATAAGAATCTCCTTTACAATTATGCTGATCTCGTCTCAGTTTGATCTTCCAAAATCTTTTCTGTATCAATGAAAATCTCCAATTTATTTTGTGTTCTATAGATGACAGGTTTGGCCTTTTTGGGATGACTTAATTATTAAATGGGGGTTTTCTCTAATTATTAGGGATGAATTTATAAATAGCCTAACATAAAAATAAAAGTTCTTTTTTGTCACAAAATTTATAATCATTCCCTTTTAGCCAAGAGAATATATATTTTTCCAATTTAACCCTTTTTTTTGCTATCATTATTTAAGTTCGTACCACCATATATATATATCCCGTACCAACATTATTTCAGCCCGTACCACCCTTCAATTAACTCCGTACCACTATTACTTCAATCCGTAAATATTGTTTCAGTTCGTACCACCATTCTATTAACTCCGTACCACTATCAGTCTCGTACCACACTTATTTTAACCCTGTACAACCTTTATTTTAACACCGTACCACCATCATTTCAACTCGTACCATAATTTAATTCAACTCGTACCATCAATTTTAAATTTTTACCACAATTATTAATTTCGTACTACAATATATTAACCCCGTAACACCATTTAATGAAGACCGTACCACCATTTTTTTAAAATTTTGTTGACTTCATTAAGGGTATAATTGCCCAAAAAATTATTCTCTTGGCTAAAAAAAATGAAATAAAAAATTTTGATAAAAAATAACTTTTTAAATGAGAAGGGCTAAAAATGAGGGTTTTCTCTAATTATTATAGTAAATATATATTAGTATATGTTACTCTCTCCGTCCCAAACTCAACCTTACAGTTACTGTGTACTCGGGTTTTAAGAAAAAATGATAAAATGATAAAGTGTTGGGGGTATAAAGAGTTGTTTATTAGTATTTTATGTGATAAAGTGATGAATAGTTGGGGGTAAGTAAAAATAGTTGTTTATTAGTATTTTATATGATAAAGCGATAAAATGATAAAGTCGGTATTTCTATTTAAAGAAATTATCAGTTAAGTATGAGACGCCCGAAAAGAAAACTGTACGGTTAAGTTTGGGATGTAGGGAGTATTTAACAATTTCATTTCTGCGACTTTGATCAGTGTATCTAATTATTATCGTCAAACTTTCTGATTAAGTCGTACGTTTAAAAGACATGAGCAAATCATTCAGGCCTGATTACATTTCTTTCTTTTTCATAATTTAATTTAAGTGTTTTTTTTAAAATATTGGTTATATGTTAATTTTGCCTTTTCTTTGAGTGTCGGCAACAATATATGTATAGAAATAACAAATGCGAATTTAAAAAAAATTTGTTTCCAATGCACTTTAATTAAATAAATTAAAAGCGAGTTTTTTTTTTTTAGCTTAGTTTAAGTTGTTTAAATACATACAGATTTAAGGAACATAATTATGTAATAACATAGATTTATCATTATTCATAAGTGTTGAGAATTAATTCATGAAATATCCAAAAAAAAATCAAAACAAATATATTTCTACTTAATTGTGACATAGGAATAAAGTAATTTAATTATGCACCCAATATATATATATATATATATAGAGGCATAGACCTAACAAAGCAAAGTTTAATATTTTAAAGACTAATTAAAATTATATTTAGATGTTTAATATAAAAAGTTAACATCAGTCAACTTACCTATCTGGCGATAGACTTACTGATATATATATTTTAGGATTGAAACTTATTAATAAATATAAAATAATTGCATTTATATAGGTATATTTGCACTTTCATGTTTAATTTTAACTATATATGTAATCATGTTTGTACTTATTAGTAATTTGCATAAAAAATTTATATCTATTAATAATTTTTCCAACTTTTTCAAACATATTTATATTTAGTCTTCAGATACCATCCAAAAAAAAAAATGAAAACTACAATTTTGGACCCAAATGTGCATAGGATAATTTTGTAAGTTTTTATATAAAATTTATATTATTTTCAAAAGTCAAAATTTTGTATAGGACGGTATAATGGACCTCATAAGTATGAGACATATTTGCGTGAGATCGTCCGTCTCACGGTAAGATGAAGTATAACTTGGGCATCGGCGCTTTAACACAGTGAATAAATTTTTGCTAAATTGTACTCCATCTCATCATGTATGAGACCGTCTTGTACGAGTTTTTTTCTAAACCATGTGTGATCAAAATATTAGAGTGGAATTCCATTTCAAGTATGACACTCTTCACACAAAACTCTCTTTTTTAAAAAAATATTAAATGAAAAGTTTAAAATATTAGCATATCCTTGGCCGAACCTCTGAATATGACTGTTTCTGGACCTAAATAAGTTGAGAGTCCATTTTCATGCAATAAAACTTAAATTCATATCTCAATTGATATGTATTGCAAATCCAATTATTGTTGGACCCAACAGAGTACAACTGTTGCCATGACATTCCTTCCTCCATCACATTCAGTCACTGCTACAAATTAATTAATCATATATGGAACAATTTATTTAAGTTCTAATTAAAGAAAACGAAAATTTGATATGGGTTTTTAAGAAAATTAGGAACATGTATTATTATAATGGCAACAACATTATATACATATATATTCTCCTTTGATTCAACTATATACTCCCTCCGTCCCATAAAAGCGTGCACGTTTTCCTTTTTGGGACGTCCCAAAGAAACGTGCATGTTTCCTAAAATGGCAAAGCACTCAAAACTTACACTCCCACAATATCATTATAATTGATTTAAATAATACTAATATAGTAAGTTTTCTTATTTTGTGTGCTCGGCTAGGGGTGCACGTTTCTTTGGGACGGGGGGAGTATTATTCTTTTTCAACACTTTCTTTGTGTACTAACACATCCCCTTAGAAAAATATAGAAATTAATTTGATGTCACATTCTTAATTTATAGAGTCAAATTGATGATATATTTTTACCACTCACCACTTATGTAAGATTTAAATAACAAAATATAAAATTTCAGAACCATTGTGATGGAAGAATTGGACAATTAATGGTTTTACTTAAAAAAATAAATAATAATAATATATGTGTGTGTGTGGTGATATGGACTGCTACGCAAAATATATATCATCAATTTAACTAATTTTGCATGTATAAATTACTTATCATTATAGGCGCCTAAACCACCTGAACCCTAACTGGAATTGAAAGCTCTATCTTTATTTTTTTTTCTCAAATTTCAATAACCAAATCGCTTTCATTCATAAAAGTAGTGGATTAGATCTACATGATGGATCGTAATTTTTATGGTCCAACCTATAACTAATTAGGCCCATATATCATTTAAATAATAGTTGATAAGTATATCATTATGGTATTACATTGTTTTTATTGAATGATATTAATTGGCTAATATTAATTATTTTTACTGAATAATATTAATGGATTAAGTTTGTTGTTTTCATGATGAAGTTGAACAATTTAATTAATTAGAGTATCACTATATATCCCAGTGTAAATTGTTTTTAATTTATAATATGTAGGAGTATCTTATTTCATTGTTGGTATAAAAAAAATCTGTCCATTTTAGCATGGATTTCAAAACAATAATAAATTGATCCAATATTATGAAATGATATCATCTGTTCTACATTTTTTGTTTCACTACATATTTTATAATACAGATGAATAACACGTGGTATATTTAAAAAAAAATCAAAGAACCACCATAATTCTGAATTCATATGTTAAATATCCAGTAGGTGAAATATAATTTGAACATGAAAAAGTGACACGGAGAATATATCTGAATATTATAAGCATGTTACATGCACATCAAACTCATTCACGTGAAGATACGTTCTCTGTGACCATAGAATTAAGATATTGATGAAGATAATTAATACTATAGTCCCATCTAAATCCCCAACTGCCTTAACATTCAACATTCTCTTCTCAGAAGCGTCGTAATCAAATTTAAAGCAAAACTATAATTAAGATTCGTTTATTTAAATTATGAGAACTTTCAACTAATTATTTATAGATTCGTTTATTTAATTTATGAGAACTTTCAACTAATTATTTATGAGAAAAACTCATGTGAGACGGTCTCATGTATGAGACGGGTACAACCTAGCACAAATCAACATTCACTCTTCCAAAAGTGTTAACGCGTCAATGTCCAAATTATGTCTCGTCTCACCGTGAGACAGACATGATTTGAACATTGATGTTTTAACACTTTATGAGAGATGGGTGTGATTTGTGCTTGATTGTACCTCATTTCATGCATGAGACCGTTTCATATGAGTTTTGGTTTTGTTTCTATATATAATTTAAAGGAAATTAAGTTTAATGATAAATGAATTTAGGGAATGTGTTGGTGCAATTGTTTTTAGAGCCAAAATTAATTTTCGAATATATTGAGAAAAAGTTTCCAACTTATGGACTTCATAAACTACACTATAGGCCCTTAATTCGATATTTTTGGTCTGGGCCCAGACATCATAAACATGACTTCACAAGAGAAATACCCACGGATTTATTGATAAATAAATTGTTCCTTATTTTATTTTAAATTAAAGCTGATGATTTATTAAGAAGACTCTATCTTTAATTTTTTCTTTTTTGTATTTTTGTTTTATTTTAACAAAGCTTCAGATTATTGCAAGAGAATGTTCATGAATAATTGGTGCAACATACTGAATATTTTATCATATTATTAATGATCTACAAAATGTATTGGTTTTATCATAAATTTATAGATCCATAAGATCAAAATATAAGATTTTTTTTTTTGAAAAGGAAGATCAAAATATAAGATAGAGATATCAATTAATATTTTTCTCCATGCAAATGATTTAGAAGACATTTAATTATTAATGTTTCTGTTTTTTGGTCATGTGAATTGGCAAGTCTATATAATGGCACAACATAATCATACAAATCCAAGTTGTGTATATAACTCTTGTCTAGGCTTTATGGACACTCTCCTAATAATAACAGCTGTGTGAACATGCCAGATTTTTGTGTACCTTGTTATATAAATTATATTAGATTATGAATTCTGCTGAATATTTGAATATATGTGATGCACATAAAATTCCAAACTTACAAGTATTTCATATGGAAAAATGTAATGTGAACAAATTTCACACAAGGACACAAGGGATCTGTTAAACTAGATAAAGGGTATGACTTATATTATTAAAGAATTAATATTAATCAGATAATTAAACGATATGACTTATTACTACAAATAGAAGATTACTCGTGATACTGAAGGTATGACTTATATTATAAAAGAAGAGTCGTGATAATTGAATGGTATAATTTATATCACATAAAATATTAGTTGTGATAACTGAAGAAGCAGGTCTATAAATACAAAACAAGTTTCGCGGTGTATAAATTTTACAGGAGACCTATTCATTTTACATATATTAGACTACTATTAATGAAAAAAGCAAGAGAATAACAAATAATATATTAATGAATTATATTTTATAGTTTACGTAAAGGTATACAAGTATACAACGACTGGGTCAACAATCCACCTGGTATTTCCCATTTTTTGGGTCCAAATGGATTGAGTGAACAATGCTTGGGTTTCATGTTTAATAGGCCCAAATGTTAATTCCGAACCAATAGCTAGCTGCATTAATTCAACTAGTGTTACCAATATTTTACAACTTGGTGGAGTTTTGTTTTTTCTAGTTTTCTTTTTTTTCCTTTTCTTAACACTCATGTGAATCAAGTAATATATATAAATTATATTATGTATAAAAATTATCATTATTTAAAAAATACTTTATTTTTTAAATATTGATACTTACATAATATTAATAGTTTTTATGCACAACAGAGATGATTTTGAATATCAAAAAAATAAAGTAAATCGTGAACTCGGGTTCACGTAAGTTTGTTCCCCTTTTTTTTTTGGGTGGACAAATAATAACTTATGAGTTGCCTATACTTTATGGTACGTATGTTTAGGTTGGTTGGTGTGCATTCCCTGTCTTTATGAGGCAAATCCAAAATATAGCTCATCACACCACGTTCATCTCACTATGGATGTCTTCCCTATTCCCATTCCCATGGAAATTCTTCAATTCCATTCTTCAAGTTGGGAATCCAATAATTACAACAATTACAAACAATGTTATACACTTGGGCCTACTATACTTTTTTTTTTATCAGCCAAAAAAACTTTTATTACGTAAAAAGTGGGGTACAAAGGGTACACCCTCCCTTACATATGAATGGAAACAATTCCCAGAACCACTAGTCCTAGGCCAAAGTCATTACAATAATCAAACAGTAACACAAAATATTGAAGATTTAGGATCAGCTTGATCAGAGGTAATGAGAATTATTTTTATTAATAGTATTTGATAGTTTTGATTCACTTAATAAGAATAGAAGTAAGTAATTCATTACCCATGTTAATCATTTACTCTATCCTCTTAAGATGACACCTATTGTTAATTTTCTAAACCAAATAATACAAATGCAATCAATATCTTATAGTGATTGACCCTTCAATGATAAACATTACCATTATCATTTTCTAGTCATACCAAGTTGTCCCTTACAGTTTCATTCGGAGTGTCCACACAGACGAATTCCCCGATCCATTGACATTGTCAGTTTGCCTCACCACCCTTTTTTTAATTGGGCAAATGGCTCATGATTTCACGGCATAGATAGTGGTGTTCTAATCACATGTCACACATTTGATTATCGCCTTAATTTATAATCATAATAATAATAGGTTGAATTTAGATAAATTCTTTATATATATATATATATATATATAGAAGTTTAAAAAAAATATAATAATTGAGGGAGGAGAACTGAAATATGAATAATGCACACTTATCCAGAAGCTAATTATTAATGAATTCATCAGAAATTAACAGCAAAATATCAACCTATAAATATATGTCTCTAAAGCCTAAACAATGTTTTGTTCCCTTTTTTTATGCATGAAAGGTTGTGGATTATTTAAACCTTAAACTCCATTATGATTTATCCTGCAACTAAAAAAGATTATTTTAGCCTCTTTTTGATAATTTCGAACCTGGCAAGGAGAGAGTACTAAGGGCGTGTTTTGTAAGACTTAAAACAGCTTTCAAAAGCACTTATTTTCAAAAGCTGTGAGAGGAAGTTTTGAAAATAAGTGCTCCTAAAAGTTGTTTTAAGTATTTCAAAACACGCCCTAAATATATATAATACTGACTTTGTCCCACAAAATTCAGGCAAATGGTATCTTCACTATGAATAACTATATACATAGTTTTTCAAAAAAATAAAAAATTACTTCATTGTTTGCA